>JALPQD010000054.1:6974840-7703032 GCA_023101885.1 Typhlomys cinereus
CACACACACGCACACACACGCACACATACGCACGCACATGCACACGGACACGCGCACATGCACACACATGCACACGCGCACACGCACACGCACACGCGCACACTGTTGTGCATTGAACCCAGGGTTCCACACATGTTACATAGGTGCTCTATCTCTGATAGTAAAACTCAAGCCCTTGGGATCACGAGACTTTTAAAATAACACCAGTTATTGTGATTCGGTTCTTTTCTTCATCTTCGTTTGTGAAGTTAAGTTTCCAAGAAATTATCAGTTGAATAAAACATCCTGCTTCTCCTTGAATGTGTTTCCTTTTCACGAGTGGTACATTTCAGTAAGAGAGAACGAATTGTATCTGCTACTGGAGCACCGACATCAGGGCTCTAGAAACAATTGGGCAGATCAGCATCTGGCTTTAAGAATACCACTGTATGACTTAACTATCCCAAAGAGCCAGAATTTCTGGCCCTGCTGTACGCCAGCTCTTGAGATCTTCCTTTATTAGGTCATTTATTACAACCAACTGTTGAAGGGAGACTTGCAAAGTGTGTTGGGAATCTCTTGGAAATGCTTGCCCTAGCCCGTGGGCCTGTATAATATTTCACAAGCTGTGTAGTGTACTGTGTTAAGGCACAATAAAAAGTGTTAAAGTGCTGAAAACACGAGTCAGTTCACGCTGAAATGGGTCAAGAATGGTAGCCACTGGCTACCATAGGGTGAACCTGGCACTGGACAGCTATCAGGTGATAAATGGAATCTTCAAATAATTTCCTTGTCTTCTTCATGAGTTATCTTTCACTGCATCTGTAAAGTCATGGTTTGAATGTGAGTTGTCTCAAGGGTTTGAATCTTTAACTGGTACTGATATACGGAAAGGTCATGGCACCTTTAGGAGGTGGAGCCTTGTCAGAAGCAGGAACGTCACGGGTGTCCAGCCTTATAGTTTGGTAGTCCAGTCCTGTTTCCTCTGTGTGTTCTCGCTTTGATGATACCTGTAGCCATCTAAACTGGCTGTAGTCACCTGGTATGCAATTCCTACCATAAAGAGTTATATTTCTCTCTGTGAATGTAATCCAAAGAGTTCTCCTTTTCTTCCTTATGTTGTATGAGTACTGTCTCACAGAAATGAAAGAAAAGTAACTATAACATATGATTTCACGTTTTCCTTACATATTGGTGTGTAAGATCAGTGCAGAGTTTTCGTTTAAAGACAATCTAATTCCTATCGTAAATTCTTGTGAGAGGCATTTTATGGTCAATTGAGCCTTTCATAAAGCTGCTTTGGTTGGGTAAGTGGGTGTTGGGTAAAGGCAAGGAGGAAGCAGAACTAATTGGATTTCATCAAATTGCTTAGGTTTGGGTTATACATTGTATCTTTTTAGGACGAAGTTCACTGGGTTATAAATTTATTTTCCATGCTTTCAAAATTCATCTTTGCATATGGTTAAAATAGGTTAAAAAGTCAGTTAGAGCTACTTGTAATCAGTGGACCAGCACATGAAAACTAAAATACTTGCTTTGCATTGATTGGTTGTGCTGTAAAGTGAATGATGAACTCCATACAGTCATGTAGCAGGCATTTCAATGAATGGAAGATCAGTAAAGAGTCTGGATGTGCATTAAGGAATGCACTGTGACTACTCTACTCACTAATGAATAATGCTCATCAAGCATCTGAAAAGAACTAAGGATATGAAGTTATTATAGTGTAGACTCTAATTTTCACATGTGTCCCAGTTGTCACAAGTGCAGCTGCAGTGTGAATGTTTATAGTCGACAACAAAGTTATTGTCAAGTAGCTGCAGCAAGTTGCTGATTTTTGTCATAAATTTTGTCTTATAATGGATGGTATCTCACAGGCAGTTGCTAACATACTAATCTACAAATACTTCTTTTTTATTATTATTTATTCAATTGTGAGTGTATGCGTGTGTGTGTGTGTGTGTGTGTGTTGTGTGTGTGTGTGTGTAGAATCATGGACGAATTCGTGAACCACCATGGACCGCCTCCACCTCCTCCTTGTTTACTGTGCTCCAGGATTCACAGGCTCCACCCTACCAGGACCAGAAACACAGGCTGCCCTTGCTTCCACCCGGCGTTTATACATGGGGTCTAGGATCCGAACTCAGGACCTTCCACCTGCAAGGCAGAGGCTTAACCCCTGAGCCACCTCTTCAGCCCCTGTATTTCTTTCCTATACATGGTTCTCAAATTTTACTCAAACATGCTACATAATTTGAGTGTCTAATTGTCCTCTGCAGAAGTAGGCACTTCATGTGACTATTTAATTGGTCAAAAAAAAAAAAAAAAACAAACTTAAGCAATGTTAGGCAGCAGATGCTGTCACTGAAAGTCAATATTTCCATGAAGATTTTCCACAGTTAGTGAAAATCAGAAAAGTTAATGTAAAAAACTTAAAAATAGGACTTCTTTCCTTTGTCTTGCTTTAAAAATTATTCAAATGGAAGGGCAAGAATATTTCACTATTTAGTATGTATGTACATATATGAATGGATATGTCCACTATGTCCCAGTGATCTCATGTCTATCAGAGATTATTTTGCATATCTTATTAAAGACAAATTATACATTAAATTTAATATGTTTTAATAGCAGAGAGTTGTTCATTTTGGCTTTGTTTCCTCTTAAAATTTTTCTGACCCTGATGACACATAAAATTTTACACAATACCTTATAAGACCAATTGCTTTGCTGAAAAATTATCCAATTTGTCAACTACTTTTTGTTTCTGATGCTATTTTCTAATAAGTATATACCCTACCTGCACTGACTAATGAGTACCACAGATAACATGTTTAAAATGCGCCAAATTAAAGCAGTCTGAAATGTTCACCTACTCTCAGATCATTCTGGAAAGCAGTAGTTCAAAACAGTGTAGGTGCAAGTTTCCAAAAATCTAGAAATGATCCAGTGCTGGAAAACAGGTTAAAACAATTGTCATGGGATCCATTTTCATATTCATTAATTTTTAATCATTGATATGAATAATCACCTTGGTTCTGTTTTGAGGAACGCTCTTTGGAAGCCACTTAATTTTAACACATGAAAGCAGTTCATCAAGACTTGTCAACTCTAAGTGGAACAGAAAGCATTCCTTGTTTGAATACATATTTTACAATTGTAATATTGTTCATCTGAAAATAACTCAATGTGTATTTTATCTTTGCTCCATTGCAAATGCACCAAAAGTTAAATTATCCAATTATATTTATTCAGCCTCACAGAAACAGACTTGTGGAACAACACACTCAGCCTTTCGCTCAGCTTAGCCTGACCCTCCAAAAGCATTATTGTGGGCTAGATATCAGGGCTTTCTGTAAGGAACCCAGCAGTAAGCACATTAGAGGGTAGGACCGTGTACTGTCTATGCAACGCTCTTAGCTTGTCCATTTTGTGCCAATGGAAGTCACAGGCAATGAACAGATTAATGAGATCTCGTGAATTTTCTATATCTTACAAACATGGAAATTTCGAATTTGTAAAATTCAGATATTTTCTTGTCAAAGATATTTAGGCGTACATAATGCTCAATCTTAACACAAAAAAGGCATACAATAGTGAATTTTTAGTTTTTTTCCCCTGTGTCATTATTTTCTTCATTTGAATTGAGTTGTTCATTGGCACGTCTGACACAGTCGTCAAAAGTCCCCAGCAAAATTATTCCACACATCTGCTGTTCTAGAGATTTAAGCCCCAGGGATTTTCCTACATGAGCTTATATGTTGAGGGTAAAAGTAAGCAGGAATAGGCTGCACAGCCAGCCACTGAAGGGACATGGCTAGGGCTGTCCTGTGTAAACTGTCATTTGATTTGTAGGCTCAGCAGACTCCACTGAGATACATCCAAGACCAAGGACAAGGAGTAGCTTGGGTTATTGGGACAACCAATGGGAAACTAGAGAAGAAAAAGAGATGAGGGAGAAAAAAATAAAAGGAGTTGCTGGGTGAAAAGGAGATCCCAGGGGGCCCGGGTGATGACTCAGCAATTGAAACGCTTGAAATGAGGCTCCTCAGATCCAATGAAAGCTGCTAAAATGCTGAGTGGCTGTGGCAGACCCCCTTGAATTGCAACCCTGTAAAGCAGAGAGTCGGAAATCCCAGAGCAAGATGGTTAGCCATCCATCCAGTCCTATCAGTGAGGTCTAGGTTTGAGGAGAGACGCCGCCTCAAAAGAATAAGGTTGAGAAGGGATGGGAATGATTCCTGGTATGAACTTTTGATCTACCTACACTCTCCCACATGTGAACACATAGCACTCTGGTATATGTGAACATGCACATGCACATACATGCTTATTGTCTGCATCCTTGAAAATAAAAATAAGAAAAAAATTGGTATCTGGATAAGAGAGAAGTGAGAGAAATGCTGCAGCCCACCTCGGCCCACTTCCTGCCAATCTCTTATGCAGAGTGCAGTTGGGAACCAAGGAAGCCTCCCACCAGGACTGGGATAGTGATACATTTGCTACCCTGAATGTTGTTGTCCTTGATCTTATCTCTGAAAGAAAACAACTCTCCATGTGCCCCCCCCCCAACTCCTTCTCCCTTCCTCAGGCAATCTCTATACTGGGCTTGATATCACATCCTGGTGTTAGGGTCATGCTTAAGTTGTGTTTTGGTTTTAACTGAAGAGAGGACCACAGCTTTCATCTCCCCCTCTACACTCTCTGCCTAGTTAAGCCACTTTCCTTCCTAACAAGATAAGATTGACACAAAGCATTTAGCATTCTAGCACTTGCTGGATGTATTCAAATCCTCATCAAACCAATGGCAGAAGGCTGCTCCTTGCATCTCAGCCCCTCAGATTATTTCTTCACGATGTATGAAACTTTTTAAGTCCATTTTGAAAGAAAACTCACAGCAAGAGCTTTTCTCTAGTATTGTGGTGATATTTACACAGGGTGAAGGACGTCCCCTAGGGACAAGATTTTTGAGACCAGAAGCATTAGTTAAGTAGGGGTACAGTTGCTCCTTGCAAGGAAGGCAATAGAAATGTAATCACACTAGGTCATGTGCAATTTATGCTGTTTTTACTGGCTCTTAACCCTTTTCCTTCCAGGAATTGTTAAGGTGCTCTGTAGTCATATATCAGCCATTGGGTATGTTCTCACCCAGGGCGACTGTGTGACGGTAAAGTCTCTCAGAACCCCAAACAGAATAGAATCAGGTCATGCAACCGTTTCCCTGGAAATTACGGAAGAGAAATAAATACCTTGGTGTTTCAGAAAGGAAATTATGAAATTCTCATTGAGCTTAAATTCATAGGCTCTCTCAAATGCTCCTGTGAGAAAAATTGTTCTTGATAGGTTCTTCCATGGAGTCAGGGATATGGTCTTTGTGTGGGAGAGTCAGGGATATGGTCTTTGTGTGGGAGACTCAAGGATATGGTCTTTGTGTGGGAGAGTCAGGGATATGGTCTTTGTGTGGGAGACTCAGGGATATGGTGTTTGTGTGGAAGAGTCAGGGATATGGTGTTTGTGTGGAAGAGTCAGGGATATGGTGTTTGTGTGGGAGAGTCAGGGATATGGTCTTTGTGTGGGAGAGTCAGGGATATGTTCTTTTTCAGGGAGAATCAGAAGGGGATTAGGAGCCATGAGAAAGCTCCAGACATCGTCGATGGCTAGAGGTCTTCTTTTCCTTCTCTTCCCCTCCTCACTCTGCTCTACTTCTCCTTCCTCTCTTCCTCCTTTTCTTTCTTCTTTTCTCCCTCTTCCTCCTTCTCTGTCTCCTCCTTCTCCTGCTCCTTCTCTCTCTTCCCCTCTTCTTTTCCCTCATCCCTCTCTCTTTTTTATCCTCCCCCTTTTTTTTAACTCCTTCTATTGCTGGCACATCTCCACTCCTTGTTCTCCTTCTTCACCTCCTCCTCTTCTCTTCTTCTTTGCTTTGTTATCCTCTACCTGACGTACAAATCAATTCATCAAGAACTACTTTTCATTATGAAGAAATCATTCCAAAAGTGATTGCTTCATCCCGAGCATCTATTTTCCTCCGTGGTTTCAGGTTTGCCATGTGCTTTTTTGGGTATATTCCTTTGACACCCGATGATCTTGAATGGAGCTGGTGGAGTAAGGAATAAGCGAGCATTGAGCTTCCTTTTAGGAAATGAAAAAAAGATATTATTATACTATTACAATTTAGTGATCTCTGCTTGGAGCACCAGCTGCATTTCTAGATTTTTGGAAGCAGAAATACTATATTGGTGATGAAACCCAAGTCCATTGTGCTGTAGGATGTGGTGACCAGGTAGATGCTCAGATTGAGCCTGGAAGGAAATAGAAAGAATGTTTCCATGTCATAATCTCAGAGACGGCTGCATAAGTGATCTTTCTTCTCTTTCTTCAGCTTGCATTTCCATGGAGAATTGAAACTGTTGAATCTGGACTTTTATAGATTATTCTACCCACCCCCCCAAAAAAAAATTCAGAGATTCTTGTCAATGCCCATCTCAAATGCTTTCCTTGTCAATGCAGAGGAAATGAGAGTGTGGTGGATAAGTACATGAATGTTTAATGGGAGCTTGTGGCCTCCAAGCATCATGACATCAGATTCACAGAAGGAATTGACTGAGAAAGGAATCTTTGAACTGGCCACAACTCCCTTTCAGATTTTAACATTTCATTTTATGAGGGTCTGTGCTTGTCGTTCTCTCTTTAAATCTCTCTCCTGCTCTCTCATTTCATCCCTTCCTCACTGTGTAAATGCACGCAGCCTTCCATGTACTTTGATTCTACTTTCTGCCAACATATCCATTAAGCTACTACTTCCTTGATGCATTTGAAGGACACAATCTATTTTGTCATATGAAAATAACATGCAGGAAGAGCAATGTCTTTGAAGTTTAACATTTGTTCAAAATATAAAATACATCATTTTATAAGGAGTCCTTTGAGAGCACAATTGCACCTGTAAGCATATAAAGCTCTCATAATGGAGTTTTATTTGCTGACTTGACTTAACAATTGTAGTGTAACTTCACATATTACAATATATAGGCAGGGAAATGGTGATAGAATTGCAGAAAAGACATTATTTATAGCATCAGATCCTACTTTGGAAATACTTGGTGACTCAGTTACACAAAGCACCCAAAAGAAGAGACTCTAAATAAATAAAAGTCTTGAAAGGAAACCCTTGCTTATTAAAACAAACCGGAAGCTGAGATACTGGTGACAGAACCTAAGTCTGTTATGAATTCGGAGTTTGTTGTTAACCTAGAAACAATTCCTAAAATGCTTGTTCACATGCATAGCTCATTTAAACTTATTAACACTTGGAGGGGCAGGAGGAAAGTAGAAGTGTAAAAAGTAGAAAAGAAATATCTGCATTTGATCCTACTTATAAGTGCATTAGCATTTCATGATTAAGAAAGCATACAAATCATGTCCTTACTTATTTTACAGGTTGTCGCATCTTTTATAGGTTGTTAGATATGACATGCATGTATTCTCTCCCTCTTTCCCTCCCTCTTTCTCTCTTTCTCTGTTTCTCTCCTGTTAATTAAAAATAAAAGATAAAATGTGCATTTGGGAAATGATATTAAGGAAAAAGAAAAGCACAGGGAAATAAACCAGTAGGGCTGCACGCAGAGTTAAGGGATGAAGAAAGGCCCATCTGATTAATGTCAAGTGACTTGTTTAAATTCGTGACTCTTGGGTTATGTGCATATTCCTAGCTCTTTAAAGAATGACCGGTCAATTCATCATTCTTCAGCGTCTACAGTCCACCTAGATTTAATGTTTCAGTTATGATGTCTCTTTAAGAATTCATGAAAACTTGTGGAATAGTTATACTGTCTGTGGGTATGCATAGTGTGATGTGAGCATATGTGGGTTGTGTATGTGTGGGGATGCCAGGGGATAGCATTGGATATCTTCTCAATAGATTCCCTCCCCTCCCCTCCCCCTCTTCCCCCTCCCTTCCCCTGCCCTCTCCTCTATCCTCCTCCCTGCCTCTCCTCGAGTCTTCTCTCTCCCTCCTTCTCCCCTCCCCCTCCCCTCCCCTCCCCTCTCCCCCCTCCCTTATTCTTCCTTTCCCTTCCTCTCCTGTTTCCTTCCTTCCTTCCGTCTTCCTTCCTCCTTCCTTCCTGCTCCTTCCTCCTTCCTTCCTTCTTCCCTCCCTCTTATCTCTCCTTGCCTTCCTCTCCCTCCTTCCCTCCCTCCTCTCTCTCTCTTTCTTTCTTTGTTTCTTTTTCTTTTTTTTTCTTTGTTTCTTGTTCTTTGTTTCTTTGTTTCTTTGTTTCTTTCTTCTTTCTTTGTTTCTTTGTTTCTTTGTTTTTTCTTTGTTTTCTTTTTTTTCTTTCTTTCTTTCTTTCTTTCTTTCTTTCTTTCTTTCTTTCTTCTTCTTTCTTTCTTCTTTTTCTTTCTTTCTTTCTTTCTTTCTTTCTTTCTTTCTTGTCAGGGCCTCTATAAGCTTCTCAAAGAAATACCATAAACTGATTTATGAATTTTGCCTTTCTCCTTTGATTTAGCACCAAATTACACTGTCAATTTTTCCTAGAATGTGTTCCAGGCTCCTCAGATATTATTTCTTCATTTATAATTGTAGAAGATAGATAGATAGATTAGATAAGTAGATAGATAGATAGATAGATAGATAGATAGATAGATAGATAGATAGATAGAAAGGGAGAGAGATAGAGACTCAAAGAAGAGATACAGAGATGAATAATATGCATATATATTTGTGTGTGAATTCAATCCCTATAACATTCGGGCCTAGGGAATAGCAGATCAAAGTTGTAAAAACATGCTATGGTGATAAAAATCTCAACCCACGTTGTATGAACACATCTATCCTTATATTAAAGTTTCACTGTTTAGAATATATACCCTTCCCTGAAAATGTCTGGATGCACAGAAAGACTAAAGAGTGGGAAGGAGATAGGAGGGAAGATAATGGCTTGAAATGCAAAACACTTAGGAACAGAATTGGATAATAACAGTTAAATGTTATTTTAAAAGTCCTAAAATATTAACTAATTAATTAAGTAATTAAAACAGAACAACAAAAGGTTTGCATTAGAGGTAAAGAATTGCAATTAAGAAATATTTTAAGAATTTATGACCTTCAATTTACTAGATTTACTTTGATTTACATCTAGAAATGTAAATATTAATCTATCTGGACAGTTTTTGCATCTTTTTAGATGCAAAACCAAGACATAAGGATGAGAAAGGATTATCATTTTACATGTATTATGGGCATAAGAAATGTTTGTTCATTGAAATATAGAGACATATGTTCCTGAAAATATAGGCTTTCGGACAATTTTAATTACACAACAAATTCTTAGGTAATGTATGAGTCATGCTACTGTGTAAAACTTTCCTGGGGAGACAGCACATAAATGTCTATTCTCCCTAGAAAAGAAGTTAACAACAGACCAAAACTATGATTATACTAAAGTCTAACTTGTTGAACCAATGGCTTTATGGAGGTGTCTTACAGCAGGAGAAAGAACAACTCAAAGGCAGCTGTGACACCAGAAGGTCCACTAGTTAGCAGTTCTGTGGGGCATATGGTCTTCTGCACTTCTCAGACAGTCCTTCAGGCACCTCAGTTGATTGGCTGGTTGAAGAGTCTCCTTCCAGAGTAGTTGTCTATTGCTCATATAACCTTGGGGTAGAGTTCTGGGAATCTAGTGAATTTCGAGAACTTCTGGAGACTTCACCTGCTTTGATTTATGTGACTTGCATGATTTTCCCTCCGAGACAGAATGCTGCATATTGCTCTACAACAATAACCTCCTTTAGGTCAAACTGAGAGCAAATTCCAGGGTGGCGTCACGTTAGGCGTGGAAGGCAACATCCATATTCACCCCCTTCCTCTGGCTCATACATTGCTTTGAATTCCCTCTTCCACAATGTCACCCTAAGTCTTAGAAGGGGTGATGCAGATGTCCATATATGAATGGCATTTGGCTGCTATGCCACAGCTAAGGTGACTACTTAGGAGTCCCTGTCCGTGAGTCCCTGTGGCACACCATCCAGTGCAGAAGGACATTTCCTTACAGGACAGATTGTGAATGACAGCGATAGTGAAGCATGGAAATAAGCACCATTCTACTTCTGCATATGCTGCTGATAAGTACATCATCAAATGACTTAAAAGAACAAGGTTTTTATTCTTGCTAATGATTCTAGTTACATTTCACAGTCTAGGTTGGAAAAAGAGTTCATATCAACATCATGGGCTGAAGGAACATGTTATACCATATCCCCAGAAAATGCAGAGAGTGAGGCAAACTTTCTGTCTTACCAGATTGCCTGCATGTCAATATGCCAAAGTATGCCAAAGTATTGAACTAACACTGTCCATCTTACCCACCAACCCAAAGAATGTTCCTGTCCACCATACCCATTACATAATCTCCCACAAGGGTTGATCAAGGGTTTGCTTCACCTCTAATTTTTCACATCTGCTTTCAAAGGCTCAGCATTCAGTTGTCAAGTTGACATCTACAGGTAACTACCACAAAATAAATGTTGACAAGGCACTTTGCTGAGCACATCCATCTAACAAAATGAGTGTAGTGCCCTCTCCACTGGGGCCAATGACCTCCCAGGTACAGGTTTTTGCCCTGGTTTATAGTATCAGATATTAATTTCCTCCTCTGCAGTGGGTCTGAAGTCCATTTGGAAATCTGTTGATTGTACCCATGATAACTATGCCATTATTGCACCTGTAGGTATATCTTGTCTAGAATGTTAGTGCTTCAGCATGCAACCCCCGTAGCTGACCAGTACTGCTAGTGGCAGCTCCCCCAGCATCCAGTATAACCCTTTTGACACTATTAAAGCCAACTAATAGAAAGGAACTTCAGCTCAGTTCCAACTTTATTTAGTTCTTCTCCATGTTCTGCACCAAAGCTTGAGGTATATTAAGCAATAGGGGTTGACTATCTAGTTCTGGCATGGAACCAACAGCAATGGCAGCATCCTTTATGGATTGTGGAGCCTTGGAGAACTCCTAGTTTGTAGGTGACAGATGGTCCATCTCTCCAGTATTTATTTATCATCCACATGACTTCTGGGAGGACCCTGTTTACTTATCCAGGATATCTTACTTTTAGACTCTTACTGCCAACTTTGCTGTGCTTTAGATGCTTTTACAAATCTGTAAAACATTCAAGGATTAGCATGATGCATACATGCAATGAAATATTTTTTTACAGAGTGTTGGAGGAGATCTCCAAAACCCACCACAGTTCATTCCAAGCATCAGGTGATCTCGGCAGGCAAACATTGTCAAGACCTAATGACCACAAAAGTTTCTATTAATTGTTTTATTTTCTTAAAGGAGAAGCATTGGGTACAGTGACATGGGTGATATTATCTTATCCTTCCACACTATGCAGTTATTCTTCCTGAGTTATCTCATTAAAAATAAATCCTAAGGTGGTACTTCATGCATCCCCTCCACCTCCTGATGACTCAGCTTTTCACATGTCACTAGCAGTAGCAAGACCCATTCCACAGTTGCCATGGCAAAGAGGCTCGGTACTGCACATTACAGGAGGGGAAGACTGGCTATGTCAGGATTCTTCCTGTGGATGATCCACCCTCAGACTGTTCAACATAACTTGCATGCCGTCTTCTCAGAACCGTGTAACTCTTCTCAGAAGACTGTGTAACTCTTCCTTATTCATTTTTGGTTCAGTCATGAACCTGTCAGCAACACCAAGCATTGTGTGATACGCCTTCATGGGGGATGCCATATAGATATCTATTCACGGCAGATAAGAAGCCAATGAAAGTCTGAAGTAATACTTATCAAAATCTAAACTGCTGAACCAGAATTTATTGGGGTTATTTACAGGAATACGCATGGAGTATTAAATGCAAGAGCAGAGATAACTCAAAGATAGCGACATCAGTGAAAGTCCACCTCAGCCTAGTAGATGACTCAGAAGCTATCATCCTGGGGATCTCTGTAGGACACGTAGCCAACTGCACTGGATTGGCCTAAGGGTTTCACCAGTCAGCTCAGCTGGTCAGGAGTCTCCTCTAAACAGTGTGTGCCTAGGTGACAGATCTTCTCCTTCCAGCAATTATTTACTGTTCCCATCACAGGGGAAGTGTCTTGAGGATCTCATGAATTTAAAGAACTTCCTGCAACTCCAGAGCTGCTTAATTTCTTAGTCTCAGGACAGAATGTTTCAAGGTACCACATAGCATCCTCCTTAGGTTAGATTGGAAGCAAAGTCTAAAAAGACATCATGACTTGCCTGGATGGGGGGAGAAAACACACAACACATGCATGGAAAAATCTGACACAGTAAATCCTAAAATTAGATAATCTATGGCTTAAAATTGAATCAGAAATAATGAATGAAGAAAAAGGAGACATGTGTAAAACATTTACTTACAGTTTTCATTTCCCAATAATGTGGATAAGGTCTAATGGTATGTTCAACACTTTATCATACACTTCTGTATTTTAAATGCCTTTTAAACCATGAAGTTTCTACAATACACATGCATTGATAATTCAAGAAAAGACCTAAAATTCTACTTCTTATGAATATTGAAGAACTCATTTTATAACCTTTGCATCTAGAGCATGTTCTTGATTTCAAATAGTTTCAGTAATAGTACAGCTTAAGAAGTACTTAAAATATATATTGTCACTTTCTTTGCAACTCATGGAATATCCTCCAAATATCCATGATGGTGATTGGCTGTCAGTCAACTTTGAGGTTAGTTATGAAAAAAAAGTCACATGATTCTTACACTTATCCCCTAAGCTATTGCAAGAGCAAAGAGATTTTCTTGCATATGTTTTAGACGTTGCTTTCAACTGCTGATTGTACTGCAAAGTACTTCTGAAAATATAGTATGTGTGTGTTGGGGGATGCACGGTGGAGATAGACAGGCTTTCCTTAGTGGCTTCAGAAAGTGCTTGCATCTCCTTTGGAACCAGTTACTACCATAGAACATTGTCTTACCTCCTCTCCTCCCTCCTTTCTTTTCTGCATGTCTTCCTCATTATGTCTCCTTGTAAATGTCCATGAAACACAGAGCCACTGCATACCATGTCATGTAAAGCATCCAAGCAGTGCTGGCTTTCTAGAATTTTCTCAGTGTACTCTGGCTTCCTGTTGGTTTTCCTACTAATACTTCATCAGAGTTATTAGATGATGGCCCTGAACCTGGAACAGTAAGGCTTGCCTTTGCCCATCAGCAGTGATGACTACGCACGACCTTTGTTCAGTTGGCTCTTTCTCTAGCCAATGTCCTCTGCTTATGTTAGCATGACCTAGCTTAATAAGCTGCTATCATGGTCTGAGAGGATGGACCAAGAATGCAAGGCTCATGACCTTAGAGAGAATTAAACACCAGAGATAAAGTAATGAAAGAGCAATATAATAACCAGTATAATAAATGCAATAAGAAACAAGGGACCAGGACAAGGGTCAGTTGCTAAAGCACTTGCAGTGCTGGCATGAAGGCTGAAGTTTCATCCTAAGCATCTTTGAAAAGGGCAAAGTGCTCTGCTGTATGTTTCCAATCCCTGCTCTAGGAAGGCAGAGAGAGAAGGATCCCTGGGGCTTGTTGCCAATCAACTTTGCCAAAAATAGATAGATAGATAGATAGATAGATAGATAGATAGATAGATAATAGATAGATAGGTAGATAGATAGATAGATAGATAGATAGATAGATAGATAGATAGATAGATAGAAAAAGAATTGGAGTCCAACCACAGACCTTGTCTGAAAATGTAAGGTTGACCTCTGGCTTCCACATACACATGCACACATATGCATACACACACACATCCCTCCCTCCAAATAAATATTTAAAAAGGGAAAAAAATACTGCAGTTAAGCCAGGCCATTACAGCAAACATGGTGTTTTCTATGGCATGCATATCATCCAAGAGCATGATCCAAACATAAGAAGTAAGTCATCGAACAGCAACCTGCCCACACTGGAAGTGTGAGCTCCCCAAAGAATAGCTCTACTATCTAGGGTACATTCTATTTCATTTTTTGAATGCCAAGTAGGTTCAGTGGCTTTCACTCCATATTACCCTACCTCATCCCTTCTCCCCACATGGAGAGACTTCTTTCTGCAAAGCTTTCATCCTACTCCAACATCTCTACTCACGCATGGTGTCCCATTGAGTCCTAAAAAGGCTGTTTGTGCTAACATTTCTCCAGGTACTCTTTGCATACCGGGCATTGATGGTGCTAATTTTTTAAAAACAGATTTGTTGGGGAAAACAGATCTTAATAATACATTAGCCCAGGAGTGATTCTTGTGTATATGTGTGTATGTATGTATGTATGTATGTGTATATGTGTATATATGTGTGTATGTATGTATGTATGTATGAATATATAACATGAAGGTAAAATGTTCTACACATATTATGTATATATATGTATAAGCATAATTGCAAACACATGGGTTGTATCTTACTCAGAGACGTTTCTTAATTATTCTTAATAGGACAAAGAACAAAGCATTTAATTTCTCTGCTAAACCAAACTATAAACCATAGATCTATATCCTGAAGAATTTTTTTTTGCCTGAGTAAAAAGCTGACCAGGATAAGGTAGCTTCAAATTCTGCATCTGTTCTGACTATTTTTTAAATCCATCTTTAGATGTGTTATCCGTATTTGCTTTTAACTTGACATACATTTTTAACTAGCATAGTTACATAATTTCTCAGCCCAGTGTAGATTAGAATCAAGAAATTAGACGCAGCATGGTGACAGTCTGAAAGATCAGAGGCACACTGTCACAAGGAGAAAAAAAATGCAGAATGAAGACTCACAATTGTGATCAGGGAGACTGAGCAAAAAGCTGAAAAGCAGCTAGCTAGTCCTTGAGACTTTTGTTTCAATTCAGCTGATGTTTATGGGGTCTATGTTAGACACCATACCAAGTGAACGGTTGAAGAAACTAAAGATAGGTAGAAACAACCATATAGAAAGTGCTTTTAACATTATGATAAGAATCACACATGATAAAAGACAGAAAGGTACAGACTACTAGTAGGTAATCAGATAGACAACTGGAAAGCGTAATTCAGAGAAAGCTATTTCCAAGTGAACAAATTTTAGTTTAAAGTAGCTGTTGCCGGTTTGCCTGCATGTTGCTGATAAACAAAAGCCCAACCAAAGAGTTTAGGGGGACAAGGGAATTTCATTCTTTCTTAAGATTCTTCAGCTTGGCAGGAGAGCTCAAACCAACACCAGGAGCCCAGGAAACTGACAACCGGGATTGCTGAGAAAGAGGCAAATGTCACTAGCCACGCGGCATATCTGGACCCAGCTGCGCTGAAGAATGTTGAAGTACTGAACCATCTTTCTACAATTATCCGTCTGCTATTCATTGTGGGCTGGGTTTTCCCATAACACTCAGATAATCTCCTGTAGGTTTCTTCAAGGGCTTGTCTTTAACGAGTAACTGTTCATAAATGTGCCCGCAGCTCAGCCTTCAATTGTCAAGTCGACATATATCTATCTAACTAATACAGGAGTCGTTATGTAGGATGCCACAGTTTGAAGTATACCAGGCAAAATGCCATCGTCATTGGGTCAGGAAGGAAATGTTATCATGGTACCTGTGTTTGAAGGTATTAAGAAATGAGAACTTGTTTTTCCCAGCAGGTAAGTTTTTAATTATGCATGAAATTGCATGCACATACATCTGGACATTGTGGGAACATTAGGACATTAACCCAATAAGTAGACTATTTTGTCTTCTAGCATGTTCCCAGCAGCCTCAGAGCCATCCCCTGTGATAATGTGGCACTTATAAAATACATAACATTTTGTCTTTTTAAATGGTTTTCTAATACATTGTTTGTCTTCTCAAAGCAGCAACTTGGGACTCTTAAGAACAAAAACTGCCTTTCTGAGTACTTTCCCGTTTCCTGTATTCCTTAGTTCATAGCTAAAGCTCAGACGTGTACATGGAATTGAATAGGAAGTTCGAACATTACTGTAATATAGTTTCATATTTTTAGAGCCAAATCTACTTTTGAATAAAGACCCTAGTGGAAACCTTAACAACATCATCAGAATGGTTGTTGATGGCAAATACGTTCTGTCTACATTTCAAGGGAATCTGAAGATGATAATATTGTTGCTGTTATTGTTGTTTTTCTTCAGCAGGTAAGTAAGTGGTTCTAAACATGTACTCGATACAAACGCTAGGAGCTTTTTATTTCCTGTGACTGTGAACTTGACCTGTGCACACAGAGTGAATGGAAATCCGAGCATAGGTGGAATTGTTGCAACCTTTATATGGATACAAATGAAGCCTGTGTCATCCCAGAGAAACAGTGGCTGTCTGCGTCATACAGCCATTCACAATCAGTCCCTAGATCCAGGCTGTGACTAATATTTGACTCTGACATGGTGGTTGCCTTGGAGGGAATAGCAAGAGCAGAACTGTCACTTCCCTGGAAAAATTTAATACACAGATGGATCCCAACACCACACTGCAATGGTGCCCAAAATTAATGGGGTTATTTTTTTTCTAAATAAATCTTCACTCAGCCAAAACTAAAAAAAGGTATCCATATCAAATATCACTCCAAAAGAGAATATCTCTCCAAGACCTAATGCTTTAAGTTGCTAAAATTTTCCTAATAGGAACTGAGTGAAAAAGCCATTTATTAATTAAAATGCACATTTCCATGCTTTCTGTCTTAAAATAAAACGGTGGAGCTTTGCAGTCAAATCTAGCACACTTCGACGAAGTTTTAGCTAACAATAAAATCGGGTGTTGTTTCTTTACTTAGCTGAACAATTAGGGAAAGAGTCTATTCCAACTGGAAAACGGCTCATGGACTGAGGAGGTGGCTCACAAGACAAAGACCCTGAGTTCTGATCTTCAGATCCTACACAAAGATACCAGGCCATATGAGACTATAGCCTGTAATTCCTGTCATGAGAAGCAAAGCCTGGGACATCTCAGAGCAAAGTAGGCAGAAGAGCAATTCAGGGAAATTCCTGATGCTACAGGGACACACACTCAAGTGCACTCTTGCACACATCTTTATATATACACACACATGCACATCAAAAAAATCATTAAATTTTCTAGAACTTTCTCTTTCAAGACAACAGGCCTTATTGCCTATAAGGGGGTGAGAGAGAAATAAGTGGTACAGCAGAAAGGAGGACCAGCATTGGTTGCATGCCTCCATAACTAAATTTACACCATCAAACATAGCTATATAACTTTGCACCTGTAATTTTAATGATTTTCTGGACATATGAAGTTATTTTGGCCTGGGGTGTATCCATTTTAGTTAAAAAATTTGGAGAAAAACACTGCCTTTATCTTTCTGTTTATTTCTATCAAACAGAGCTCCTTACCTCAAACAACAACAAACATTGTCTCTCTGAGTTCATATATGGGTTAGAAAATTCTTTAAGGTCTCTACTGTATTGACTGAATCACAACACAGAAAAGAAAATCCCACATACGATGAATTTTCTTTGCTCCATTGAATCTTAGTGTATTGGATGGGATTCCTTTGACTTCCAGTTTGTGTCTTTTCACAAATCCAGGCAGTTTCTGAAGCGCTTGGAAAAGGAGCAAGCCCTTTTCTTTCCCCATCCTTTGGCTAACCATCTGTCTCCTGATGCTTGAAGGGCTTTGCTTTTATAGCCTGGTTCTTCCAGATCCATCTACCTCACCGATTAGATTCAAGCTATTTATAAATAATGCATGATTTAATAAAAAGTTAAATGACACTTCTCCTGTGGGAGACCATATTCCCCCATGTACAAGGCTTTCAAAGCAAGCAGCTAGTAGCAGGTCTTGGTGTGTACCACGAAATCCCAGGACATGCAATGCATAGTAAAGCCATTTGCCTATCAAAACAGCCACAGCGCGTGCAGGACCCATTAAGAATCAGGGTTAGAAACAGACGCAGGCTTGGGGAAGGCAGAATCAAAACGAATTTCACCAGCACCTCCTAGGGGCCAGAGGAGGATCTGAGTCTTAGGAGGCTAGTTTGAGCGCACAAAAACCCTGCGCGGTCAGTTTCACCTTTCCTACACCCAAACACGCACCCGGCAGTACCGCCCTGAATCCTCCCTACTCCGTGGAATTAGGAGGGTGACTCACCGAGGTCTTTAAAGGCTTAAAGAAACCGCAGGAAAGACGCAACGGGTCGCTTGAAGAATAATCACCAAGCGGGAATTGCCAACTCAGTGGAAAGAAAAAGCCTCCGGAATATAGCGTGTCTTTTCAAAAGCAAAGCTTCCTGGTGATACTAACATATCTCGCGAGCGGGCTGCCATCTGACACGCATGCACACGGATTAATTCATAAAGTCCAACGTTGCAAACCCGGTTAAACCTCAAACCCTATTTCTTTTTAAGGGTCTGCACACTCTTCCCTGGTTACAGGGGGAGGAAGGCAGGCTGGGAGGCGCCGGTGTGAGAGCAGCGAGCTGAGAGAGTCTGTAGGAGTTGCTGTTCCCTAGAATCATTACTCTAATTGTTCTGATTTTAAATCAGGCGAGTGTGCGAGGCGGTGGTGGAGAAAGATCGAGGGCGGACAAGGCGAGAGAGAAGCGAGTCCGTGGCTTACCCCTCCAGAGAAGTCCAGACGTGACCTCCCTCCCCCCATGTTTATTTTTTAAGTAATTCACCCTACAGAGGGGAGAAGAAACGACCAACAGGACTAGCCAAGTCGCTAGGTTTGTGAGCAGTTAGGTCTGGCGGGTTTCTGCCACCGAGTCGGGACCTTTCGCATGATTTACTGAACTGATCCTCGGCGACCCGCAGGTTATTCAGAAGGTTTCCAGGGTCTTAGGGTGGGAGGCCACCGGGCAAGGAAGACGCACCCGGCCAGGACCAGCCGTTAAGTCCCACTAGCCACCTCGCGCGTCCCCAGGGTCTTTGGAAGGTGTTTGCGCTGCAGGGCCCCCCACTCCAGAGAAGCCGGGAAGTGTGGGGTGCAGAGACAGGGGAGGAAGCTGCGCCCCGGGGCCAGCCGCAGAAGCCCGGGTCGCGGAGCTGCAGCTGGCGGCGACTTCCTCCTCTCCAGCCCCGAGTCCGAGTCTGGGAGCAGGCGAGGCGGGCGGAGGAGAAAAGCCGCGGCAGGTTCCCCGGCTGGCAGCGCCCGGGGCTGCGGGTGTAGCATCCCCCCCGCCCCCCACCTCCTCCCAGCCGCGGTTCCCGGGGGCCGGCCGCGCAGCCAGACGCGCTGCGATTGGTCGGTACCGTCCAGGGGGCGGAGCCCGGAGGGCCGGTATCGTAAGGACCGCCTCAAAAGCGCCCAGGCTAGCGCAGAGCGCACGGAGCCCTGGCCAGCGCGCAGCCTTCCCGGAGCCGGCAAGCTGGGTCTTGGGAATTCTCGCTTGCTTCGGCTCCTTCGTTTATTTCGCAAACCACTGGATCTTACATGCTTCTGTAATCCCTCCTTCCACTCCATGTCCCCATGCCAGCAACAGGTAAGGACCACTGTGTTTTCTCCCCTCTTTCCCTCTCCGCGGTCTCTGTGTGTTTTTCCTAGGGAGTGGACTCCCGCCGGTCGGTCCCCTACTCTCCACTGGCCGGCTGCTCCAGGGGTGCCCAGCTGTCAGACTTTTGTAATGCTTCCCCCACCCGCACACACATACCCCACCCCACCCTACATACACAGACGCCTGCTTTGGAGTCCTAACGCATGCCTGTATTAGTTTGTGTGCGCATCAGAACATCCTCGGAGCTAAAAATACTGAGACATGCTTGGAACACTTGAGCAATAGAAACAGATTTTCTCTGCAGCATCTGTTTGTGCTCATAACTTCCAGTGCACCAGCTGTAGCGAGATACAGGGCTGGGAGTCAAGCGCAAGTTCTGCCTTCAGGCTTCCTCTTAGCGGGGTTTATAGAATGAAGGTGGTGGTTTGAACCTTGGCTTCAAACCTTGGCAGCCAACACGGAGGTCGAGCACTTATTCCGGGTCCTTGGCGTATTTCTTTCTCTTTCCTCTGTCGATCTTTGCTTCAAGGTCTTTGCTTTGCTTCTAGTTCTAGAGTGAGCGTTTGGAAGTTGCTTTGCTGAAGAAAAAGACAGGGGCCCCTATTGGCGCTGAGCCTGCAGGACGCAAAACTTTCTCCCTGAGTATGCTCTGCCCTGAGCAGTTTGTCATGCTTCTTTATAATAGAGTGTAAATTTCTCGCTTGAAGACAGCGTGGTGTGGGGAAGCAGTGATCATCCAAAGGACTTAGTTCTGGACAAAAAAAAAAAAAAAAAAAAAAGATTGCATCATAACATGGACTCCTCATGACGGTTGAAAAAAATCGAGATAGGAAATGGGCACTTAAACGTCTGTCTGTCTAGTTCAGACTGTGGTCAAAAGGGCTTTGGATGATGCGGTGAATTGGCGAGATTTCCATCCACTCAGACAGTATCTGTCAGGAAATAAGGCATTACTTGAAAACCTGTTTTGGATATGCAAAGAATAAAATGCACGTTGTCTTTCATTGTTTGCTTTCTCTTTGCCTTCATAATTCACAGACTGTCAAAGTTCGTTTTGCTGACTACTCCAGTGTGTCTGGTCTGTGTTAACTCTACACTTGTTCCCTCTTCCTCCTCACATACAGATGTTTTGTTTTTACGTGCTGTGATCCAGAAACCTCCTAGACTCAGGAGAGTGATAGGTTATTTTAAGTAGAGGTCAAGAGTGTGAGCTGGGGTAAAGGCCATCTTACTTTGCTTTCTGTCCCTCTGGCTTATATTTTGGGGGTGATCTATTTTTCCATTTTTAGGTTATTGACATCTATCAGGGATTCTTGTCTGGCACTTTCCTTTTCCAACCTAGTCTGCATCTTTCACAGGCTCCAGCTGAAAACTCTCAGACCAGTTGTAGAGTCCTTGTGTGACTTTGGAGTGCTCCAAAGATTACCCCCATCTTTACCTGAGTAGACGGACCATTGGCAGCTTTCTGAAAGATGTATGTCTGGCTTTTCCAAACATGCCTGGTTGTGGGGCTCAGCTTGTGTCAATGCTGAGAATTGTCGCCAACCTGCCTGCCCATAAATGCCTAAAGCAGCCCTCATGTAGACCAAGGGTGTCCTCTTCCTCCTCCCTGCTTGCCCCTCCTCCTCCGTTCTGTTTACTGAGCTCCATAGACGTTGCTCTGCAGCCGTGGGGCTCACTTGGCAACTTGTGCCCAGAGCACACTGGCTCTGCTCTACATGGCGTCAGCTGGGGAATAGGTGCTCCAAGCACTCATTAGCAGACCTTTCTCACCCAGTACCTTTTCCTTTGCTGTTTCCTACTCTGAGTCAGAGACTTCCTTTCTTTACTAAGCATCAGGGCCCTTTTATGAGACATGGTGATTGCCATTTATTCTTAAGTACCTTTTTTCTAGTTTTTCATATAACCTACTGGTTGTATCTCCTATACAGTAAAAACAATTTCACCCCCCCCCCATTTCTACTGTGTCATCTCCTTGGCCTTGCATCTATCCATAGTTCTCTCTCTCTCTGTCTAAGATTAAGGCACTGAACTATTTTTTTCCATTGCTTATGCTTAATTTTGGCCCAGACTATAAATAGGCTTAACATGAACAGCAGCACATGTAGCTGCTCAATTCCCCAGAATTGCTTTCTATTCTACATCCTTGGGTATGGCTTGGGTGAGACGATTATTTGTGTTCATTGAGTTTACATCTGCCTCCTTAAATACTTGGGATGGAAGAGAGTTCACCCACTGTTCACCACATCCAATATCAATTCTCCGGACCTGTCACCATGACGAGGTCAATCATTTAGTGTTCATGCGCATTCTTAGTTTGCTGTTTCTAAGAACATCACAGGGACAAGATGGCTTGGAAATCGTATTTATTTTAGTTAAATCTTTTTGCAGTATTCTGAATTCAAGAATTGCAAGGACATTTACTGCTTGCTCAGGGTCACGGGGACATGTGGGCCAGTTGGCAGTAAAGGACATCTTTTTCATGAACTACTAAGCCCATGACCCTGCCTGACATCAGCAGCTTCTAGACTTCTTCCATGTGATCAGCTCCACAGAAGTGTGAATGCACATTACATTTGTGTGCACTTGTACATACACATAAATTTGTTTGGAGGCAAATGTGTTTGAAGTGTCAGGAGTTTCCACTTCAGAAGGAAGGAAGAAAGGAAAGAGAGAAGGAAGGAAGGAAGGAAGAAAGGAAAGAGAGAAGGAAGGAAGGAAGGAAGAAAGGAAAGAGAGAAGGAAGGAAGGAAGGAAAGAGAGAAGGAGAGAAGGCGAGAAGGTAAGGAGAAGGAAAGGAGAGGAGAGAGGGAGGAAGGGAGGGAGGGAGGGTAAAGGTATGAAAGGAAAGAAAGGCATGAAGAAAGAGAAAGAAAGAAAGAAAGAAAAAAAGAAAGAAAGAAAGAAAGAAAGAAAGAGAAAGAATATTTCTTTTCTTTTTCTGGGAAGAAATGATAAAATGTGAATATTCTCACACGTGGACTCCATCCTTCTGTCCCCAATGCAGAGGAGCAGTAACAGTCCTGCCATGCAGGCTGTTGTCTAGTTCTAAGTGCAGAAAGCTGCTGTTCAGAAGCTGGTATTGTGTGATTAGTGGAATACAAACAGCAAGTGTCCTAGGGCCAAGATTTTGGAAAGTTATAACTAGGCCTGTAGAATTCACTGGTTGTCATGTTTGGGGGTGGAATGAATGCCAAAGTCAGAAAGAATTCAAGATTTTGGGGGGCTTGGTTACTGATGTTAACTCAGTCAGAAGGACTCTTGGAGTGATGAAAAGGGAATTTCTTGGTGGTGTTCTAAAATGTGAATGTCAATCATAGATAAAGATACAAGCATTCTTTGAAGAATTCTTTTCTTGCACCCTTGCCTTTCAAGCAAAGCACACCTGTATCGGGCGATCTGCTGTCTCCTCTCTCTTTGTAAGAAAACAGTGGGCAGTTTAATTCTCGTTTGTCTGAAAACACAATTGAAACTGTTCTTTGCTTGTCCAGAATCTAGAACTCCCAGAACTATGATGCCTTCTTCTCTTGTCCAAGTGCACACTTCCTAGAGAAGCAGACAAAACACTGAAGCAGGTGGGGGGGGGGAGGCACAGTAACTTCTTTTTATAAAGTAATTCAAAGGCACTTTCAAATCGGGCATCATTTAGGTGTCAAAAGCTGCCAAAATGTAACACACATTGCAATTTTCACAGATGACTAAGCTCAGGAAAAATGTGTTGGGGCACATTCTTGTATAATAACTTGGATATTGAGGGAGAAGTCAGAAGACTATAACACAAGCCTTTTTAGAGACAATGCACCTTGCCTCTTAGTGAAGGGCTGCGCAGGACCGGAATCAGTGGTTTGCTTTGAATGCCTGCTGCTGGCTGGCCTGAAATGGCTCTGTGAACTGGTGAGCCTTCATGTAGCCTTGGGGGAACGAACCAAAGCAACGGCCCCTGCTCTGAGACCTTTGGTTCATGTTTGATCCTTTCTATGGTCCTGCTTTGAAATATAGGAGATTCAGGCTTTTGAAAAGTTGAGAATCACCTTTTGGTTTTAGTTCCAAGCCATGGAAATATTAATCTCATTCTGAGCCTTAATATATGTTTAGCAAAGAAAACACCTTAAAATTTCTCCTAGGTTTTTATCCTATTCTTCCTTGGTCTTTTTTTTTTTTTTTTAAACAAAAAGTTTCTTTGGAGCCAAGTAGGAAAGTTAAAGCAGGTTGATAGTTTTTACCTGGGGCAGAATGAGGCAATGGGAGAACACTAAAATCTGCTATTTGTTCATGTTAAGTGAAGGTAAATGCCTTCTCCATAGGAACCTCTAGCAAACATCAGCACTCGAAGTGAAAGTAAGCCGACCGGCATTTATGAGCTACTTTGATTACAAAGTTGTCTCTGTTTGAGAGGACACAGCACTGGACCCACATGAAATAAGTCCCTGCCTTATCTCAATCCGCTCAAGACCTAGGCCTTTGGCACAAAGGTGCTTGCTTCCTACCCTGTCATTACGCATGGCAATGCCATCTCTGGAGAATTTCAGGACTCACATTGCTAGGCAACAGAATGGCTCTCGATCCCCCTGAGCAAATTTGTGTCTTTAAGTCAGAATCACTCGTGCTCACAGATAGGGCCCTGAACATTTCTGCACAGTGCCTGCTCCCAGCATTCAGAGCGAGTTCTAAGAGGATCCAGGTATGGCGATCCATTGCTGATCCTACCAAAGGCTGTCTGCCTGGCCTTATCACTGCCACGGAATTGTCTGCACCTGCAGATATCAACTTGTCGTAGAGGGCTTGGAAATTTTCCCACAATGCACAGGTGATTTAATTAGTATCAGGGCTGTGTTCACATGAAATGCTTTCAGGACAGGTCCTGCTTGTACAACTAGTGATGGACCTTGGAGTCAAAAAGACACCTTTCCCTTTAAAACCTTGAGAACTGAGAAAAGACAATGAACTGGCAGGTGGACCCGGAGAGTCCAATATTCTAGATTGGTGATAGATAGTAAGAAAGAAGGGAACTGTAATTTGGATTGAATTACTCGTGCAGAGAACTCATTAACATTCAATGACTTTGCAATTTTAAATGCAATTTATAAAGAGCCATTTTCGGAGACAAAAAAAAAGTCTCTTTAATCTGACCCAACAGATGGATATTATGTTAAGAGAGGTCACCAAAACAGGAGAACTCCTTTAAATGTGGCCATTTGTATAATGAACACTCGTCTCTTTTCTTGCAGGACAAGTTCTCTGGATGTCAATGCCCCTTAAGTGACTGAGGTTACTGCAAATCAGTAGGCAGACCTTGGTAGCACCCGGAACTCTTGGAAAGACCCTCATCTCCCCTCATTTTGTTCGTGGGTGTGTCTTCACCGAACATTCAAAACTGTTTCTCCAAAGGGTTTTGCAGAAACTCAGACTGTTTCCCAAAGCAGAAGCGCTGGCGTCCACAGCAGAAGCGATGGGTAGCGTGCGAACCAACCGCTACAGCATTGTCTCTTCGGAAGAAGATGGCATGAAGCTAGCCACCATGGCAGTGGCCAACGGCTTTGGGAACGGCAAGAGCAAAGTCCACACGCGGCAGCAGTGCCGGAGCCGCTTTGTGAAGAAAGACGGGCATTGCAACGTCCAGTTCATCAACGTGGGCGAGAAGGGCCAGCGGTACCTGGCAGACATCTTCACCACCTGCGTGGACATCCGCTGGCGGTGGATGCTGGTCATCTTCTGCCTGGCTTTTGTGCTGTCCTGGCTGTTCTTCGGCTGCGTGTTCTGGCTGATAGCTCTGCTCCACGGCGACCTGGATGCATCCAAAGACAGCAAGGCTTGCGTGTCGGAGGTCAACAGCTTCACGGCCGCTTTCCTCTTCTCCATCGAGACCCAGACGACCATCGGGTACGGCTTCCGGTGCGTCACGGACGAGTGCCCCATCGCCGTCTTCATGGTGGTCTTCCAGTCCATCGTGGGCTGCATCATCGACGCCTTCATCATCGGCGCCGTCATGGCGAAGATGGCCAAGCCCAAGAAGAGAAACGAGACCCTGGTCTTCAGCCACAACGCCGTCATCGCCATGCGGGACGGGAAGCTGTGCCTGATGTGGCGCGTGGGCAACCTGCGCAAGAGCCACCTGGTGGAGGCGCACGTGCGCGCGCAGCTGCTCAAGTCCAGGATCACGTCGGAAGGGGAGTACATCCCGCTGGATCAGATCGACATCAACGTGGGCTTCGACAGTGGGATCGACCGCATATTCCTCGTGTCCCCCATCACCATCGTGCACGAGATAGACGAGGACAGCCCTTTGTATGACTTAAGCAAGCAGGACATAGACAACGCAGACTTCGAGATCGTCGTCATCCTGGAAGGCATGGTGGAGGCCACCGCTATGACCACACAGTGCCGGAGCTCCTATCTGGCCAATGAGATCCTCTGGGGTCACCGCTATGAACCGGTGCTCTTCGAGGAGAAGCACTACTACAAAGTGGACTATTCACGGTTCCACAAGACCTACGAGGTACCCAGCACGCCCTTGTGCAGTGCCAGGGACTTGGCAGAGAAGAAGTACATCCTGTCGAACGCTAACTCGTTTTGTTATGAAAACGAAGTGGCCCTCACCAGCAAAGAGGAAGAGGGGAGTGACAATGGGACCCCAGAAAGCACCAGCACGGACTCGCCTCCTGGCATCGACCTGCACAACCAGGCCAGTGTGCCGCTAGAGTCCAGGCCTCTAAGACGAGAGTCGGAGATATGACTGACCCATTCCCCCTCGGGAAGGTTCACTTTGCTACACCGTCTGTTGTTGGTCAGAGGCCCGAAACAGTTAGACAGACCACGGTACGGGTGGAGAGGTGGGCGAGGCCAGCGGCCACAGGGGACGAAGGCTGGCGGTGGGCTTGCAAAGGAAAGACTGCTCCGTGACAGCGATCTGTCAAGCAGGACACAGGCCTCCACGTGACCCGATAGCATCTATGGGTTGTAGAATAAGTTATGGGTTTTTATTTTTAAATGTATTGTTTTGTGTTTTTACAAAACTTGAATATGCAGGCAAGCCTTGGTTTGGGTATTTTGACTTATCCAGAATGCTTCTCTTTAGGGGAACAAGAATGTTTTTAATGGCATAACAAAGGCAAGACTCTGCCTTAATTTTTTGAAAAGCTGCTAAACTACATGAGCGCAAAGTGTACTTTTGTTGCAGTGTAGTTTTTCTCTCATGTAATTTAAAAGTCAGTGTTTGAGCATCATTGGAAGTACAGGACATGCTTCAAAAGTGGCAAGTGTTTGGCTATTAACTGCCAAAATGGGAGCCCGGTTTTCCTGAGGCCAGTAATTTGCTTTGTTAGAATTGTTCTGTCTTTCTCTCTCTCTCTCTCTCTCTCTCTCTCTCTCTCTCTCTCTCTCTCTCTCTCTCTCTCTCTCTCTGTCTCGTTACATAAGGGCATTATGTAACACTAGCCAAATGGTAGCCTCTAGGTTTTATATTTTCCTCTCCACAATGTTGATAAGTTATCTCAAATTTTAAGTTAGACTACCTAAAATAAATACCAAAGATCATGCGCATTTTTTGCACAACAGAGCTGATACTAAAAAGGAAACCTAGCCTCCTCTGGTTGTCTCGGTATCAAGAGACATTGACTTGGAACCTCAGTGAGAACTCGAACTGAATAAACATTCTAGTTAAATGTAGTTCTTTTCAAATTTGGATTTTTAGAGAGCCCTTTTTTATTTGAAGAGGAAGAAGGAAGGGGAAGTACAGTGTACCCACATAAAATATCATCTTTTCTTTCCTGATAGGCCTTGGCCACATTAATGTCTTCTAGAGAGAAATAGGAATTCATTCTTAGATTTTTTTTTCCTGGACTTTGCTCTCTTTGCACATTCCAAAGTTTATCCCAAAAGATCACATCTTAGTGGAACTTGGTCTGCATCCTGGCACCTTCTAAGCAATGTCATCCTGCAAGAAAGATGACTAGATAGCAGATTCTACCGAAGGAGTAATTGACCATCAGGGCATTTCCTGAGTGAAGTCACCTCAGGAAAGAAGCCCAGTCATTAGCCCTATTTTTTTAATGTATCTGCAACACGCGGCTGCAGCATCAACCAGAGCCGAGCATGCCAAAGTCAGGGAACAGGGTATGTGAGCTACTCTGACATCACGCCCTCAACTCAAGTATTCAGGAGGGAGAGGAAAGTTGCCTTTAGCACAGTAGAAGGTGATAATGTGAATGTCTCAGTATTTCAGGGCCAAAGAAGGCCATAAAAATATGGCATATTTACAAGTTAAGGAGCTGAGTGTCTGAAAGGGTTATTTCCTTCTATGTGAACATACGCATGACAGAGACCATGTGATATGATTTCCATCCCTTGTGGAGCCTTAGAGCAGGTTATTAAAGACATGTTATCTTCTAGAAGCCTCTTCTGCCTGTCTGCCTTTTCTTGAGAACATATGTATATATATATACATATACATATATGTGTATATATATTCATTTTTTCCACTTGAGCTCAGCAATGGCAATTTTTTGTTTGTTTGTTTGTTTGTTTGTTTCAAAGTTCTCTATTTGTGAATTCTGGGGTTGCTGACTTCTCTTTTTAATTGGAATCTCCAAGTCAGTTAAGTCTCTATGGTATTATATCCTGGTATGCCATTAAAAAACAGCTTGTTCTAGAATCATGCATGTCGTTTCCCTCTATGTTCATTCTGGCCTCGAGTTCTGAAGCAGCAATCCATATCTGAGCACAGTGTCTGAAAAACTATGACAGTTGCTGTTGTTTTCAACCTTCCAGGTCGAGAGGTTGGAAAACAAAGGTGTTATTTTCACTGAAACCAAGAGAAAGAGAGAGAGAGAGAGCAGATGGTAGACTAGGGGCTAGCATTAGTGCATTCACATCGAATGGAAGGATTGGGAGGTGGTTGGAAGGCTGGAGGAACTGTGGAGGGGAGAATTCACAGAAGAGACAAGGTTCTGACCTTGGATGGAAGAGGCCTTGGATGGCTTCAGCTGCTGCTACTGTGACATTTTGCAGAAGAAAAATAATCAAACCAAAGAGTATTCGGTGGAATGTAAACTAAATGAAGATACAGTGGAAAATGGGGGGTGATCCCAAAAGAGGTACCCCCAAACACACAGTGCTACCACTTAAAAAAAAAAAGACTTGAGTTATTTGAAAAAGGGTTGGGGTCAATGAGAAAGCAAGAGAGAGGGGAATCTTGCAACTTATTTCTGAGGAAAAACAAAAAAGAGGAAAAAACCCTAAAATTTCTGGTGCATAGATTTGTTTTTGTTTTTTTTTTTTTCTTCAAGAAAATTTTGCAGAAGCTATGTTTTTAAAGTGTACATTTTATAAAGTTTATCGGATATTTTCATATTTAAAGCCAAATGTAAATAAAAACTCTGTAAAGGCCATAGGAAGTGTTGTTGCAACAGCAGTTTCTGAGCGCTAGTACCTATATGCTACCGGTTAGCATGGTTTTAGCAAATATTTACCAGCCTTATAAGATTCCTCTTGCTCTGTTCTGTTATTTATTTCAGCACGGGCTGTTCATTTAAAAGCTTTTTTTTTTTTTTTTAAATAGTGATTAGCAGTTTAATAGCACAAGTTTTAAATGCCCTTTTTTTTTTTTCATAGTTGTTTTGCCAAGAGCCAAGACATAGGTAATGCACGGTTTTCCTGGCTGCATTTTACCTTTGAAATTTTTGTTCTTATTGTCTGGGTTCCTGAACTCGTACACACCTGCCACTAGCATGCAGATGGAAGGGACTCACCCTGAATATCTGGAGTCAGTTCCCAGATGTGCGTGGCTTCTCTGGGGCAAGAGATTCCCCTTAGGATGTATTCCCTTTTGAAGAATGTTTGCCCATATCTTTATGGGCATTATATTTTTGGGGGTGGGGGAGGCATAGATTCCTGGTTATTCTATTTTTAAATAAAAGGTAGACAAAGTGAATTCTATTTTGATTATTGAGAAAGGAATAGTTTTCTATCCCTCTAAGAGTATACTTGAATCAGACATTCTGAAGATGTCATTACAGCACTGTAGTCATTTCTAAGTTCCGAGAGAAAGTTCGTTTGACTTCGTATTTGTTTTATTCATGTGTTATTTCCCCTTTTTGCTTCCTTTCTCCTCTATATCCTTGCTCCCCAAATCTTGGTGTATATTGGACAAACTTTATCCCTCCCATTGAAGCTCCCTTTGCTGATACTAAACATCAGCTTTCATTTTATAATAGACCACTCCATCAAGGCGACAGCTTTTCCCAAAGGAACGAGCTCTTTTGTTGTGCTGTTTAATAACCTTAAAGTGGAAATTTAAAAAGTGTTTCGCATTGTTACCTCCCTACTCAGCCTGCAGCAGACTAGAGTTTCTTTTCTATGAATATTAGGTTTCAGCTCTGGACTCTGATGAGTTGAACAAATCTGGCTTTGACAATCATGGTAGTCCCTATTTTCCCATTTGCCATCTTTTTTGTATCTACAGTCTTCCTATTCTACTGCACAAACCATGGATTGTACATATTTTTATATATTATTGTCTTATTTTATTATTTCTAAATAAAAGTTAAAAACTGAAAATGAACTTGTGCATGAATCACTCATCCTCTTATATGATTCCTATAGAAACAGAGTCTCAATGCTGGCTCCCAACAATAGCATGTAAACCTTGCTGTTTGGAATGAATAGAGCCATAGAAATCACCTGTGCCCACAGGTGCAATGCTGTGACAGATTAGTTTAATCCATGCTAGACCTCTAGCTCATGTTTTCTTTGTCAACAGAATGGCTTAAATACGGAGAGGATAGGGAAAGGAAGGAAGAAAATGAGACCAAGAATGAAAATCAATCACCATATAAGGTCTAATTTTGCTTTCTCTAATAACAGTAAAACATTTTATTGAGAGAGAGGAGAGAGAAGAGAGTGAGAAAGAGGAAAGAGAGGAGAAAGGAGAGAGAGAGAGAGAGAGAGAGAGAGAGAGAGAGAGCGCACATGCCTGTCACAGCCAATGGGTGGAAGTCAGAAGTTGTTTCTTTTCTACTATGTGGATTTCTGGGATGAACTCAGGTCACCAGATTTGTGAACAGCAAGCTTACCCAGCAAACTATCTCACCAAGGGGACATTTACTGACCTTAAGTGTTCATGAATTCTGCATTATCAATTATCATATCTCATCCTTTTAAAGACAGGCTCTCCTCAAGCATTCTTGGGTGACCTTGAACTTCTGCTTCTCTTACCTCCATTTCCTGAATGCTGAGATTTATGAGTTTGTAACAGTATGCCTTTTTATCATTTATTTATTTGTTTGTTTGTTTATCTATTTATTTATTTATTTAATTTCCACTCATACAAACTTAACAGGTACACTGGTCCCGGTCCCCTCCCTCCCTTCAACCCCCCACCTCCCCTCCCTCCCCATCCCCCACTGCCCCTCCCTCCCCATCCCCCAGTGCCTCCCTCTCCCCTCCCGGGAGCATCCTTTGATTTGCATGCCAAACTCTCCTCTGGATCCTCCTCTCCGATGAGGTGCAAGGACCAAGTGGCATTTCCCTGAACACTTTCCCGTGTTCCCCTTAAGCATAGGAACACTACTGTGGCTGTCAATCCCTTGCCTCCAAGGATCCTGGTGCCTTTAGCAAATGCTAGACTTTGTGGGGTCAATAGTGTGTTGGACATTGCGCAGGGCATGTAAAGTCCAATTATGATTGCTTCAGCCCTAACTTGCCTATTTTTTAATGGGGTGCTGAGGATTGAACCGGGAATTTGGAGGAGGCTAGTTAAATGTCCCAGTTACAGAGATTCATTTCCGAACCCCAATAGTATCTCATTTGTTAAAAAACTAAAGCAGAAGAGGGAGGGGGTAAAGGAAGGGGAAAAGGGGGAAGGGAGGTGGGGTTCCAGGGAGGGGAGGAGGGAGGAAGGGGAATGGGCTACTTATCAACTTTGTATGAGTGGAAAAAATAAAAAATAAAAAAAGAAACCGGAAAAAAAGACTATGGGAGAAAGATAATTTTTCTTAAATGGGAGCATGCATTCTTTGAAGAAATAAAAAATCAAATTTATAAAAGAAAAACTAAAGCAGAGTATTGCTTATTCTCTTAGCATAGGTCTGGACCTGGAGGAGAGATGCTGACTGAACACTTTGTCTTTATAAACCTGAGGGTCTTGGTCTCCAGTAAGCAATACACCCTACTGGTCCCAGAACAATCACAGATAGGAGAAAACAAATGGGCTGACTTGAGCAAAGCATGACTTAGGGAGAGAGGAAGTGGGCCCAATCGGGTTTGTGCCCTATGGTTCAACAGAGAAAGAAACGGAAAATGAATTTCAAAGCTAATGAATCAGGGGGATAGCACTGAATTGCAGTTTGAGCTGCTTCCAAACCCACGTTCCACCCTACCGGCTGTACATTATTTTAGAACATGAAGTTACCAGTCATATAGATGGTCTCAGAGAACATGACATTTGCTTCCTAAAGAATCTGGGAATGAAGGTGTTTTCCAAAATGGGAAAGAATAGGGAAGTTTGCCTTCTGGGAGTGAGTTTCTCATTATATTTTTCTTTCGAGATATTCCTAGCACTCTTACAAATGTGAACTTAAGTTCTCTATGAATATTAAAGAATGGAATCCTAAGAGCATTTCTGTACCTCTAACATTATCCCCACCTGAGAAATGAGCTGGAAAGTTTGGAAAAGCACTTCGTCTAGGATCCCAGAGATAATATGTGTTGGAGCAGAGGGCTTTGGGCTATGGTTCTTAATCTCTGCTGGTGTGCCTCTGGAGTTACATGATACGTATAATCATTTAACATGAAGCCAATCTGTGCTTCTGGTTTGTTGTCAGTGATAGAAATACATACATTCACCGCCTCCCCCCACCCCCCGCCCAACCTCCAGCATACATATATGAAGGAACAAAGGCCAGATTCCTATCTCGTTCTACACCTTCTCTAGGATTTGGAGAGCAGGAGCAATTCACAAGGAATCAAATCATAACGCAAGGAAGCACCAGTGCTGAGATTCGGGTAAGTTTCAAACTCCATATTCATTTCAATTAGCTAGGAAATAGCTGAGGCCTGTCTTCAAACAAAACCACAAATCTCTGTTACTAACCAAATGGCGGACACCTCACCACCTCCTACGCTTCTGCTTTCTTGCTGCTGTGGGAAGACAGAGGTATAACAGGATCCTCCCATGGTTGGCAAGAGTGGCAGGACACATGTCGTGTAAACCAGGGAATTGGGTTGAATGCAGGAAAGGCCCCGCCTCTCTTTCTACTTATTTTATTGTATGTATGTATGCACGCATGCATGTGTGCATTGCACTAAAAATATCCACAACAACGAATATCTGGGTGCTGTCTCAGTGCCCTGGTGCTTAGAAAATCCATTGAGTGGCAGGTCATCAAGACTTTCAAACACCAGCCTTCATAAGCAACAGTTTCTCAGATGATATTTGTAAAGAAAGAAATGGATTTCATTCTAGAAATATCCATGGTGGAGCCATACACATGATTAAATCAGCTGGATTGGTTTCCATAATTTGAACCACACAGGCATAAAGGAACATTATCTCCATGTACTTTAAGAGGAGAACAAAGGTTCTCATGTTGTAACTTACAGAACCTTTTGTACCAACTTGTGAATGTGAATTAGTTCAGGCCCCTGAGTTTCATGGTCCCATGGTTGAAGCTTCTATAAGACATATGCCAGCACTGTTTCAAAAACGATTTACATCCTCACAAGATAATCCCTTAAAGGTCCAGTGGGAAAAGATTCTCAGAGTACTTGGGGCATGACATAAATTGCCCAAACGTCTTGATTTCCTTGGAATTGGAATTAGAGGAGTATCCCAGGATATTGGAGAGTTCTGGGAAAACGGAGAAAAGCCAGGCAACCTGACTCAGAAGCTAGAGAAGTTGAGATATCAGATAGATAGAAAGAAAGAGACTTTAAAGAAGAATGTGGGAAAGAAGTGGCGAAGGGAGGCATATGAGTGTTATCCATCCCCAGGAGACACCTTGGTGTCTTTCTGCAAATCACTGAAATATGCTGCCTGAAGAGTGTGCATTGCTTTGGAAGACAGTGTTCCTAAGTTAAAGTTCTGTCTCTGATCTAAAAGTTGACGTCTATTATTTAGTGTTACCTTAAGTCACTGAAGCTCAGGGAGGAATCTCTTCCTAGTGGAATGCATGTCTTTTTTTAGATTAATTTTCCTTTTTAATTTTTTTGAAGTTAAAGTTTTTATTGTTATTTTATATTTCCACCCATACTATACAAATTGTATAACACAAATACTAGCATGTATATAATGAGTATATAAACATATACAGCTTATATCTAGTGAAGGTATTTATAATTTCTTAAAAAGACCCTGCACATTTCAGTGGGGTAGCCTGAAAAGAGGTAACTTGATATATCATGAAGGTCTGAGCACTCACAGGAGTGGAAAAGCTAGAGAGAATCTTGGGGTCTATAGAAGAACATAGGCCATAGGCGAAAGGGTAGGAAGAAGTGGGAGAATGGTGAAGGGAAGAGAGAAGATAGAGGGAAGGGGGGGAGGGAGGGAAGCTGGGATGAATACTCAATATGTTAGTAAAAGTAGAAAAATAAAAATAAATAAAACAAATACACTTAGCAAGTTCATTTATTTCCAAATCAAGTTTAAGAAAAGATGATATTCCACAGCTCAGGAGTTAAGTCTCTGTCTCACAAACAGAAGGACCTGAATTTGGATCCAGATTCCACATAAAAATGCCAGGCAGAAATGACAATGGCTTGTACTTCTGGCCCTGGATGAGAGAATCTAAAAAATCCCAGAGCAAAGCAAAAAGGAGGTAGAGCAATTCAGGATGATTCCCAATGATGACTTCGCAGGCACACAAAGTGCTCTTTGGTATATACTACACACACACACACACACACACACACACACATATCTATCTATCATTTATCTATCTATCTACCTATCTATTTAAAAAATTTAAAAAGATATTTCAGAGAGCGTTGCTCATATGTTTTCCTGGTAGAGGCCAGATAAGCACTTATTAGTCTTGTGAGTTTTTACTCATCACTCCAAATTTTGTACCATGTTAGTGTCATGCTTCTAAGTGTCTTATTTGTCAGAAAACTATCTATTATTACTTTGCCCACTACCAGAAATCTCATAGCACCATTTAGACTTTGGTTCTGAGCCAAAGGTCAAATAATTCAGATTAGTACAGTATACTATGTAGACAATATCATATTGAGTGATAGCACAGCTGAAATCTTATAGAAATTTTATATCGTATATCATGCAGATTATCAAGTAATCCTGTTTGATTTAGAGAAAGTTACCAGACATTTCAGAAGGCTCCCTCCCTCCCATCCCCTCTTTTCCCTTCACCATTCCTTCCCGCTCATTCCCACCCTTTCACCTATATGCTTCTATGGATCCCAGGATTCCCTCCGGCTTGTCTACTCCTGTGGGTGCTCAGTTGTGTAACAAGTTGTATATCAAGCTACCTCTCTTCAGGCCACTTCACTCTGAGTTTAAGTCAAGTACTAATTCTCTCCAAATGTGCCCACAGAGCTCAAACCCTCAACCATCAAGCTGACACCTGTATATAATATGACAGGGATGGTCCAGGTCTTTCCATATCTATGCCTTCTGAGCACTGGAATTACACACCCATGACTACAAGGGCAGAAGGCTCAAAACTCAGATTCTTACACGTGTGTGGCAAGTGCTTTATCAGCTTCCCGGCCCTTATAAAACATCTTACAGAAGGTCATTTTTTCAGAATCATCATTTCAATAGTTACGTTATGCTAATTATTAACACCTGTTGATGAAATTTTACAGTTATAGGAATAACCTCATTGTGGTGAGAAAGGTGGGTCTATTCAGGTGACAGGTGTCATTTTTCATACAACAACACATGTGTTACTATCTAGGGAATGTAATGAGCTGGTTTAATGATTGCTTAATTGTTGATGGTTCTATCATAGTGCAAGATACCCAGGAGGCCATTATTAAATCTGTTGTACCAGGGCTGGTGAGATCATTCAGGAGGTAGAGGCATTTGCTACTAAGGCTGATGACTCAAGATTGATCTCCAGAACTAATACTGTGGAAGGATAGAACGGACGCCTGCAAGTGGTCTTCTGAATTCCATGTAAGTGCTGTAATGCTTGAGTGTGGCCATGCATGATGAGTAAATAAATATAACACGGAAATAAAATTCTTTGCACTAAGTAAGTTGAGCTGCACGTTAAGTAATCAGTTGTTGAATATGATAACTTTGACAGCCACATGTCCATAAATAAACTGAGCTAGCTTAAGAAAAATCTTCCTCCCTCTCTCCTCTTTCTCTGTACTTCTCTTTTTCACCTTCTGTCACACCATGGCCCCCAATCTTCTAATTCAAAATGTAAGTTTGTTCCTTTGCTTTTGGTTTTTTATACTTGACTTCCATACAAATATTCAGAAATATTCATGCTAACATGCAAGTTGGGTGAGACAGACTTATTTCTCAATCTCATGACCTTTTGATTGGAACATGTAAATACTTTTAAGATGTAATAACGAATGTCATCTTCCATTTTCTCTTGATTTATTATGTATTTTTTTTAAAAAACATGAAAATCAACTGTTTGAGGTATACCTTAAATCCTTACAATGAAAAATTTTTTAAATTTTTTTTATTATTATTATTTATTCAACTGTGTGCATATGTGTGTGTATGTGCGTGCACGTGTGTGTCTGCGTGTGTGTGTGTGTGCGTGTGTGTTTGTGTATGTGTAGAACCACGGACGAATTCGCGAACCACCATGGACGCCTAAACCTCCTTCTGCCCCGGGATTCACAGGCTCCGCCCTACCAGAACCAGAAGCGCAGGCCGCCCCTGCTTCCGCCTGGCGTCCGAACTCAGGACCTTCTGCCTGCAAGGCGGAGGCTTAACCCCTGAGCCACCTCTCCAGCCCACAATGAAAATTTTATAAGTCAAACTTTCCATTCAAGGGAGGTAAGTGTGTATGTGTGTGTGTGTGTGTGTGTGTATGTGCATGCATGCATGCATAAGTGTGTAATATTTGATGTGCTTTGAGAAACTATCCTTTATGATAGCAAACACCAGCTAAGCAACTTTTTACTGGAAGGAAGATGAAAGTAAAAATGTTATTTAATTCATTGGTTTGGGGAAGACTTAGATATTAAGTGTGGAGAGTTTCAAAATCTCAAAACAACTGAATAATTATAAACTGTCAGCCCTTTTCCCTCTGTCCCTCGTTCCCTCCTGCCTCCTTCTCTTCCTGCCTCCCTCTTACCCTCCCACTCCTTTCTTCCTGTACAACCTTCTAGTTTTGTCCTCTGCTTTGCTTCTGCATAGCTTTGAGTCTTGCCTGTGTGCCCGACAGTGCGTTTCTTATTTGTATGGCATATTTCAGAGTACCACTTGATAAAGTTATAGTGAGAGTCTTACATAACAACACACCATTGATTAACGTAAAGCTCATCTGAAGTGTGGAAGCATTTGTGTTTAGATGTCGAGAGGTCAGTTTTTAAAGGCTTTGCACTCGTGGATCCTGTCGTGCTGCCGAGTGTTTGCCTTAACCCTAGATTCTGCTTTGTTCCTCTCTGTACATGGTATATGTGCCCCAGCTTCCAGTACTCCAACATGAGAACCAAAGAGCACTAGAATGTATTCATACATGGCAATCAAATGGATTAAGTGTTCCCGCGTGTTAGGCCCCTTCATGTACTCGTTTTTGCTAAGTCAATTCTATCTCCGAAGCTTCATTTAAGTCCCTCTTAATTTGAACCCACAGCCAAGAGAGTATCTCACTCAATACTGTATCGGAGTTCAGTTCAAAAATCTGTCAATAGTTTCGTCACGAACCTACTCATAAAAATGGATTACTTACCAATGGAAAACTTTCAAAAGCAAGCGTGTGCACATCCCTAGCAAAACAGTTCTGGCAAAAGTGCATTCAAATGGCAACCGTTCGTAACGCAAGTACGGAAAGTTGAAGAAACGTGTCAGAGGTCTGCTTCAGTCCCTTTGTGTTTACTGGTGGTCCCAGGATCATGGAAGGGCTCTTCCCTGCCTCTTCCATAGACAGCTAAGAGTTGTACCCAGGGCAACTTGAACATACTCACGGCCAATGAGGGAACTGAGCAAGCTCCCCCAGGGTTGCCATGGAAACTGGAAGAAGCTTCCAAGCACCTTCTCCTGAATGCTCTTTCATTTCATCTGAGTGACTTTATTCAGGAACCAAAAATAAAAAGTGCACAAAGATGTAATTATATAAAGAGCTGTGTTCGATTAGAAATACAGTATGTGCTTTTGCCTCTGTCTGCAGCTCGCTTCTTCCTCCCATTAGAAGACAACTCAGCATCAAAAGGAAGAGTCTCTGTTTGTTGGGTAACGGAGGGAGACCCAGAATTGCCAAGATGAGAAGGAGGGGGGCGAGAGACTTTCTTCTGTATGTCCACATTTTCTTGCCTTACATCAGACATCTGCGGATCCTTTAATAGCAGGGTCCACTCTCCTTACGCTCTCATAGTGGGCCTTGTGAGTTTGCCTGCCCTTCTGAAACCCAGCTGTCTGGGAATATCCAGATGTAAAAACTATTGGTAGAGGAAGTCAACAAGATCTTACTTTTAAGTCTTGTTGCTACTTGTAACAAGTAACTCAGTTTACAACGGGGGAGATACTGGGAGGGGAAGCAGTGGACATTTGTGGAGAAACAACAGACCTCAACAGCGGGGTCCCATTGCAATAGTCCCCTAGAGGGGGATGCTCAGGATTATAAGAGGGTCTCCCTTTCTTCTTTATACTTCTAGTGGTGCCAGTAGATTCAATTCACTGGCAGAAGAAAAAAAAACAAGTGAGAGAGAAACCTCCTTTTCCAGCTGCAGCAAGATGCTCCTGAGCCTGCACATAGACTCAGTGAGGGAGGTGCTTAGATAGTTGCTTCCTGCTAATGATTTGCATGAGGCTGTGAGCTCTGCACAAATGGGAAGGTACAAGGTGTGTCTGCTGATGGGAGGGGGGAGGGGGTTGCAGCTCATACGCTATTGGAGACCTTGTCTTGTGAGGGCAGCTCATGTGAAGGCCTGTGCTTCATCTGGCCACAGACTTGGTCTTCCTACAAGGCAAATGAGTCCTTTCCATGAATAAAATATGAAAGGTTTTTTTTTTTCCTCTGTAGGAGAGTTGGCAACTGCAGACAAAACAATGTGGCTGGTTTAGCTAGTGCCACTTGGAAAGCCAGACTGGTTATGTTAGTTAAATGCCTATTGAAGCCAGTAATACGCTTGCCAAAATTAAAGAAAAAAAATCATAAGAAGCTCTTGTACTGTATATGGTTGAAAATGTGGGTAGCATTTGTACATCTTTACATCTAGGGGTGAAAAATAGTCACAAGGTGAGAATTCTTCAAATATAGCAAGAGTACAGAAGCATCCATGATTTTGCTGTAAGTTTCAATGATTTAGGGCTTTTCTCTTTTTCTTTGTTATTTCCTTTGTGATTGACTGAATTTTGTGTTTTGACACACATCTATCAAGAATTCAACTCCTCTTTGAATTTTCCAAAACGATATAAACTCTACCATTTTGCAATATCAAGAGCAGAGAATATTTGATATGGGAGGAGGAAGAGGGTTTCTCACCACACCCTCCACAAAAACATCAAACTGGTCTTTCAGGTCATGTTTCCATAAGGGTTTCTGACTCATACATCTCCCCTCTGTGGGCACAGTCACAATGACCTTTTTATCTCCTAACTCCCTTTAAGACGAAGCTAAAGACAAAGGACCCCATAGTTTCCAAGAACCTTTTTTGGAAATGGCCATAACCACATAAATTTTTGCACTTGAGGCAGAAGCTGCACCATCAGGACATGAAAAATGGAGAAGCTTCATTACTGCACTGGAAGAGCTTGCTTCAATCTCAAGGGTTTGGTAGCCTGATTCCAATGGCCCATCAATACAATTTGAGGAGCTATGGGGGGGTATATACATGGGCTAGATACTTCTACACTGAGGATGAATGCAAAATACAGTGCACAAGCGAGGAGTTTACCTGGCATATATTTTCCCTGTGAATTTTGGTACTTGGGAGGAGAGAAAGGAGGAGTCATGTGAATTGGCTGGGATGCTTCCAAAGAGCATCTTACTAGTATCCTTGGGGAAGGCCTGCTGAGCACTTAGGAGGGTCTCCCTTGCTTTGAGGAAGGCATGCCCCATCCATGGTGGGGCTGCTGCTCTGAGACAAGTCCTAGTGGATGAATGAGTGTCAAAACTCTCTGTCCCGCTTTGGTTAGAACGCTCCTTAATTGACATGAATGTGTTTGTACAATACACTTAGAAACAAGCTTCAGATGTCTGGAGGTCAAAACATTTCTTTTTGACTGTTCTTTCTTTCTTTCTTTCTTTCTTTCTTTCTTTCTTTCTTTCTTTCTTTCTTTCTTTCTTTCTTTCTTTCTTTCTTTTTTCTTTCTTTCTTTCTTTCTTTCTTTCTTTCTTTCTTTCTTTCTTTCTTTCTTTCTTTCTTTCTTTCCTTTCTCTTTCTTTCTTTTGCTTTCTTGCTTGCTTTCTCTTTCTCCCTCCCTCCTTCCTTCCCTTCTTTCTTTTTTCTTTCTCTCTCTCTTTCTCCCTCCCTCCCTCTCTCTTTCTTTCCTTTCCCCTTCCTTCTCCAGCATCACAGCATGGTCTCAGACTCTCTACGTAGCCTATTATGACCCTGAGCTTCTGCTCTCTTGCCTGTGCCTCTATGATTCACCCCTATCTGTGTTATGCGATGCTGATGATCAAGCCCGGGGTCTCGGACATGCAGCACACGCACTTCACCAACCAAGCTCTGCACGGTGCGCATGCTCTCCTGCTTACGGGGATCCCATGCTGGTGCCTGGAGTCTTCCTCAGATGCTTTCCATGCTATTTACCGTGGCAAGATCCCTCGATGGATCAAGTAGTCTAGCTACTCTGCTCGACTTGGAAATCCCTTGTCTCTGCTTCTGGAGTGCTGGTGTTACAGGGTGGGGAGCCTGTCTTCATGCTTGTGCACCAAGAGATTTATATGGAGGCCTTGCTTTTCTTTTAAGGATGCATATATCTCTCTAACTCTTAAAGAAAATTGTGCTAATTTTCAAGCTCTTGAGGATTTTGCCACCTCCAGGCATGGTTTTCCTGTTCTGGTCTCTAACTATTTACCTTCTGACTCAATCCTTCAGCTCACTGGCTTTTTGCTAAATCTTTGATGGTAGACTTTGCCGAATCAAATTTTGATTGTGATCAGCAATATTATAGATAATAACTTGCACACACTTTTGTGCATGTATGACATATGAAAAAGGTTTGATATTTAGCAAACCTTTTTCCTTATGGGAATCTCCATTTTGGGAAAATTTCAAAGACATTTTTATAGATTTGGTGGGACAGAGTTGCTTCTTTCCAATTCTTTTTATTTGTATGCATTTGTTTTACACAGTGAAATACTATTTGCAGCCTGATTTATCTTCCATGCTAACATGTCTGATGCTCAGCGACCTTTCATAAATTATTGAAGAAACTTGAATTTGCTAGCTTCATTTGAAATAGGAATAAGGAGATTTGGTAGGTGACAATTTGCAGTTCATATACTAAAGAACTATGCATATTTGTTATGTATATATTCCCAGAAGGAAGTTTTACCCTATATTGCTGACTGTGGAATTGAAAAGAAATTTACTCTTTCGGAAAAGCAAAAGAGTAGCAAGTATCGGGTGCATAGAGTTGTGATGGGAGCTGTGGGTCCAAGATGCTCTTTACTAAGAGCTTCAGGGGAGTGAAAGGAAAGGAAAAGAGCAGTGATATCAATCTAACTTTAGATTCTATAGTTGTGCCGTGATCTTAGGGACAAAGCCAAAGAGCTCCAAGAAAGCGTTTGTGAAGACGTGTAAGCCAAGCACTGGTTGAAAGGTTCTGTGATCCCATCATGGTATCTGCACCGACAAGGCCAGGTTTTCGTTGCTATTTGCTTCCTGCTTGTGTCTCCAGACTTAGGGCTCACACACCTGGACGATGGCACTACGTGAAGGGAAGGCGTTGTTCTTGGCAAAATGCACCACAGCAAGCCTATCAGGTTACAGAGTGGATTTCCTTTATCTCGGGGCATTGGACTTTATTCAGAGGGCAAGCAGGGTAGGATTTCGCAGCTTGTTTGGACATGCAAGTAGTTTCTTATTCTTGTTCTTTCTGAGAGAAGAGTACATAGTCTCTGCATTCATTCTAGTAAGGCACTGGGTATCCCGGATAATTTTCCTGAACAAAAACCAACTTACTATCCGGTACCACAACTATTTCCCCAAAGCAAGGAGGTGACCCTTCCCAGAACTTGTATCCAGTAGTGTCTTTTGCAGCATGGCACAGGTTTGGCAGTATTTCTATTAGAGTTAGTTATGTAAGCAAACTTCCTTTCCTATACTGTGCCCAAAAAGGGAGCTTTCTTCAACGGACTCCAGGGACTCTGCCTTTATTGCTTCCTTGTAGATGTGTTTTTCCCTGTTTGCATCACCTCGGTTCACAGGGCAAATCTTGGCCAGATTTTATGCTAATTAATTTTTTCTGGAAAATTCTACCAAAATGAGACAATTTCATTTATAAGATTACTTCTCAAGAAAAGTAGCATTAATGATGAAGAGGCATGAGGGGGTTTGCTTTGTCGGTCTCTGCACTGTGATGCTTGCACACACACATTCATGCAGACATAAATGCATGTAGGCATATACACATTCATGCATGGAGACACAAACGCACATTCATGTATGCAGATACACACACATGTAAACACATACATGCATGCAAACACACATACATTCAGACCTAAGATGTATGTGTGCACATGCACACACACACACACACTTTAGCTATACTTCATGAAGATTCCCAGCTTCTCACTGTTACAGTATCTCTTCATGACATTGTTAAGTTCAGAGGAGCAATCAGACTTCCCCCAACACTGTTCAGACACTATAATCTGGAGCCTGATTTGTTGCCCCTTATGTAGTGTATTCATGTATTATTATAAATGTAGGAATTTGGGAAATTCATCTTTTCTTCCCTTATTTGCAATTTGCCATTTTTCACTACTGAAACATGCAAAATTTTATGTGATATCCAAGTTTATAATTTAGTTGATTTCCCGCTTATTTATTTAGTTTTATCATAAATGCATTAAAAGCTGTTGACTTTCATGAGTATTATTTTTGACCAAAATCTACAGATTTTAATGTGTGTATTCTCACATATTATATGTATATATAATATATATATACAACATTTGAATTTGTCAGTAAGCAAGATTAATAAAAAATCTAATTTGAAAGAATACTCGGGATATTCTTCTCTTCCAATTTTGTTTTAAATAACATGCATATATTAAATAACGTGCAGAATATCCAATATCAATTTAATACCTATAGATGAGTACAAATACCTAACTGAATAAAGACTACATTATATTATAAATATGTTATGACTTCATAAAATTTAAGTGTGTTGTTTCTTTGGCAGGTACATATTTATATTTGATTAATTATCAACAGTCAATATTCTTTAATGTATTTTCTTGTTTGATTTCTTTATTATAATACATATCAGTGGACTGACTGACTGTGATTAAATCTCTGCCTACATGGTAGAATAATCTGTTTTTACACGTATTTCTGATGACGCCTGTTTTCTGTATATTTTGACAGAATATTAGGTACATACAGGTCTATGACTTTTTGCAATGTTATAACTTTATTAAAATACGGACCATTTTTTGCTGTTACTTTTGACTGCATTTTGCTAGATATTAATGTAGTATCTCTGAATTAATTTCTGCAACATTGACCCAGTTTTTCATATGCAATTTGCAATATTTATGAGTGTTACATAATTCTAGTTTTCTTGGATCTTCTCATTATTTGTATACATGATGACAATTAACTGCCTTTATTTTTTCTTGTGTTGTTTACAAACAGGTATCCTATTTATTTTACTTTGGTAATTGTATAAGTATATTGAACAACTTTCTAAGTCAAATCTCTCTGAAGATCTGTAGAGTTCATTAGCTTTTTCCCTAATTTTGTCCTGTAAGACACGAAGTTAGTCCTCTTCTACCTTCTGCTTTCATGTCCTTGTTTTTGAAATTTTGGACCTTTGTAGTACATGGCAAAAGTAGAATCTGAAAGAGTCTTACTGAATTTTTCATTTTGAATCTGATAGGAATTCATTATGCTGCCTTAAGATAAAGGAAACACTGTAATAATTGGTAGGTTGAGCCGTTTTTTTTAAATCCATCAAGACAGGAATTTGGGATTAAGTTGTGAATTCCAGGAAATAGAGCAGGTCGCTAATATGCTATTGAATACAGCTGCTACTGTCTATTTATGGGAATCCACAAAAAAAACCTGACTTCACATACTCAAGGTACTCGATTAGAGGCCCAAGATTCTGCCTGTCTATTCAGTTCCCAAGCTATTTATATCCGGTTGGTTTTACAACCTCACATGTGAAAGAAGTCTGTTGCAATAACTTCCGTTCAAGGCCTTGAGTACTTCCCCAACCATAGCAGAGTATGTGTATATCCTCGACAAAGCAACTGGCTTTTCCCACATTCTAGTAACCTCCAACGAGGCAAAGGACATTCTAAATAGTTTCTGAGGTCCAGGTACCTCTAACTTACTTTTAGTCTCTTTCTCTCTCATTGATAATTTACTACATTCTGATTACCCTACCACCTCCCCTTTCTCCCTCCCATCTGCTTTCCTTCACTTTTTCTTTGTTTTGCTTTTGTCCCACTGGATTTATCCAAGCTCTTTTTTGAGTGACCCTAAGCTTGAGGTTATCTCTTGGAGCCCATAAAACTCCCCAGTGATTATACAACTGAACATTCCTCCATCCCCCCTCCTTCTGAATTCTCTAGCTGCCCTAGAGAATTGTTCATCAATGCTTTGTTGCGTGCCATGAGCTACTCCCCTGTCCATAGCTGGCCAGGTAGCCCCTGTAGGCTCTGTGTCAGTAACTGCCTCAGATGTGGACATGGGTGCCATGGCCATATCATTTTTGGATGACAGAATTTCACAGGCCTTTTGTCATCTTTTGGTTCTTTCATTCTTTCCACCCCCTCCTCTGCAAAGTTTCCTGAGCCATAAGGGTTACATGAATTCCTTGCCGAGACCTGAATTCCCAACCATCCCGGAGTCTCAACACCTTGTGTAGTCCTGGAACATTCCCCTCTGGTCACTGTAAAGAGAGGCTCCTCTGATTAAAGGTGAGGATTGTGTTTCAAATTCTTCCTAACCCTTCTTATGCAATGTTTCCTGACCTTTACAAGGTGGAGTGGTTTAGATGTCCCTCTGGGGCCAAGTGTCCCGCAGTCACCTTTTATCTGCACTTTGAACAGTTGTGACCCTCTACATTGCAAAGATTCACTTCTCTGATGAAGGCTGGCTGTTAACCAAAGAGGCAGCCTACAAAAGGAGAGAAAATCTTTACTAGCTATCCATCTGACAGAGGATAAATAGCCAGGATAGGCAAAGAACTCAAAACTTTAAACATCAAGAAAGCAAACAAGTCATTAAAAGTAGGCAAAAGAACTAAACAGAATTCTTAAAAGAACAAATGTAAATGTCTAAGAAATATCCAAGAGTGTTCAACATTCTTAGCCATTAAAACAGCTTTGAGATTTTCTTGCCCCTTTTACGTCTCTCTTCTCTTCATCTCATTTTTCCCTCCTATATTCACAATAGTCCTGATTTTATTTTCTGATCTGTCTTCTCCCCATGTCAGATTCTACAAATAGGATAAAATCCATGGTATTTTTCTTTCTGATACTGCTCTACTTAAAATAACATGATGGTGTCCAGTTCCATTCACGGCACTGGGAATGACTTGATGTTTTTTCTGATTTATGGCTGAATAAAACTTGTGGTGGTTTCAAAACACCAATTGTATTTATGTTAGTTTAGTAGTTGTACAAATCTGTTTAATAACTTTAAACAAATCATTATGAAGCTATATAGAAATCATATGTATGTGGATGTGCTATTTATGTAGTATAAGTATAAATACGTAAAAGGTATACAGAGCTCATATATATGGTATATACATATGTGCATAAATTATATATACAGAAGGTGTGTAGAGCTCACATATGTATATAGTATGCTCTATGTATAGATATAAGTATCCATATATATAAAGTATATAAAATTCACATATGCATACATGCTCCATACCACACTTTCATTATATATTCATCCCTCGATGGACAGCTAGGTTGATTCATATCCTGATTATCCAAATAGTGCATCAATATGCATGGCTGTACAGGTATATTGATAAGAATAAGTTTGGGAGCACTAGAGAATTTGCTTAAAACCCTTAAGGGTTTTAAGTACTTGACCAATGAAATTATCCTTGAAAAAAGAAGGTTGGGAGCAGCCACCAAAACTTTTCTCTTTATTTGTTTGAAAGATTGACAGAACTCTGTTTTCTCCCAGGCAGATGAAGTGTCAGAACACATTAATGTGATTGGAGGAAGACGAGATGAAGACAAAGATAAGGGCACTTGTGAAGCGCAAATGGCAGTCTTTCCAGTGAAAATTAGTACTTCAGCTTCAGAAAGGAAGTGGTCACTTTGAGAGGCACTGCAGAAGAGAAAGAGATGTGGCTTGGAAATTGCTTAAATTATGAGAAAGAAGACATTGACTGAGAGAGCCACATGCAGACATGGTAGGAAAGAGCAGTCAGAATACAGCACTGGAATGAAAGAGAAGCAATAAACCCTTGATTTTGAGGTTTAGGACTATCTGCAGGTAGCATATCAAGCAGCCTTCTAGAAGGCAGGAAACTTCAACCCACCTTTTCTATCCACATTCCTCAACCTGCTGAGTTGAATCCTGCTTTGCAACCACATGACCTTCTAGCAAGAGGGCATGGTCGTAACTCCTCATTCATTTCAGTCCAAGGCAAGCTCACCCAGTTTTATTCTGAGAGCCCAGGAGTTCACTTGATGCTTCACATTAGTCAAGGGTGCTCCTGGGTTTTGTTTACCAGCAATTTTTCCTGAGTCTCTGCGCAGTTCTCCAGTTCCAGGGCTGTAAGGCTGCAAGTCACTTTAGTGTTCTGGGCATGAGTTCACGTTTATGTAAATCCTTCACATGCTTCTACAGATCCACTCAAGTTGACGGCTCTGCACATCCCGACATGTATATTTGAGAGGTTTCCGTGAATTGCATTCTTTGTTCTCATCCAAGGTTGACTCATTCCATGTACTTACCATCGCGCCTGCTGCAACTTGACCCACTGGTGCTTTGTTAGCCTCAGTATATATGTTTTAGCTTACAGTGGGCAAAGACTCCATGCTTCTACCTTGATGGCATGAGTGAAAGTAGCGGAGGCCAGGAATGAATCACAGCCCCCAGCCGATGCACGCAGCAGCCAGAAACATGTACTTTGATTTGCTTTGACCACAGAAGCATGGCTGCTCTAATTAGACTTATGCAAGACACCAATGTTTCCTTCCCAAGACTTCCTCAGGATCCCAGCTCCATTCAACCCTGCAATGACAGAAACAATGCATTCTATGCATTCCCATTACAGCTGTCTGTGCCGTGCAAATTGTGTTTGCACAGTAAATCCTAAACAGAAGATAAAGTATCTAAGTGCTGATCAGATGTAGCCCTTTGTTCTCTACCCTGTGCGTTTTCCTCGAAGTGAGTTATCAAAGCACAGCACCATTGGACATGCATACTTGTGCTTGAAGAATAGACATAGTCTCTGGGTTTCCTTGAATGGGCTGGATTTAATGCCCAACATCCTTAAGCATTTCTCCTCCATGTCCAATAGTAAATTCATACCCAAACATCAAAGTAATGTAAGTGAAACCCACTGTACATAGGGAGCAGCCCGGAGTAGGAGAGAGTTAGAGGGAGGCGTCACTTAGTATCTCATCTCCAATAACATACAAAGTACTTCTGTCATGGAGATGGATTGAGCATCACCCATGCTGGCCTTGGATCCTCAATCCAATGGAAAGACACCATTCTGCCCCTGGGCTTGGTCCCCAGTCTCTTATCTTTCTCTAAGTGGTGGCATCTCTCCATTGCCATTGCAGAATATGCCTCTTGTGTGTTTTTGATTGCCTTCCAGACTCAGTTCTTTCTTTCTCCTGCATGAAAGACATGATTTGCATTCCCAGAAGTCCACAGAAGATGAAAACAAGATCTTTTGAAAGGGAGGATAACTTGCTTGATACCTTGAAGGTACAGGAGACAAAGAATCACTTCACTAATGTTTTAATTCTCAAGAAACAGCCCTGTTTCCCTGGCTCATTCTGTTTAAATACATTCCAAGATTCTTGGTTTTTGATGAAGATAAAGAATTAGTCATGAAATATTAAAGTGTGATATGATATGATCTAAAAATGAGAGAAAATCCTTTGGAAAAAAGGATTTCTGGATCCTGTGAAAAAACTGAGAACCTTGGACAAAAAGTATTTAGATCATTTAGTTCATGTTTTGTTTGCATCTGTGCTTAGCAATCAAACTGTAGTGTCCTTATGACTCTAGAAGAAGCTTCTAGAACACACACACACACATATATGTGGAGGAGTGCATGTGTGTGTACATATGATTCACAATTAGTTCCATACAGGTATAAAAATGAGAAGCATCCCTTTAGACAATCTTCCTTGCATGATTTAGCCAATGACATATTTCCCTACTTTTCTGTTTGAAAAATCTTTCAGGAAATGCTACTTAGGTGCTCTGAAACTCAGTCACCACGGCACAATTTATAAGAGATCAGATTAAAACAATCCATGAATAATATTTCAGAAATATTATGGTATGTGTTTCCTGAGATCTTCCTGATTTGAGGAGACTTTGTGCAAAATGGTCATGAGGACTGAATTAGAACTGATCCCAGTTGGTTCTTAAAGATCATTTTAATATGATGGCTAAAATCAACTCTGTTTTGTCTCCAATTAAGTTCCCAACTTTGGAATGGTTGATGCGCAGACAGAGACACAGGAACACACAACAAAATTGGCTTTATTTAAATAAGTGCCATTTCCCTTTGAGTTTTCAGTAGTTTTTTTTCCCACCTCATTCTTTCCTATGATAGCCTTTAGACAACAAAGCTCTTTCCTTTCTGCTTGGGAATGGAAAAGGGATTCGCGACTCCTGTGCATCTAATTAACTCAACTTACATTTCTACTAGACATCATTTTAGCATTTAGGATTAAAATTTAGTAATCAGTTTGCATTAATAACTTTAACCTACCTTTCCCAAAAAGTAATGGAAAAGGAAGATAATAATTTGAAGTCTTGTAAGGAAGATGCCTATGGGAATGAAAACAATCATGTCTAATCTACCTGGTGTCACACAGCTTCTTGCATTTTGGGATGAAGGTGTACAATTGCAAATAGCCTTCATTTCTCTTTCCCAGCTAATGGGAAATTTAACAATTTTAGTGGCTGAAGATAAATATTTTTAATGGCAAGGAAAAAGAGTTTTCAAGGCCACCAACTATGTATTTGGCAAACTTGTTGTTAACTTTAGGTCTTCCTTTTAAAGAATTACAGGAAAGCTTAAATTGTTCAGAATAATTCTGGGGAACCTTTGAAATGCTTGAAAATGTTTATGAAAACATCATTTCTGAAAAGGGTCACCAAGAGCTGAAAAGATGTGGTCACTAAGGTGTTTCTGAAATTTAGATAGGAAGCAACATAGTCTGATTCCAATAACAAAAGCACCAATATCTGCTTTTATGAAAACCATTCACCAATTACCAAATTGGATACTGACAGAAACAGTGCTGTGCTCTGAAAACTAGGATGTAAAGCTTCCTGTGTACGGTGTCATGTAATTTATAATGGTTGCTCAAGCTTTGGTGAATTTTACATTTTAATATGCAATCATGAAAACAGAATCAGATATTATCCCTTCCATGAGATTTTATGAAAAAGATCACTTTTGATCCTTAGATTATTTCTACAACTATGGCTTTGTTTGCAATAAAAAAATGAAAGATTATTTCTCAGAGATAGTTTGCACTCACATATACTGTTCATTATTTGTCAGTAACAATGACACTTTTCCTTTTTTCATATTAATCAGAGTGTTTGTAATGCAACCAATTAACAATGAACGGGTAGTAACTTTGCTAGGTACTGCCACATGCTACCATCACCTTCTTTCCATACATTACAGGCTTATTTAATCTTTTCCAAATACCCGGAACTTGGTATTACCATTATCACATAAAGAAACAGAATCAGAGCTATGTCAAGAAATGTGCTTGAAGTTCAATTATTTCTGGGTCGATAGCACAAGAGTTTTGAATACATTTATTTACTTTGAATTTATTTATTTAATTTTTACATGTGTGTTTCTGTGTGTGCATGTGTTTCTTTGTATATATCCATGTGTATCAGAGAGCACTGGTGTAGAGGCTCAAGAGTGACTCTGGGAATCATCCTGGATTGTCGTGTCTCCTATTTGCTTTGCTTTGGAGGTTCTCAGGCCCCATCTTCCAGGAGAGGAAGCACAGGCGCCACCATTTCTGCCTGTGGTTTTTACGTGGGATCCAGATTCTGAATTCAGGACCTTCTGCTTGTGAGGCAGAGGCTTAACCTCTGAGCCATCTCTCCAGCCCTTACTTTGAATTTTTGAAATAGAATCATACTATGTAACCCATACTGCTTTGTATCTCACTGAGTAATGTTGACTGTTCTGGCACTTAGAATCCTCCTACCTCAGTCTCCAAGTGCTGGGATTAAAAGTATATTCCAAAATACCTGAGCACCTGGCAAACATTTTATCTTAAACATTTTTTTTTTGCAACGATGTGCAAGATACTCCAAACAAGTTAGGGCCGAAGTAATCATAATAGGACTTTGCATGACCTGCACAATGACCAACATATATTGAACCTCCAAAGGCTAGCATGGATCACAGGCACTAAGATTCTTAGAGGCAAGGGATTAACAGCCACAATAAAGGGGAACACAAAAAAGAGCTCTAGGCAATGCCACTGAGTCCTTACACCTCAACAGAGAGGAGGACCCAGAGGGAAGTTTAACATGCACACTAAAGGATGCACCAGGAATGGGAGGGGGAAGGGAGCACTGGGAGAAAGGGAGAGAGGGGGAAAGGAAAGGGAAAAGGGGGGAGGGAGCAAGGGGATCCAGGGAGGGGTAGAGAGAGTGAGGGGAATGGGGTACTTATCAACTTTGTATGAGTGGAAGAAGTAAATAAAAAAATAAAAAATGAAACAAAACAAAAAAATTTAATATAATCTGTCTTATCAGGTGTGCTGTCCTGTTTTAAATAGCAATTTTGCAACTACACTAAATAGAGGAAATTTTATTCTGTTACTTGAATTACATATTGCTGTTATTGACCCTTTTTTCTCCATTGCCCTGTAAATACCTAATCTTGATGCTTTCCTTGTCTAAGAAGGTTTAGATTTCTTTGAAAGAAAGATATTTTCATTATCAAAACTACATGCTAACTCTCACTTTCCATATATGCATGGATCTTGCCGCTAAATTTGCTGGCATTAGTTTATAACTTATGCAACTGTTAATAATTTGTTTACACTAAAAGAGACAAGCGTGTAGGAAGCTTTCTTCAAAAGTCAACTTTAAAAGCTTCTAGGAATGAACAAAATGCTCACTGTCACAGGTTTAGGGATATGAGAGCTTTTCAAATACTGGATAAATGTAGATGTCACATGTGCCGCAATTCTAATGCAGAACATATCTTTTAATGGTTGCAGAGTTAAAAATAATCACTATACTAATTGTTATATGCCTGATAGGATAGACATTGAAAAACGTGTCATGAATTATTTTGTGGCTTTTTTTCTTTGCTTTAACTTGTTCTCTCTCTCTCTCTCTCTCTCTCTCTCTCTCTCTCTCTCTCTCTCTCTGTCTCTCTCTCTCTTTCTCTCTCTTTCCTTTAGCTTCCAGGGCTTTGCTGCAGTTCTTTACTGACATTGGCACCTAGCATCTTTGGTTTTTCTGCTGTTCATCCCTGATGCCAGAGCCCAGTCTCTTCAGTCCTCCAGCATGATTCGGGTTCAAGACTTCCCAGGGATCCTTCTCTCTTTTGATAGTTAGCTCAAGAGCAGTTACAGGTAGCAACAGCTGGACCACACTGATTTTATTTTGTGAGCTAATTTAATAAATTTCTTTAAATATACATAATTGACATATAAAGAAATTCATTAAATTTGATTAAATATATATTTGAAATATATAAATATATTTATACATAATTAAATTAAATTCATTATATATACATGTATATATGTGTTTGAGTATATATATGTGTGTGTATATATATATATATATATATATAATTTGTTCTGTTTCTCTAGAGGACCTTTATCAATACAGATGATATAAATGTAGACTAATGTAGACCTATTGAATTTAAAACGCAAAGTGCAATCACTTACCGAGCACACTCCAAGGTGGAAACTTACAGCTCCCACCGCTGGAGTCGTGGCTTTACCACTAAACTGGCTTGTGGCCATTGCTTGCATTTCACAGTGTGTAAACACACAGAGAAACGGTTGCCTTGGGTGGTGTTTAAGTGTGATTAATAACTCAATACATATTGAATCTTCCTAAGCAGTTCTTATGAAAGGGAAAGCCATGCAAAGGAGCTCTCGCTTGGCAGTCCTCCACAACAGACACCCCAAACAGCAACGAACAAGGAAGGAGAGACGCATTGTGAAATGCTGAATGAGGAAATGACCGCAGCTGCAGCACTGACGAGATGAGCACCAGCCAAGCCAGAGACAGTTCCTCCTCGCTGCTGGAGGAACTTTAGCCCCATGCCTCCGTCTTTTAAAACCAAGCATGCAACCCAGGACGATGAGATGGCCGAAGGAAAAAGCACAAATTCTCCCAGTTGTCAAGTGCAACCCTGAGGCTTTAGGGTGCAGGGATGCGGTGCAAAGGAAAGGATCCAGTTGTGCACCCACCCTCTGGGTTCCAAGAGGAGATAGTCCCAAAACCAGGGTCGCACAAAAGGCCCTGGATAAACACAGTGGAATACAGAGCAAGTAAATGCCAAAGAAAGTAAGATTATAAATATGGGAAGAAATGTGTAAGAAAGGGAATTTGCGGGGGAGTGCTAAGAAAAAGGAAAATAGAGTACATTTTGTGCAGGTATGAAATTGTCAAAGAATAGATGCATCAGTAGAGAAAAGTTGGGGGGAGAAAGGAGTCCCCGTCCTAATCGCAAGTGTTGAGGGGAGGTTCTAAGGGATCTCCATTCAAATCATGGTCTCTAGAGAGAACTAAGCAAGGCCCACTCTGCTTATCATTATGCCTATTGTGTCAAAACCAGAGATGTGCAAAGAAAACATCACCTTAGTTAGGAATGGAAAACCTGCGGTGGTCAGACCCAAGATAGATGAGCAGAAAAGCAAAGGACATGCTCCCGGAGGAGATATAGGTCAGTGAAATTGGGAGAGTATTTTGAGGTAGATGATTCTGAGTAGCAGAGAAAACACAACATTGCCACAAAACTCAACATCGTGATATAGGTGTCCCCTATATCTGCAGGTTTGCTTTCCAGTGTCTTGGTTATCTGTGTTCACCTGTAGCCTGAAAATTTTAGATCGGAAATCCCAGAAATGACCAATTGCTCTCTTTCAGATAATTTTCATTGATTCATCCTGTTATAATAATTAGCTCTTTATTACACTTAGTGTGCAAATTCTGCTGTTATCAGAACACTCTATGGAGAAAATCATGGCAGATACAGGATTGGGAATCTGTAGTGTCCTTGGTTTTGCTTACCTAGTAGAATCTTTGATTGCATTTGCTTTGCACAAGGGAGGGTAACTTGTCTCAGTTTCTTGGATGATGAGAAAGAAAGAAAGGGGAGAGGAGGTGAAATGAACAAGGAATAACAAGGACTTACTGTTCTTTATTTCCATTTTTATACTTTCACCACATATAGATGCAGCCTTCGTTTAGTTTTTATTTTTCTAGCAAGCATTAAAAGGACATGTGATATTCTGGTTTCATCTCCATCTGGAATAGAAAGGTACTCTATCTTTTTCTTTTTGCACATGTAGATATACAGGTGTGTGTATGTGTGTGTGAAGGGTGTGTGTGTTTGTAGAAAAGGTCACTTGAGTGTGTGAGTCTGTGAAGGTCCAAGGGTGACTTCTGGAATCATCCTGGATTGCTATATCTCCTTATTGCTTGCTTTGGGATTTCCCAGGCTCCACTTTTGGGCTGGATATTCAGTCAGCCACCATTTCTGCCAGGCATTTTTATGTAAAATCTTGGGATATGAACTCAGGTCCTTTTGCTTTCAAGGTAAAGATTTTAACCCCTGAGCCATCTCTTCAGCCCCTGTGTGTTCTATCTTCAATTCAGAGGACTTACAATAACCTGAATCTCCTGAGAAGTCCTGAAATAATCAACAAAATGTACTTTCTCTTTCAGAGTTCTTTGAGCAACGATGAAAAAATAGCTGAAGTAAATTTAATTTTAACAAATGAGCTATCTTTGACCACTAAGTATAGGATAGGAGGGTGTATGTTGTCACTGTAGAGAGTGTCAAAATATATCTTTTTGGTGGTATAAAAGTCAGAATATTCACTTTTAAACCTATGCCTTCTAAAATTGGTGCATAACTTACTCTTATGACATAGTTTCTTAAATTTTCTTTAGTTTAATTTTCTCATTTATAAAGTGATGATACTGCTCTTGTATAAGTTTGGTATGAAGAATTATGCAGAGAAAAATGTTATGCAGAACATCTAAAACAATGTTTGGTACCTTCTAGGTCTCTAGTTATCTCAATATTTGACAAAACTCTAATTTATTAATGGTTTTCTATCTTTATTGAAATACTTTGAGACTATTTGTTTCAAAATGTATGAAACAGAAATAAAATCCAATAATGCTAAAATTCTTGGGGAAAAATTCTCACTGAAAATCACTTTGAAAATACGTGGGGATGTAACTCAGTGGATGTTGCCCGGAATGCAGGAAGCCCTATGTTCATAGCCCAGGATAGCTATGCTTGTCTCTGATTTTAGCACTTGGAAGGCAGAAACAGGAAGATCAAGATTTTAACTACATCCTCTATTATGCAGTGAGTTAAAGCAAGTCTAATATCTATTTCAATAATAGTAATGATAAAATAATAATAAATGAAGGGACATTTTTCAAGTATAAAATGTTTGAATATTTTTGTTCTTTTTTTAAAATTTTTTTATTATTTATTCAATTGTGCATGTATGTGTGCGCATGTGTGTATGTATGTGTGTGTGTGTGTGTAGAACCACGGGTGAATTCAGGAACCACCATGGACCGCCTCCATCTCCTTGACTCTGGGATTCACAAGCTCTGCCCTACCAGGACCGGAAACGCAGGCCGCCACCGCTTCCACCGGCATCTATACATGGGGTCTAGGATCCGAACTCAGGACCTTCCGCCTGCAAGGCAGAGGCTTAAGCCCTGAGCCACCTCTTCAGCCCCTCTGTTCTTTTCTTCTGAAAGTTTCAACAAAATCCCAGCTTGACACTATTTTTTCTTTCGCTTCCTGTGTGCACTTCCTGTTCATTTGTCAAGATCAGAATTTGAGTCAAGCTCAGACACTGGATACTTAAGGGAATCACGCTGAGTCATGAAATTTGGAAGATCGTGGGGGGGGGAGGTGCAGAGTCAGGGACTCAGCTCAGGAGTTAGAAAGCCTTTGCCTCCTAAGCAAAGTGATCTGAATTCACATTCCAGATTCCAAGCAAAAATTCCAGATGGAAATGGCATAGACCTATAACTTCCGGCCCTGGAAGGTGGATTCTTGGAAATCCAGGATGGTGCCTGAAGTAACCTTGGGCTCCACAGGCACATGTTCAGATGCCCGCTTCTATAATTTCCTCCTCTCCTTTCCTCCCCCACATCAGCTTCAAAGATGCTTTCTTGACAAGCACATTTGTGTAGGTGCTGCGAGCTCCCTGCTGATAAGCCTTGGACACAGAAACAGTGTTGCAGCTACTGGACTTCGAAGGAGGCTCTGAAGCTGGCTTGATTGCCCCTCCATGAAATAGTCCCTCCACTTGCAGGATGAGGCAGCACCCACTCTCCAGGTTTCTTGGGAATGTGGGAGGCAGTTTGGGTGTTGCAATGACTGGAAAGCAGCTATAGTGTTTAATGCCAAGGGGCCACAGATGCTGTACCCAGTATTGTGCTAAGAGATCTACAAGTGGAAGACTATTCCAGCCTATTTGCATACTTCTTCATTTGAAAACATCACTGAGTGCTTATACATTTGCATGTATGCGAGTCCATAAAATACAGAAACATATGTGCATGAGTGACACAAACACTTTTCATGTCTGCCTATTGATTGAACATGTAAGATGACCCATGGACCTTTCAGTAGTTTACACTCACAGAGATTTACTCTTCTTTTGTTATGAATATCAATAGTCAAATCATTCTCTAGAAAAAAGCAAGGCTCAGAGACACTGCCACATGTCTCCACCACCTACGTTACTATCAAACATTGAGACTTGACTAGGAAGATGTCTCAGGGGTTAAAGCTTTTGTCGTTCAAGCAAAAGGGCTTGTGTTCAGATCTGCAAATACCATGCACAAACACCAGGCAGATGCATCCATGGCTTGTAATTCTAGCAGGGCAGAACCCGGAAAGCCCGAGAGCAAAACTATAATAGCAAACCAGGATGATTCCTGATTAGATTTTCATAGACACACTCACTCAGGTGACCTCTTTTGTACTTGTTCGAACACACACACACACACACACACACACACACACACACACACACACACACAAGATAGACTTGTGAAAGACACTTAATTCTCATGTTTCTTGGCATTTTGTTTTTAACCCTCATGAGTTGACGAATCTCCCCCAAAGAAGACAGAATTGTCAAAAGGCCTTATGAGAAGGTAGTAAATCAATGTGTGAGCCAGCACGTGATGCATTTCTTCAGAAACGGGTGCTTTTTAAAGAAAGACTCTTGTAGGTGGTTCTTCTTTATTCTGGCATTGCATTTATATTGGGATCCACCCCCACATTCCTTCAAGTTGCACTTTCTGAAAACCAACTTGTGAAAAGATCTATATTTCACTCTGTCCTATCCTAAGGTGGAGTGTCTTGTTATTTATATATGTTGTCCTAAACAGATGCCAGAGCAACATAAGCCTTTATTTTTGGTGACTTCTTGTCTTTCCTGACCTCAAGTAGACTTGAAGGAAACTACATCTTAAGAAAACAGACATCGCTTCCATGCATAACTCTCAGCTCTCTGGGAAGGGTGCTTTGCTGTGTTTCAAAACTGAAGTGATTCTGGAATTTTTGCAACGATCTTCTCCAGCCCCTGGATTCTGATCATCCTAAGGGACTTGTTGTCTTCAGTAGCAGAGCAATGTCTGATATTTCTAGTCAAGGTTTATGATGTGAAAGAAGAAATAGTGAAGCCTTATCAGAAATATTTTACTGCTGAGAGCCATAAGTCAGTGGGAGATGGTAAACACTGCAATACGTCCAAGCTCTTGTTTGATGTTCAAAATGTCCGTTGTAGAAATTAATGGGGTTTTGTGTTTCAGAAGGCATGGAAAGCCTCAAAAGGCAAATCATGTCTTTGGATCATACATACCTTATCAAGCATGCATACATATACATGCATCCACATACACACATATATAATATGTATATACATATACACATATATATTATGTTAATACATATGTTATATATAGTGTACATATATAAATTAATCTATTTCTGAGAACAAATTAGAATGCCTATCTTTGTGTCTAACAGCACCTACATTAAGAAGTGATTTATTTCTTAGATGGGGTTTGACTAATATTAATCTAATATGAATGTCTTTTTCCCAGAGTTGACATCTTTATTAGCTACATTACAATTTTCTGATACTTTAGTCAAGTTTCATATGATATAAAAGCAGAATTTTTAAAAATCTTATTTGTGTTACTGGAAGATGTGATGTCAGTGGCCAGAAATTCCATTCAATTTTCCTCTTTCTGTTCCATGTTACTTTATATTCAGTTACACTTCCTGATCCTATGGCCTTCAAGAAATGCTCAAATGGCAAGAAAGGTAAGTTCTAATTTTACAAGAAGCACATATTCAGAAAACAAAGTCCTTGTGAAATTTCTAATCCAACCATGTGAATTTGGAAGTTGCTAACATATTAAACAACAATGTTTGAGGCCATTTTGGGCTACTGAGTGAATTTCAGTGTCCTGGAGTATAGATTGACCTGGATTCAATGGGAACAACCGCAGTAACAAAACCTTCTTATGTTAAGCTTGCCCATGTGATCTTGTGAGATCCAAAATGGAAGCACTTCTTGCTTTGCTTAAAGCCAAGATGCTCTGAAGAGAAGGTTTCAGAAGAGTTTGCTACCCTGACCCAAAGGTAGGATTACGAATGTTTCAGCTGTTGTCACAGGCTCCTTCAATACTGTCTTAGGGAGGGGTAGTACTTCTTGAGATCACCCTCACCTATGGTGAAGCATTGATAGGCCAACTACTGTGTAGATCCGGTGGAAATCCTATTTGTGATTGCTGCATTGTGTTTCACTGAGTTTGACCAGGATTGATGTACAGTCATGGATTTGGAAGTAGGGTACTCGGAGCATGCAGGGCTGGATTCTTCTGTGCCTCCTCCCCAGTGAATCTTTGATCTCCAGCTGCTCAGTAGGAAATAAAAAGTGTACTCATCTGTCTTCTGTAAGATTCTGTTCCACTAGCGAATGTTATCTTTGCATTCTTACTACTGGAATATGTGTATAGCAGTTTAGCTTGAATTCTCTTTTTCATGTCTCCTCTAGAAAGGAATCCAAATCTTTAGTGACTAATGTTCTGAAAAATTTTAAGATTAAAAAACCTATATGAAGGCATTAGTTCTATCTACTTGTCTGTCTATCCTCTATCTATCTGTCTGTCTATCTATCTATCTATCATCTATCTATCTATCTATCTATCTATCTATCTATCTATCTATCTATCTGTATAACTTCTATCTATCTACCTACCTACCTATGTTTATCATTTATGTATCTCTGTTCTATCATCTATCCTTTATTTATCTACATATAGATTTATCTGTGTATCTATCATACATCTATCTACATGTGTATATTATATATTATGCACATAATGTGCATGTTTGCCAAAAGCTAGCTGTGATAGAAATAGTTCTATCTCTAAAATAAGGAAATAACTCTATCTCTGATAGCACAATAAACATTAAGTGTTTTGTTTTGCAAAACATAGCTACAGAGATAAGATGCTATTTGCTAACATGTCACTAGTAGATTGCATCAACATCATCAGTTTGTCTAGGAGTCTTGGCCATCAAAAACAAAGGCAATCTGTATTGTATGTGGAGATCTTCAAAGATGATGCCTGTTCTTGTTCTGTTGCATGGATTCTGAGAACTAGCAATAGTTGGGGTGTACTTTAGGAGTCTGGGACTCTGTTTAGATGCATATACACAATTTATATATTCTTCACAGAAGCTAAATAAGGACATGCTAGGTTAGTGCTATCGTTAAAACAGCTATTGCTGTACATCCTGCTCATGATCATATGCGTATGTTTTAAACACATCAAAATATTTATAGTGCTAATCTCTTGGTGATGTAGTTATAAATAACTTGATGCACACTGGGAAATCCGTATGACTTTTGTAATGGTTCCTGCACTGTTTTCAGAAGGAAGCTAAGACATAGTAGACTGCAATTCACCTTTGCTCTCTCTTTGAATCTCTTAATTTCTTCATCAGAATACCAAATTATTTACCTGTGGTGTGGCACCATTCACTCAACAGAAATGGACAGTAATAAAAGTAATATGTAGTGTGCAGGCAGGAGGGAAGATGAGACAGAATAGCAACACAAAGGTGAAGAGGGGGTTATAAATATAGGTCAGACATGCTGTAGCCTTTGAGAAAACAGCCACTGGTGAAAGGATGTGTGTCATAGCCTACTGCAGGTTGACAGCACGGGCATTGATCTGCATGTCCATACATGCTTGTCATATGACCGTCAATAGTCATTTTAAACAAATACACTAAAATACTACTTGATCATTTGCTTTGAACTCTGCGCATGAATAGATGCACATGTATAGTATATTTAGTTTTATGAGATACTGAATCTGTGACTAACTGGTTTGTTTCTGCTTCATTTTTGTTGGGACTATAGATGTCAGATAAAGTGCCAGCCTTTTACTGAGGGGCACAGGATGTAACCCCAGGTCCTCATACTTGGTCAGCAAACACTTCATGGACTGAGGCATGTCTTCTAGCCCATGAAATGCCATTTTAAAGTTAGTTCTAAAATCTGTACATATCTTTGTTTGTTTTTAGAGATAGTACCTCTGAGGTTGGGATTGATCTGAACATCGCAGCATCATTAAGATCATCTATGAAAGCTATGGAAGAATTTTCAATAGTTCAATGCTCTTTTAATTCTTTCCCTTTTTGGAAATTTTTTTGGAAAATATCATTTTTTGGCTTTCTGGAGGACAATTTCTTTATTCCTCGACACTTTCATGTGTACATACAATGAATCTGTATATTTCCACCCCTTCTTACACATTTCCATCCTTCTTCCTGTCATACTTCACACATTTTCCTTTCCAGTCAGTCTCCCTTACCCAAAAATATGACTGAACAGAAATTGCTTTGCTTATAGGAGACATGCTCCATGGAAGAGGATACAGTTGACTTTGCAGAATCTCAGGTTTTCTGTGAAGTATTAGCCCATCCATGGTTTTTTCTTCTACGGCACTACTCAGTCATAACCTGTTTTTGGCTCCACCCCTACATTGTCTCGAGAATCTATTTCCTTCACACTTTCCTCTTGGCAATGTCTTTCCTTTCTTATAGGAGCAGCTTCTTTTATGTTTATTCCCACTTATCCTGGTCCAACTAGTACAGTCACTTCTTCTGTGGCTGCCTCTGCCATCCTCCTACTTAATAAAACTTTCACTGGTTGTTCATAACCTCTTGATACATCTCAAGTTATCCTTAACCTGGTTTCCCTTACATTAATTGCCTGTGCTTCCAGCTTCTGGATTCCTTAAACACCCTCTGGGGTGGCTTTTTGTCGTCCATGCATCTGAGCATACTGCTTCAACTATAATGTTTCTCTTTCCATTCCCATCTAAAGTGAACCACCACACACCACCTCTACTTGAATGGTATTGCTTACTTTCATAAATGGACTTCTAGAAAAGTGTAGACAGCAAGATTTGAAAACTAAGAGAGAGGTCCAGTTTTGAAAATACAAAGTGTTTTCTGAAACTGTCAAGAAGGGTAATTCTCTTTTTAACAACAACAACAAAACCCCCTCTTTTTTAACATGTGCGTGTGCCCACACATCGGTGTATATTTACATGTATGTAGGTGCTCAAATATGCATATGACCTGTGTGTGTGGAGCCCAGAGGAAAACCTTGGATGTCTTCTCGTGAATGCTGTCTGTCTGCTTTTGAGACTGGGAGCTCAATGATTTTAGGTTAGACTTTCTGGTCAATGAGCTGCAGGAATCCTCCTGCTTCTGCATTCTTAGCAATGAGTTGACAAATGCACTGCATGGCACCTGGTATGTTTGGGTGTGTGCTAGGGACTGAGCTCAAGGCTTCATGCTTCTAAGTGAGACATTCCCTTAACCCAAGGTGGGCAAGTTTCTAGTGAAAAAAAGAACCATATTCCTCTAGTACTCCTGGCTCCATTCTAAGTATTTTAGTAGTATGAAATAATTCAATCTTCTTAACTTTGTAACTGTTTATTTTATTTATTTATTTATTTATTTGTTTGTTTGTTTGTTTGTTTGTTTGTTTGTTTGTTTGTTTAGTGTGTGTGTGTATCAGAGGGCACTGTGTGTCCTTGTGGAGGACCAAGAATGTCTTGGGGAATAATCCTGGATTACTTCTACCTCCTTTTTGTTTTGTTCCGGGATTTCCCAGACTCCACCCACCAGGACTGGAAGTGCAGGCCTTTCCCATTTCTGCCTTGCACTTTTATGTGTGGCTGGGATCCGAGCTCAGAATCTTCTGTTTGTAAGGCAGAGTTTTAACTCTTAAGCCATCTCTTCAACCCTAATTTAATTTTTTAAAATGTGCATATGTGTGTGTGTGTGTGTGTGTGTGTGTGTGTGTGTAAAGGAGTGTTTGAGAGTGTGTGCCTGTAGCGGCCCAAGGGTGGCATGAAAAATCATCCTAGATTGTTCTAATTTCCCTATTGTTTTGCTCTGGGGTTTCCCAAGCTCTGTCTTCGGAGGCTGAAATTACAGGCAACAACCATCTCCACTGTACATTTTATGTGCTATCTGGTCCTTATGCTTGTGAGACAAAGGCTTGGAACCCTGAGCCATCTTTTCAGCTCCCCCTTTCCTCTTAGTATAGGAGAAGCCACATGTGGAAAGAGCAGCCATGACTTGGCTAGGACTTGAATTTAAGCAGTAGGACCTAAAGCTGTGCTCAAACACTGTGGTGCACACACAAGTTCTTTGGAACTTGTGCACCGGTATAGTTTCTGAATAGTAACATGATTTCAGAGCATCAGTAAGGTATTGAATTCCTTAGAGACATAGTATGCTGCATCTAGAAGTTTCCTGTGGGCTTCGGTGTTTGAACCAGGCAGCTTCTCAGAGTCGCACAGCTTTATGATCTCTTCTCCAGAACACCCTGTCCTCACAGAACCCAGTCTGTCCTCGTTAAGATTTATGAAGCTGCCTGCTAAATGGAAGCTGAGTTGCTTGGATACCAGGTGTTCTTATATCTTTCGGTTGCCCAGGACATTTCCTGGGGCAGAGCTCAAGAGTTGAAAGTCCACAGCTTTGGGGGTGACATTTTTCCTGCCTGGGAGACTTGATTGAGACATGGTTGAGCAAAACAGAAGTGTCAATGTGCTTGTTTTTGTCTGAGGAAAGGATAGTGCTGTGTGTTGATTATCTTGGGACAATGTATGGATTACTAGTTAAGAGGGTGACTTGGATGTAAGAGTCACTTATCATTTGGTGAATGCTAACACTCATGAAATTAAGAATCTCTGATTTTGCCCATCTAGGTTAAATATGCTGTATGTTTTTTATTCTACATTTTTCTTTCTGTTCATGAAGGTGTTTACCATGTGTTATATACTGTTCAAGCATTTTGCAAAAAGTAGCATAGAAAGATATCTGCAAGCAGTTTCTGAATTAAACTAACAGAATTTGATGTGCTTCTGGAATTTTAAATATGCAATCATACAAATATTTATTACATGGTTGCAAATAGTGACTTAAACACAATTATATTACATACTAAATATTAGATCAAGCTTTGCTGTCTAATTGAGAACTGATTATCAAGCATGAATCCACTGTACTCATGTAGGGCAAGAATCACATATTATTGCTTGTGTGTGGGAATCACAAAGTTAATGCCGTTTATTTTGATATCTATGAAGCCATTTATATTCCAATAGGTGGAAACAGCCAACTTTTGGCATAAAACTTCCTTCCTTAAACAATAGAAATTAAAATCATTGTAAATCCTTTCTATACCATTCTTGATGTGTGTATGCATATGTATGCATATTGCATGTACATATATGTGTGTATTGTGTGTACGTGTGTGCATATGTGGGCTCAAAGATGCTGCATGCCACAGCTCATGTGTGGACATCAGAGTGCAACTTTACATGTTGCTATTCATCAATTTTTTGTCTTGCAGTTTTTTAAAATTTATCTTTAAATATTTCTATATGAGAGATATTGAGAAAATACATGCATATAAGAGAGAAACAGAGAAGGCACAAGTATGCATGTCAGAGCTCAGAGGACAATTTTTAGCAGTAGTTTTTCCTCTTCCTCCATTTGGGCCTCTAGGGATTGAAACTATGTTGTAAGGCTTTTCAGATATGCACCCTAGCTACTCAACTATTTCCCTTGCCCTTTTTGCACCTTGTTGAAACAAGGTCTCTTTAGGACTGTTGCTTTCTGTTCAGTGGACATCTAACGATTCCTGGGTCTCTGCCTTTCTTACTCTGCAGGGAAGCAGAGATTCTGGACAGTTGTCCCAGGTGGGATCTGAATTCCAGTCTTCAGTCTTACATCGCAAGTAAGCATTGTACTTACTGAAGTATCTCCCAGCCCTCTCACTATATTCCTGAACGCTACTTAACTGAAAAAATAAGCTATGAAGAAATATTTATCTTCCTCTTTATGTTAAACACATGCACAAATGAGCCAATCACACTGGCTACTCACTAGAATAAGCGATGAAATCCACTTATCTCCTCAGGCATCTTGCCATCTGTTTACATCAGGAGCTCTTATTCCTATGATTAAAAACAAGGAAACAAAAAATCCTCCCAAACAAGCAAATTGTCCATTAAACTTTCATGGCAAATAAGTTCAATAATTTAAGCTTCAAAAAGGCTACACACAAAGGAAATAGCAGGGGAAAAATAATACTTCTTTGGATTGGAGCATAGTGATTGTAGATTTCAATGAATTACTCTCAGGCTCTGTACTAGCCTCTACTGTAATTTTTTTTTAAATATTTGAAACACCTGAAGAAATCTTACAAAAAGTTAATTTTTCCTTCATCTATGCAGGAACATTGAAACATCACTGTAAAAGAGTCTAATATAGAAATGGAGTTGTTGTGTTTTATGAACGTTTGGCAAAGATGCTAGCATTACAGGATGAGAAATGAATGCCCTTCTTTTCCTTTCTTCTTTCCCTTTCCATGTTTAGTGCACAGCAGAAGCAGATTTATGTCAGTGTCATGATGATAACTGAATTTAGTCACAAAATTGGCTTTATTCAGTCATTTAGGCCATAAAAAGCTAAATTAAGGTTAATGGAAAGAAATTCTCATTATGGTTCATAACATAAGAAATTTATCTGCCTTTAGTGGTAAGATTCAGTATAATTGATTTCATTGTTGATATTGATGATGACTATGGTTCATCCATGAATTAGGTATCCAGCAATGATTCGCATCTTTTGTTCATTGGCAAGTATATTGCATGGATTATCAAAATTTTAGAGCATATTTTACTTGCCCACTAGAGAGAGAAAGAGAGAGAGGAAGAGAGAGAGAGAGAGAGAGAGAGAGAGAGAGAGAGAGAGAGAGAGAGAGAATGCACATGCCACAGGGCACAAGTGTGTGTGCATATGGGGAGAGAGACAGAGGACAACTTTCACAAGTCAATTCTCTCTTCCCACCATGTGGATTTCTAGAGTTGAACTCAGGTCTCCAGATTAGAATGCAGGTGAGTTACTTCTCTCAGCTAAACCATCTCCATGGCCTCCCTTATAAAACACACTCCCTTCTATATGTACATTAACTAGCAACTTTCATTTTTCTTGCTTCGTGATAAGGAAACTGTGATATGGAAATGTTTACCTTTCTTAAGGTTCAGCAGATGAAATGCAGGGATTTGCCTGGAAAACAGCAGCAACCTTGTAGGACCTGCCTTGCTCTGCAGAGTGAGGCATTTTGCTAGTAGATGGCTGGGTCATTTCTTACTGAATTAGCCACTCCATCACCTGATTAAATGTGTCATAAACATGGCAGCAAATGGAGAAGGTCGTGGTGAGAAGAACATGAGAACGTGGTGCACATTGATCAAGCGATTGATACATTGTTTTGCTGGGATTCAGGGATTTTGCCTTTCCCTTTTATGATGAGACACTGGAGTCACATTTTCACACCCATCTGAGTCAAAACCTGATAAGGGATTAGATTGTGATTTCTATGTGGGTGACATTAGAAGCCTTCTTCAGCCATTTCTGTAATTATTAAAACCCCGACCCAATTATTGCAGTACATGTTTGCTTCTGACGAACATTGCAAAAGCCCAGATTTTAAATTTATTTTTAGTTATTATTTTATATTTCCAGTCATATAACAAAGGGTAAATAACTTTGATATGCATCCTAGCATGTATTCTTAAAATGAAAAATAGTAAAAGCAACATCACATTGGAGAAATATTCATCAGATTTCGTCAAAATTTAAGAAGTTGAAAAAAGTTGTTGCATTAAACTTTACATTTGTTCATAAAATAACAATTTGTAAAATACTTTATATATATATGTATGTATGTATTCTTAAAACAATATCCAGATAGAATTATTGTATTCCCTATAGAACTCAGTATGGAGGTTCTGCAAAACACTAAAACACAAAAATAGTTATTCCATATGATCTAGCTATACCACTCTTGAAATTTTCCCAAAGGATAGCAAGTGAACATATTACAGAGATATTTGAATGCCATATTTTTTGGAACGCTGTTAGAAAAAGTCAGCTTGAGACATCAGCCTGGGTGTTCATCAGCAGATAAATGAACAAAAGTTGTGATATATATGCCCAGTGGAATTTCATCCAGCTGAAAATGAAAATGAAATCATTCCATTTCCAGGAACATGGATTCAACTGCGCATCTTTATATTTGACAAACTAACCCAGACTCAGAAAAATGGTCTAAATTTTCTCTTACTTTTACAGCCCAGATTTTCCATGGAGGATCTGAGAGTAGAAGTAAGAGAGTGTCTTGGATATTAAGGAAAGGGGTGTGATGGAAATGGTTTGGGAAGCAAGTATGTTCAGAGTATATTATAGACTTGAATAATAATGTCATTGTGAAATTGAAACACAAACAGGTTGTATCATCATGGTACATTCAATATTAAAAAATACTTTTTTTCTTCATGATTTTTCTTTGGGATTCCCTTTTAAGAGTCTTCTTTCAGAGCCCCAGTGAAAAGACATTGTTCATTTTTTTCTGCTTGATTCTGTTCATTTATAATAAGGAAATCCAAGCCCAATCTGACCTTTCACGAAGCACCATTCCTTGGCTTTAAATTGACCTCAGGCTTCAACATGCAGTAGCCTCAAGTACTATGCTATTCAAATTGTTTACTAAAAGCTGCATCATTTCATTACTTCAAAAACGTCCATGATGAAAGTTAGATGACATAACGCTCTCTAAGGTCCTTATGGCTTCTCAACACATATAATCTATTTTTCATCAGAGAAGAGGAGGTGTGCTCATGCTTCTTTCAGTATCCTACTAAGGAATGAAGAGCTGTCTACTTCATATGCAGGGAGGACATCTTACCTTTTCTGACACAAGAAAAGCGTTAAGCATGAAAGCTTATACTTGTTAGACATGCTGGTCTGGCAAGTAGGGATTGTACCTCTCTTAGCCATTATGTGGAGATGATGTGGCCAGTTCCCTTAGCTCCTATTGTTGGTATGAGCTCTCCTGCCAAACTGGACAAGCAACTGTAACCAGGAATTATAAGTGAAAATAATAACCCCTTGTTCCCTTAAGCCCTTTGAGGATAATTTTTTAGTAATCATGTAGGATTAGCTACAAAATATACATATATACGCAACTACGTATCTATCTGTACATATGAAAATATATAGTTATCTGTATATATGTACATGCAACTATATCTATATGTATATGCTGCTATATATATTTATATTTGTATTCTTACAATTATGTATTTATATAAACATGTATTTTATATATGTGTGTTTCATATATACATACATATACACAATGCAACTGAGAAGGGAAAATTTGAAAGAATATTAATATTTTGAAAACCACCCATTTGCTGAATTATGCAGGCTTGTCTTTCTCCAGAGCAGTGGGTATTGTAAGCAACTCAGATTCATAATTTTTTTGAAAGTTGTTTGTTCCTGAAACTTTTTTCATAGCTATTTCTTTTAACCTAACATTTCTGAAGGTCAGGATGCTCAAATGCTATTCTGTTTCCAGTTATTGTCTAATTGGAAAGTCTTCAAGAAAAGTTTGCATCTGAAGGTAAAGACAGTCACTTGTCTGTGGGGATCTAGGAAGAAAATAGAATTTTATCCTGATGGTCTCCCTCTCAAATTCAAGATGGTGAAACAGATTTCTTCATGGAAAGAACTTTTTGTCTCACTGGCAAGTAGATGTAATTGGATGGATCTCTTAAATCCTAGAAATTATGAAGATGTTCAAAGGGCAATGGCTCTATCTATACAAACATGAAACCTGCAAGGAATAGTTTTGTCTTTGCTCTGTCCATTTGGATTAGTCGGTTTTAGCAACTGGTTGTGTTATTCTGATGCATTAATCCCTTGAATAACATGGGTTAGGTTACTTTCTCAATATTTTTGGACAGCTTGTTCTTATTCCGGGGAAGTACAGCGCTGTTTTTTTTTTTTTTAAAGATCAGCATCACTCTTGCCTTGGTTCGTGTAACATTCTGTCCTGTGAACCATGTTATAATGATGATGTTCATAGGATATGTGAGAAGTTCCTTCCCAGTGGCATTGGATAAGAACTTCCGTGTGCTTGACCAAACAGAAGTTCAATTGCAGTGTAACTGCACAAAAATGAATATAGAGCTGAAGCATTTTGAGCCTCCAGCCCATTAACTTATCATCAATTTATAAATAATCCCTTATAAATAATAAATAAATAATAAATAATCAAGTTATCATCAACCTATAAATAATCAACTTGTAAATAATCAACCTATCATCAACTTATAAATAATCCCTGGGAAATAGATTTATAGACACAAACTCCCACTCCCCTATCCTTTCCTCCCCTCTCCTATCCTCTTTTCCATTTTCCTCCCCTTTTCTTCTGTCCCTTCTCTCTTCTTCTCCTTTCCATCTCTCCTCCCTTCTGCATCTCCTTTTCTCTCCCCTCTTCTTTCCACACCTTATCCGTCTCACCTCTCTTCCGCTCCCCTCCTTTCTCCTCTTCTCTCCTCTCTTCACTTCTTTCTCTTCAATAGTTATTATCTTTATGAGCTGCTTATTCACGTATATTCCATTGCAACACATATTTATTTTCTTCAACCTCAAGACACTAATATAAAAGCGTCTTAAAAAATTTGCAAGTGAGCTTTTCAAGGACTCAGAAATATTTGTCCTTTTAATTGTAAAGCAGTATAAATAGATTACCTGTTGGGATTCAAATATTGACCAATTTTTGGTAAGAAAAAATTGTAAGTTTCCTATAATCATGTGTGATGCATAAGGAGACTGAAAAAGGTCTCAATAAAAACACTTTATTGAAAAAGTCATATCCATTCACTTGCATTTTGCCAAGAGTTGCTTTGAATCCCAGCAGTATGACTGAATAAATGTGACAGACACTGCATATGATCGTAGCTTCTAGAATGTTGACTGTTGTGTCTCTTTTTAAGGAAACATTAAACATCTGATACAGAAAATTAGCTTCTATTGATTTAACTGAAAATGAAAATATTTGCTCAACAAATATTACCAGGAATCTACACAGTGTCAGACTTGGGAGGCAGACAAATGTCTGTCTAATGAACTCGAGAGCATAGAAAACTAACCAAAGCATAGAGAACACTAACTAACATGTTTGAAGGACATTCTTAAATATTTCTACGATTCTCTCCAAATGACTTCTGAGGCATTTTTCTAATTCATGTTGCCTACAGATAGCATGATGACAGTCTTTTTTTCTGAATTGTTGATATGCTTTTGTTTTAAATTATATATACTTTGACACTTTCATACATGTATACATGGGGTTCTTGTCATTCATACTCATATCCCCCAGTCTCATTCCCCTTATTGTTCTAATGAAACTTTCATCCCAACAAGTTACCCTTGCACCCACATGTCTGTCTGTGACTGTGCCCCACTGACTTCAGTTCAGTTGTCGGCACTGGTGTGTTTCTGGGCTTGCAGCAGAACAAATGACATGCCAGGATGGAGAAGAAAGACCAGAAGGGGAGAGTGAAAAGGCGAACAGCAAATCAGGGCACAGTCTTCATAAAAACTCAGCTGTGTTTTGTCAAGCAAACACAAGAGTCATGATAAGAATTTTTCTCCCCTTGGGCAAAGATGGCTATTTCTGACAGATTTACAGTCACGTGATCCACATTTGATTCCATGAGGCAGAAATCCATCTGTGTGTTAGTGCGATCATATCCAATGCTGAAGAGCCTGCTTTTGTTTCCTGTTACTGAATCTCAGAGATGCAAGAGTAAAGACAAAGATGGTTTTTATGAGCAGCTAAATGATCTTTTTAACCCAACAGTAGCAGTGTAGTGGGACTCTTTTTAAAGCTACTGTCTTTTTCTTTCTAGACACCATTTCCTGTAGGCAGCCCTGCTGACCTTGCCCTCACTCTATAGCTGAGGCTAGCCTTAGGGTCCCGATACTCTTGTCTCCATGTAGAAAAGACTGAGATTATTAGTACGTACCATCATTCCTAGCCGTTCTACTGTGGAATGTGCGTTGTGCATAACATACGTACATTGATGAGGCAATGCACAAACAACATGAAGGATGTCTAGCAGTGCATCTGTGAAAACTGCGTGTACGAAGGTACCGCTCCTGGGGCTGGAGAGACAGCTCAGCAGGTGAAGTGGCTACTGCACAGGAGTGAACACCTCAGCTTGGATCTGTAGCACCCACATAAAACCCAAGTAGAGTGGTGCACGTTTATAAGCCCCATGTCGGTGGGGAGGAGACACGCAGTTCCCAGGGGCTCATTAAGGTCAGTCAGTCTAACCCATACTCCGGTTTCTTTTATTAATGACCTGTTGCAATACATACATACATACATACATACATACATACATACATACATACATACATAAATAAATGTAAGGTAGAAAGTGAGCTGGGGAGATTCATTAGTGAATAAAAGTGCTTGTCACCTAAACCTCATGGACTGAGTTTCAGATCAGAAACACAGGGAAAAAAACTATATGTGGAGGCCCACATCTGTGCTTCCAGGACTGTTATAGCCAGCTAGGTGCGACAGACAGATCTGGCTGGAGCCTGAGTTTCCAGCAGCCTAAAGGACCAGTATGCACCAGAAGCAAAAGAGAACTTGTGTCCATGACAGTCAAAGGCTAGGATTAGCTCCCAAATGTTGTTCTAGCTTCCACATGCATGCTGTGGTACACAGAAAGAGAAAGAGAGAGAGAGAGAGACAGACAGACAGACAGACACAGAGAATCACTCTCTAATTATTACTCTCTATTATTACAAATAAGAAATTAATCAAGAATGTGTGATGTCATCTGTATGTTTACCATGTTAATCTCTCAGTAAAACCTCACTCTTCCAGTACAGAATGGGTTAGATTCATCTTTCCACTGCTCAATGAATATAGGACTCAAATAATCTAGGACACTCAAACAAGGTCCAAGGTAAGGACTGACACCCAGGATTGTCTTTTGATCTTCAAATATGTGTCATGCATGTATGAATGCATTCACAAATCTGCATGTGTGAATGTACAAAGATTTAAAAGAATCATGTAATTCATGTCCAAGTATAAGTGTTTATATTTGGGGCCAGAAGCTGATTTCTCTAGATAGTATTATCCAATAAGGTAGACTGGTAAGTAATGATATTTATAGAAGTTCATCCTAAATAAGATTCTCTACTTAGAGGATGCCTTTTGACATTAATTTATACCATTGACTGATTTGTAAAGACTGATAGTTTTCCCACATAAGCTGTAAATGTGTCCCTGCTGGTCAGTTAGACATAATAAAACAAAACCTAATTCTTCCATTGAATGGGACTACTTTTTAATTAATTAATTTCTGCTCATACAAACTTAATAGGCACACCAGTCCCCTCCCTCCCTCCACCCCTCCCTGGACCTCCTAGACTCCTTTCCCCCCTTTCCCTTTCCTTTCCCTCTCTCCCTCCCTATCTCCCAGTGCCTCCTCCCTCCCATCCCTGGAGCATCCTTTAATGTGTATGTCAAACTTTCCTCTGGGTCCTCCTCTCTGATGAGGTATAAGGACTCAGTGGCATTTTCTAGAACTCTTTCTTGTGTTCTCCATAAGTATAGGAACACTATTGTGGCTGTTAATCCCTAGCTTCTAAGGATCCTAGTGCCTTTAGTCTATGCTAGACTTTGAGGAGTCAATAATGTGCTGGTCATTGCATAGGTCATGCAAAGTCCTATTATGATTGCTTCGGACCTAACTTGTTTGGAGTATCTTGCATATCATTACTCCTCTCCATCCTTGTGCTCTTACAGTCTTACCGCCCCCTCTTCCGCAAATTTCCCTGAGCTTCAGGATGGGGAGAGATTAGGCTGGCCTGGTTCCAGGTGGTTGATACAGAGTCTCTGATGTTCTGAATTATGGTTTGTTGATTTTTTTTCAGTTTTGCTGCTCCTGCAATACCCTTCGCTCCATCCTGATGGGTATTGGATGTCACCACCTGGCCAGAAATAAAAAGTTGTTAAAATAGAGTCTTATTATAAGAATAGATTCAAAGGTAAATGGAACAAGATTAGGAGACCACAGTGAAGGGGGGGTCAGTCTCCCATTTGCAAAATGGTTACCTTCTGTCTGCCAGACTGTATGCCCTCCCTGTCTGGTAAGATCATAACCCATCAGTTGCAAGTGACCGGGAAGGAAAGTCTGTGAACTTAACCAGATGTCTCATTACTTACTTGCAGTCCTTGATAGTGGCCTATTTTCTCTGCTGTAACATGACCCCCCCTCTCTCCTTGTTTCTGGTGTGGCCCTCCTTCCCCTTCCCTCCTGTTTATAATCTTTGCAGCTACTGTGAGCATTACAGAGATTTATCTTTGAGTGTGTCTCTAAGTCAGTTTGGTCCTAGGATCCACCTATCAGGGAGTACATACGGCACTTAATTTAATTTTCTGCATCTGGGATACTTCACTCAATATAATTGTTTCAAATTCCATCCGTTTCCTGGCAAATCTCATTAATTCATCATTTTTGATGGTTGAGTAGTATTCCATTGTGTAAATGTACCATATTTTCCTTATCCACTCATCAACTTTTGGACATTTGGGTTGATTCCATGACTTTGCATTGTAAACAGTGCTGCACTTTACACTTACTTTAAAAGCTGTATTCTCTCTTCATGAAACCTGGGTGAAATTCCTGAGAGTTGCAGTTCATTAAGTGACCCCAAATCTGGCCTAAGAGGCTGATATATCAATTAATGGTCATCATGACACCATGAAGTGAGCCCTGTAGTCATCTTTACTTATTAAACCCAGAAAGTGAACATGAGAATGTTTTATTAACACAACCAAAATTATACCTTTTAAAAAATGTGGATCTTAGTTGCTTCTTTTGAGATCCTTGTTTTTCCATGCAGCACCCACACCCAGAGGGAATCTCCAAGCAGTTGTTGGACAGAGAAGGAAAGCTTCCTCACCTGTGGCTGGTATACCTGCTGTTACTGTAACAAAGCTCCAATTGCTAGATTTTTATAGAGAAATAAGGATTACTCATGTGTGTAGAGAAGACAATCAGTCCACCTTCTTTTACTGTAACAAAGCTCCAACTACTGGGTAATTTTATAATGAAATAAGGTTTCTTCTCCTCAGAGTTGGAGAGTTTCCGTAGCTTCTGCTTCACTCTGTATGTAATGAGGACCTTCTGACTGTACCTCAGGATGACCCACTGATCGCATTAGCACAGGAATGTGTCTCGTAAGAAAAGGTCACATGGCAAGATAGAGAAACAGAGGGTTTGTTGGTGGGTCACCAACAAGAAGCACCCGAGGTCCTGCAAAGGAATTCAGTCCTCCTGTAGGAGTGTTGCTCCAATAACCTTCCCCGTAGTTTCCAGCTCTTAAAGGTTCCATTCATCATCTCAACGGTTAACCTTCCATACAAGAATGCTGAAGACCATAGACACAAAATACTTGGCCTCTAAACATATGAATTTCTCTCTTTCAGGATCCAACTCTGGCACCATTCAGAAGCATCCCTGCAGATGAGTGACACAGATTTGTTTTTGAAATGACCCAAAACTTGCAGCCTTTTCTAGGAATTGCCTAGATGTGCTTGTTGAAGTGACTGTAGTTTCCACAGCACGGAGTCATTCTCTTCTCATCTGTGGTTAACCAAAGGGTGGAACAAAATGATAATTATCCATCTCCCCCCCACACACCCCAGATCATTGGCTCACGGCCCTCCGGGTCTATTCTAAGAGAATAGTGTTCTAACATCCACCTCTTCCTTCTAACAATTTTCAGCATCATGGATGGAAAAATTTCTTAGTAATGCAAATAAATGATACCAGCTGTAGGACAAATTGTGGATATATTTGCCAACATGATACACATTGACTTTCTTCATGGGGCCTCATTTAATGGGTCATCAAAGAGTCTCATAAGTCTAAAGAATGGATATTTTGATTTGTCTTTCTTTGGCTCTGAGAACAATAATGTCTTACGTAGTTTACACTAAGCATTGGTAGAGTTGTTTGGGTCAGTGTGGCTACTTTCTAACCTGCTACTTTCCTTATTCCTGTATGTTCAATTTTGATTTCAAGCTTTTTTTTTAAATAAACCTTTCTTTATTTACCACAGATGTATCCTTTTTTTGTTGTTTTGTTTTCTGTTTTTGCATTTTTTTTCTTTTTTCTCCCACATTTTATTTTTTCCCAATCATACAAGCTCAATAGATCCCCTATCTCTCCCTCTCTCCTCCCCTCCTAATCCCCCCTTGACTTCTCCCTCCTTTTCCCTTTTCTTTCACCCTTCCCTCCTTCCCTCTCTTTCAATGCCTCCCCCTTCCTCCTTCCCATCCCCTGGAGCATCCTTTTGTGTGAATGCTAAACCTCTCTCTGAGTCCTCCACCCTAGTGAGGGGTAATGACTCAGTTGCATAACCTAGAGCCCCTTTTTGGGCTCCCCATTAGTATGGGAACTCTGTTATGTCCGTTAATCCCTTGCTTCTAAGGATCCTACTGCCTGTAACCTTCTCCCCTTTGACCCTTTTATCATTCATTTGTGGTTTTGAGGGCTGACCTTTCTAAGCCCATAGTTTCCAATCATTTTTGTGATTTATCTATCAACCTCACATTGGAATACATATTTATCTAGATTTTAGAATTATTAAGAGTAAAGACATGCACTTTCAGAAAGAAAAGAATAGTTAGGAATAATCTCGTTTTTTTACTATTCAATGAAACAAATCCAGTTGTTTTATAAGATCACCATGCTAAGTAATTTATATATACACACACATTTTGCTGTGTGTGTGTGTGCGCGTGTGTGTGCATGCCACAGGCACTTGAGTATGTCTGCCTAACTTTAGGAATCATCCCACATTCCTCTCTCTCTCATTATTATTTTGATCTGGGATTTTCCAGGCTCTGCCTTCCAGGACTGGAAGTGCAGGCCACTGCCAATTTTTGCCCATTATTTTTATGTAGGATCTGAGGATCTGAACTCAGGTCTTTTTGTTTAGGAGGTAAAGATTTTAACCTCAGAACTATCTCCCCAGCTCTTATCTATGCATTTTAAGCTAACGAATGAATATATAATATTAAGAACACTGTAACTTCAATATTCTTGTCACTTGAGATTTATAGATCTTATCAAGCATTTTGTTTTAAATAAGAAGAAAATTTGCTTTGCTCCGGTTACATACTTTTGTTCAGTCAGTCCCTGTTTACTTTCACACAAAAAAATAAACTGTAGGAATTTTACACAGAATTCTATACTACTCCAAAAAATGTCTGCCGGTGGGTAAAGGTTGGATGGGAGGCATTTGTCTCCTAAGTTGATCTTTTATCAGAGTTTGGTTCTCTGCACTGCAACTTGTCCACTAAGATGTAGAGTTCACATTTATCCCTGGAGACTTGTGGTTGATTAAGACAAGGCTTCTTCAGAGGTTCACAGGCCTTGCCTGCAGCAAGTGACTTGAAGTGGGAGAACCAGAGGTGTCATCTGCCCCCATATTTCTCGGCATGGGAAACGTGATTCCCCTGGAATGACTTTTGCTGTCTATCCCCTATACTTCTGTGCACATTGAGTGCACCACACTTGGACTTATCATCTTCCCTCTCCCTGATGTTTTAGTGCCTTATCTCAAGCAGTAACACATAAAAGTTCCCATTCTCCTGTTCCAAGAGGAGCTTTCTCAATGCACAACTGCTAGTTAATGATATTAGCATGTGACACCACACATCATTTAGCTATCAAACCTAGGCTCTAGGCCATTGCTCTTGGTTCCATTGAGAAATATCCTTGAGCTGATTTTCTTTCTAATGCAGGAAAACCAAAAGCATTGTCTGCAGTATGTAATACCATGTTACCCTATACTGTACCAAGTAAGATCTGTGTTGTGGCCTCCTCCTACACAATTCCAGGCCAGGCAAACACTCGACCACACTTTCAGACATTTACTTTAAGTACTTGGATAAGAATGGCATAATATTCCTTTAGGTGAGTAATCTTTTTTTCCAAAAGGATAAGACCTGGTAACTTAGTTGCAGACTCGAAAAAGATCCCACCCACATCAAGACAGTCAGTTCCTGGCTGAAACGAACGTCTCCTGAGTGTTCTGTGACCTCTGCCTTCAGCTTCATGTTCCTTATCTGCAACTAATAGACTTCAAATGTCATGACATTTAATTCTTAAGACAACAATTGCTTCTTTCCTTACTAGAATTGGAAAAAAAGATAAAGTAAAATAAACAATCAAAATAAAGCAAATCTCTCCCTCGGTAAATGTAAGCATCGTTTTCTTTTTAGCAAAGTCCTTTCTCCACTTATCAATGAATGCCAGAAGCTCAATTGATGTAGCCAAGAAGAAATGATTACACTTCCTGTGTGTGGCTATCACCCCGCAGCCTGTGGCAATGGAGACATGCTTTACATAATCAAATTCACACCTTAATCTTTTGCAAAGAGGTGGTGATTTCCTTCCTGGGAGTAGACATTTCGAGAAAGCCAAGGGTGAGGGACACTCTACTGGGAAAAATTCTGCCAGGTCAGTTTATGAGGATATAGTCAGAATGGGGTATTCTGCCATGAACAAGAGTGCCAACCTGTGACTCAGTAACTTCCCATTTGGCAAAAATAACGTGTTGATTTATGTAACTGATATTGTAACAGCATAGACAAGAAAATGAGAAAAAAGCTAAAGAAATACAATGTGAAGCTAAAGATCATGCTCAATCATGGCATCCATCAATATTTCTAAGAATTTTACCATACAGATTCTGAGACTGCAAATTTAGAAACCGTGGCCTGTTTTGTGTAATAGTGTTGCCTTGTCTTTGATGTCCAAAGTAAGAAGAAATTTAAACCTCGTGTAGAACTGATCTTTGATCCTTGAAGGTTTGATGCCCTTCTTTTGACTCAACTTGCAATGCTGCAAATATTTGCATTACCTGTTATGTTATCTTTGTAAACGCATCAAATTTAGTTTAAATCTTGGTTCATCAATTTCTCACTTCAAATATATTTTTCAATATGCTCAAAATGTCTCACATATTTCCAGTTCTCCATCTTCTGTTCTTCTCTTGATAAAAAGAAAATTAATAGATTACCTTCCTTGAAAAATTTCTGCATCCCAGTCTGCAAAGCCAAGACAAACTACCAGTGAATTGTGTCTCATTGAAATAAATCATTTTTAGGATATTCAGGCTCATAGCAGAAGACTGTGTAGGCAGGCACATACTCAGTGGTAAACACCAGCATTATTATTATCCCTCATTATTGTGACAGAATTTAGTCATTCAACCATTTGTGTAGATAAATCTTTGGCTCCCCCCAGTCATTATATTCAGTAATATATGAAGAGTTGGAAAAAGAGATTGATAGAAAGAGATAATTCCCTTTCTCTATTTTTAGTAAATAGTTTCAAATATTTATTCAGTCTCAAATATGTATTTTAGTACTGTACTATTGTACAATTCATCTTCACGGACACTCAGACGCACACTTATATTCAACGGGCGTTACTTACCTGCATTGATGGAGAAGCACTATGATGGGGGACATTTCAAACAGAAGACAATTACCAAGTTGTCCAGGTCTATAAAGCACACAGCTTTCAGTGCTAGCTTTGCCTTCCAAATTAGGTTCATGTTAGGATGGATTTGCATTTTCTAGCTAAATACCAGCCACGCAATGAGAAAGAGGTTGGATGGGGGAAGAAGGAAAAGACATAGCTTTCAAGAATTGGAGAAGTGGATAGAGGGCAAAGCAATCTTATGAGATGAGGTCTGTATGACCCACAGAATGAGCAAAATATACAGAATCAAAGGTTTACCTCGGACTTTCTTTATTCATTATGTATGCTCATATTGACTCATTCTGTTCTCTTTAAAACATAATTTTTCAGGGCTCAAGAGAGATCCCACTCTGTAACCGCAAACATGCAGACCAGAGTTCAGATCCAAAGTACCTACATTATCTAAGAAGCCAAGAGTGATAGCAAATATTGGGAAGGTAGAGAGAACCAAGCAGGTCCCTATTTGCTGCTGGTCAGGCAGCCTAACTAACCAAATCAATGCACTGTGAGGTCAGTAGGAGATCCTGTCCCCAAAAAGAAGGGTGGAGAATGATGGAAGATGCCGTCAGACATCAACCTTTGAATCTGCACACACAGGCATGCAAAACATCTATTTACCCTCCCCCCATGCAGTCATACACACACACTTCCACTTGCACACACACACACACATACACACACATAATTTTTCAAGCTTTTTCCTCTAACCTATGTCCTGTGAACACCCAGAGAACAGTTAGGTGAGTGAACGTTGCACATGTACTTGGGAAATGTTCTTGTAACTGAAGTTTGACCTGTTTGTAAACGACATGCATAGACGCCCAGATTTTTTCCTATACCAAGTCACTTCTACTCTCTTCAAAGCTCGACTCAGCCGTGAATCAGGGGATAAAATAAATCATGGTAACATTCTCTTCTTCTGCCCTCAGGAAAAGAAGGTGCATGGTAGCTACCACCACAGACTGCCAGCAGGCTGAGGGGTCTAGGAACCAATTAAGAACTCTGGAAAAGGGGAGGTGGGTACGATGATAACACAGTCTTGTTTTCCCCCAAGATCCCCCCATGTCTTAGCAAGGACATGAATGAGACACACACCTTGTCTGCTACAGTCATTCTAGAATTCTCCTTTGAGCAACATGGCTGCACTTAGTAGTCAAAGAACAGAGCAGAAAGGTAACAAACACACCAAATGAAGCATTTCTGTGACTGGGTTTTGACAGTATCATTATATTGCCAGGGAAAACATCACTTTTTTTCTTTCTCCAAATCTGTTAAAAATTGTTTGCTTTGACAATATTTTTAATCTTTGTGTGAATTTTTAGGATTCCATAGATTTAAAGGCTTTGATTACACCTTCTGATTGAGGTGAAGGTTGGAGTACAGTGTGTCCACCACGCCAGAATCCTATAATTACAGGTTTACGTAGAAAGTGTGATAAGGTGAGGTGAGACAAATTTTCTCTAAGGCTTTAATACAAAATGCCGAGTCTGACCAAGGACGTATTCTGTTTTTGTGTTCTATGCTTTTGACATATCTTACGACATCTGTGCTTAAGACAGATCCTATGCTGCCATCCAGAGCTGTAGGGAAAGACATGAACACAAGGACTTGAGTGCAGGAAGAGAATCTGAAGTCTAATACCATGATGCACGGAGAAGATAATGTGTCATGTAAGTTAAGCACTTTTTATGGCTAGAGAGAAAAAAATAGATCTTCCTGCAGAATTCAGCTCTCATTTCAACCTGATATATGTATATCAACTTGGAGGGCACTTCTGATATTGAACAAAAGGTACTGTTGGAGCTCTGTATCTACCCCATCTCTGTCTTTCTCTCATCTAAAATATGACATTATAGGGGTGCTAGACATGCAACAGGATCTGAGTTAAGATCTCTAGCACCTGCACAGAAAGTTGTATGCAAGCTTTAGCAGCAATGCCAGCATTGGGAGATGGAGACAGGAGAATTTCTGGCATGCTCCAATTTTGGTGACAGTCTGCCTACAAAGGTAAGGTTATTGAGGAAGACATTTGATGTCAACCTTTGGACACCACATACATGGGCAAGATGTATTTATTACAAACAAATTATGCAACTTTTTCTCTTTAGAATGTTACTCAAAAGCAGCTCTGAAGATAACACATAAAAAGTCACTGAAAGAGAGCTGGGGAGATGACTCAATGATTCAAACCTTTGCCTCCCAAGCAAAGAGACCTCAATGCAGATGCCCAGATCACATATAAAAATGCCAGGCAGGTGTGGAAGCCCACTTGTAATTTTAGCCCTGGAAGGAAGAGCTTAAGAATCCCCAGAACAAGTTAGATAGCCAGACTACCCCAAATGGAGTGCTCTGGGTTTAGTTACAGACCCAGACTCATACTGGTGGACGACCTATAAAGGATGAGTCTTGATAGATATGATCCTTGGTCTGCCACGAGACCACACTTAAGTGTACTTGTATACATACACCAACATACAAACACACATCCACGTGTAAACACATGCACACGTGCCATCCAGATGTAAACACCTACACGCATATATGCACATGTCCCATAGATGAGTACATGAAAAGGTAAAAAAGCACAAGAAAAAGATGCTGAAGGACCCAGTTCTGTCACTTTTGTCCAGGTGACAAAAAGTAACTCTTTTGACCCTCCCTCTGCTAAGGCAAAGTTCTCTTGATAGGACAGAGAGCTAATGGGCAATCTCGGATGGGCCGTCTCTGACACGGTCTCTTCTCCAGTGAGCACGTTCTCCACGCGGGTGCTTAAAACCTAGCAATCTTGTGGTATAACTGTTTATCCAGTGTCAGGAACATAAAAGCAAAAGTCATTCTCTGCACATTTTTGCTTGTTCATTAGGTCCTTCATTAACCCAAGAAGGCTAGACAATTGTTTCCCTTCAAAGGCGGAGATGGTATAATCAGTGATGTTGATGTCGATGGAACCACAGGAGGGAAAGTCACATGTCAGACTCTATTTCACTATTTATGAATGAGTTTATGGCTATCATTTCAAGTTTCAAGTATCATCTCACACATTCTTCTTTTTTGTTATCTTGGAGCCCACACAGAAAAGGAGAAAAAAGAATTAAACTCAGATTTTTGTCAAATGTGAAATATGGCCTTAAATCTTATATGCAGTATGGGACAAGAGAAGATGCTATGTGTGTGTGTGTGTGTGTGTGTGTGTGTGTGTGTGTGTGTGTGTGTGGTACATGTAGTAAATGAGTGTGCATTTGTGTACATGCGTCTGTGTGCCCATTTATACAGATGAGAGAGAGGCAGGAGATAGACAGTGACAGAAATATAGAACCACAAACAGCAGAGATGGCATCCCATGAGGTTTGTGTGGAAACATTGGCTGTGCGATTTCATCCATCTCACCTGACTGGTACTAAGAGGTAAGGAATAAAGACTAAATGCATGTAAGACGCTGACCAACTTTAGAGCTGTTTGTTTTGGTGTATGGCAGGCACCACCCTTTTTACAGAATGATCTACTTGTAACCTGTCAGGAGGATATTATCTGATTTTGATTACATTTACCATAAGTGCAAAAGATGTGAAAAAACAAAAGTTAATGAGTAGAAGTCAGCACAGAGAGTTTGTGTATGTGTGTGCATGTGTGTGTGTGCTTGTGTGTGTTTGTGTGTGTGTGTGGTGTTGCATGTATGTGTACATTTATGTGTGTTGGTAAGCTAGCCAGTGCAGGTCAGACACCATTTAGACTAGACTAGCTGGCCAGTGAGTCTTAGGGATCTGCCTGTCTCTGCCCCCAGTGCTGTGTGGCTACACAAGATTATTTTGCATAAGTTCTGAGGATGCAAATGAAGGTCCTCATGTTTAAGCAGCAAACATTTTACCCACTGAGCCATCTTCTTAGCCCATGGAGGAGAAACTGCTTTGCAAATCAGCTTCAGATTGTAAACTTTGATCAACCTAGATAGCAGAAACTAATTGCTCCTTGTAGGCCTCTTGCCCCAATCACGAGATGTGGTGAAATATGAGATATATGAGGGTACTGCTGGCCTAGCATGTAGACTATTGCAAATTTTCTCTCCTTTCACTTCTTCTCTTCCCTTTCCTTCCTTTCTTCCTTCCCTTCAGTTTTCTTCCCTTCCCTTCTCTTCCCTTCTTACTCTGCCTCTTCCATGTCTTCCTATTCATTCTCTTCTCCTTAGTACTCTCTCTCTCTCTCTCTCTCTCTCTCTCTCTCTCTCTCTCTCTCTCGTTGTGTGTGTATGTGTGTTAGTTTCATTTTCCCATTGCTGAATTGAATATGGGACCCAAACAATTTAGGAGAACAAAGAATTTTTTCCTTAGCTTATATTTTCTCTTTGTCTTTTAAAAATATTTATTTATTTACTTACTTATTTTAGTAATAGAGAGAAGGAAAGACAGAAATGAGCAAAGAGATAGAAAGACAGAGAGAGACAGAGAGAAAACACATGCGTGCCACGGCATTTGGATGGAGGTCAAAATACAACATCCAGAAGTCAGTTCTCTGCATGTACCATGTGAGCTTCTGGGAATTAGACATAGGCCACCAATTTGGGATCAGATATTTTACATACTGAACTCTTTCATTAGCCTTTGACTTCAATGTTCTGGTTATAGTCCATTATGGTGACATCCTTAGGAACCCACAAAACAAACTATACCAGACCAATAAGAAGAGAGAAGAAAGGGCCATATTTCCTACATTGACATTTTACCAATTTCCAACCAGTTCTCTCTCTGTATTATCCACCCGCCCATAGAGTGTTCTCACCCATCATGGGCTGCAGTTTCTTACACAGTTGGAGGCTTGCTCAAGGGCTTTCTTAACCAAATGATTCTTTGCATGTGTGGCTAAAGATTCAGCCTTTACCTGTCAAGTTGACATCTGTATCTAACTGGCACACAGATGGGAGAAAATCATTGTCATAAAACTGGAAGCTCTTCAGTGTCTGCCTTCCAAACCTCACTGTAAACAAAGAAAATCACCAAGCTTTCTCTTTCCATTGAGCCTGCCACCTTCTTGTCCTCCCTGTCTGCAAGGATTTGCTACTTGAAAACATAAGGGTTACTCTTCAGTTCCTGTCATTATAAATGGGTTCCTTGTATAAACAGTACGACCCTCTCCAGACACATGGAAGGACATGGGTGACTGAAGCTGATTCATCACTTTCGTTAACAGGAATCTCCATTCTGTGTTTTTAATGCTCAATGGCAATGAAGTGCTTAACAAAAGTTTTGGTTAGGATGACAGAAGCTGGCTTCTGGTCCGCTTCTACTCTTCTAAGTCAAACATTGGCATGGGACTTAGAAACAGTTCATTCACTCTGCTGGCTTGGGAATAGAATATGTGGTAGGAAAACTTTGTCTCTGTCCTTCAGGGAGCCTAGGGCCCATCAGGTGACTTAAATAGTGAGACACACATCAAGGTATCAACAAACCTTCAGTGTGCAGTCACACACACAAGAAGCTTATAACACAGAGATGAGAAAGAGGAAAAAAGGATATGTGGATATTGGTCCACAGAGGAACCATTTGATTGAAAAGACAAGATTATAGGGAAAAAAGTAAAGCGAAATAAAAAAGGAGACATTCTCATTCTTGGGCAAGTAGATTGTACAGAGAAATTTAGCATTTGGAATATATCTTGAGGTTGAGAACATATTAGAAAATGATAGTAAAAGTAGGTGAATGATCAAAGACATACTTGAGAAAAGTTAACAAGTAGAAAGATTGAAATGAACTATGTATATCAGTGATTAATGCTGAAAACTGAGATTAGCTCTTGCTTGTGTCTAAATTTTTTCTATTAGCACTGCATACATAAATATAGTGATTTATGATACTTTCACCCCTTAATTATAAGTCCCCCTACTTTTAACCCTTCATCTCCTTTTTTAATCCTTCATCTCCCCTGCCCAACTCCCTCCTATTGTCAAATTTTTACTTGTGAAGACCATTGTGATTTATCTAATTTTTTCATGTCGTATGCCTAACAAGATTCATGTTTCAGCAAACATGGTAGGTTAGAGGGTTTACCACTGAGAATAGCATCTTCCTTTATTCCCTATTAGCATACTCCCCATCAGACTCTCAAGGAGGCATGGAGTTTCTTGATATCTTTCTCCTTTCAAGGTGAGATGTTGATAGGACAGAAAAATAATTATGTTTATTTGTGTGTGTGTGTGTGTGTGTGTGTGTGTGTGTGCATGTGTGTGTGTCTTTTTCTGTATATGTGGTCATATTTGTGCTACATCATACATATGGTGGTCAGAGGATAAACTAAAGGAGTTATGTTTCCCCTTCCACTTTGTGGCTTCTGGGATTTGAATGCTAGTCAATGGCTTGCCTGATGAGCCATTTCACCAACCATTGTGTTGACTCTTTCCAATAATTGTTCTAAAACACATGGAGTTGCTTCTGTTCTTGACATTTCCTTTATAATGCTAATATTCCTTATGCCACAGAACTGTTATAGGGATTAGAAGAGCATGTGGTATGTAGTGAATGCTCTGAAGGATTTACCCAAAGCAAGTTTCATAGTGATGAATAGAATCAATTAGAAGGATCTGGCTTAGGATCATAGAAAAGGTACCGAAGTGACTTTGGGAAATATTTAGGAAGTAGAATCTATAAGTCTTAGATAACTTATCAGTTGTAAGAAATGAAAGAGAACAAAAGGCTCAGATAAACCCTAAGTTTCAGAATTTGGAAGTGGTATGTTTCCTTTTCCTGATATATATGGAAAACGAGAAAAAAAGTTTGGAGATGTCTTAGAACTTCTCAGCAGTATCAAACAATAGGAGATAGAATATCATAGTTGGAAGGAGAAGAAAGTGAGGCTTGGCAGAACATATAGATATTAAGGCTCTCAGTATATTCTAACAAGCAGGGCGTGGGAACCTATGAGGTCATTCCAGGGAGTTAATCAAAGAAGGAGGCCAAAGAAAGCATGTGGGATAAGGGTGGAGTAACGAAGTCAACATTAGAAACTGAAAAAGAAAACAGAAAAGACAGTCCAGCCTTCAGCCATGATGGTGTCATGGTGCTCCTCGTTACGCTCCTGTTACAACAGCCATGAAAACAGATAAAACACATGGAATGGCTGTTTTGAGGTGTTGCATTGCATAAAGTAGTCTGCCATCCCTGAGAAAAAGAAGTGGTGGCCACCATGATTGCTTGGGCTTTTTTTCTTGGAGACACTTTCTGAACTGTGGTGAAAAATGGAAAAGACTAATCGGTCTTGCTGCACTGAAGGGTGGTCAGACACCAGGAACGCTGATGTGGCTTAGGTCACCGAGAGAAAGAGCTGAGGGTCGGGGAGACGGTTTGGTGGGTAAAGCACTTTCCAGGCAAACACGAGCATCGCTTACTTAGATCCCTAGCATCTGTGAGAATGCTGAGTGGGTTTGATAGCCTGTCTTGCAAACTCAGTGATGTGGACAGAGATAGAGGATTCCTAGATGGGCAGGCTAGTTGGAGCAGCTGAATCAATGAACTCTGGGCTCAGTGAGAGACTCTACTTATATAGAGAGTAGTGAACTATGGAGAAAGACACCTGACTGACCTCTGACCTTCACATGGATGTACATGCAAGCACATGTGCAGCATGCATACCCAAACACACACACACACACACACACACACACACACACACATCAGGCATGCACACACAAAAATACATGAGGAAGAAACTCCTTAGGAGTTTAGAGAAATATTGATTATTGAATATATCGTTCCGCTGTAAGTTCACATGATACTCAAATAACCAGGGCAAAAGATGTGTACTAAGAAAATTTAGAGAGAAGCTGTAGGTTGTAAAGACAGCTTGGGCACACCTATGAAACTATATTGAAGTGTACGACAGGAGTTCTGTCAGGTGAGTCCACCCATTTGGAGAACATATGTAGATATTCCCTGAGAAAGCTCTACAAGAAGCCTTAAGTTGACCAAACTGACTTGTATGCAAATTAACTTCAATACGGAAAAACACAGTGTTCATGGGTTACTCTTTGGAAAAGATGATAAGTGATGAGCGAGGAGACAGAGAGAATGGGAAAACAGAATGCATGCATAAGTGAAAAAAAAAGTATGGTAGTCACAGTGTTTGACCGGGAAATGGTCAGAAGCAGTCAAGAGTTGGTAGAACTTTTGCCATGAGAGTTGCTTGGATTTAGTGCATGTTGTAACATACATGATAAGGAGGCCTATCAAATGCAAATACATATATGATACCATACATGATATCATACATGATAAGGAGACCTGTCAAAGGCAAATGCATTGCATTTGGCCAAGCATGGAGAAGAGAGGGAAGATTTACCAGTAACTGGAGTGGAAAAGATTTTTGAAAAGATCAGAAACTCACTTCTAGACTTCCTTTGCTTAAGATGCCCTTGCCATGTCCCAGTGGAAGCATGAGAAAACTAGTGGGTAGTATGAGTCCATATTTCCAGGGGCAGTTCTCACTTACTCAAGGGGCAAATGTATTTGCCATCAGTATTTCTGAGGGAGTGAGTACAGGCAGGAAGTAGAGGAAGAGAAAAAACTGGTCCCTTAACCTTGCTGATATTAAGAGGTTGGAGAGGTGAAGAGAAACAAGAAAAGACCACTGGAAAAATCCAAAGAAAACAGGGGATGTAATGTCTGGAAACCCAGGGAAAGGAGTGATGGATGATGTCAAATGAAGTAGTTGAAGGGCTGTCAGAACAGAAACCACTGCAGACTTTGATAAGAGCAACAAAGTCAAGAGCAACTGAATGGACAGTTTTCAAGAAGCATGAGGATTGATGAATTTGAGACGGAGAACTCTCTACTGCCAGTTTTCAAGCATGGCAGACTTGTCAGTCTTGGGCATGCTCCTCTCCCAAGCAGTCAAGACTGAATGCCAAACTGAATACAGAGGTGTGGTCTGAGGGATCTTCCAAAGCCCTGGCTTCCAACGCTCTTTGCATTTTAACACAAAGTCTGCCTGGTTCTTTTCACTTTAGTGTAATGAAGATGGCACCAAGCAAAGAAGCAAGTAAGTCATTGACAGAAGATCAGTCTAAAATATCTCTGCTTGCTACCAGACTCATAAAGTAAAAGATGAAAAGCAGTTTCCACATATGGACTGATATTGAGGCATAAATGACAACTTAGGATTTTAGCCGGTCATTGTTGACAGAATAACATTGCTGGTATAAGTCTGACTAGTTCAGCTCAAGACTTTTCTTCATGCAGAAATTATAACTCATAAAATACATTGTTCAGTTCTATAATCATGTGGAACATCGATAGTGTTCAGAGCTTGAGTGATGACATATACTTGGATCCAAGCCAGCATCTACACATCCTAGTAACTAGCCACCCAGGGTTCCTTGTTGACCACTACATCTTGAAGCTTGGGAACATTATGAATGAAGGCTGATTGTGAGAGCTTATGTGAACCTGAGACATTTAGGTTGGGGCGAAGGGAGGGCAGCCACCATCTGAGGAAAAGACTTCACATTCAGTGATATTTGACCTCCAATGGAAGAAAATGTGGCTTCCTCTCCAACGTAAATATTGGTCAGTTCCTATCCCATTAAGTGTTCTTGTTCCTTTCTCTAAAGACAAAGATTCTGGCCTAATCCATCATAATAATGCTCCCATTAGCTCTAAAGCAATATGTTTGAATAGGAAACTCCCCTTTTTACTTTCTGTCTGTTGGTGATTTAGAGAGCAAAAGACCTCTGGACTTATCTTGAAAATATTTACCCAGCTTCTTCCAAGAGATCATTTCAGCACTTGGTCATGAAGGCGTCTGTTTATCTACGGCAAAGGTTACAAGGATGAGGCTCATACTGAGGTTTGGCCATCCTAACATTATGGTGGAAGGCGGCAAAGAAGATTAGGAGACCAACGTCAAGGAAGTGATTTTGATTATCTACACCATCCAGTGGCACTGAAGAAATGGATCAAAGAATTCCTCTGGTTTCCTTTTACCTTCTCCCCTTAGGAACAGACATACTGACATCCCATACTTTGCTTTCTCCTTACAATCATTCTGTCTGTCTCCTGCTCTTATGTCTCTAACTCGTGCAAATGCTTTGAGAGTGTCCATTGCACATGTGAGCTCAAAAGCATAATGTAGATGGTATAGGAATGTTAAACTTGTGTTCTTTCACGGCAATGGAGAAAGGGAAGGAAAAAAGTGATACCTCATGGTTGACACAAGTGCTTCTAAAGGGTAAGTATGTTACAGAGAAAGGTGAGGTAGCTCTTTGGGTACAGCACCTGTGCAAAAACTCAGAGAAAAGAATTAGGTTTCCAGAAGCTTACATGGTAGGAGAGAACTGACTGCAAAAGTTGTTTCCATGGTATCTGAAAATATATTTGGGGACCTGAGTTCAATCCTGGGGAGTCCGCATGGTGGATTAGAAGCAAGAACTTTATTTTAAAGTTTTTCTCTGACCTATACCCATGCAGCCTGACATGCGTGTGCTTTCTCAAATAAATGGATAAAAAAAGTAAAACAAAGGGACAATTCCAAGGATTGCACTAGTGGGAGGTACACACTGGTGCTGTTAAAATTATACTTCTGATGAGTGCACTCTTTTAACATTATATAGAAAGGATGCCTTTGTATACCAATATTAATAGCTTTTTATTATTTTCATGATGTATTAATTCTGTTCCGGTGAGACATAAAGGACTTTTCATGTGCTATCTCATGTATTAATTCAAAAATTCATCTTGCTTATACCTTGATCTGAATCTCTTATGAGAAAATGTTCAACCCAGAAAATGTGCCACATGCTGTAGAGAACCATGAGCCTTCACTAATGACAGACATGTGGTTCAAGTGATGGACTTCTCTCTTTCAGTATCTTCAAGTGCTTTAACTTTTTTTTCTGAAAGCAATACTTCAAATAAGCACAAAAAATGATTCATTCGTGCCATTGCTGGTCCTGAGTAGACTGAATTCAAATGAAGGATAAGTGCTTGCAAATCATGGTACTACCGGGGCGGGGTTAGGAAAAGGTTCATTTTTCTCCAGTAATTAGAAGAGGTAAGAACAGATCTGAACCCTTATAAAGTAAACTTTGATGTCAAAGCCAAAGTGACAAAGTGGAGCACGGAGAGATGTGTTATTTGCTGGGAAGAAGGGCAACTCCTTGGATGAAGGCAGAGATAAGCAAAGAAAGCATGTTCAGAAGTTGGAAGCAAAAGTGTAAAGGAGAAAATTGAAAAATTGAAAAAGTTTCACTTAATGCTCAGGGAGAAGGTGACGGAAGGGAGCACTCACGCGATGGAACCTGGTAATTTCAGTTTCTGCCTATGACCCCTGAGACAATGAGATGACAGAAAGGTTTCTGGGAAGATGGGCCTAGACTCCTTTCATCTCATTTGCAAGTCTCCAGGTGCACCAACGTTCCTGAGGGTGGTTTCCCTAATCTGGTGATGGACGGTCAAGCTGAATGGCTTTAAGGAAAGCAGCTCATAGGAGATTTCAGAACTCAGATTCCATTCTGAGTCTAATGGGTACCAGAAGTGGGGTTTAGCTAGGCTCTGAAAATGAGGGTCTTTTGATATTGAGGTAAGTTATCTACTACTCCACGTACATGCGTTCCCTCTCGTTGCAACAAATTATAGTCTTGATCATGAAAAAGGATCTGTCTTCAGAAACTTTGATATAATCATATAATCTGACATCAATTCCACCCTGAGGTCATTACGTTAATGTACCCCAACACAAATGGTAGTGTTTATTTTATTTTACTATGATTCTAACAACACCCATATCTCACAAAATGTAGGTGACCTGGGTCCATAATTCGGCTTTACGTCACATTATAGGTTTATTATAAATGCTTTAAAACTATGACGTTAGTGTTATTTTTAAAGTAATTACAGATATCTGTGCTTTTTTTGACAGCAACTCCTTGAGAATATTGAGTCATATTTCCATTGTAGTCATGAATGTATTGAAGGCCATACACAAGCAAATGTCATTCCCAAGGTGGAGATTTCATGGGTGAGAAAGAAGTTCAGAACTCCTGAATTGCAAGTCATACATTACTCCAAATCATATATAATGCAAAAGCTCCATGCTTGTGGAATCATACAAAGATAAAATATGAAGACTGACAAATTGCTTCTGTGAAACTTGAGTGAAAAAGAGCAGAAAGAAAAATTAGTAGACAATACCCGTATATTCAATTTTTGTAGAAAATGGTCTAATATAGGACTGCTTCAACACATAAATTTGTATTCATATAAACTTGTTTATTTTTATCTTTTATTCATTTATCTTTTCATTGACCAAAAGTAATAAATAGCCTTGAACTATAGGTTGGGATAACTTCTGCAATACTTGAACCTTCTTTTGCCCATCACACTTTACTGAAGCACAGTCTACCATGTGAGACATTTTTTGAAATAATGCTATTGTCAAATCACATTACAGAGTAGAGAGTTTTTCTCCCCTGGTGTAATTGGTTCAAAAGTAAAGGGATGGAATAAGCAAGAAAGAAGATAACTGATTTGTGCATGAAGAGTAAGGGATGGACTAAAGAAGCCAAAGGAACGGGCTTTGTCCCAGCTGCTTGTGAGAGTACCCTAGGGTGAGAAGCATGTGTACTGAGAAATTCACACAGCTTTGGAAAGGACCTTGAGGCATACACTGAAGAGAGAACTGAAGCAGTGAATGGTGCAGTGCGTGTTTAGATCATAGCCAAACTCTTCCAGTGGATTTCCTGTGGCCACATTACATGTTGTGGAGTGAGATGTCTAGTAGAATAGCACAAGCTGCTTGATATTTAGAGACAGACTAAGCTTAACATCAAGATGATGTCCCATGATTCAAGTCTCCAGCAGAAAACCAATACTGTGTTTTACTCATTAGGATAGTGACTGTCAGTGTGCCTCTGATAAGATTGAAAAATTTAGCTATTTTCAGTGTCCAGAGATTTGGGTTTTGAATCATGCTCTACTGAGTATTCAATAAGTAGATTAGTGGCAAAGGGGGCAAATTTGATTATTTACCTATTATTTTGGAACACATAAGCAGAGCTCTAATGATTTGGAAGGCCAGTGATATTTATTCTCTTGCAAAATAGAGATGGGCTGTGGATTGAGGAGTAATGTGACTGGTGACTGTGGCTAAGGATGGCTCATGAGGTTCCACTCAATTTGCTATTGTGCCTTCAGTCCCCTGATGCTTGTCTCGGACTGAAGTTTCTCCTGCTAAAGAAGGCTTACTCTCAGGCTTGCAAATTGCTATAGGCTACAGGCAGGAAGCCACACATTCCTGTCTATGGACCTTTCCGGAAGATTGTTTGATCTTCAGGACATGGTAGCTGAACTCTTGCCAAATGATTAAACCATAGAAGACCAAGGGGCAAGCCATAGTGTCTTCTGTAATCAGACTCAAAATTCACATGTCATCAGAAGTATAATTTCATGGGTATGCCCCACTGAACACAAGGAAGCTCTATAAAAGCAGGCATCTGAGACGTGACAGCTCCTAGAGGTCATCTTAAAGACCTGATCCTAAACAAGAAAGTCATTAAAGACCTTATCGATTTAACTTCCTTTAAAAATCTGATATTACTGTCTTTTACAAAATGCTTTTTCCAAAATAACTTTATTTCCTAATTTTCCTGTTCTGCTCAGTATAAGTACCAGTCTACACAGTAACACTAATAGAATGAACCAATCTTCTACATGCATAACAATTGAGAAATTACCATGTATCAAACACTTGTTCTCTGCATGTTTTTCATAATTATCTTCCCCTCTAACTGATGGACCAGATATTAAGACAAGAAAGTGTAACCAACTTGTCCAAGTTCATCTGACTAGGAAGAGATAGGAAAAAACATGATTCAGACTGAATCAGTAGACTCTAAATTTGTGGTCTAGCTCTTGGAAAGTAATAAAGGAAGCAGATAATCTGAGAATGGAGAGGAGAGTAAGTTTCCTAAAAGTATGTCTTCCAAAGTGAAAGCAAACTTGAGAACCTACAGTGCAGAATGCTTCAAAGAAAGCTGCTGATGAGAAAATATTTCTCAGTTTATTTGGCTAGAGGTAAGCTAAACCATACTATTACCCCCACTGTCCTTACCATTATAAATTATATTTGAGGAAATGCTAAAAGCCAGGCACTGTATAATGCATTGCATGTTTTTTTCTTTTATTAGTATGTATTAACAATGACCTTCATTTATGGGTACACTCAACCATGATCATATTTGCCACATGATTCTTTCTTGTCCTTCCTTGCCCAAATATTTTATATTTTATTTTCATGAATTTTCATATGAAAAACAACTTTGCTAAAGTTGAATGTATTATATTGACAATATCACATAATCCGGAAATGGCAAAAGTGTTCTTCGAAGTCAATTAGATTTTTCTCTAGAGATTGCATATTGATCTATGGTTGTAGATCATCTCTACTGTACTTACTCTTGGTGTTCAAATGTGAACAGACAACTTAACAGTGTTATATGAGTGCTCATTTTCTTTGAAATTATTGCTCTCAGCTTGGTCTTTCTCCTTTCAGTTTTTACCAGCTACTGGAGAGTCCTTCTCTGAAACTTCATAGCTTGTTTTGTTAGCAAGGTTACTCAAACCATCCTTCACTCAAGATGTATTTGGAGTACATTGCTGAATATTCTGGAAGCAACCTGAGCCATGGATATTTATAGCCATTTTCCCCAAGCTTCTAAGACATATGAGCCCAGCTACCTTCTTTTCTACAGTCCTTGGATCCCAGCAAGCTGCTTTATCTTGTTTAGACTTCACGTCTTTAGTTTTTATAGATACAGGAGAGTGTGACTATAGCATTGCATTTCTGAGCAACTTGCTGTCACAAAACCAGAATGAAACATCGAGGGAATAACCTTTTAGTGATGACTCGACCGGGATACAGTTGAAAATGCCCACAATTGATGTATCTGTATTTCAGCTTAGTAATCTTGAATTAAATTTTCTCATCACTTTGGTTCTGAATCTTTCTCTAGGAGAGAGAGGAGAAAAAAATCATTGGTACCCATAGCATCGCATCTCAAAATCATGGGGCTTTTTATAGATCCAAACCCAATTTCATCCCTCACAATGATTCAGGCTGTGTCTATACTACGCCAACACAACTGGATTAAAAAGGGAAAAGTTCAGCATAATAATGGTGGAGTTTAGTTGGAAAAAAAAAGCTACACAAGGTAAAATTCCATTTATTGAGTAACCTTCTAGAGTTGAGACCTTGCAGATTCTTAGGATTTAAAAAACTTTCATATTACTACTTACAAAGTTATAAAATTCTTATTTAGAAGTTGTTTAAAATGCTTACCAGGTCTATATTTGAGTGTTGCTACGTGCCATATATCTTGATTTTCTTTGAAGTTTTCATAAACAGATACAATGAATTTATGTGTTTTCATTACTACTGCTCATTCCTTTCCCCCTCTTCTGCCTTACCCTAACCCACACATTCTCCTTCCCAGTCTCCTCCTGCTCTCACATTCCCCTGTGACCACTGGTCCCCACTCAGGGTACATGTATTGGCGAGTGGCTGGGACACACTGGGGCAGGGATAACCTACCAGTGAGAAAGTCACTGAGAAATCCTGTCCCGCACCAGTCCCACATGCTCTCTCCTGGCGCTCAGCATCTCCTGAGACCCTCGCTCCTTCAGGATAAAATGTGAATAGACCAACCTTTGCGGAGGTCTAGAAGAAGTAGACATCATTGCCGAGAGTTCCTGAGTAAGGCAGCCTTGTTGTAAAGAAAGGATACTGTCAGGCTCCCCGTACATCCCATGATGGTAAAACATCTGAAAATTCTAAGTAAAGTAAAATAAACATCTTCAAAAGTAAAAAGGTAGATGGACATAAATCAGTGCAGACTGACAGTACAGAACTGTCTGAAACACTTGAATTTAAGGATTAAACCGAAAGAGAAAGCTTTGGATCTATTCAAAGCAAGACTTCAGACCTAGCATCACTGAGTAAGTAAAGATCTTTGAAGGCCTATCTCTTTTCTTTTTGGGGGGGGGAGAATTTGATTAATGTCCTTATTTATTCATTTGACTAGTTGTACCATGCCTCTCCTATGAAGCAAGTTCTTTTTTGTTTTAATTTCCACTCATACAAATTTAACAGGTACACCGGTCCCCTCCCTCCCTCCAACCTCCCACCGCCCTATGCCCCCCTCTTCTCCCTCTTCCTTCCCCATTCCCCAGTGCCTCCCCCTCCCATCCCCAGAGCATCCTTTACTGTGCATACCAGACTCTCCTCTGGGTCCTCCTCTCCGATGAGGTGCAAGGACCCAGTGGCATTTCCCAGAACCCTTTCCTGTGTTCCTCTTAAGCATAGGAACACTACTGTGGCTGTCAATCCCTTGCCTCCCAGGATCTTAGTGGAAGGCCTACCTCTTTAATCGGCGAGTTCAATAGAAGAAGCCTGCCTCTGTTTGAAGAGAGACAACGCAGCATCTTGGATTTCTCATGCTGACTATGGGCTGAAGAGAAAGAGAGAACAACCTAGAACATGTAACAGCACTTCTATCCTAGAGTTAAATTCATACACAGGCCATGCATGAGAGGTTGTGGTTTATCTGTAAATGAAGACTTCACAACATCCACACGTATGCATGAGTATATGAACCCCTCAATTCCTCTTCAGTGCTTCTAATCTCCATCCTTAGACTCTAGAACCACAGAAGATTTTAAGTAATATACATAAAAAATCCAGAACCCAATGATTTTTCAAAGAATTTGTGAAATGTCAGAGATAGAGAGAGGATATCTGTTAAATAGCAGAGACAAAAAAGAAAAAAATGAAATTACTTACCATAAAATTCAATTTTATAAATGGGAGTCTTGTTATGAAAAAAATGGGAAAAACAAAGGAGGACACCTTCTCTGAAATGAAAAAAAAAATAACTAACTCTTGCTGTAAAAATATCATAGTGCCCAGCAGAATGGAGTGAAGGGAATTGCAGGAGCAGCAAAACTGCAAAAGAAAATCAACAAACCACAATCCAGAACTTCAGAGACTCTATATCAATCACATAGAACTAGGCCAGCCTAATCTCTCCCCATCCTGGAGCTCAGGGACATTTGCGGAAGAGGGGGCGGTAAGATTGTAAGAGCAAAAGGATGGGAGGAGCAACGATTTGCAAGATTCTCAACAATAGTTGGGGCCAAAGCAATCATAATGGGACTTTGCATGCCCTGCGCAATGTCCAGCGCACTGTTGCCCTCATAAAGTCTAGCATCTGTTAAGGGCACCGAGACCCCTGGAGGCAAGGGATTGACAGCCATAGTAGTGATCTTATGCTTAAGGGGAACAAGAGAAAGAGCTTATGGAAATGCCACTGGGTCCTTATATGTCATCGGAGAGGAGGACCCAGTGGAGAGTTAGGCGTACACAATAAAGGACTCTCTGGGAATTGGGGGGGAGGCACTGGGGGAAGGGGAGGGGGAGGAGGAGGTTCGGGGGGAGGAGGGGGGAGGGAGGGAACTGGTAAAAAATTTTAAAATGTATAATTAAATTTTTAATAAAAAAAAGGAAAAAAAATATCATGGTCCACTAAACAATAGCTGCATGATAATCATGAAATACTTGTTTGTTCAGATATAGAAGGACTTAAGCGATCTTCAAACCTGTCCGCAACTTTTTGCAACCGTTAGACCAGAACCATAAGTAGGAGATTATCTGGATGATGATAAACACATAGCATCTCACATCGCACTCAGAATACTTCAAATGTTGATATCATGGTTTGAGTATGAGTTGCCCCTCACAGGATCATATGTTTGCATCCTTAGCTGATGTTAATGTTTGGGAAGGTTGTGACAACCTCAGGAGATGGAGTCTTGCTGGAGGAAGGCATCTCACCAGGGTGAGCCTTGAGGCTGGGCAACTCTGCCCCGCTTCCACTAGCAGTCTGTTATTTAAGTTGCTCCTTGCCCTCTGTTTCCATTGACTTGGATGTGATGTGAGCCACCTACATCTGCTTCCCTTAATGAACTATATCCCTTCTGGAACTGTAAGCCAAATAAATCTCCTTTACTCCCCTTAAACTGTGTTTGTCTCACAGGAGCAGAAAGAGTAACCGCAACAAATGTGTTTACAATTCATCTCATAATCTTATTACTATGAACATTCTGGTTCAAAAGCTATGTGTCTTGAGATTGTGAAATCCCATCAGGCCCAAGATGATGCCTATCTTGTTGAAACAATCCCCTTTTGACTATTTAGGAAGAGGAACATTGTACTTATCTAAGAAAAATTGACTATAAAAAACTCACATCAAAAAAGAAACTGTTTAAGGGACTGTTGCAATTTGCTTACATGTTATATATAAATGCATGACAAAAGAGCTTAGAGGAACAACAGATTTTTAATTCTTTCGTAAGATTCTCAGTTACGATTCTTAGTTCAACTTGGCAGGAAACTTCACATCAACCTCAAAAGTCAAGAGAACTGGCTAGAATGGCAAAAAAATCCACAATACAAACAACGACAAATGCTGGAGAGGATGTGGAGAGAGGGGAACTCTCCTACATTGCTGGTGGGAATGCAGGCTCATACAGCCACTCTGGCAAGTCGTTTGGAGATTCTTAAAGAAATTAAAGATTGAAATGCCGTATGACCCTGCAATTTCACTTTTGGGAATAACCCCCCATACGGCAAAAATTCACCTTGATAGCACAAGCACGACCATGTTCATAGCAGCACTGTTTACAATAGCAAAGTCATGGAATCAACCCAAATGTCCAACAGTTGACGAGTGGATAGAGAAAATGTGGTACATCTATATAATGGAGTACTACTCGGCCATCAAAAATGATGAATTAATGGAATTTGCCAGGAAATGGATGGAATTAGAAACAATTATATTGAGTGAAATATCTCAGACGCAGAAAATTAAGCACCGTATGTACTCCCTAATAGGTGGCTCCTAGTATGAAACCCACTTAGAGACACTCAAAGATAAATCTCTGTAATAACTACAGTTATTGCCAAGATATGAACAGGAGGGATGGGGAAGGAGGGCCACACCAGAAACAAGGAGAGAGGGGACCATGTTACAGCAGAGAAAATAGGCCACCATCAAGGACTGCGAGTAAGTAATGAGACATCTGGTTAAGTTCACAGACTTTCCTTCCTGATCATTTACAACTGATGGAGTATGATCTTACCAGAAGAGGAGGGAGTATAGTCTGGCAGATAGAAAGTAACCATTTCGCAGATGGGTGATTGATCCTCCCTCACCGCGGTTTCCTACTTTTATTACATCTACCTTTGAGTATAGTATGATAACAAGACTCTAATTTAACAGGTTTTTATCTCTGGCCAGGGGGTGACATCCAATACCCATCAGGGTGGAGTCAAGGGCATTGCAGGAGCAGCAAAACTGAAAAAAAAAAAAAAGAATCAACAAACCATAATCCAGAACATCAGAGACTCTATATCAACCACCTGGAACTAGGTCAGCCTAATTTCTCCCCATCCTGAAGCTCAGGGAAATTTGCGGAAGAGGTGGCAATAAGATTGTAAGAGCACAAGGATGGGAGGAGCAATGATATGCAAGATACTCCATGCAAGTTAGGGCCGAAGCAATCATATTTGGACTTTACATGCCCTGCGCAATGTCCAACACACTATTGACCTCACAAAGTCTAACATTTGCTAAAGGCACTAGGATCCTGGGAGACAAGGGATTGACAGCCACAGGTTCTGGGAAATGCCACTGGATCCTTGTACCTCATCAGAGAGGAGGACCCAGAGATGCTCCGGGGATGGGAGGGGGAGGCCCTGGGGGATGGGGAGGGAAGAAGGACGGGAGGGAGCACAGGGGGATGGGGGGTTGGTGGAAATTAAAAAAAAAGTTTGTATGAGTGGAGAAAATAAAAATAAATAAATAAACAAATAAATAAATAAATAAAATAAAAAGAGAACCAAAAAAGAGAACTGGCTATACCATATCCACAGAAATTGCCGAGAGAGGGGAAGATCTCACTCACCAGACAGCAGGACCACCCAAGTATGATGAAATATACCAACTTACTGAGCCAATTTTCCCCATTTTATCCAATTGCCCAGGAACTGGTCCTGCCCACTATGGAATGGTTCTTACCATATTAATCAGATGATCTCTTGCAAGCTTACTAATGGCCTGATTTAACTAACAGTTCTTTATTGATGTGCCCAGAGCTTAGCCCTCAATTGTCAAGTTGACGCCTATATATCAAACTAGCACAGCAGACACAAACAGGCAAATGGTGACAATGGAAACTAATCTGGTAGTTGTCAATAGCATTATATAGGTCTGCAGATGTATATCAGTTGGTAGAGTGCTTTCATAAAATCACGGGTTCAATTCCTAGTATTATATATAAACTGGGCATGGTGGTCATGCATGTAATTCCAACATTCAGGAAGGGGTATGAATCAGAAGTCCAAGGCCATCGTTGACTACAGAGAAAATCCCAGTCTAAATTAAGATTCTGTCTCTAACAATAGCACACAATGTAGCTCATGTTAGACAAAGAGAAGGCAGAGGTCAATTATATTAGGAATCTTTACTGGAAGAAAATTATGAGTGCCATGATTGAGTCTAGAGGTGGAAGAGCATTCAGACAGAATGAAAGCTTAAAGTAAGAAGAAATAGCCATAGGCAGCATGTCTTACAGTGCTAAAGAAAGCCCAAGAAGGAACGCGAAGTCTAACCTTTCTACCTTTCCAGGGTGGTAGGAAGTTTCCAATCATGTGACATCGATATATACCTTGGGTCAAGTAGACACTGAGTTGTGCAGTGGGGGGAATAAAGCTTCATGTGAGGGAAAGGAATTGCCAGAAGACAAGAGGAGCAACAATCTGGCTTCTGAGAGACTCAAGATACAGAGGACTTGATCTAGCAATTGCAGCAAACTATAAAACAATGCTATGGAAAATCTTACAGGTTAATCAAGCATATGGAAGGATGCCTAAAATTCTGAAACAATGCTAATTAAACCCTTTAGGTATGATTATTTGCACTTTACTTGTAGTGGACACACTGTCCAATCGAATATGAACTTGTGCAGACCTAAAAGGTGCTAGTGAAAAATGAACAACTAATAGGTTTGGGTTTTGTGTGTGGAGGCGTGGGAGGTATCCATGTATGTAACCATGGAGGAACCAATTAGGTTCCAGGAGCAGATCCCAGAATCATAGAAAAGGCCCTTTAGGCTAAAAGAGACACGATAGGGTTGGGGCATGGCCCAGCAGGTAGGAACTGTGCAAGCATGAGGTTCTGAGTTTGAATCCAAGCACTCATGGGGAAGGAGAGAAGCTGGTACAGTTATGCATGACTTGTAATTCTTGTGCTTTTGGGAGAGCCAGGATGATCGCTGAGACAAGCCAATCTGCTTCTAGGTTTAGTTAGAGACTGTGTATTGGTGGAATAAGGCAAAGAATGATAGAGACAGGTACCTGGCATCATCTTGAAGCCTCTGCATATGCAGAGAAATGCACATCTGCATGCATGCATAAACATAAACCACATATATATAGCACACTCGCACATGGCCACACACACAATATTAATCCTGTTCCATTGCTTTTCTTGTGGATTTTTGCTGTAATTTCATGTCGAAGACAATGGAAATCAAAAAGATCACTGCAAAGTTTGATGTCCTAAAATTGAACAGTGTCACACATGCAAATAAAAATGCATTATCGGAGGCTTTGTTTAACACTAACTCATTGCTAACTTATTCATTCATTATTAGATAATCAATGTTCACATTGTTGGATCTGATGTTTTGTGCAAATGTGCATGTGTACACACAGACATGTAGAATTTAATTTAAAAGAGGTGAGAAATTGGGAGTGGCATCAGTGAGCAAAGTACTTGTTATGCACTCATGCATGTGGATTCCCAGAATCCATGTAGATGGTAGGAATGGCCATGGGTGCCTTTAACCTCAGCATTGATGAGGGCAGATATGGGAGGATCCCTGAGACTCAATGGCCAATGAGTCTAGCCAACAGTGAGCCCCAGGTTTAGTCAGAGATCCTGTCTCAAGGAAACAAAGAGAAATGTAATAGATGAAGATTCCTGGTTCACTCCTCTGTCCTGTGCATAAGTGATCACAAGTGTGTGCATCCCCACACACATGTGAACACATGAAAAAATAAGAGAAAATGATTCACGGATGATATGCAAACTAGCAAATGCCACAGAAGGCAAAGTACATGCAGGAAGACTCTTTCACTGTGGAGAAATCACTTGCTTCTCTATAGGATAAAAATCTTCTTCCTTGTCCAGTCTTTGATATAGCTATAGAAAGAAAGGCAATGGAAGTTCAAACTCAGCCCTTCTCACAATGGCCTCTCATCCATTTCTTTTGTTATTTTTGGGTTAATTTGCTTGGTTTTCAAGTCCTCCCTTATGATTTCTGCCTCTCTCCAGTGATCATAAAACTATTTTCAAAGTTGATTCTTCTGTCCAAGATAGGTTGTTCTTATTCCCATTGGCCTATAGCCAGAGAGTTAAATATGCTTCTTTACATTTTTTTATTTATAGTGTATTTTTTTCCACTCACACAAACTTGATGGGTCCCCATTCCCTCCCTCCCTCCACCTCTCCCTAGATCCCCCTGCTCCCTCCTTCCTTTTCCCCTTCCTTTCCCCCCTTCCTTTCTCCCAGTGTCCTCCCCCCCCATTCCTGGAGCATTCTTTAGTGTGCATGTCAAACTTCCCTCTGGTTTCTCCTCTCTGATGAGGCGTAAGGACTCAGTAGCATTGCCTCAGTAGCATTGGTAAAGAAACACTATTGTGGCTGTTAATTCCTTGCCTCTAAGGATCCTAGTGCCTGTGATCCATGCTAGACTTAGGGGAGTCAATGATATGTTGGTCATTGTGCAGGTCATGCAAAGTCCTATTATGATTACTTTGGCCCTAACTTGTGTGGAGTATCTTGCATATCATTGCTTCTTCCCATCTTTAGGCTCTTACAATCTTACCGCCCCCTCTTCCACAAATTTCCCTGAGCTTTAGGATGGGGAGAGATTACACTGGCCTGGTTCCTGGTGATTAATGTAAGGTCTCTGATGTTCTGAATTATGGTTTGTTGTTTTTTTTATTTTTTATTTTTTTCCAGTTTTGCTGTTCCTCTAAAATATAGAACCTTATATATTGATCAAAACACACTGCCTATGTCTGTCCAGGAAGAAATGAAAACAACTTCACAAGGAATCTTCATTAGACTTTCAAAGGTCTACCTTCTGTACTTTTCTATCTAGAGGCTACAAAGCATAGCCCAAGGCATATGTTCCATCAACCTCACTTCCAGTACTCATGAATTGGGAAAAGTTATTCAGATTTATGTGTTCATTGAAGTCCAGGAAGTAACTGTTACACTAATCATAAGGCAGGTTCAGGATCGTGGGAGAATTTGTCAAGACTTGATTCCACACATACAGCCTTCCTTGAAAATGGTTTTTGAGTATGAAGATCATGTGTGGGTGGGTTAGTTGCACAATCTGTTTGTGCAATTGAATTGTGGCACAAAGGAAGGTCTCGGGAGATAGGCTAATTCTGAATTCTAGAAGTCAGAGCGGTTCTGTCACATGAACATGTTTCATTTCAGTTGATCAAGGTATAACCCCTTAGATCAAAAGAGACCTTGAACTAAAGGTGGCATACTCACTGCACCCAGAACCTGTAACATTGTTAGATTCTGCTGTCAACTTGATGCTTGAGGGTTTGAGCTCTGGGCACATTTGTGAGAATTAAGTTGAGTTAAGCCCAGAACCAACCTGTCTAGTTCATGGGGCAGGTCCAACCCATGGTGGGTGGAACTAGGTCCTACACAGGTGAATAAAATGCAGAGGGCTGGTTGAGGAAGTTGGCATCCTCTTGTATACTTGGCCAGACATGCTGGTCTGGAAAGTAAGTATTGTCCCTCTCTCAGCTGTCACATGGCTGTGGTGTGACTAGTCCCTCAGCCCTTTGATGATGGTACTTGATCTCCTGCCAAGCTGGACTGAGAACTGTAAGCAGACAATCATAAGAAAACAAATCCTCTTGTTCCCTTCAATTAGTCTTGTCATGATTGCAGGCTAACTGCAACAAACTCTCAGAAGCAGTGGTAACCTGAGGAAGACCTAAAGTATATAAAGCCTACCAACATCCTTCCATAGAAGAGTAAGGGGCTTACAAGGCTTCACCACTCCACAAGGATCTTTTGACAGTTAGAGATTGCTGGTAAAGAAAATTTAAATTTCTCAGTCATGTAGCCACTAGTAAGTTGCTCTAGCCTGAGCAAACAAACCATGTGCCTGCAAGCAAACCTAATGTATGGGACCACAACAAAGTGTCATAGAAGTATCAGAGCTACTTGAGAAGGAAGTCAGTGGGAGAAGTCATTAGGGGAGAATACAGAGAATGTGATCAAGGTGCATTGTCTGCATATGAGTGAGAGTGTGAAGTAAATAAATGCATTTGAAATGCAAATGGCTGATTCCAATGTGCATGCACACTACATAGCAAAGTTTATTATTCATTTAGTGAAATGCTCCCCACAGAATTTTTGCTGCTACAGAATGATGTCCTTTGTAATTTATTCATGCTCTGCTGGATATTGGTGGCTGAGTGGTCTACTTGTCCACATTCTTGAAGCTCATCTATTTCTGAACTAAAATTAGTTCTAGAAACTCTGACTTAACCCATCAAAGAAGTTTGAAAATTTTCTGAACAACCCCTTCTCAGAAATCTAGATTCAACCAAGAGTTGAATTCTGGGTGAGCCTTGCCAGGTTGCGGGTATTCTGCGTTTATGGCTGGCCGTTGTTGCCCACTTCACTGCTCTTCTACTGGCCTCGGTTCTAGCCTATCAGGGTGTTGAATCTCTATCTCTGTTGTAGAAGAAGACTTCTAGGCTGAGTGCTAAGTGCTCTTCAAATCTGTGAGTACAGTGGTAGCTATTCACAGAGCAGTTTGGTGTACTATCTTCCTATCTATAGGTTCATAGGCTGTTTTTCCCTATTGATATATTTCCTTTCCTTTTTTAGGTTCTTATTCTAGTTAACAGTAACAGAAATGTGTTCTATTCTGAAAAGCAGGTCTTGAATTCAACCAGAAAGCTGTTGGTGGTCTCCTTGATATGCATGCCACTATTACACGGGTGGTCACTGGACTATTACACGGGTGGTCACTGGTTGCCATGGTGATTTTCATTACAACTTGCAGATCTCATGAGTTCATGAGGCCCATGATTATTTTTCTCACCCAGTAGTTTCTAGAGTATTGCTTGGTACTGTGTAAGCTATGAGCAAGGAGGAAGTTCTCAGACCAGTTCCAGTTGATGCATTTTGCTCATGTTCTATGATCCATTTGTATTGCATTTTCAGTAATAAGCTCTTACTGATGGTTTTTGGAAAGTTTCCAATAGCAATGGCAAAAGCTTATATTGTTTGGAGAGTTTTGAGACCTCTCTGACCAACATTTTATCAGGAAGTGCCACATTCCTGTTACTTCTAGTATATTTCTAATTGTCACTGGATACTAAGTGGATCATTTCTGGGATTTTGTTTGTTTGTTTGTTTTGCCCTGTTTGCCTCACTCTATACTCCTCTGCCCATTCTTGTTCCTGGTCTTGTCATTCTTTCTTTCTAAAAAATATATTTTTTTTACCAATCATATAAGCTTAATAGGTACCCTGGTCTCCTCCCTCCCTCCAGCCCTCCTCAGACCCCCTTGTACCCTCTCTCCCTTTTCCTCTTCCTTTCACCCCTCTCTTTATCCCATTTTCCCCCTTTCCCCGTCCTATTCTCTGGAGCATCCTTTCATGTGAATATCAAACTTCCCTCTGAGCCCTCCACTCTAATGAGGTGTAAGGACTCAATGGCATTGCCCAGAGCCCTTTCTTGGGCTTCCGTTTAATATGGGAACACTATTATGACTGTTAATCCCATTCCTCTAAGAATCCTAGTGCCTGTGATCCATGCTAGACTTTGGGGGGGGTCGTTGACATGTCAGTCGTTGTGCAGATTATGCAAATTTCAATTATGGCTACTGAAGCCCTAACTTTTGTGGAGTATTTTGGGTATTGTTGCTCCTCCCCATCTTTAGGCTCTTACAATCTTACCGCCTCCTCTTCTGCAAGTTTCCCTGAACATTAGGATGGGGAGAGACTTGGTTGGTCTGGTTCCAGCTGATTAATGTAGGGTCTCTGATGTTCTGACTTATGGTTTATTGTTGTTTTCAGTTTTTCTGTTGCTGCACCCCCCTTGGCTCCATCCTGATTGGTATTGGAGGTCACCTACTAACCAGAGATAAAAGGTTGTTTAAATGGAATATTACTATAAGAGTAGATTCAAAGATAGATGGAATAGGAGTAGGAGACTGCTGTGGGGGGGTCAGTCTCCCATTTGCAGGATGGGTACCCTCTATCTGCCAGACTCTATACCCTCCCTGACTGGTGAGATCAACCCCCCCCAAGTCACAAGTGGCCAGGAAGGAAAGTGGGTGAGCTTAACTAGTTATCTCCCTATTTAAAAGATCAACATCAAGTATTGATCTTGTCATTCTTAAAGATGGTTTATAACATCTTCCTTTCAACACTATTGAAATAGAATCATTGTGATATTCCAGACTGTCCCATGCTCAAAAAATTAAATTAAACTGAATTTTAGGAATAAAAATATTCTCTCTCTGCATTCTACCACCTATTTTCCAAGACCAGATCATGATAAGGAAATATTAAATTTATTAATGCAGAATGTTAATTTTAATATTATAAATTCTTGAATGCAATATATGCAACTATCTTATTTCTATTTAATCAAACTAGAAAGGTAACAAAATATTTTTTTAAATTAAACAGTAGGAAATATGATTATAAGGAACTTTAATTTTTCCCCAGCAAAGGTATCATTCACTTATTTTTCCATTTTGTTGATAGTCAAAGACTTATCAAGTGAACACAAATCAGGGACAATTATTATTATGAGATATGTACTATCTACTATTTGGACAGATTATAAGAAAGTAAGTCAACAGCTTATCACAATCTTTTGTGAGAAAGCTAAGAAAAAATTATCATTGCCACTGCTTAAGATAATTTTGATTTTTCTTTAGCATAATATTTGGCAATAAATAATCTATTAGCTATTTTTTCTTAAGTTGACTAATTATAATTGACCAGTATCAGCAAAATTTTGACACATTTTAATACTTCTTTTCAGATTCTCCATTTGAAGACTTTTTGGTCTTGTTAAATGACAGTTCAGTTTTTGAAAATCTCTTAGAACTTTCTGAATTGGTTCATACTCTGTCAGCCACTCTCATTTCTCATACTCCAAGCATTTAGAGGCAGTAAATGCTTATTTCTAGTACCCTGATAAACCAAAACTCATGTAGTCCAACTTTTCTGCTACCATTGTCTTTCAGGGGTGTTTCATGTTCTATAACTCACATTAAGTGTAACTTTCAAACAAAGTAACCTGCTTTACTTAACAGAGGAAATGGAGAGCTATAGACTGTGCTTAGTACAATTATTCATCCAGTAACTAAGGTATAGTGGTGCTTGGTGGAGTGTGACGATGAGATATTATAGACAACAGAAACACTACAAATAATGCTCTGAAGACAGATGCATGTTACAATTTTTCAGAATATGCTAAGAAATGCTTCATATAAAATATAGGAAATATATAATGGGAGATTTGGGAAAAGTGGTGAAATTCAGCAAGAGAGGTAGTCACTAATATTAGAATCGTGTACCTACAGAATAACCTGGAGACAGAAGCAAAAGTAAGAGGTATCTTTTATCTCAGCAAAGATGTGTTAGTGACAATTACAAGGGAGGAGGTCTCCACATGTGCAGGCAGTAGACATAAAGGAACTACTTCCTGTGTGTGTGTGCACAGGCACATGCACAAATTACACATATGTGCACAACATTCCATCTTAAGTTTTTGAGTTAGGGTCTCTCACTAAACTTGGAGCACACCAATTCATCTTGCTGAAAGATTGATCAGCAAGCACCTTATCCTTTGTGCTGGGATTTCATGCACACCCTAAAGAGACTTTAACTTTTGCATTTGGGTGCTGGGGATTGTACCCCGGTCCTTACACCAGCATGGCGCCCACTAAAACTTTCAGATTGCTTTCACAAATCTGAACCAATTTTCCATACCTTAGGAAGATAACCATGACAACAGTTGGATTGAAGTGAATTTATAAAAAGAAAAAATCAGAGATTAAGTCATGTGGAAACCACCTTAGAATTTGGAAAGAATAGAGAATAGACCATGAACACACAATTTTCTACCTGCGCAATCTTGGGCCAACACTTAATCTGCAGGTTCTTTCAAAGTGTAAGATGCATCCCATCAATTTAGTAAGTTTTGATTAGTGTTTTAGAAAGTGAACTGGTGTATTCTTTTTTTTTTTTTTTTGGCAGTGATGAATATTTATTTATTTATTTTATTTCCACTCATACAAACTTAACAGGTTCACCACCGGTCCCTTCCCTCCCTCCCTCCAACCTCCCACCGCCCTATGCTCCCTCCCCTTCCCCCTCTCTCCCCATCCCCCAGTGCCTCTCCCTCCCTTCCCCAGGAGCATCCTTTATTGTGCATGCCAGACTCTCCTCTGGGTCCTCCTCTCCAATGAGGTACAAGGACCCAGTGGCATTTCCCAGAACCCTTTCCTGTGTTCCCTTTAAGCACAGGAACACTACTGTGGCTGTCAATGCCTTGCCTCCAAGGATCTTAGTGCCTTTAGCAAATGCTAGACTTTGTGGGGTCAATAGTGTGTTGAACATTGTGCAGGGCATGCAAAGTCCAATTATGATTGCTTCGGCCCTAACTTGTGTGGAGTATCTTGCATATCATTGCTCCTCCCATCCTTGGGCTCTTACAATCTTACCGCCCTCTCTTCCGCAAACTTCCCTGAGCTTCTGGATGGGGAGAGATTAGGCCGGCCTAGTTCCAGGTGGTTGATATAGAGTCTCTGAAGTTTTGGATTATGGTTTGTTGATTTTTTTTCCAGTTTTGCTGCCCCTGCAATGCCCTTCACTCCATCCTGATGAGTACTGGATGTCACCCCCTAGCCAGAGATAAAAAGCTGTTAAACTAGAGTCTTGTTATAAGAGTATATTCAAAGGTAGATATAATAAAAGTAGGAAACCACAGTGAGGGAGGAGTCAATCACCCATTTGCAAAATGTTACTTTTTAATCTGCCAGACTATATGCCCTCCCCTTCTGGTGAGATCATACCCCATCAGTTGTAAATGATCAGGAAGGAAAGTCTGTGAACTTAACCAGATGTCTCATTACTCACTTGCAGTCCTTGATGGTGGCCTATTTTCTCTGCTGTAACATGGTCCCCTCTCTCCTTGTGTCTGGTGTGGCCCTCCAACCCCATCCCTCCTGTTCATAATCTTTGCAATTACTGTAGTTATTACAGAGAATTATCTTTAAGTGTCTCTAAGTGGGTTTCATACTAGGAGCCACCTATTAGGGAGTACATATGGCGCTTAATTTTCTGGGTCTGGGATACTTCACTTAATATAATTGTTTCTAATAACATCCATTTCCTGGCAAATTCCATTAATTCATCATTTTTGATAGCTGAGCAGTACTCCATTGTATAGATGTACCACATAGAAAATGAACTGGTGTATTCTAATATACAATACACATCACTTTGAGGAGTGCTTTGTAGTAAAAACAGAAGCAAAATTTCTTCAAGAAAATGCTATCATTTTTAGGCATACTCTATAATATGTAAATATATGCGTGCTTATCTTACTACAAATGAGATATATTTCTTACCTTGAATCATCTATTAAAGATTTAAAAGCTACTGGAATTATTTTATTTACTCTCTGTTTTCATATTAGTGGAAAAGTGCAGTACCATATCTGTTTTGAGTTTTAGAAATTTGGCATCAGTGATAATAATTTTAATAATAAAAAACACAAAACTACCTAGCATAGGATAAGTAGATTAGTTGTCAAAATTAAGACCCTTCTTCTATTCCCACTACAACTACCAATAAATGAGAAGTGTTCAAATGTATGAATGTCCACAGTTGCACGGCAGAGAGAAGAAAAAGGAGTGAATGAGCATCATACCTCAGCATCTGTTTATCTCCTTTCCGAATGGTTCTGATTTAGGGACACGGTTGACTCATATGTACACATTATTAAGGAAGGATTTAAGAGGGAGGGGGTTTCTTTCATACTTTAAATAGATCTTACGAGCTTACAAGTACATATTCTCTTTGTGAAGGTGAATTTCTTGAAGATTCTGTCATCATTGTAACTCAAGCATCTCGGATGCTACGAGAGAGAGAGAGAGAGAATGAGAATAAGTGCAATGCATACATATTTAAACTGTGATGTAGGGTTAGAGGTCAGAAGACAACTTTCAGAATTCAGTTCTCTCCTCCTACCATGTAGACTTCTCGTGATCAAATTTACATCACCATGTTTGTGAGCAGGTACCTAATCTGCTCAATTATCTCATTGATCCTAATCTACATTCATTCATATAACATTCATAATGACCTTTTAAACATCGATTCATTTCTGTCTCCCCCTTCAACTACTCCAAAGATTTTCTAGTGGGAACTAAAATAAGGCCCCAAATTGAAAAGATTTACCTTACGAACTGAAGACTACTTCTTTGACTCCAGGTTGTGTGAATTTTCATATCAATCAGAATTTATGAATTTCGTTGTGGATGGCAAAAAAGCTATACTAATTATCATGGAAAGCCTTATCAATGAAGACTCACTATCAATTTAGGAAGAATTTTTTCATCTTCCTGAGAAAATATACAGTTCTTTCATGTAAGCTATTTATGATACTTTGACAAAGTACCTGACAGGAGTGGCTGGAGGGAGGTAAGATTTATTTTGATCCTGGTTTCAGAAGGATTTTGGTCCATAATGCCAGGCAAGGAGTGGCAGAGGGAGTGGTTTGGAGATGGCTTATTTATGTAGCCACCAACCAGGAAGCAGAGAGAGCAGGCTGCAATGATACATCTGACAGATTTCAACCTGTTAAGGGCCCAGTGGTCTTCCAAATATCTCCAGGAGTTGGTGCCTCACATTTGCTGTGAGCATGTGGGGGACCTTTCAGATCACAACACTGGTGTTGTCTGTGTTTCTATTTTAATCTCACCCTGCAGGCTTAAAGGCATCTAATCTCCATGCAATGGAGACCTGCAAGAGCCAAACTTCTAGGGAAGGAGGTCTTTCATTTAATTAGCAGAAATGATGCAAAGGCTGTCTGGAGAACCACTCTACATTCTTCTAGCTCTCTGTTGTTTTACCACTCATCCCCAGCTTTGGAGGCAACTCTGAATGTGTGTATAAAAATTGAAATTAAAGCCTGATTCTCTCACATGGGGATGGAAATGAGAAGCCTTGGAAAGAAAAAAATATGGAAGGTCAGAAAGCATAGAGCTGAGAAGCCTGATGCTGTAACCATAAAACTGTTTATGGACCATGAGTATACTGACTTAGGTTTCCAAAGATCTTACACTCCTCCTACAAGACACTGAAAAGTGGAAGAACAGGCAGGTCTCCACAACAATAACATATGTTCACGTGATAATACAAAGGCTTTGAACTTTACATTAGCTTGGAGTCAGGCAATTACATGCAAAAGTTTCAGCAATGAAAGACTTCATTTGGTTTGGTTCACACACATACACTTTTTTTCTAACAATGCACTTGGTGGCCTGAAACCTTACTTGAATGTACTATGTACCCACATACCCCTTCTTTGAACAATGTACCTAGTGACCTGTTAGTAACCTAGGACCCCTTCTTGCAAGGATCTACATTCAAGCTCCTCACTCTGAACAATGGAAAGAATTTTTCTTCTCTCCGATGACCATCAGACTTTTATAGTTTCTATTCAAACATATTTCAGGGCATGTCTGGGAACAGAGAGTGGAAGGCATATGTGGCCTGAACTATTCTGATGTACAAACTTTATCCTCTGTGTAAACTTTTATGGAAAATCCCCTATTTATCTATGCATATGAACACATAAAATTATTTGTGCATATTAGTAATGAGATATATTATAAAAGGTGATATGCATAGAAAAATGGTCATCTAAGTGTTATCAATGAAGGTAAAGAATCACCTATGCCACCTAGCAATGGCTTTTAGTTCACAGTGACACCCAGCTTCTATGGCATCAGTTTCTGCTTTAGTATCAAATTCTGTTGCTGTAACAATACCTGACCTGACTCAGGGAAATGGATTTTCCTGGCTCATGACTACAAGAGGCAATTCATCATGGCAAGGGAGTTGCCAACAGGGACTGAAGGGGCTTCACATCTGGAGCTGGAGCAGAAGCAAGGACCCATCCTACATATTTGCTTGACACTGCGTCAAATGGCAAATTATTACCCGTCACTGTCCACTGGCCTATGGAATGGTCCCGTCTACAATGGGCAGGTCTTCCCACTTCAAGGAAAGCGTTAAGACAATTTCCTACAATCTTGCACTGGCCTGCCTTGTCAAAGTAATTACTCATGCATGTTCCCAGAGGATTGCTTCCCAAGTGTCGAGCTGAGAGCTGACATTAACAGGCATAACAGCAGCTGAACCCTGTAAGAAGGAGCCCCCAACATTATCAACCTTTCAGTGTCTTCATTCTGTATAAACAGTTTCACTTGCATTTTGTTTTGATCTGTACAGTAGCTTTGCTTTGAATGAAGTTTCCTTGCCACTTTGCAAATCTGTGTGTGCTTTGAATAAGACACCAAGAACCTGAAAACACCTGGCTGAATCGAATGGCTGGGAAACATGCATTGCAAAAGGCAGGTCAGAATTTCCTGTTAGTGCATAATCAAGCTAATTGCTTACTAAAACAAAAACTATCTAAATAGAAATGAAAATAGAATTAGAGGCTCATGGAGTCATATTCACAATTTTTCCTAAGTGATCACAAAAATTTCTTTTTCTAGCAAGACCCTGTAGTTTAGGCTGAAACTTGAAATCCTTATGCCTCCACCTCCCAAGTACTAGGATGGATATACACCACTATGTAGGGCAAGAAGCAGTTCTTCCATCTAAAAATGTATGATTTGTTAAGATATCCTTCATTAATGGAAGTGAAATAAACTTTCCTTTAGCTGAAGGAAAGTTAGTGAATTGTCGCCAAGGTATCTTCTCTGAAATGATTGCACACAGATGGCAGGTGTGGGGCAGAGCTGCTGCCTCCCAGGATCTGGCACCTTGGTAAGAAATGCAATTTTAAGAAGGTCTAATTGAAGTAGCACTTGGTCTCTTTCCAAAGTTGGCCTGGCTGCAATTTTGAGTGCCTTCTGTAATAACTGGGAGACACTTGGCACAGACTTCTATCAGGTTATTTTCCTTCTTATGGACACTGAGTATTACAATTTGGGTAGAAAACCTCCCTTGAGATTTGAGGAAGATGCCATGAGTTCATTTTACCAAACCATATGGAACACCAGCGACGAAGGGACCTCATAGGAAAATTAAACCTGTATGATTAAAAAAAGAGAAAATCATATATTTTGTACAGGAATACATAAAAGCTGTCCATCACATTATTTCACTAGGCCACCTACTATTGGGCAATTTGATTAAGTTTATGAAATCGGTGTGAAATCAGCAATGTTTCAAACTAGTAGAATCAGTGTAAGATGAAATAATACATGTTTACAAAGCATAACTCAGAGAAATCATAACAGGACTCTTACAAATATATCATAAGCAGTGTTTGAGATTTATTGAACTTATTAATATAAGCTAAACTAGTCTTGATATATGGACTTTAATGTAGATTTGATCCAATAGCTCTGATATACTGCATCCAATGTGACTAAGAGAGATTGATGGATTCATTACCAGTAAAAAAAAAAAACAGAGAAGTGAAATTTCAAAATTCATTATGTACATAGGAAATGCAAGAGGAAGGAAATACAAGGTATGAAATGCATCTAGTTGCTATTTACATAATAGTATTTCAACTTACAGAACCCATAATCTAAACAGGAGTAAAGAAAGATAATTAAGCCGACCTTCATTATTCTTAGATGAAATTGCACTTCTCTCGTTTCTAGCGTTCTAAGACAGCATCTTATGCAGTCTTGGCTATCTCTGTAGGTGAAAATAACCTTGAACTCCACCTGCCAAGTGCTGGGATTGATGGCTTTGTCACCATACTGGCCTTTCTTATGTGACTGTGTAAGCTCTTGCTTTCTTATATCAGAATTTGGATAGCTTTTCATAATAATGTGAACTTCCTGTAAATGCTTGGGCAGTTGGTAAAATGCTATGTAACATAATGAGCTCACTTGTGTCGCCCTGGAGTTTCATGAGACCCAGGAATGACTTCCCCTTATCACTGTCTACCACACAATTTGCTTACTACTTCTCAGTCACCTTCCTCAAATATCATTTTATACAGTTTTCTCATTTCTATTATAGGCTGAGCACATTTATATGCCAGTAAAATGGACAAAAGGACCTGCAAATTTTATCAACAACCAATTGCCTATGAGGCATTTGCTAATTTTCAAAACCAAATTGCTTTTTTCAGGTAGAGCTATAGGTCAGAATGCCTCCTAAGCATCTCATTTTCAAAAATGTTCCACTATGCAAACTTTAAACTTAACTATAATAGCATGAAGCATAATTGCAATAAAATGCAAATTGTGCACACTTCAATAAAACATAATAAAGATTTTTCTAATATTCTTATTAAGATTATCAAAAAAGAGAATGAAAAACCATTGATGTGTAAGAGATGCACTAAAGCAGATTGCTTGCTTATCAATTGAGGGTTTTATGATCTGTGATGACTGACTGACTGTATATTATTGTAATGGCTTTATGAGACATATAGTGATGCTTTATGTTCTGGATGTTTTGAATTGACAAAATCATGGCAGAGAGACCAGATATGTATAAAATATCAAATTAAACAACTGTTGTCTTGAGTTTCAAACAATAACTCACAAATCCCATGTGGATGCTCTATCTATCATTTTTGGTGAAAAGCAGAATTGAGAAATGCTAGTTCTAGAGCTAGCAAGATTGCTCAATGGTTAAAACATCTGCCATATAAGTTTAGGGACTTGAGTTCAGGTCCCCAATCTCACGTAAAATGCATGGCCAGTTGTGGTAGCTTGCCTGCAATTCTAGCCCTGTAAGGCTGAGGGATGGAATCCCCAGAAGCTCTAATGGTGTGTTCTGGGGTTAATTAGGGACCTAGCCTCACGACAATAAGGTGGAAGAGTGATCAAGGATGGTTTCCCATTTACTCTTAGACCCTCACGGGAGCACACACTCAAGTGCACTTGTGTGTACACCTACTCATATGTGCCTATCCACCTGCTCATGCACACACACACACACACACACACACACACACACACACACACACACACACACACACACGTCATACACTCATACATGAAAGAAAAATAAGATAAGTATATCAGTTCTGTTCATTTCCAAGGCAGTTCTGAAGATCAGATTGTATACATTCAGATCAGATTGTATTCATAGGTGTTAAGGAATTCCTCATACATTGTCCACTTCCTGTTTAGTGGCCTCTCACTCTTCTAGATAGCCATCATCATTAAACAAAACAAGGTGTTCTTTAGATACTGAAACAATGGTTTTATTGTACCAAACAACTCTTAGAAATATAAGTCATTTTTATTGTGAGCTGGTGAGGTAAATACATATTAATTAATAGCATTTGAATCAGTAACTGCTCCCAGGGATACTCAATCTTGCCAAAGTGCATCCAGGAGTTTCCACATTTGTCCAAGTGCTCATCCTTATTCCACAGAAAGTACACTTCTACATAAGCTCAGACACTATAAACCTTCAGGTATATTCAGAGATTCCACTCGCTCTTCTCTGGGCCATTCCATCCGAACACCAGGATTACTCTTCGGATGTTCCACATTTGCTGTGTCTTTGAATCTGAGGCAAAACATGATCACGGATACAGCTCACGTTGTGGAGATGTCAAGTAAAGACACTGATAATCTCTTTGATCTCTAGGACAAGGGAAAGGCACCTTTAGAGGGCTTCTCATTTGGAGAAAGTCACGGCTTGAAATGTGAGTCGTCCCCCCCAGGCTCATGTATGTTGTTTAGGAAGGTCATGGCACCTTTAAGCGATGAAGCCTTGCTGGAGGAAAGTAGTCACAGAAGGCATGCCTTGAGCTTGGTGAGCCCTGCCCTGCTTCCCAGGGACGTCCGCTCTTGCAGCTTGGTTTGTAACTTTCAATCTCTCTGATGAATGTAACTTAGGCCACCTCCAGCTTCCACCTAACCATGCCTTTTCCACTATAATGAACTATATCCCTCCTCTGGAACCTTAAGCTGGATAAATCTGTCTTTATCCCCTTATATTTTTTGAGCCTCAGTGGCGCCTCACGGCAACAGAAAGTAACAAGTACATAGAATGAGTAGAAATCTTGATTAATTAGAGCCTGAAATAAAGCCCTTTTTCTGTGCTGAACTAGATCCTTGTCTTGGAGATATCCTTGTTGGGTCATTAGCCCATCTAGGTAAGCATCTCTGTCAGTCACAAGCACTAGAATTGAAACCACCTCTGAAGTCTGTCCGTAAAGGATAAACGATAGTGTGAAGACCAAAGACAATGCCCTTGTCATGGTGCCTTCTATGTGAGATGCTAAGGACCATAGAACATCTTCTTCTACTTACTTACTTACAAAGCAAGAACACATTTACTTTTGCAGATGGTTCTTCTGTGTTCTATTTTTTGCCTTGCTGACATTTTTTTCTGGGAAAAGCGGCTATAAACTTCAAACTCTTCCCTTCTTATTCCATCCAAAGTAGGAATTGCTACCATTTTATTGTTTCTAAGCCATAGATCAGAGCCTGTTTATTTTATCCCCTGAGGAACAGAAGGAGTTTTGCCATGTCATTTATTTCTTTTTTAATTTCAAAGAAGAATTGGAAGGGAAGGATCAGGCTTTGGATCATACAAAAAAACCATTCAACACAGTAAATAAATCAGCCTGAGAATCATGAAGTTTCTGTGTGCTACAACAAAGCCCGTTTGCAAACCCATGGCTGTATGGCTGAACTTGGTTAAGAGTCATGCAACATATCAGGTGGGACAAGAAAGCAACAAGGAATCAGTCCTTGCTCAACATAAAATGAGAGCTGGCAAAGTCACAGAAGGTACAGAAAAGAGCATGTGAAATTTCCACATTAAAAACTCATCGCTCTTCCCTGATGAAATTTCAAAGAAAGAAGACAAATCTATAATCTTAGCAAAAATATTTATAGTAAGATATACAACTTCCCTTAAACATTCTCTCCCCATACTTTGAAAGAAATCAGCACTCCAAGCCCCATCAGAAAGGTTGCTAAAATACACCTAATTTCAGAACATTCTAAACACAAAAATACTCTACAAATACTTTCAGCCTTCACTTCCTCCATCCTAGACCAGATGTCTTTTTCTACTTTCTCATCCCCTATTGTAGAGAGAGAACAAGTAATTTTCATATACAGCCTAAGAATCCAGACTAGACAGGAAGCACTGTAAAGGAGAGGTCGAAACTTACCCTGTAACTTAGGAAAGAGTAAAGAGGAATTAAAAATCTGGTTCTAATTCTAGCTCCCAGAATGCTCTGAGACTCTATATTTTAAGTATACAATATTTGTAAACATACATATTAATCTATAGAATGGCTATATGCAATAAGCGCATAAACAAATACTTACATCATATAAACTTATAGTGAAATTTGGATTACAGAAAAAAGGCCATGAAGAAAGTTTCATCCGTGATTTCCTCATTTTATTCACACATTCAGTAGGCATGCTTTTTACCAGGTAGGGACACAGTGATCAAGCTGAATGTCCTAGGTGTAAATAATGCAGAATAAGGAGGGAGAGAAGCATGCCAGCTAGTGCTCAGTAGTCGGTGTGTTAAGGCTGTGATGAGTAACCATGGAGAAAAAGAAGTACCTACTTAGATCAGCTGACCTCTTCTAAAACTCTCTTCCATACTGAAGGCTCAATGAATAGTGGAATAATGTGAATGAAAGAGCCAATGGTGGTGAGTGGAATGATCAGAGAACATCCTATAGACATGACAGGGCGGTTTCAACTATGAACTGACTGCACATATGTCTGTTTCCATAAGACCTGCACAAGGTTTGACCTATCAGTAGTTTGCCATGGAAATGGGATGACTGAATGTGGCTCTATACCATTGACTACTGAGGGTAGGTTGGGTGGTAGAAGGAATGCTATTTTGCTTCATGCCCATCCACTGATATAAGTCCATGTTTTACTGAATGCTCAAGCATACACCAGCACAGGCAATTCAGATAAAAATCAGCAGGCCACACATAAATGAATATATGAAAACAAGAAGGCGTCTGACTGAGAATATTTCCACTAGAAGAAGGATAGAGGGTAGATTTCAGGATTATGGGGCTATAAATGACTTATATTCCTTTCACTCATGTATGTAAGAGAATAGAATATAAATGTACTCATGTATATAATAGAATAAAAATGTAAAGTCTTTCATTTCTAATTATTAAACAATGAAGGGTATAAATTTATATTAAAGGAGAAAGAACCCTCAGTAGCTTTTCTTGAACCTTCTCTTTTAGTGCCCATGATTTCAGTCAAACCTTACTTTGAGGGGTACCTCTATACACCCTGCAGAAACAGAATTTCTGTGTTTGGAGATTACACCGTTGCAGCTGTGACCAAGACTTGGGTTTCTACACCTCACATACTCCCTTCTCCAAGATTTTGCCTAGAACCTGTGATTTTGCTTCCCACTCAAAGAATACAACAGAAGTGCTGAGATGCCATGCCCGTGATTACAGGATGTGAGATTATAACTTGCCTGGGTAGAAGGTGGTATCCAAGACTAGCCTGGGCAAAACAAGCTGCCGGTTAGAACCTGCCCTTTAGAGGCGACCCGTGACAAAGAAGTGCTTGAAGCCTCTGGCCTGTAGCCTGGAGAGAACTCAGGCTTACAGTCCCCCAGCCATGGAGAAAAGAATTTGGTCTGCAGCATAGGCAAGGAGGTGACTTCTTCCCCAGTTGAACTGAAAGATTCAACAGCAGCCCAACTAGCTAACACTGTTTGTTTATTCATTCATTCATTCATTCATTCATTCATTCACTTCTTTATTTTTATGCCTCCACAGTTTCATCTAGGAATGCAATAAATTTATGTCATTTTTACCTCTTCTTATCAGATCCCATCTCCCCTCCTTTTCCCACTGCAAATCTTTTCAAGCAGTATTTCTTCTACTTTCTTGTCTTTTTGTGTATGCGGTCCACTGATTTCACGTGGGCTGCCTGCACTGGCAAGTACCTAAGCAATTGTTGGAACATCGACAATGTATTAGTGGATATGCCATCAACTCTGAGCTCTGTTTTTAAGTGTGTGTGTGTGTGTGTGTGTGTGTGTGTGTGTGTGTGTGTGTTGCAACTAGTCTCTTTTTTTCTGTGAGACAACACTCATACACAGCTGAGGGGAGAAAGGGAGATTCTTTTCCTTATGCGGTCAAACCATAGCAATGTGCTTACCTATGTATGTATCAAGTGAAGAACTATGACACTTAGTGCTATCAAAATGACCCCTGAGAATGGAACCTTTGAGCATGCATAGAAGGAACTATCTAATTAATGCAAGCCTGTAGCAGGTTGTCAGAATGTTCTCTTTTGATTATGAAACAGCCACTACAACCATGAGCTCACAGCCGAGGTGCTTCTCTGCAATGGCCCGTGCAAGACTGAGCCTATCACGCACGGCCCGGGCTTTCAGATGAGCTGTTTGCTGCTGGTGAATTTGGCCAGAGTGATAGTCATGGTCCTCAGGTGCATACCCACTGAGAAACCAAGAAGTCTTCACTGGACAGTTCCGAACCCAATATCGCTGAGATGGTTCTCTTCAGTGTGTCACAGAGCAAAGAGACACGAATGTGGTAAAGGGACAGCTAGGGAGGAGGAAGGCTGAGAGAGTGGAGGGAGGCTGTGTCAATAACAAAAGTTATTAGAATGAGCCAAACAAAACACAAAAACCCTCTTGGCTTATAAGTTGTCTCAACCCAGAAGTTGAGCTGGATTGGAGTGTCTAACTGTAGCTTGCACATTCTTGCTTGAGACAAGGGATTTCCTGGAGTATAAACATCCCGGTGACTTTTAATACAAGCCATGTTCAAAACTCCGTGAATTTCCTTCACTTTTGTTAAGAATTAACATGAATGGGGCAAAAGATGCTGAGATGGTTTAGGAGAAAGGCAGGAAATGCTGAAAGGCAGGTGTACCAGCTATGGAAAGACATTCTTTAGCCAACAAACACAAAACAAACAAGACATTTTTAATGGAAACTTGATGATGGGCCACAGTACAGTTTAAGTAAAAGATGTGCCTTTGTGGTCAACTCGCTATGATACAGACTGCTAATTTTTATTTTTTTTCATTTATTTTCTAGAGTATTAAGGTAGAGTTTATTACAGGGAGAGAAAGAACAGAACTCATGGACTCCAGATGTGGAGTACCAGGAGAGGCAAGGGTGCCCGGGAGAACTCACTGATTCCACTCTGCCACAGTGAGACTAGTTGGAGGCAGCCAGGTGCTTGCACATCTTGGAACAGACCATGACATTCCGATATTCAAAATATTGATCATTTAGAAACAGTAGTCTTGCTCTAATATGTGTGAAAAGGTCTGTTTAAACTTGAAAAACGAAATTGCCAGCTCCTGGGGAAACGATGTTTATATAATCCATACATTTCCATCTCTTCTGAGTCTCACAGCACAGCTTTAGCTCTGGGCTCTGCCTTATGTAAGAAGAAGGAAATAAAGGTCAGGGAAGTAGAAGAAAAGCCAGCTCTTAAGCAAATCCTGGAATAAAGAATCTGTCCAATCCCCAAATTCCTTCCAGCTGCAGTGGTGGAGCCCCTTCCCTTTCATGAAGAGAAGCCAGCCTCCAGCTCTCACTTCCCGTGCCTAAGGCTCAGGCCCTACTTTCTGAGTGCTTGTTAATAAGTCTGCTCTCATTCTTTTGTGCAAAATTGTATGTCGCCCTTGATTTTGGGCACCCATTTAATAAGAGATACACTTTCAGTTTTCCTACTAAAGAGCAAAAGCCTGAAAATAGCTTCCAAACAGACGTAAATAACATTGTCTCCCACCAAGTCGGTAGTATCTAGAGTCCTCTTTTAAGACTTTATAATTAAGTGAAGCAGGAACAATGTGTGTGAGTGTGTGTTGTATGCATGGTGTGTGTGTGCATGTGTTGTGTGCTGGGGTGTGTGTTTGTGTGTGTGTTGTATGCATGTGTGTATGTATGCACTTTGTGTACACCAAAGAGTTCAGAAGTCAACGTCAGGCATTTTCTTTTATTCTTTACCACCTAGTTTTTAAAATTTTTATTTAGTCATTCATTCATTGTGTGTGTGTGTGTGTGTGTGTGTGTGTGTGTGTGTGTGTGTGTGTGTGTTGTGTTTCTGTGTGCATCAGAAGGTACATGTGTCCCTGTGGAGGATCAAGGGTGATTTACGCCTGGTGTTTTAACATGGGACCTGAGATCCAAACTCAGGACTTTCTGCTTGCAAGGCACAGTCTTAACCCCTAAGCCGTCTCTCCAACCCCTCCACCTTAGTTTTGGAGACAAGAACTTCCCAGGGATCCTCTGTTTCTATCTCATCAGCACTGAGATTGCAGGCCCACATTGCCACGGCTTAGCTTTTATGTCCATACTGTTGGTCCAAACTGAAGCCTTCACACATGCACAGCATATATTTTACTCACTGAGCCCTCTCTCCAATGTTGAAATTATTTATGTGTATATAATATGTATAATTATCATTATTAATAAAATAAACAATTATAAAGATATTAATAAAAATAAGGAAAAATAAGAAAGAAATGCCACCAGGTTGGGGCTGGTAAGATGACTTGAGTTGAGGCATTTTCCCCGAACTGACAACCTGTATTTAATTGTTGGAACTCACCTGGTGGCGGGGGACAATTGATCTCCACAAGAAGTAGAAGTCGTCTGCACGTGAAGGTTGTGCACACACAACCACACACAGTATAAATAAACAAATTAAGTCAATGTACTTTTAAAAGAAATATTAGTTCAAAATCGACTGATAGAAAAGTCCCTAGAGACCACCTCCTAATTTCTCTCCATTCTGGGTAGACCTATGTTGGGGCCACACCTCCTAAAACATAAGAAGCTATTCTGCAAGAGCTGTTTCCTGAGAAGCAAGGCAGGTTCGTGAAGCTGGCGCTTGGGTCTGTTTTCCAAAACCCCGCAGTGCTTTCACACAGAGAGCGCACGTTGAGAGATTAGGAAAAGACGCTCGGCTTGGCATGGGAGAGCTTCTGTGCTTACTGGGAGGCTGCTGGAGTGAGCGCGTGAGCAGGGAGTGACCTCCTCAGAGGGTGTTTGCTTCTGCAGCAACAAACTCAAAGCCCAGATTAGAAGCAGGATGCTAGGATAGGATTACAAATTTTTAAATAGACCTGGAAGGGACTTAAGTGAACTGAAGTAGAAGATCACTGGTCTTGGAAGTGGGGATCAAGAGTGTCCTGGAGACTGGTTGCTGACCACTCCGCCAGTGAGTGGGTCTTCTTTTTTTTCCTCCTCCTCCTCCTCCTCCTCCTCCTGCTCCTCCTTCTCCTTCTCCTTCTTCTCCTTCTCCTCCTCCTCCTTTTCCTCCTTCTTCTTCTCCTTCTCCTCCTTCTCCTTCTTCTCCTTCTTCTTCTTTTTCTTCTTCTTCTCCCTCTCCTTCTTCCTCCCCCTCCCCTTCCCTCTACCTCCCCCTTTCTCTCTCCTTCTCCTCCTTCACTTTCTCTTTTCTTCCTCCTATTTTTCTCCTTCTTCTCTTCCTCTCATGCTCCTCCTCTTTACACAGAGAAATCTAGTTTTTTTAAGCTTCGTGAATTTGTCTTTCTTCAGAGAACAGAGACAACCATATTAAATGTCAGAAAGAGAGAGAGAGAGAGAGAGAGAGAGAGAGAGAGAATTATGGCTTCTCTTTTTCACAAACCCAGGGAAATACACATAGAATTACAAAGGACAAAGGAGAGGAACTGAATCCTTCTTGTTCCTCTGAGTTAAGACAGATGTGCAAGCTGTGGTAATGACAGAGGGGGAATCTGTTCTGGAGGCTGTGGGTCCCTAGAAGCTTCATGTTGATTTTTTCTCATTGATAGAGGAATAGAAATTCTATAGGCAGCTACCTAACATGGTGTTACTTCAGTGGAAAGAAGCTGGTGAGGACCCAGCCATCTTCTGTAGACTTAGGAAAAGAATGTCTGGTGCCCTAGCAGTCCCAGAGAGAGGTAGGGCATGTTGAGGTCCACAGAAACCTCTTATTTTTTTTTTTTGCATGTTGACATTGATTTTAAACACAACACTTCTCTAAGTGTTTTGCTGCAAGTGTATTTGTGAGTAACTGTTTTATAGATCATCTTTAAAGACAATATGTGGAAAAAGAAGGCACTGTCTTAATAGATCAGCCAATGGAAGGAATTATGTCATAAGTCAGACCTTCCTAACTTTAAATGAGTAAAGGCAGGAAGTACCCTCTTAGTCTCTTGTATCTTCCAATGAAGCTAACTTCCAAGGACACCAAGCAACTTCAGTCTGATTAGACTGCACATTCTGAGTCTCTCTTGATACTGTTCTTTTTCGTTCATTCTCTGTATATTCCACAGAATATGAGAACCACAAAATAATCACACATGGTAAAATAGTAATGGGTACTAAGGGGAATCAGGTGAGAAAGAGTAATTATAAAGTCAAAGTCATTCATAAAATAGATCACTCCATTTGGACCAATGTTAAACATGGCTTGTAGATTTGATTTTAAGTTATTTTCTAGTAATTACATAGCAAACCTACAGTGGCCGCCAGCATGTGTGTGATCCTGTGTGGCAGGCATGTATGAATGAATGTAGGTTGGTGTACATACATGAATATATGGGAGGAATGAGAGGCTGTATGTCATCTAAATGAGCATATGCACATGTGAATGCATCTATGTGTGAGAGAGCATATGTGTGAATTATGTAAACATATATGTGTACATATGTATAAGTATCTCTCAAGAAATACACTGTACCTAGCTCTAAAAACCACACTATTCATCTTTGGCTAAGTTCAGAAATGACAAGAAACTCCAATATTTTCTTGTTAGGCAATTCTTGGAGAAAAACAAAGCTTCTATGTCCAACCAAACTAATAAGCAATAAAATATAAATTTGAAACAAATCAGATTTTAAAATACTGTGGTGGTATCATTTAAAAAATAGACCTCTGTTACATCATCATGATGTGTCTTCTTCTAGCTGAGATTTCTCTGAGCATTTACTTGCCAAGATGGTGAATACAAGACTGCAGGATGTAGAAACAGGATCCACAGAAAACCAAGGTTGTCCACAGATGGTAGACCGATCCCTAAGGGTCATTTGGGCTATGTGATAACTGAACAGCTTCAGGACCTAGCACTCCTCTTGGTTTTATCTAGAACATAATTTCTCCTGTCAAAAACAATCAAGGACTGATACCTTCATTATCTTTCAGGTGAAACCCTTCTACGGTTCTGTATTCTCTTTTAGAAATATAATTCGGTGAGCTTTTTAGTTTGACATTTGATTATTTTGACTCTCGTCTTACTGAGAAGATAAACCATGAATTGAATAGACGTCTGTATGAAAATTTTTTATTGTCTGGGCATAATAACATGCAGTCATAACTAGTACGCTGCTTACTGAGTATTGTTAGGTACCTTTCACTAGGTGAGAATCAATGAAAACGACCTCCTTTAATTCTCACACGGGCTGGGTAATAATCACTGCATTGTGCTGTTCCAAAAGAAGAAAGAGGGGAGGTTGCATAATTTGCCAAGTTCTTCCTATTAATATATAATTAGAACCGAGGGTTCAAATGGAGAAGGATAGCAACTGGAGGCTTGTTAATTTCATATTCTTTGGTAACAGTGTTTTGCTGGGTGCCGTCAGAAGGAATCTAGACTTCAGAGAAGGTTGAGTGGGTCCATAGAGGTAAGCGCGCTGCTGAGGGTGATGTATTGGAGAAGCAGCACTAAGTCTCGCAGAGGATGGCTAAACAGCTTAAGGAAGCGGAAGTCACGAGTCTCGTGAAAGAAGAGCTCCTAACCCTCTTGGATACAGATACCAAAAGCTAAATGAGGGAAGTGTGCTCTCATGCAATGTGAGACCCAGGAAGTTCATGGCATCCTGCTGAGAACACAGGGGGGTTTCCAATCCCCGTCTCGAGCACATCTGTCTTTGCTTTAAAGAAGTAGCTAAGTTTCTATCTCACTCCTTTGGAAGGAGTGGCCGGAAGGAGGCTGATTAATAAGAAGTACGTTAAAGAAAATCCACTCTAATTTTTTTGTAAGGGCAGGATAGAAAGAATTGTAATGAATGGCCAATAAATTGTGAGGAATGTATGTAAGACTTAGGACTATTGGCTTACCATCTCCTAGAAAAATATCAATCTTGCACAGAATTTTAGCTCATGGTGTTTTTCCCCTGTTCTCCCCTTACCCCAACAAACATCCATGTAGCCCAACACATGTGCTAAGTGGTTCCAGGGACACAGAATAAATAAATATTCCTGAATTCTCCAAGACTCCTATCTGCTGAGTGGTTAGAATACATGCTCCACTGTGTCAACTTGCCTTTCTCCTCCACAATCTCTTTGGGAATATTTATCTTTTATGACTTACAAAAAAGATTCTTGGCCTTAGAGGGAAGACAGATGAACAAATTAATCCCTGAGGGATTATACTGGCTGCTTCTGGTTTTGCTGCCTATTTCAACTAATCTTTTCTCTTTTTTCTTCATATCCTTGTGTATGGGATATGATCTAATGAGGAAAATCACCATTAGCCGAATATTTATTGAGAACCCTAAAGGTCAATGCTGCTCTTCCCTTTTCCCTGATTACTTGATTTAGGATAAATAAAGATGGGGAAGTGTGATTATGCTGCATCTGAAATTGACTGTGTATGCTGCCTGGTTCTTGATATCTGCTGGCATGGTTTCTGTTGACTTTGCGTCTGGACTTGCATATTCATCACACATTTCAAATTAAAGTTGGAACAGTTCAAGATTTAACCCACTGTGCATTCTCTATACTAGAGAGAGTGCTCTTACATGTGGTTCTAAGATGGTAAAAGTGAAATCTCCTAAGACTTGGTGTGTGGCACTTTACACACGTGTAAAGATCTAATTACCCCAGACAGGAATTTCATATGACAGACCAAAGAATAATTGCACCAAAGTCCAACTTGGCTAAACAATGAGTTTTATTATAGTTATGTCCAGCAGTATGAGTGAGGGTTACTTGAAGGAGCAGGGATAACTCAAAGTCAGCAATATCAGTGAAAGGCCCCATCCCAGCCTGGACAAACATGGATAACGGTTAATCTGAATGGACAGGCCCGGAGGACCCCCAAGAACTCCAGGTTCAGCTATTATTTGTTCTTAGATTGTAAGGAAGGATAGGAAATCTATACAGAGGCAAGATGGAGAGAAAGAGAGAGGGGGTATTCATGATAATAGTTATGTGTCAAAGAGTCTGAATGCATGTTAACATTCTAGCAAATTATTGGAATCTTCTAGAGTATACCATGAATGTATGAACTTTAGATATATTCACATTCTTAAGATGTCTTTCTGCAGTTATATATATATATATGTATATACATACGTACAATATATTTTTATACTTACATATAAATTTCAATTTAATTATGTTAATATAAATCTGTATCATATGTCATTGTCATATGTTATATGTACACAATCAATCTGAATCATTTTCAATCCATATTACCTAATCCCATCTTCTCCCATTGAAAACCTTCTTTCACCTAATCGGCTCTCTCCTACTTTCATTTTTCTTTTTTGGCATGTGTATCCCAGAAGTTTCCATCTGGGGTCCCTGAACTGGCATGTGCCTGAAAAGTTGACGGAGCTTGAAAGATGCATCAGTGGGTCTACCATGGAAGAAAGTAGCTCCATTTCCTACACCCAGAATTAACCCTCAATAGTTTCTCAGTGATGTTAGTGCGTGGTGGGATCCTCCCCTTTCCATGGTGAAAAGTGGGTAGGGCAATCTTGTGGTGATCTTGTGGAAGTGGGCACAGCTCTAGCGAGTTTATGCAGAGTGGTTTTTTGTTTGTTTGCTTGCTTGTTTATGTTTTGGTGTGTGTGTGTGTGTGTGTGTGTGTGTGTGTGTGTGTGTGTGTAACATAAAGTTTATAAGGTTATTTACCTGAACTTTGGCTTAGTCATGTGTACTGCGTATCCCTCCTAAGAGCTCTTCACTTGTGGGTGCTCCTTAATCTTCTATTTGCACTAATGTTCAGGTTGAGAACTAAGAAACAGCTGAGCTTTGGAGTGAGACTGATTTACATTTGCACCAAAGGTACTAAGTAGCCAGGTGTCTTTGCACAATATTTTATAATGCAGGGCATGTGTTTCCACGAAGCGACTCCTTATAGGGATTAAACCCATACGTGTTTCATATCAGTTTACCTAGCTTATGTGAGTTTTATGCTATTGAAAATCTCTTTCCCAAGTCTTGAATGCACTGCTGAACAACAAGCTCGTTGATAGAGGAACTGAGTTTAAAACCCTTAACATTAATTGTGTGTGTGTGTGTGTGTTTGCATGTAAATCTGTGTGATCGCATGAATGTATGCACACTCAAGTGTGTGGTTGCAGTGTGTGAACATGCTTGCATATACATGTGTGTACCTGAGTGTGGAGACTGGAGATTGACTTTAAGTATCCTCCTTAATCACTCCCCACCACATTCATGTGGCAACATTGCTCAATCAAACTTAGAACTCACCAGTGCTGCTGTTTGACTAGCCAGCTTGTTCTGGGGAAATCTCTGTGTCTGCTTCATGATTGTTAGAATTCCAGATAGGCATTTGCATGGCTCTGGAGGTCTAAACTCTGGTCTTCATGCTCGTATGACAAGCTCTTTACCGGCTGAGCCATCTCTCCACTAGTCATTTCATTTCTGCTACAAGCTCTGGGACAGCACTCAGCAGTCACCAAATAGATGAGCAAACCTGACTTCATTCACCATCAACTATTTCTTTTCTCCTTTCCTCTGGGACAATCCCTCTTTATCCAGATCTTTACAATGTAAGTTTGGAAAGTGACATTCAGAGGCACACCTGTTAAAAAAAAAAAAAAAAAAAAAAAAAAAAAAAGCTAAGATACAAACAGAAAAAAAAACAGAATCACGCCACAAAAACGTACCTGAACACGTTTGAGATTGTTGTTTCCTTAGCCCTAAGACACATTTTGTTCTCTGGGCGAGCTGAGCCTCAATGTTCCTTTCAGATATGCATTCCTTACACACTTCAAATGTCACAGTGTGAATCCCATATGCTAACCAACCAAGAAGCAAGCAAACAAGGGAAAATATAATCCTGCAGACATTGAAGTTTTTCAAGGACTGTCAAAAGGTCTGCTTGCAAGAAGAGGCAGGGTTAAGTGTACCACCAATGCTGTTGGTGGGATCCTACCTTTCTGACTTTTGGTAAAAGTAATTAGCTTTCTTATGACTTGATTTCCCCCATATGTAATTAAAAAAAGAAGCTAGGTTATCTAAAGTTCATGAGCAATACAATAGAAAACTTAAAATCAATGTGTCCTGAATAATCCTAAGAGCAAGTTATCTGTAATTATTTTGCATTGCCACTTTTTTCCCCCCTGTACTTGAAAGTAAGGATCTACTGTCCCTATAATCTTAGTAGCAAAGATTATATGCAAATTTAAGGAGTCAGAAAAGTGAATGGGACGCACTTGCGCTACCATCACAAGTGTGGAAAGAATGTATAAGCCGGGTGGTGAGGAGAAGGGCTAATAAATTCTAATTTCTGTGCATGACGCATGAAATGACAAACTCAGGTCTGTTGCATGTTGCTGGCTGCTCTGGGCCTGTCAACAGTCAGGATGGATGGGGAAGGGCGCACTGGTGACCTATTGGATGCTGATGGATGCTGGGAAACACTCCCTTCTGCTCTGTGCCCACTATGAGGTCTCCAAAGGAAAATTCCATACCTATGCTCACAATGGCCCCGGGTCACCAGCTCAGCGTGACAAAAAAAAAAAAAATCAAGAAGAAGGACATGCGTATGGGAAAGGTGCTTGTAGGGAGAAGGAAGTGCTGCTGGGGGTAGGAGGAAATTAGGAAAGAGTAGGTGAGAGGAAGGAGAGAGAGCAATCAGATGCATTCACCTACAAGTTGAAATTCCATACTGAATTGAAATTGAATAAATGTCATTAGCAAAAGAGATTTCAATCTGTCTGAATTGCTATCAATATGAAGGCAAGTGACAGAATTATACACCACAAAGGTAAAGACATTACATGTGGCTTTGAAAGGTTTTGAAAGGATCCAAACTAAAGGAAAGATTAGTGACGTTGTCTAAGTCAATAGAGCTGAGCTCAGTTAGATTTCTTTTATGTATTATTTTCTTTATTTCCACGCTTAATGAATTATAGTAGATGTTTACTTTTGACATGATGCAAATTATAAATAATAAGGGACGAAGTGTTGAAAACAGAAAGCTGATTGGAACAGCCGGTCTAGCAGCCAAGGAAGCCACTGACTCTGTTAGTGTCGAATACAGAGCACTATTTCTGTCTGAGACCGAGTTAAACAGATGAGAGACTGTCAGTTTCTGGGCCAATTTGTCAACAGCACTGACTAACAAATTTAACTCATTTGAATCAATGGTATTCTTTCCAAAGCACACAGAGGGAAGCGAGTCTGTCAGGAATATTCTCATCATGATGAGCAGACCATGTAATAAATATTGAGTAGCTTCAGGTGTTGTGTTTTGTTTGTTTGTTTTGTTTGTTTCTTAACAACTCAGGCTCCTGAGTGCATGGAAGGGGATTATAGTTAAGTAAGTGTATAGTTGAGAAAGTTGAATTGTTGTCTTGGATGATTTTGGAAGAGACCTTATTGCTGTCTCTGGTCTACAGTATATTTAGAATCTCCCTTTTGCTTTTGTATCTAGGACTTCTATTCTCAATGGGAAATGTTTCCAAATCCAAAACAAAAATATCTCTATGTTTTTGAGTTCGGGAAAGTGTGACATTATGAATTTACTGATTTTTCCCCCTACTTCCATTTTATTTTTGGAAGGAGCTGTATAAACATGCCGTGACTTCAGTAACAAGTGCTTGAAGGCCAGCAAAGTGTTTATGAACAAGCGTTCAGCTTGTGGCTCGCCAGCTGTATTGTCTTCTCCCCATTGGTAGATTCTAATCTGCTCTGTGGACAGGAACTCTGGCCTTTGTTGCTTTAAAATTCTCATAAACTCAGCGAAGGAAATGTGAGCTAAGGCTACATGCAAGCGTCCTTCGGGGAGGAAAACAAGCTTCCTAGGGCTGCTCAGAGGTCCCAGTAGGACGTTGCTTCACAAAGAGATAGGAACAAGATCAATCATGCTTCGAAGCACCACATATGCCCATAGCATTTCCAGATTGAGGCCGGGCGTCTGACCAACTACAGTGGTGACACATTCTCGTGCTCTGGGTTAAGGGAAGACTTGACTGCTGGCCGCCATCTTCCACACCATTTCCACTTGGGTAAATGATATAGAAGAGGAAACACACAACATTAAATTACATACAGATTTAAATCAAGTTCTAGCTTTTGTATTTACTATGTGATTAATTGTCAGTCTTTCTGAGCTTCTTTTATAGCCTTTCTGAGTTTCACTCACTTTATCCTCTATGGGGATTCTCAACTATTCTCAACTTAGAAGTTATTTTAAGATTAAACTAATACGTTCATTAAGCATGCTTAAAGTTCACAGAAACAGTGATTTCAATGTCTCCTTTGTAAAATGGTGCTAATTGAAAATAACATGCATTCAATACGGCATTGTTTAGAAGCAAACAGCCCTGGATATGTGACAGGTATTGTGAAGATAGCTAGCAAGAGTATACTTGGGGTCTCAGGTTCTGAACACCACACATTTGTGGTTCAGTGCCTGAAGACTTACAAACATGAAAACAAATTTCTCTCTCCAGAATCTTGCTTTGAACATTGAGGCATTAAATTATCATTGTATTTATTTTATTTTTAAACTCATCACAGCTCTTCCTTAATCATCACAGAAATGCATTCAATTTATCACTCAAGTTGTACTTGATTCATCCTCTAAACCAGGATTTGAGCACTTACTAAAAACCAAGCATCTTCCTAGGGCTTTGGAGCTAAAGAGAAATGCAACATGTTATCTCTTAAGAGGCTTAATGGAAATATATAATCTGTGCTTACTTATGGGAGTTTCATTATGATTCCACACACTCACATAATTGATAATGCTAAAACAGAATAATTAACACTTCTATTGCCTTAAATATCATTTATATATATTGAAAAATTCCAGATTCTCCTTCTCTACTACCAAGAAAAAACATGTTTAATTGTCGTGGAGTACAGTTACGCTGCTGTGATGTAAAACATGAGAGCTACTTCCCATCTCTGGCTAGAGTTTCAAACATTTTCCGGTTTCTTGTCTCCCCATCCTAGCATCTTAGCAATTGGATTCATCTGACTTCCAACTTCTGTGTGATCAACTTTTTTAGTGGCTCATAATCTAATATAGTATCAGGAAGTTTTACAAGATTGAAAAATGTCAAGGGCTCAAGTTGCTTTGTAAACAGAGACATTTGGAAGCCAAACCAAAGGTCATGTATCTGGGAAAGGGACTGGTCAGTTGAAGGAAGAGGTCTTATAGGAATAGGAGAGACAGAGAGAGAGAGAGAGAGAAAGAGAGAGAGAGAGAGAGAGAGAGAGAGACAGAGACAGAGACAGAGAGAGACAGAGAGAGAGAGAGAGAGAGAGAGAGAGAGAGAGAGAGATCAGAATACAGTATGTGGTGTGTGTGTGGAAAGTTTGTCCAAGAACAAATCTTACCAAAAGGGTGTGCTATATTTTATCCTCTAGCTATCTTAGGTAACTTGTGCATAAGGTAGGTTTCTGCAGAGAAATTGAACCTATGAAATGTATGGATGCTTCAAAGGAAATTTAGTGAGATGGCTTGCATTATAGGGGCTAGGTAACTGTCCAACAGTACTTGTCTGAAACTACCTTGGAGAGACTAGACACCTCTTCCCCCACCGGAGTCATTGCTTAGTCCACAAAAATCCTCTGCAATTCTGATCTGGCATCAAGACTGGGAAGATTCCAGAAGAATCTCTATCTAGGTTCACATCGGAAGGACAAAGAAGCTAGACAATGTGCTCACCAGCAAGAAGTGAAGGCAGGTAGGCAAGTTATATTTTATGCAATCTACATATCTGTGCTACTGTCTGGAAGTTGCTGCCCACACTGAATAAGGGTCTCAGCCCTCAATTAATCCTTTCTAGAAATGCCTGCATAGATCCATCCAGCGGCACACTGTCTCCATCTATTCAAAAGGCTACCATTAGCCTTAGATTAATAATCTGGTGGGGTGAGGGGAGGGAATCCTCAACTATCCTGACTTTTCTTGATCCACTTTTACTTACTTTAGTGTTTATGAACAAGGAACCAGTGTAGACATTGGTTCAGAACAGTAGCAACACTCTGGATAATTAGTCCAGTGAAACAAACCTGATACTTCCATCCACTCGAGAATCACATATCCCTAGAAATCATGTCTCTGGCCTACAATCATCCAAATTTCCTGTGATCTCCAGTTACATGGAGAACAACAAGATCTTAGTTAGCATGTGATCTATGCCTTCTCTTGCCCTGCTAACTTCCATTTCCTAGGACTTGAAAACTTACTTGTCAGTAAGTTCTTTAAGTCTACTTGTAAAAGGCCATACTCTAAGTTAGATTACAAGCACAGAGTATGTGTTCTTACACAACCCGATGGTGCCAGACATAATGTGTTGCTGGAAAAATGTATAATTGGCATGACTTCTGTGGTTGTCAGAGCTTGCTAAGTTTCCTGAGAAACACTAGACTTTTTCTCCATCCTTCTCTCATTTGACAGACCACAAACATAGACACAGGTTCAACTGATATTAAAAATAAGCAATAGCTAGTCATGGTGGACAGACCTGTAATCTCAGCACTTAAGAGTTCCATGCCTGGGGATAACTGAGTTAGAAGCCAGCCTGGGATAATTGTCAAAGCCTTGCCTTTAAAGCGCAGCATTGATGAATTGCATGTGTATCTCATCTTGAATCCATATTTATGCATTAGAGCTGATGGGACTTTACACTGGACACCAAGAGAGCGGAAAGGAAAAGGGAGAGAAGTAGAAAGAGAGGCTGATGAACCTCCAGGTGAATCTATCCTTGCTCAGCGGAGCCCAGGTGCAAGTCCCTCGGGGCGCGTGGCTGCAGATCTTTCTTCATCTGTCTTTGTAGCTTGTGGAGCTGCACTATCCTCGCTTCTCCCTGCCGTGTGGGAGAACAGCAGGCTGCCTGGAGCATGAATCAGCTGCTAAAATAAGTGGCTGGTAACTGGGATATGTCATCTGACCTTCCAACTAATATTCTCTCATCCGTATTTGCTTTTCTCCCTCTTCCTGCTCCCCCCATCTCTCTTTCTGGCTCGCTCTTTCTTTCTTCAATATCCATTTGCGCAACAAATGTACATTGTCAAACATGCTCTTCACAACCCCCATCTCTCTAGGTTTGTAGAAACAGGAGTTGGGGGTTGAACGATCATTTATTCATCTTCATTGTAGCATAAGTCGAATGTGCAATACAAGCACACTTTTTATTTTACCCCCTTTCGGGCAGCTTCTCAAGTCTGACACTGTTCTCCTCAGAATGTTGCTTTAATTTTATTTCCAATTTTTTTAAAAAAAATTTTTATTATTATTTATTATTTATTCAATTGTGCATGTATGTGTGTGTGCGTGTGTATGTATGTGTGTGTGTGTGTGTGTGTGTGTGTGTGTGTGTGTGTGTGTAGAACCACGGACGAATTCGGGAACCACCATGGACGCCTCCACCTCCTTGTTTACTCTGCCTGGGGATTCACAGGCTCCACCCTACCAGGACCAGAAACACAGGCCGCCCCTGCTTCCTCCTGGCGCCTATATGTGGGGTCTAGGATCCGAACTCAGGACCTTCCACCTGCAAGGCAGAGGCTTAACTCTTGAGCCACCTTTCCAGCCCCTATTTCCAATTAACAACAACAAAATTACACAGCAATATGGACATTTCATCCAGTGTCTTGAAAGTATCTAAAATACAGGTCAATTTAAATTATGTCCACTGCTTAAGATAAACAAAGATGACAATATGTGCTCTGAAATGTTACTGAGTTCATTATTGTAAGTGATGTATGATTCATAGGTGGAATGGATACCACAGAAATACTGGATAGTGATGTGACTAGTGTGGGACTTGATGCCAGCCCTCAATCTTGGAGGTGGAATCTTGTGTGCCTTTGTGACTGACATTTAAAGTATCACATGGGCATTTGCAGGAAGAAGGTCGGTCTGTGTAAGGGGTGAGCTGGCGCACCTTTGTAAAGGGGCAGAATGATGCTGCAGTATGTCCTGGAAGCTATGTGTCCTCAAAAAATGGAGCAATGGTCATATCTGCTTCTTCTCTTTGTGTAGATACAGCCTTGAGTAGGTAGTACCATGCATGGAGAGTTGGGAGAACAGAGAAAGCAGGAAAAAAGGAGGGAGGGGAGGAAGAAAAAAAGGAAGGGGGAGAGAAGGAAGGTGAGAGAAGGAAGAAGGGAGAGAGAGAGAGGACTAGATGCGCCCACGCGGAAGCGCCCGCGCCCCGGAGGGACAGAGGACGGCACCACCCCGGGCCAGGGAAGGAAGGGAGGGAGGGAAGGAAGGAAGGACGGAAGAGAAAAAGAGGAGAAAAGAGGAAGGAAGAGAGGAAGGGATGGATGGATGGATGGAGTGAGAAGAATGGAAGGAAGGAGGAAGGAAGAGCAGAATGGAAGGAAGGAAGGAAGAGAAGAAGAAGACGGAAGAAAGGAAGAATAACTGAGGCTAGAAAAGAGAAGGAAGGAAGGAGAGCAGGAAGAGGAGGGAGGAGGAAGAGAGGAAGGAAGGGAGGAAGAAAATGAGGGAAGGAAAGGAAAAGAAATGGAGGAAAGAAGAGAAAAAAGGAAAGAGGGAAGGAGGGAGAAAAGGGAGGAGGCAGAGTGGGAAAGAAAGGTGGGCAGCACTGTCCTGCCTTGCTGAGAAACAGCATCTCTAGAAGGGTACAGCTTGTGTCATTTCACAGGGGAAACTACTAGTCCCTTCAGACACATTTAGCTCTGAAATTATGAAAGTGAATTTGATAGTCTGGGACACACCTGGACACACGTGAATGTTGATAATTTACTGGTCAATAATCTGATGATTCAAATGTAGAGACTGCCATTCATTAAACAGAGAGGGAAAGGAAGGGTTCTTCTTCAGTGGTCGGTTATCTGCTGTATCAGCAAAAGACCAAGGAGACCCTTTCATACATGTAAAATGAAAAACCAAATGTATGATGGAAAGGAAAATCCAGGCAATTATTAGTTTGACTTAGAGGGGAAAAAAGCTCTAGATTCTTTAAAAACAATTTGCAATTAACCTCACATGGATTAGCTACCACTGCTCTCTCTGAACATTGTACTGACTTCTCTAATGACCATATGACCCCTGTATTTTGGCAGCCACATCAGCTTGCCCAACAGTTGGGCAGGGGCTATATTCTAGCAAGTGTTTGATGTTCAATTGTGCATTCACAAATCAAACCAAAGCTGCAACTCAGATCAGCTTCATTTACTTGTGGAGGTCTGAGGGTACACATTCATTCGCTTTCCCACTCTGTGGGGCTAAACAGTGTAGACAGAAAGTTTGGAAGGACAGGTCCGTGAAAAGGTCATGTGACTCCACAGATGGCACAGAGCCTTAAGCGTGATGTGAATCAGTCCACCTAAAACTTGATTTTTCCCAAGGATTTTTTTCGTGTGTGTGTGTGTGTATATGTGTGTGTGAGTGTGTGTGTGTGTGTGGTATTGGACATAATATTACAGGATCAAGCTTATGCTATGTTTTTTTGCCATATATGTGACACAGCTTCTGACAAATTACCCTTGGAAGAAGGCTTGGACATCTCTGCTGACTGGATACCCGATGATTGAACGCAGCATCATCTGTGAGCTGTTCCTACCCAGGTCTCACTTTCTCTGAGCAGTCCTCTCCCATGTGTGGTTGGCTTGTCACGCTCCCCTGTGTTTGAGATAATGGGGAGCTACTGGATCCAGCAGATGTCTGGGTTAGCAACCCAGCTGCCTCCCCCTTCCCCATTCGTGAACGCTACCACCCAGCAGTAGCAATGTTAAAAGTAACATTGCTTTATTTTTGGCACATGGTATCTGCCCACCTGCTGGCAGGGAAAAAGTCACCTTTTAAAAATTTACTCTTAAAATTGATGCATCAACGATGGGCAGATGGCTCAGCAGGAAAGTAGTTGCTGCACAAGCATGAGATCTCCCCAGAACCCACATAAAACCCAGGTGGGCGTGGCTCTCCCTCTATAATCCCAGAATACAGGAGATAGAGGGAAGGGAATTCCCAGGACAAGCTCTGGGTTCAGCAAGAGACGTTGCCAGAATATATAATGTGCAAAACATATCATATGAGCATTTTGCCTCTACTCATACACCCACACATGTGTACTCACCCACATGCAAACACACAGACATGCAACAGCACTACATACAGCACTACATGCATACATGCAAAAATAAAAATGAAATAACAATTAGTATCTTAGTTATCAAAACTTTATTGTCTGTATGTGTGGGATTAGGTATGATGGATCGACATGCATTTTTGTGAGAAGATTTGAACCAAGCCCAACATGCAAATCACCTTGTTTGTTTGCTTGTTTTGTCAGGAGACCTTGGAAATCAATTTTGAATATGTGATGCATTGCTATTGCCCATTAATCACACTGCTGTGCAAAGAATGTCCCAAGCTTATTCCTGTTGTCTAACTAAAACGTGACAGATTGTTTCAGTCCTTTTATTCCTTATTCTCTCTCTCTCTCTCTCTCTCTCTCTCTCTCTCTCTCTCTCTCTCTCTCTCTTACTCTGACTTCTGTGCATTCTGGATCTGAATGGAGTCGTCAAGTTTCTGTGTATTAATGTACTCCAGCATTTGTCTTTCAATATATTAATAATTTCCAGGCTCACCCATGCCATAGTAAATATCAGAAATAGCCATCTGTTATGCAATCATGCCATTTTTTTCTTTATTCACTCAACAATAGACTATACTTTTAGGGTGACTTTGTATCTTGCCCAGTCACCTTGTACAATATCATAATGAACATGGTAGAGCAGGCATCATTTGAGAATACTTAATCCAGTTTCATGTATATGGATTGGGGAGTGGTGTTGCTGGACGATATTATAGCTCTGTTCTGTTTCTTGCAATGGTGATACTAATTAAGAAAATGTACTCCTGAAAGTCATGCATGTAAAGAGGGGGGCATCTTCGTTGTGATAAAACATGCTGAGCAAAGCTACTTAAGCAGGGGAAGGGTTTATTTTGGCTCCCAGTTCAAGGGTACAGCACGTCATGGAGGGGAAGTCTAAGGAATTCCGCAGGAACTCGAAGCGTCTGGTCCTATGGCATTCAGTCAGGAAGCAGAAACTGGGAGAGCCCGCACACTTTACCCGCTTTCTCCTTTGTACACAAACCAGGATCCCATTCCAGGGAACCACTAGCAGTGGGCAGGTCTTCCCACTTCAAATAACCTCACTTAGATTACTGCACCTCCCCCCAGAGGTGTGCGTCCAGGAGCTTGTTTCTCAATAGATCGCAGCTTCTGTGACATGGACGGTTACCACTCACGCTGACAGGGGACCAGTTGGCAGTAGAAAGTGGATCAGCAGCAGAGAGGATGTGGGTTACTCCACCAGTTACTCTTATCTGTTGCTATGAGAGAACACCCAAAGTCAAGCACCTTAAGGGAGAAAGGGAGATTTATTCATCTGAAGGCTCCAGAGGGGAGATACAGCCTTTCGTGGTAGAAACAGCATGGCTGGCTGGCAGAAGCTGGAGATAGGCTAAGTCACATCCTTCATGGAGACTGAGAGCTGCAAAACTTCCAACTGCAAGAGCAGACCTCTCCCAGAAGTAGGGTGGAGCTAATCCACCTGAAGTCCCACCCCACGTGACTGCCTTCCTTCAGCAAAGCTCCACCTCCTAAAGATGCCATGACTTTCCCAAACATATGAGCTTGTGGGAGGACACATATTAAACCATGACAGCTGCAGTGAGTAATGTGTGGATAAAGGTGCTCAAAGCACATTGCATGTTTATATCTAAGCTTCCGTCCCTTCAAGGTTGAGCAATTGATCAGACCCTCAATGACTTGCAGCGGTTTGAAATGTTGCAAGTCTCCAGTCAATTATCTTGCTCATCTTGAGACCCCTTAATAGCCACTTATTAGCCACCTTTCTATGAGACTTACTATCCTGGTGCCTTTCATGAGACCTCTGAATTTGCAAGGAACCAGAGCAGGCATCAAAGGACCAAACAGTCTAGAACAAAGTAGTTCCACGAAATGCACAACCAGACTGCTGGTTCTGGCCAATCGAAAAACTAAGAATGTCATCATATAACATCTAGAATCTGTAACATATGCATTCCCCTGCTTTGCCGTAACCCTTCCATCTGATAGAGGCTGACCCAATGTATTTGAAAAGTCTCTTGATGCATGGTTTTCTTAGTTCTGCAATTACAAAATTACCAGAAACTGTTATTATCCCTGGAACACATGGAATTTAAGGCAAGTTGAATCTTTGTTCCCTGGGCCATGTTATCTCACAGTTGGCTCCAGAATAAACTACCTTCTTTTCCTTTCAGGTAAGAGCTGTGTTTCCTGTGATAACACATACATCTACAAAATTGTCAAAATATTAGCCAAGGAAGTAGGGCTTCTTTGTATGCTGAAAATTCTAAAATGTTGATAGAGAAATTAAAGAAAATGTAATAATAAAAGGCAACTTAAGCAATGATATGCAAGATACTCCACATAAGTTAGGGCCGAAGCAATCATATTTGGACTTTATATGCCCTGCGCAATGTCCAACACACTATTGACCCCACAAAGTCTAGCATTTGCTAAAGGCACCAAGATCCTTGGAGGCAAGGGATTGACAGCCACAGTAGTGTTCCCATGCTTAAGAGGAATACAGGAAAGGGTTCAGGGAAATGCCACTGGGTACATCATCGGAGCGGAGGGCCCAGAGGAGAGTCAGGCATGCACATTAAAGGATTCTCTGGGGATTGGGAGGGGGGGAGGCACGGGGGGATGGGCAGGGAGGACTGAGGGGAGGGGGAGCAGGAGGGTTGGGGGGAGGAGGAGGGAAGGAAGGAACCAGTGTACCTATTAAGTTTGTATGAGCGGAAATAATAATAAAAATGTTAAAAAAGGCAACTTATATTCATGGGTGAAATGAACAGAACTATTAAAATTTCCAAACTTTACAAGTAATCTATAGATGTTACAGTATTTATATTATAATTCCAGTCTCATCAACCACACATATGAAGCCTCTGAATTTGCATGGAACCAGAGAACAATATGGAACAATCTACAACAAAGGAATCAGAGCCCTTGAACTGCCAGATTTTAAATAGATTGTAAAGCTCTTGTCACTAACATGCAAAAACAAATCTATTGACTAATATGACATGCAAGAACCAGGAACACACCTAGGCTTGTATAACCAAAGTGTCAACAATGGACAGCAGGGAAGGATCATCCCTTTTTTATTACATATTTTATTTTTGCCTAATCATACAAACTCAATAGGTACCCCTTCCTTCTCCATCTTCTCTCCCTTCCCCCATGATCCCCTGTTGCACTCTTCCCACTTCTCTCCCTCCCTTTCACCGCCCTCCTTTTCTCCTTCTCTCAAGCAACTACCACTTCCTTCCTCCCTTCCCCCAGAGCATCCATTTATGTGGGTGCTGAAACTCCCTGTGAGTCCTCTCTGAATAGTGTGGAAAACAGGGCATCCAGACCCCAAAGAACAGAAGTAGATTATCATCTTACATTTTATGCAAAAATAAACTCAAAATTGATGGACGACTTAAATATCAGTTCTGAAGGTGAAAAACTACTCGAAGAAAACACAGGTGGAAAAGTTTCAAGGCATTTTTGTCTTGGGTGATTCTTTTCCCTAAACTATATGCAGCAAAAGCAAAAAATAGACACATGAAATTATATCAAGCTTAAAAGCCTCTGTACTGCCAAGGAAATCATTACCAAAGTGAAGAGACCACCCACAGAGGGAGAGAGAAGATTTCCCAACTGATACTTTGAGTAAGGGGTGACCATCTAACACTTGGAAAATTCAGACGAAGTCCATAACATGACAATCAAATAACCTGATTAAAATATGGGCCAGATCACTTCTGAGAAAATGCACATCGATAGTTTGTGAATACATGTTCAACAGCACTCCACAATCAGCTAGGATGCTGCTACCAGATGATCCCAGAAAACAAATGCTGGTGAAAGGTGGAAAAGGGTTGGTGCAAGACCCCCTCTTGAAATCATCCTATTGAAGACAAGACAATTTTGTTTCTTCTTTGTCTTTAAAAGTAGTTTCATGTTGACCTGATCAGATGGAAATTTAGTACTTACATCTTGACACACACAAGCAAAACAAACAAACAAACAAACAAACAAACAAACAAATAAATAAATAGTGGTATTGAGAACAGAGATGTATTTTTTTTTAGCTTGCAGCCATTCTAACAATCAGAAGATTTCTCTAAACTTTAGTTCATGGGTAATCATGTCCCTGTTCCCCACATCTTTAGAATTTAATCTTCAACTCAGAAGAAAGCCCTAATAGCACTTCACTGGGGATTCTCCCTGTAGTCCAGGGCACATAGACTTGAGAGATTTATCTAAACTGTGAACTCCAGGAGAGCAAAGACTGTGGTTTTCTGCTTTGATCTCTGTCAGTACTTTACATTATCCCTTTGACAGCATGGGAATTTGATAACTATTAGTTAAATTACATTGGACCAAAATGGCTTGTATAGAGCTTTTAATCTAATTGAAAAAAAATGCACATTTAGCAGCAATAAAAGATGACAAAGCATCAGATTTAAAATTGCAAAAAGACATGTTTAGATGAGTGCTTGAATCATTAGAAAACGGGCCAAAAATGAAGCCATTTAAAATAAGTAGGGAACATTAGAAAAAAAAAATCAAGAAGAGGAAGTATCTCTGTGTCAGACCTTTAAAGACCATGTTTTTTCACAAGATAGAGCAAAACTGTTCCTCTTCTTGAAAAGGTAACAATTAACAATTCATTTATTTATCTACTTATCTGTTTGTTTATTTTTATTTTATGTCTCTCCACCCAACTCCCACTTCTCCCATCATCCCCATCCACACACCCTTCTCCTACCTTTCCCTCCCTTCATCAGTCATGCCCTGTTCCCTCTTCCTCCTGTCGCTCTCTTGTGTATATCAAGACTCTCTTTGGAGTATCTGTGTTGACATAGGAGGCAGATTTCTGTTGAACATTATGTGACTCCTCCTGGGCAAAGTCATAAGTGCAGACGTTCTTCTTCCTTCGCCCAGTACCTGCCCCTGAAGGAGAGACTCTCTGAGAGCACTTGTTCCTTCTAAGATCCTAGTTAGTCCTTGGGAGAATGTTGCTATGTTGGCAATTGTATAGATCTGGTGGTAGAATATGTCAACCACGATGACCCTCTGGGTATAGAGGCCTATCATGGTTGGAGTATGATGGTCAGAAGAACCTCACTCCATCTTGCCTCCCTCCTCTTCCACAAGGTTCCCTGAGCCTTGGTGTGGGATAACATTTTGATGGAAAGAATAGGGCTGAATATTCCACGTGGCTTTGTGCCTCACTATTCTTCCATTGTAATGGGAAGCAACTTGGTTGAGCTTTGAGAGATTTTATTATCTTAAGGTTAGGCTAAGTCAGTTTCTTTTTCATTTTTAAGCAATTCACTGGTATGATTTTCCCATTTATTAAGGGTGCAATGGAGAATAATTTGTCAATTATTGAGATTAATGTTCTTGTTTATTTTTTACATAAAGAATTAAGCTTTCCAAAGATAAAATTTAAGAGAAAAATCTCTTGCAAAACTTCTAACTTTTTGCAGACCTATGGGAGGATGTAGGTGTGAGTGTGCTTAGGGTGCGTAAAAGAAGGGCAATGTGAGTGCTTGTGGAAGCCCAAGGGTGACTTCCAGAATTATGTTGGATTGTTCTACCTCCTTATTGCTTTGCTTTAGGATTTCCCAGGCTCTGCCTTCCAAGGCAGGAAGTGAAGGCTGCTGCCATTTCTCCTGGCTTTTTAAATTGGGTTCTGTGATAGAAACTCAGGTCTTTTTGCTTGTAAGGCAGAGGTTTAACCCCTGAGCTATTTCTCCAACTCCTGCAAATCTTTTTGTAAAACTCTGCATTGCTCTAGTTTTCTAAATAGTTCTGTTGTCTCATTAGGAAAATTTTGAATGACTTGTGTGTTCCTGTAGTTATTTTGTTCCAAGCAACTTTTTTTTTTTATATACATGATTAAACATCTGATGGTAGGGTTCATACAAAGCTGCATTTCTTCAGTCTGCGCCATGGTCAACCTTTCACTTGCTCATGTTGACTATGTTCCAGGTTGTCCAGGGTTCAGGCATTGCCCCCTCTAATCCCAACCATATCTCCTCAGCTAAAATGCACACATCACTCTTCTCACTTGTTCCAATACTCCCCTTCCAGAGCTGTCTTCCCTTATTCTCACCAGAGAATGGAAGTTTTTTGATTCCATCCCCCTTCTCCATTGCATCACACACATTGCTCTATAGTCCTCACTTCTACTTCTTACACTGGTGGATTCCTGCAAGAATCTGTTTTCTCTCTGTTACTTCCGTCCATGAGGGAACCATGTGTGTACCCTTCATCATATGTGCAAATGCCCTGCATGGAGTTTACTACAGAACAGGCAGGGGTGGTGGATCAGAGCGAAGGAGCGGACTAGAGAACATATATTAGGAAGTTAATTTGGAAAAAACAGAAATAATTGCAACATGTCCATTGCTGGTGGTGACATGTGTCATTCAGCACACTATACCAGTGGGACTGAAAGAAGAAACAGCAGTGTTTTTTGAAAGATCCTCTATGATGCAAATATAGCTATACACCTGGGTCATGGGAAGGGGCCTGCACAGAAAATGACTCAAATTTTAGAATTTGATTCATATATGTTTTATCTAGTGTGTTCACTTTTTTTGTTAATTTTAAATAAGGTACATATTATATCAGTAAATAATGAATTTATGCTACTTAAAATATATATAACCATGCAATACTAATGTGATTCAGTTTTGCTTTTTTTTTTTTTTTTTTTTTTTTTTTTTTTTTAGATAGCAGGTGTTTGTTCTTGGATTACAACTTCTAATTCATTGACATGTTAGGAGAGTCAAGGAGTCTTGATCACACAATATGTGTCAGCTTATCATCCTACATTTTTGTCTTAGTCTGTAAGAAGCACTATTTCAGGAGCTCATATACTCATTACTGATATTATTTTTAAAGGCTGTGTAACATTTGGACTTCATAGCATTGCACAACAAAGAAGTCTTAATATTTTACCAAATAAAAAAAATGAAGCATTTATACATCAGGTCGCATTCAAAGGAAATCTCTTTTTTATTTAAGAATGTGTGAGAATAAAACTATTGTGAGAAATGGAGAGATTGGAGAGGCAACTCTTTCCATTTTCTGAATTGCATACCATCCCTTCTTATACTTTACTATAAGCCCGATGACGAAAGTGCAGTTTGTATCCATACCTGTTTACCACCATTGAACTGTCTTTAAAATAATTAATTAATGAAGCAAATGTTATCAGAGAAAACACGAAACAATGTATATAAATAAATAAAACTTGGATGTTCTTCATATATTTATTGGGTTTCTTTTCATATCCAAAATTTGGACATGGATAATATATTCTTTAAATCTGATGGAGATTCATAAGCAATGATTCTAAGGTTTCCAGATTACCCTAGTTTCCATAGACCTTAATGCTTTGTGAGTTATTGTTTAGAAGCCCATCCTTATTTTAATATATTTTATAATCGACTCACTGAAAAATGAATCAATAGCATACATTATTCTTTGGGGGAAGATGCTAATGATAAATGCAAAGAAAAATAGCCTAAGAGTCTACCCAAAAATCCAGTATGAGGATGATTACAAAGAAGTTTTGGACACCTGGCCCTCATGGCACTCCACGTCTGGAGTCCATGAGTTCTTTTCAGCTCCATGTCCCTCACAGATTCCTTGCCTAGAGCCTATGAGTTCTTCAGGGCACCCTAACCTCTCATGGTGCTCCACATTTGGGCTCCATTAGTTCTGTTCTTTCTCTTGTTTGATAAACTCTGCCTTAGTCCTCAAAAAAGTTTAGAGGGTTTCTGACTTAATAATCTCAATGAATTTATAATGGACATAATAGTCATGATTGCTGAGCTGTGTCTCCAGGAGTGGACAGCGTGTATGTGTATCATTTCTCATCTGTGTCTCACAATCTTTTGTTTTCTGTTTCACTCCCAATATACAAGTAGAGAATGTGGATGACATGTCATTGCTTCATGATGACTAATGAAGAATTTGACCACGACTGAAAAAAAAAGTGACTTTCCCAAATGAGACTAAAATTTCTCAAAACCTTGTTTTGTTCTGGTTCCTGTGTAGTGCTTTGATCTGTCCAGTTTCAAGAGAGTGAAAACACACACACACATACACACACACACAGCCCTTCTCATGTAGCATCTATTTTTCCTTTCATTTTGTATGCATGCACACATGTGTATAAGAGGCACTTGAGTGTGTGTGCCTATGGAGGCCTAAGGGTAACAGGAATCATCCTGCCTGACTCTACCTCCTTATTGGATTACTCTGGGGTCTCCCAGACTCCATCTTCCAAGGCTGAAATTAAAGGCCATGCCATACCTGCCTGGCCTTTTTATGTGGGACCTGGGGATCCAAATGCAGACCTTTTTGCTTGTAAGGCAAAAGCTTTAACCCTTGAGCCATCTCCCCAGCCCTCATCTACAACTTTTGCTTAAATCTTCTCCAATTCTAACAACTTTATGCCCTTTACACCCACAATGAATCCATAGGAAGAAACATCAATCCGCTTATATACCTTCAAGAACCCCCAGTTTTAAAACAATTTATCTCACACGTATGCTGTAGAGATGTTAAAATACCTCATGATTCTACATCATGGCCATTCTTGTCCTGATGGAAGCTACCTCATGGAATTGAATGGTCCTTGTAGTTTACTCTGATTGGTTCAGGTTGGAGTCACAGAATAGGAACCTATAGCCATAACTTCTCTCTTATTCAAAGCCAACCAGCTTAAAGGGAGAAAGGTAAGATTTATTTAGCTTATGGTTTCAAAGGGGGAGATGTAGTCCTTTATGGCAGAGAAGGCAGAAGTTGGAGCTGGCTTAAGTCATGTCCATGCAGGAGGCTAAAAGCTGCTGCAAATTCAAGAGCAGATTCACTCAAGCAGGGCAGGACTAACCAACCTTCTAGTCCACCCTCTGTGACTGCCTTCCTTCAGCAAGGCTTCACTTCCTAAATATGCCATGACCCTCCAAAAAATTAAAGATCCAAACACATGATCCTGTAGGGGAAAACTAACATTTCAAGCTATGACAGAATCCATCCATGTGTCCATGATGATTATTTTCTCCTTCACCACACCTGCTACTGAAGAATGCATACCATTTGCATTTTTACTTTTTTAACCATACCCAGTCCTGCGCTACACCTGTATTCCACCTTCTCACAAATGCCATTCACTATCCTGCATTTTATATGATATATGAGGAGGAAATATGGAATCTTGGATTATTGAACTCTCAGGCAAAGAAACGTGTAACCTATTCCCTCTCTTGCACACTATTGGAACAGTTTGGAATAAATGAATTCATCTTTTTAGTTCTCAGTTTACCTAGTTACAATGTCAGCCTATAATGCGAAGCTGCACTAGTCAGCTTTCTGTCACTGAAACAAAATACCTATGGAAATTTATTCATAAGTAGCAAGGTTCGAAGAGCTCATAAATTGAAAAACTGGAATCCAAGATTGGGTGGACAGCACCTGGACCACCTTTTGAGGTCTGAGTATGGAATACAAGAAAGAGCACACCGCAACACACTACTTATATCATCAGGCAAGAGGCAGAGAAAGAAAAATAGACCTTGACATCACATCCTTCTCTCTCTCTCTCTCTCTGTATGTATGTATGTGGGTGTATGTGTATGTGTGTGCATGTGTGTATGTATACTGAAGAGACAATATATGTGATATGCCTGTAGAGGCCCAAGGATAACTTCAAGAATCATTCTGAATTGCTCTTCATCCTTATTGCTTTGCTTTGAGGGTTCCCAGGTTCTGCCTTCCAGGGTCAGAAGTGCAAGTCAAGGCCATTTGAACCATATATTTTTTATGTGGTATCTGGGATCCTAACTTGGGTCCTTTTGATTGCAACTCAAAGGCTTTAAGTCTTAGCTATCTCTCCAGCCCCACATATTCCTTCCTGAATGTACTCCTCCCTCCCCAAACAGTTAAGGATGGTCAAGACATTACTTTGTATAGGACCATAGCCATTATCCTCACTAATATTCTGAGGACTGACCATGTACCACTGGCACATTGACTTTGTTGAGACACATCTACCTCATAGCAAGGGGTTCTTGATTTTTAAATGCCCAGGGGAATTTATAGAAATTAAATTTATTTTGCAAGATTATTTCTCAAAAAGAATGCTGTTTCTTTTCAAAGGCAAACATCTTTCCAGAGATATTTATCACTTGCTGAGAATCTGGCATTCATAGTTACTGTGGCTAGGCACATCCCTTAGTGGTATACACACTGACACATGACTGATGTTTCAGTAAGTGCTCAGACACATGCCATCAAAGACAACTCAGATGAAACTTGGTGGCCCACTCATGCAAAAGACATGAAAACAGGAGGGAGAACAGCAGGGAAGAAGGTTTGTAAAGGGGAAAGAAGGGGGCTTTAATTGGAGATTAAGGTATAAATTATTATAATTCACTATATTCATGTATGAAACTCTGAAAGAATAAAAAAGGCTTACAACACAATATTTTGCCATCATCCCTTCTTCCACATTATTACTCAGTCAGCAGCCTATCTGGGAAATTTTATAGTAAGCACTGAGTATTTGTAGAACAAAATCAAAGCTTTTCTGTAATTCTAGGAAAAAAAATAGGCAACTCTAATTTTCCATTCTTTCCTGAACTGGATGGTTTTTCCTAGTGATATGAATAAGATATAGCCCCCGTGGTAGGAACAGAGGTGGAGAGAAGGGTGGGGGTGTTATTTCAACTTATCCTAGTTGAAATGCAGAGCCAAACTCAGATGGCCCAAGTTTCATCTTCATTCCGAAATTTCTTATACGTTGCTTGGGTCCGTGAAAGACATGGAGAAAACCCCAGCAGCTAGATTATGAGAATGCCAAAATATGATGGAAAAGACTCATCATTAAGAGAGGCCGTCTGTGCCAGGGTAACTGTCTGCAGAAGGGAAAAGATAAATCATTTTCAAAAACCCCACTGCTCCAAAATCTGGTCGAGTGCCACCGTTTTAAGGGCCAAGTGCTCCATCTGGCACCAAGAGGTTATGGAAAAGCACAAAGGCAATTTACCCAACTGGCCTGACTGGACAGAAAGTTTATTTTTCAATTATTTTCGTGAGTCTTTTCTAAGAGGTGGATTTAGACAATTCTAGGCCAGGGACAAGACTGATCCGAGGATGAGTAGGTGAACAGATATCCGTGGGGCAGGCACCTCACGGTGTTCCTCAGTTTAGTCTTTCCCCTGTGTTGCTGTCTCTTGGACTTTCTCGCTTCAGATAGACGAGCCCTGTCTAAAGTAGGGTGTAGAGGGTCAGTGAGATGGCTCAGTCATCATAGTGAGCTCACAGTCCTGGTTGACCTGAATTGGATCCCCGGAAACTCACAGAGAAAAAGGGTAGAAATGACTTCCAAAAGTCATCCTCTGACCAACTGTCTACCACAGCATATGTGTGTGTGTGTTCTCGTTCTCTCTCTCTGTGTCTCTCTCTCTTTCTCTCTCTCTCACACAGACACACAGACACACAGAGACATACACACACACACACACACACACACACACACACACACACACACACACCCCTCTTCTCTCTTCCTCTTCCTCTCTCTTAAATCAGTAAATTAAAAAAGAAATAAAGTAGCTTTTCAAAGACAGATTTGTGATAGGATCTCATTTAACAACCATTAAACCATGAAATAAACAAATAAGCTGATGTTTACAAAAAAGCCCTCCCCATTATACCAGCATATATACACATTTATGGTCTTATCATCCAAAAGAGTTGCAGAAAAATATATAGTCATTTGGTGACTTGTTTATCTTTATTATTTCCCGTTAATTTCTGGCAGAGCGTCCATCTCAAGAAATGAGTCTACTTTCCTTCAGTATCCTTAGAAACCAGCAAGTCCCCTGGTTTTACCTCCCTAGGTGAGAAGACCCATTTCTTTGTGAAAATGCCATTTAGGAAATTAAAATTATAAAGCCCCCAAAAGGGATGTTTTCCAGCAATAAATCAATTTGTGTGTCTTTCGGGGAGTTTTCTAGAAATTTGTTTGATAACAGCTGAGTCAATGCTATGTCACTTCAAGTCTGGGACACTTTGTGCTGATCCAGCTTAACCATTATTCTTTCTGAGTTCTCTCCAACTGGTTGTTTGCACAATGTGCAATGTTATGTTCTGTACCTGAGAGATGTGAACCACATTTTCAATTAAAAATAGCATCTCTCTAGCCATTTTTGATCAAGAATAAGAGGAAGTGGTGGGTGAATCGTGGGTGTTTTTATTCGTGCCTTGAAAACGTATTTCTTCTCAATAGTAGATAGTATGGGCTTATACTGATCTGTTTTTCTTTCTGAAGTTAATAACTACACTTTCTTATTGGATTTCCTACAACTTGGTGAGGCTTTCTAATATGGGAGCTAAATGCATGCTCCTTATTGTGGAATTTAGAAAAAAAACAAAGATGTGCTAAAAAAAAGTATGAAAAACAAACTCATAAGCAGTTATCCACCAAATCATGAATCTTGCTCTGGTTATTGGAATATAATTACTATACAAAATTAAAGAATCATAATGATAGAATTATAATTAAAGAATTTTAGAACAGAAATTATTTGATCAAAGGCAGCCTCTGAATTTCACAATTCAGCTTGATGTCTGATTTTTATCTGAATTATCATATACTCAGGCAATAAGTCACAGATTTCCCATATAGATTAGGCTATTGTCTTTTAATACAGAGCTTCAAAAACATAAGCAATATCGTCCTAAAATTACTCTTAACAAAAACAGAAGCAAGAAAAAGGCACAAACCTTTAAAGGCCAGGATGCCTGTTGAAATACTTTAACAGTTTAACCAAGTGAGCAGGAGTAAGTGTCTTTAATAGGAAAGAGATTAGAAGGTGTTTCTATGGTAGGCAAGTGTTTGAATTTAAATTTTAGATAACAGATTTATGGAAGAATTTCAAGCAGGGAAATGCTTGGTTCCTGTGTGATCGTTCTCAAGAAGTGTCGCAGGGAGATTTTACAGGAGAGAAAGGGGAGACATAGTATAACGGTAATAGGAGTCTGAACAAAGGAGGAATTATGTACAGTTATGTAAAAAAATAGTGTACAATTCAGGAAGTTGAGATGGAGAAACTCACGTTGTTTGTAATTATTACGTAACTATATGGGGAGAGTGAAGGACTCAAAAGATGGTGTAATGGCTAATGCTGACGTCAGTAGGAAACTCTTTTCTGACCTGAACTCTTTCTATTTTGGCTCCCTTTAATTACTTGGAATAGCTGTTTGTTTGCTTATTGATGCGGGTTGAAGTGCAATAATGTGCAACTGAGTGGCATAGGGAAAGATAAGTACCTTTTTATGTGCAGCAACGGAATGCGGGAGGCTGTCTTACCACATGAGCACAGCCAACTGCTTCTTGAACTTTGTGTTGGTGAATTTAGCTTGTCACTGACCTCTTCAATGTCTGCTTTAGAAGTGGCATGTCACACTTGATCTTTGTTTGCTTACATGTCAGGGCACGGTCTGGACCATTCGCTTGGAATTTCACTCTGTCTTATACTAAAATGGCTGAATTTCCATTTCTGTGTCATTTAAAGTCACGACATGTATCTGTGTGTATGGTTGGTTCTGTCCTCTAGTTCCACAGTTTCCACAGTCAACTTGGAATTGAAAATATTTGGAGGGAAGTGAAACATTCATACTGAAGATGCACATACTTTTACCTTGTCATTTTTTCCCTAAGCTATACAGTATAAAGTTGACATACATTTACATTGAGTTGGTTGGTATAATTAATATGGAGATAACTTAAATCGTGCAAGATATTCAGAATACATATGTAAATAATGAACTTGAGAATATAAAAAATCTAAAAAGCAGCACTTTTCTTCTAATGGATTTATTCAAGAGTCTAAAAATCTATTGGAAGTTTCTGTCATTAGATGTTGCATACAAAGGTAGATCATCTTTTTTTAATTTATTCAATTGTGTGTGTGTGTGCATGTGTGTGTATGTATATGCGTGTGTGTGTGTGTGTGTGTGTGTGTGTGTGTGTGTGTGTATGTGTAGAACCAAGGGTGAACTCGGGAATCATCATGGACTGCTTCCACCTCCTCCTTTGCTCTTCCCCGGGATTCACAGGCTCTGCCTACCAGGACCAGAAACGCAAGCTGCCCCCCCCCCTTCCACCTGGCGTTTGTACATGGGATCTGGGACCTGAACTCAGGACTCTCTGCTTGCAAAGCAGAGGCCCAACCCCTGAGCCATCTCTCCAGCCCAAAGGTAGATCATCTTGAACCTTTTTTCACAACAATTTGCTTCTTTTAATTGTAGATGCTTGATATGTCAAAATTAAAGGCTGCCAGCTATAAATGTGTTTTACATAACATGGATGGATAACATTTCCATGAACAGCATTAATCAATGGCCTTACATTAAGTTCCAACTATCAATACTTAACTCCGTGTGACAATACCCAAGAGATGCAGATATATGAAATGATTTCTGAACAAGTGTATTTTTATGTGTGTGTGTTGTGCATGTTTGTGTGTGGCAGGAGGTACCTGTGTGAAGGAAAGAGATTATTACTAGGTGCCTTCCTCTATCACACTTAACCTTATTTATTGAAACAGGGTTTCTCAGTGAAACTATACTTCATTAAATTTAGCTATATTGACTGACAAAGGACTTTCAGGGATCTATCTCTCTTTTATCCCATTCTCTAGTGACAGGCTTGTGCTCCCAACTTTTTTAATGGGTGGTGGTGATGTATATTCTGGAGCTCATGTCTATGCAGTTGTCGCTTTTGCAACTGGGCCATCTACCCACTCCCAATATATGTGATGAGCTTTTACGTGCCTATTAGTCTGTACTTGACCCAAGATCTGTGGCTCTTGGACTTTGAACAGTTCATCAGTACTGAATAGTGTGTATCTGTTATTTCATAGCAATAATAAGCAACAATTGTTTTGGAGTGCTCAACCTTAAAACCCAAACAATTCAACCAAAATTATGAGTTATTTTTATATGCATTAGCATGTGTATAGGTATTCCACATGTGTGTAGATGCACATGTGTATTCAGACACTTGTGCACATGGGTGTATGTGGGTGATGGGATTGTAGTTGACACGGGGTGTTTTCCTGCTTCATGTATTGAGGCAGGATCTCTCGCTGAACTTGGACTTTGGCGATTTTAGTTTCTGTAACTTGCCAACTAACCGTGAGAAGTTTGTTTCTGCCTCTTGAATTCTGGGGCTTCCTAACTTTCACATGAGTTCTGGGGATCTGATCTCCAGCTCCGAATTTTGCCCTAAGACACTTTATCCCTGGCACCATCTGTCCAGCTCTCAAATTTCTAATTGTTTTTGTTCTGTGTGTGTGTGTGCGTGTGTGCATATGCATGTGCATGTGTGTGTGTGTGTGTGTGTGTGTGTGTGTGTGTGTCTGTACATGAGGCCACTTGACTTTGTGTGTCCTGTGGTGATCCAAGGGTGACGTTGATAGCCATCTTAGATTGCCCTACCTCTCTATGTCTTTGGTCTGGGTTTCTCAGTGTCTCCTTCTGAGACCAGATACCGGCATTTTCTCAATGGATCTAAGGGTCTGAATTCAAGTCCTTCTACTTTCAAGGTAAAATGTTTAATCCCTGAACTATCTTCTTATCCCACATTTCAAAATTTTATGAATATAGCCTGTAGGAGGAAAGGACCAGGCAGGCCTGTATTAAGGTCTCTGATCAACCATCACTTACAACACCTCCACATGGGGAGCATGCCACTCAGGGATGATCTGTATGTGCTGCATGCGCGAATGCAACTTCCCCAAGCTATACCTGCTGCCCAGCTGAGGGGACCAATCCAGTCAGGATGACTCAGCAAAAGCTCATGCTGAGACTTCTGGGAGGTTGGGTGGGGTATATAAGCAGCCTGATATTTACAATAAATGAGCCTGCAAGCCTGAGAGCCTGCTTTGCCACTTACCTGACTTCCGGGGTCTGTGGTTGACCCCGCGCCAGCTTATCCCCGCCCCCAAGGGTCTCCGTGGGACTCCAAGACTATTACAATAACCTTTCTTTATGGTAGCATATTTGTGAAATACACCCTTTAATTCTATTGATAATACCTAGGAAAGTCTGCTCGCTAGGACACTTTTAGAAGAGATGTGTTTATTTGCTCTCAATTTGGTTTCAATGTCCAACTCATTTAGGCTTTGAAACTACAAAACTTCTCTAGTTGCTACCCTCGCTCCAAAGTGCACTGCAGGTCTTTATTTTTTTAGTCTGAAATGTTGCTTTTTTGAGTGTAAGGGGGTCATTTTGTTGTTATTTGTTTGCACCCTTCATGTGTATTTGAGGAGAGAAATTGGTTTGGTTCAATTGGCAGCTTTTGGGAGCTAATTCATAAATTCCTTAAAATTTGTCTTCCTTATTTTATTTAAAGCTGTAACAGCTATAGCCTACTGTGTTTGAAACCTCTTTTTTGCAAGCAAAAGGACTTGAGTTGGGATCCCAGATCTCAAGTGAAAATGTAGAATAGATATCCAGGCAGTCTGCAATTCCAGCCTGGAATCCTCAGAACAAAGCAATAAGGAGGAAGATCAGTCCAGTATGATTCCAGATGCAACACACACACATACACCATCACCGCCACCACCTAAGCTACGGCCTTTCATATAACACCAACATATATTACCAACAATTATATTCAAGGGCATAAACAGCTTCCTAAGCACAAAAGTACACATTTCTTATACCTGTACACTTTTGGTTAACTCATTCCTGTTCATGTCTCCATGTGGACAAATGAACAAGACTTGGGACTCTTTCCTCTTAATAAGTATCTGTGAAAATATGACTTGTAGAAGGAAGACAACAGATTCATTCCACCTCTCTAAGCAGTTTTTTTTTTTTCAGTTAAATGAAGACAAGAAAGGCACCACAGGAAATTTTACTGTTTCCAGAGTTTCTTATCAAAGAAACCTTCTCAGCCACTCTGAGCCGCAATGTTTAGAAATTGTAAACTTGTGTATATTAAGAAATGACCTCCACAGGAAAAAAAAATCGCACAGAAAATACTCCTTGGGAACTGAATTGTATTAGACAATCTATCTAGAAATCTAGATAGTGGGGAGTGAAATTTAGAGAAATGAATTCCTATGGGTCCCAGTTAAAGCAACAGGAGGTCTTGCATTGAGGGTACTTAAAATGAAGAAACAACCATGAAAAGAAAAGGAAGAAAGAGAATCCGTGTCAGGATCTATTCTATCTGCTCGCATTGCCTCTATACTTCATCAGAGCCACTCCAATGTCTTGGGACCAATACTTGTGTTGCTCTGGCTTGACCTATAAGTATCCATATGACATTTTGGAAGATTTTCAGACGGTTCTCTACCTTGGGCATTGATACCATCTGAGACAAAATTTCTTTTCCTGACAAAGTGGTTCCCTGTAGATTTATAGCTTTGTAATTTTCGTTTTAAAGTAGGATCAACTTTAGAGTACCTCATTTCTGGGTTTTACACATAGATTGCCTTTTTCTAAAAATAGCCTAGTAAGTCAAGGAAGGGATATTGCAAAAACTGAAGAAAGTCATGTGCTATTATCTTCTTTGAAGTAAGTACTGTCTCTCCAAGGGGCACAGAAATGAGAAGACTCATGTTAGACTGTGACAAGGAAAGACGGAGTTAGCTCATCAGAGACAGTGGAAAGGGGGAGATCAGTGTTTCTAGTCAGCGTGACCAGACTTCACGTGCAGCCCTGCCTCAAATGTCACATCACCATCTTGGCCTTATGCTCCCCAAATGTAAAAATAGTTCAGTGAGGACTTGTCTTAGCTAACCTTTAAACTTTTGTAGGCAGACATATAGGCTGTATACATTACACATCTATGGAGATCCATCCATCTATCTATATCTATCTATCTATCTGTCTGTCTGTCTGTCTGTCTGTCTGTCTCTGTCTGTCTGTCTGTCTGTCTCTCTGTCTGTCTGCCTGCCTGCCTGTCTGTCTGTCTATCTATCTGTCAGTATGTTTATATATTCACCCAAATTCATACAACATTTACATATATTTAATGCACTAGCATTCAGGTTAGCAATATTAGGGAAGCAGAGTTTATCTAGTCCCTAAGAGCACCTATGTTGACCTTTGACCTCCAAATCCATCCGTACATATGTGTGCCTGTAACTGTATGTCCTTGTGTATGCACACACATACACACACACACACATACACACACACACACACACACACATTTCATTAAAGATTCACAGAGAGTGAGATAAGATGAATCTATTCTAGATATGGATAAGAAATTTTAAGCATTTGTTAATAATTTGCTAGAGGAATTAAACAGGAGATACAAAAATCACTGGACTCTAACAAATGCACAGAAGAAAATGTCATCTGTAAAGTAGAGACCAATGAAAATGTGAAGAACAGAATCTTTAAGTTATCTTAGAATAAGTGTTAATGGCAGCTCATTTTACAGTATCTTCAAACCCAGGGTATTTGCCCTTGAATTAAATGAGCAGAGAATGGTATAGATAGTTTTCTGTCTTCTGTCTTATGTTGTCCAGGAATCTGATTGCTGAATATTATCATAGAATATTTTTACCAAGCGGTGAATCAGTTCCACACATATTTCTACACTAAAAAGATCAGAAATTGTCCTGGCTCTGTGAAACTAACCAGGATATTGATCACATCATTCTTATTTGAAAGACAATGAAACATACTTTGAGAAACCAACCCACAGAGCAGACAAACACAAAAAGTTATTATTTAAATTATAGTAGCAAATCTCAAGAAAGGGATGTTAAGGTATTGGTTTTGAAAATTAGTAAGTAATCATTAGAAATATGGGTTATAAAGTTTATTGGTAAGAAAGGCCATTTTGGGGCGAATGGAGTGCTTTTGAGAACATTGCAATAGAGTTGAGATTGAATTTTGTGGATAAAGCTAATTTTGAAGAATCAAGAGTTGATCCGAAAGCCCAGGGAACTAAATAATGAATGAAATTAGCTTACGCATATTCAAATGCGACGCTTTTGTGTATGCTCATGTGTGAGGATGTATGAGTGGGAGTTTGGGTATATATACACCTATGAATAGGAAGCCAGAGAAGGATGATAGGTGTCTTCCTCTGCCGTACTCAGCCTCTTTCTTTTTTGCCTAAAGACTTAGACACAGTAGCTTGCTCAACTGAAAGTTCACCAATTTTTGCATTTATACAGGCCAGCCAGTGAGCTCTTGGGATCTGCCTGTCTCCCTGTCTCTGACCCTTATGGCTGTCATGCACTGCCATGCACTTGACTTTTTGAGTGGGTGCTGAAGATTTGAACTCATGTTCTCATGATTTTTACCACAAGGGTCATTACCCACTAAGCTATCTCACTCACCCACAATTTCTAAATGTCTGTAATATCAGTGATGAGAGGGATTTGACTGTAACATGAACTAGACATGTTGTTTAGAGAGAAGGCGATAGGAGTGCCTAGTAGGTCTAGATAAAGATTCTAGATAAGGTGTACAAATAGGAAAAAATGGGCATTCAGAACAAAGTCATTACAGAACCCAAGGATGGAAAAGTTAGCCCTTCTGACATAACTCATCTCCCTCACAATTAATGAAGAAGTCAGAGCTTACTATCAGAACTCAGCATACCCTACAAAGCCTGGATTAGAGCTCTATAGAATACTACACTAGGGATGGGGAAGGAAAGGAGGTTAGAAAAACTTCCTTTATTACCAAGAAATGATAAGATCTTTGCCAGGCTGCTGCCCTGTCATCTGAAGTAAATTTGCATATGATAAAGGTCTTTTTCTCCATGGGGAAAATACCATGGACCTAGACAAATCTAGTCTCTGTGTCGTAGCTTCCTCTCGGAGTCTCTGGACCTTCTCTGTCTGGGCACTTTATAATTCCCCTTGTGCTTTTCAGCATCTTTCTGGGTCCTTCTCCCTCTGCGTCAATTGTTCTTTGTGTATCTGATCATGGATGGCTCCGTTTGAACCCTTCCTGCAGAGATCAGACACTGTCTTTGCAGTAAACAAGTTACATTAGTGAAATTTCAAAGCACTTCACACTTTCAAAACGATGGCCATGTGTATGTATTCAGGTACCATGTGAATGGAGCCAAGCAGTTTTCCTGAAATCTCAGATATACAGCAGCAATGGAGGACAGACACAAACGTCAAGAATCATGAAGGCAGGTTTATGGAGTTTATCTTCTTTTTTTCTGGTGTTTCTAATGTTGAAGCCACACAGCAGCCTTCAGGAGGCAAACTCCAGGCAGCAGCTATCAATAAAGGCTACCTAGAAAAATATGTGACATTGCATCATATTGTGAACCCTCAGCCCAGCCCAGCCCTGCAAATCCCCTTCCCCTCCCGAACAGGAAGTTAGAGTCTGGATTCATCCAATTCCTATACTTTAGGTATCAGTCTTGCATCAAAAAGTCCTCTAGGGGTAGAAGGGAAGCTCTATGTTCTGTAAGTTGTGGGGAAGTTGTAAGCTTCATCCCCATGTGGAAGTGGGTTGGTTGTGAGGTTTGTCAGCACTCAAGACTTATGTCCAGAAGATAGCAATCAGATCCTGTCCATTCATTCTTCAGGCAACAACCCAACAGGAACAGCCAAGCAGTGGAAAATTTTCTACCTGGGCATTATGATTTCGACGACGATATAACCATCCTCGATTTTTCACACGAGAAAGAGAATCTTTCAGCATACTTCCAAGCAAGCTTCACAGCCTTTCAAGGTGTGGAGTTTCCAGGGGAGTTTCTGCTTTCCACTCTTTTTAAGCCCAAAGCTGTCAATCTGAAGTCATTTGCTTTTCATGTTACTGGAAAAACAGAGGAGTGAAGGGAGATATATTCAGATAGAGAAAGGTGGGAAATGGACTCTCTCTCTCTCAGAACAGAACTGCTTGATAGGTTCCATTTCAATCATGTAAAGCTAAAAAAGAGAATAAGGCAGGGGAGCTAGACAACGTGAGCAGAGAAAGTACGGACATCAAGAAGGGGCTGGAAAGATGGCTAAGGGGTTAAGATACAGCCTTGCCAGCCGAAGGTCTTAAGTTTGGATTCCAGAGCCCAGGTAATAATAGCCTGTATCCTGGACCCTGATGGGAAGAGCCTGAGAAATCCTAGAGAGAAGCAAAAAGTAGAACAATCCAGGATGATTCCTGAAGTCATCCTTGGTCCTCCACGGGGACACGTAGTATCCTCTGATACACACACACACACACACACACACACACACACACACACACACTAAACAAACAAACAAACAAATAAATATTTTTTAAGAAAGAATGATCCTCTTAGCTCTGACTTGTCATGAACAGGTTCATAGAAATCAATGCCAGCAACAGTTTTCTGACAGATGATGTGCCGCCCGGGCTGGCCTTCCATAAGACACCCTTTGCAGGCTCCTGTTCCTTTTTTTTTTTTTATATGTAAGTAAGCATTGAACAAGAAGACATCGTTTTCACCTCGTGCATCTTTTCTGAACAAATTATGTTTGAAATCATGAAAGGTGGGGCCAATTAAATAGCTTAGCAGAGGGGCTGGAGAGGTGGCTCAGGGGTTAAGCCTCTGCCTTGCAGGCAGAAGTTCCTGAGTTCGGATCCTAAACCCCTTGTATAGAGGCCGGGCAGAAGCGGGGGCGGCCTGCGTTTCTGGTCCTGGTAGGGCGGAGCCTGTGAATCCCAGGGCAGAGTAAACAAGGAGGAGGTGGAGGCGTCCATGGTGGTTCCTGAATTCACCTGTGGTTCTACACACACACACACACACACACACACACACACACACACACACACAATTGAATAAATAAATTTTTAAAAAAATTTAAATAGCTTATCAGGTAAGGCAAGTGCTTATAAATGTGGTGATAGGAGTTTGATCCTTGAAATCCTACATGGCAGAGAGAACTAACTTCTGCAACCTATCTTCTGTGCTGCACCAATGTGCCATGTGTCCTCTCTCTCTCTCTCTCTCTCTTCTCTCTCTCTCTCTAGCTATAGATTTTAAAAGACATGAAAAGAAGAAGAAAAATTCAGTGTGGTTCTTCACAATTCTGTTGGAAAATCAAAGTCCATAGTGAGCTGAGAATTTGGTCCACATATTTGCAGGTGGATTCATGCCACGTGTCAGATACATGCAATATCTGTAAATATAAATGAACAGTCAGTCCTAGGGTAACAAATGGCAAACTAATGTTTAAATACAGTTTATTAACTGTATTTAAATAGCCAGTATCTGTACGGGAACAGCCCCAAGTCAGCTAGAACCCCAAGCCCAAAGAGGAACTGGTGAATCAGTGGATTTCAATCACATGGCCCTTAGCCACTCAAGTCAGGCTCCCTCCCCAGGGACCTGTCTGTCTAAGTGACAGTTTGCTATCAGAGGACCATGCTAGCTCTATTTTGAGGTTATGATTAGACCTTGAAGCAGCAAGAGAGGAGCTGGAAACTCTGGAGGTATGTGTCTAAAGCCATCTCAGCCCAAAGACAGAAGTGAGAGTCCCATGGGTTAAAAGCTCTTTTTCTTCTCAGGTTTGTTGAGTGTAACTGTCAATATATTCTCAGCTCTATTCCCCTGGGATTCACTTAATTTCCAGGGAGGAAAGTACTGGCATTCAGAGACAGGGAAAAGCTCCATTTCAAACTTTAAAAAATCTATCTTGGACTCTCACTTTTTCTGTAGAGTCTACAATTTTCTACAACCCATCTTTCTCTCCCTTCGATGCTTGTCTTTGTTTGTTTTTCCTTTTAAAAGTTATTTATGTTAGAACATAGAAATAGTGTGTGTGTGTGTGTGTGTGTGTGTGTGTGTGTGTGTGTATTAGAGGGTACTGTGTCCTTGTGGAGGACCAAGCGTGACTTTAGGAATCATCTTGGATTGCTTCTACTTCCTTATTGCTTTGCACTGGGATTTCCCAGGCTCAGCCCGCCAGGGCCAGAAGTGTAGGTAACCACCATTTTTGCCTGGCGTTTTTTGCATGGGACCTGGAATCTGAACACAGGACCTTCTGCTTTCAAGGCAGAGTCTTAATCCCTGAGCCATCTCTCTAGCCCATGTTTGCCTTCTAATAATTTTGCCACACAGAACACAGAATACATGTCAGAAACGTACACTATGTAAATACAGGATAAAGCCGTTATAAGATAGCTATGAGGCACATCATTAACATGCATGGGGTATTTAACATGACACAGGCCTTTTGAACCACACCTTACTTTATAGATGGTTTTCTCTGACTGTCACATATGTCAGTAAACCATCCAGAATGCCATAATCCTTATTTCAAAGCAGAAATAACCAAAATCTGCAGAGGAACGTCACTAGGTCTTGGAAACAAATAGTGTTTCTTGGGATTTTGTTCTAAGTAAAATCTTTCATTTTGCATTTTATTTTGTTAACTTTTGTAGAAGAAAAAAAAAAAGGCCTCATTCAAGAGATTGCTGTTTCAGGTTCTTTACCTTTGGATAACTGACAACTTCCCTCCCAATCAGAGGAATCCCACCCACCGCTGGATCTGTGTTGGTTGAACTAATTTGAGAGAGTCTGGGGGTGAGGCAAGGGGGGATTCACTGATCTGTATAGGGGTATTCACTTTTTGCTTCATATTTATTAGACACTTGTCTAAATGTCTGTTGGGGGTAAAGTCTCAACTTGCTAGCTACAGGCTCAACCAGGTTTTAAACACTGACTCCTGAATCCTCCCATCGGAAATCTTTTACAGGATTTCCCTTCCCCAAATCCCCTAACTTCAGAGTCATTTTTGCCGTATAAACAAAACGTGTGCTTCATAAGGTGTGAAAACGCCAATAGAAATCACTTGCTTCATTTCAGCAGTCGCTTTTCTTAGATGGTGCTGACAGACCTAGGACTGACCTCAGCCACTGGCAAACTCTCACTCTGTGGCTTTTTTACTAAGTGGTGTGTCAGAAGATTAACTCGGCCTGAATTCTGGGTCTGTGTGTGGTACTAGTGCCCAGAGATCCTAGGGGCAAATTCTTATTTGACACCTGTTTATCTTTGTCCCAGGTTACCATGGAAGCTAAGGTGATATTGACTTCAGTGAAATCCTTGGAGGAGAGTTGGTGGAAAGAGATATATCTGCATGCTTCTATTTTCATATCTGTCTTCTGCCTGCCAGAAGGTCAGGTTTCTCCCACCTCTCTATCAGCACTTCCTGACTTTTTATAGCCTGCAGTACATTTGGGCAAACTAAAGAGTCGAGGTGTAACTCGCGGTAGCAATGACAAGAGATACCGGGGTAATGCAGGCTTCTGTGCCCACTTACTCCAGTGGAAAGGACTAGATTTTAACCTGGCCGGGTCCCACGGGCACGTGCTTCTACTCTGGAGGCTGACATAAAAGGATCCCAAGTTCAAGGCCTGCCTGACCTGCGCAGTGAATTCAAGGATAGAATGGGAAGCTCAGTGAGACCCTATGTCAAAATAAAGAAGTCAGGGGCCACGGGTCCTGGTTTAATCTTTAATAATGAGGACTTTTAAGTAGGCATCCAAAAATGTCTGGCATTGATAAGTGTGTTGATTGAAATAAGACTGGTTATTTAGAGGCTGGAGAGATGGCTCAGAGGTTAAGATCTGCCTTGCAAACAGAAGAACTGGAGGTTGGATGCTGGATCTCATGTAAAATCATGATGCAGAAATGGCAATGACCTGCACTTCTGACTCTGGAAGGCAGGACCTGCAATGTAAAATCCCAGAGAGAAGCAAAAAGGAAGTATAGGAATCCCCTTGGGTCTTCACAGGTATACACAGTGCCCTCTGATGCATATGCACACATATGAACACATGCACAGTAAGTAAATAAATACATAAAGAAAAATAAAAAGACTAGGTATATAGTGTGGTATATTGTGAAAAGGGAGATAGAATAAACAATGAAGGGTCAAAAGATAACAGGGTATGAAATAACTTGAAAATGTCAATAATATTCTTTTTTTTAAATTTTTTTATTATTTATTCAATTGTGCGTGTATGCGTGTGTGTGTGTGTGTGTGTGTGTGTGTGTGTGTGTGTGTGTGTGTGTGTAGAACCACGGAAGAATTCGGGAACCGCCATGGACCGCCTCCACCTCCTCCTTGTTTACTCTGCCCCAGGATTCACAGGCTCCGCCCTACCAGGACCAGAAACACAGGCCATCCCCTCTTCTGCCCGGCGTCTATACGTGGGGTCTAGGATCTGAACTCAGGACCTTCTGCCTGCAAGGCAGAGGCTTAACCCCTGAGCCACCTCTCCAGCCCCCGAAAATGTCAATAATATTCTATAACAATCTAGTAAGGCAAAGCTAGAATCACAGAAGAAAGATAGATTTTCATCTGTCAGATTCTCAGTCTTTGCAATATAACACTCTCTTTATACTTTGTTTCTTCAATAGATTGCTAAGTAAAAAAACAAATTTCATTGATATTAAATCTCAAATTAGTGAAGGAGATTTCTAAGGCTTTCCTAATTACAAATAAAAGTGGGTGCATATCCACGTTTTCTTTAGGCAAGTTTCCAGTCTGAAGGCAAATGCACACATGAATAAACTCACTTACTCAACTTCTTCTTTCATATCAATTTTCCCTGAAGTTCTGAGTGTGCGCTGTGCGTGCGCTAAAACTTCTTTCCTGCAGTGTCTTATTCACCACATGGCCTACAGTGGTGGCACAGCTACTTCTTGGGCCCCCATGGGGACCTGTGATGTCACACTGGCACAAGCCCCTCTCCTCTTTCCAGATGAAAGAATACATCATGTAGGAACACGTTTTCTGGGAAGTGTAATTTTTCCATGTAGACACAAATAAGTATATATTTCCAAAAGAAGCTGATTTAAAATTCTTTCCATTGTGTGTTTTTGATGTTATTTATTTGATGGAAAGGAGAGAGAGAGAGAGAGAGAGAGAGAGAGAGAGAGAGAGAGAGAGAGAGAGAGAGAGAGAGAAAGAGGTATGCTGTGGTCTCTGGGTAGAGGTCAGAAGTCAGTTAATCTTTTTTCACCATTTGGGTTCTTCTAGGGAAGGAACTCAGGGCACCAGGTGTGTAAACAACATCTTATTTAGTCAACCTTCTTGCCAGCACCCTATTTGTCTATAGATCTTTACTGATCATCTCTTAGTGACATTTTTAATATTAATAACCAGGTCCCCGTATATGATTACTTTTATACACACACACACTAGTACACTACTAAGACCAATGAGAAATCTCAGTGGGTGAGGTACCTACTCACAAAATTTTTGATCTGTGTCAATTTCTGGAAGTCCACATGGCAGAAAGAAAGACTCAATTTCTAATCTCTACCAATGACTTATGCACGTGTGTCTGTGGTTTATATGTCTCTGTCTCTCTGTCTTCCTCTTTCTCTTTCACTATTCCTTTCTCTCTTCCTAGTTCTTTCAAAAAAGAATGAATAATAATATTTTAAAATGTATTCTCCTTACTTAAAGGATAGTAGAGATGTGATAAACTCAATAGTGTGAATGAGTGTGGAAGAGTTCATCTTTCAATATGCATCAGCGTATTTGTACTACTTAATCAACAGAAAGATTAAAAAAGTCCGGCTGAACAAAAACAGCCAAAACCGCAGCAATTTATTCTCCTGTATGAACACTGACTCTTAATCCCCAAAACAAGTACTTATATAAATTCATAAGCCACCCAAAGGGAACATTTCCAGCTTGCTTTCCATTTTCTGTAAACTTTTTCTTGGCACATCAATCATTTCAATCCAATGGCCTATTCACTACCTTGTAATTCTTCTAGGATGTTTATAACTTTTTGACTTCCAATAAAAATCAGTCAGTTTTGCCTAGATGCATCAGTGGGTAAAATTCTGACCAGTGCAGGCTTCCGGAGATGGGCACTTTTAGCTCACATCTTTTGTCTTTCTGATCTGCATTTCAGAGAGTCGCCACAGAGCACAGAGTGAGAAGCAGAGTAGAAAGTGAGGATGTTTCTCTGAGAACTCCAACTTTCACAGAACTACAACATCTCAGTGCTTACCATCAATGTGAGCTCCCTCTTTCATTCATTCATTTGTTCATTCCTATTTTCATTTTTGCACTACATTAAGTCCTTTTCCAGTTTCTCTCTGCCACAACATCTCAGTGCTCACCATCAATGTGAACTCCCTCTCTCATTCATTCATTCATTCATTCATTCATTCATTCATTCATTCACTCATTCATTCCTATTTTCATTTTTGCACTACATTAATTAAGTCCTTTTCCAGTTTCTCTTTGCTCATACGAGATGATATGTAGCAAATTAAAAAAAAAAGCAAAGGAAGTGTTACAGCAAAACCACACTAAAAGCATTTCTATGAGCCTATGAAACAGTGTGGGTATCAGCTGCTTCTAACTTCAGATGAAATTGTGGTCATATACTCCTAATGGTGCACAAATGCCAGGCATTCTTTTCAGCTCAGATGCAGCTTAGCTTGGGTCATGTTTGATTCCTGAAACATGTTTCTGGAGGCAGTTGGCCACATGGTATGTTAACAATTTTTGGGTGAATCATGCTGTGGTCTGCACAGGACTTTCTGCTGGTTGAATAACCGGAACTATTTTTCAATTTCATTGTAGAAATACTTTATTTTACAGAAGTCATTACATATGCACATATATGCATATCTATACACATACATGTATGTATGTACACATATATATGGGACATATATATATATATATACTTGGGTGTCTATGTATGATGAAACAAACATACATTGAGAAACTGATTGTTCTCCCAGAAGGAAAAGGAAGCACATACTGAGATTTTTCTCACTTCTTCCCTTTCCCCAGGTTTGTATCCCCACCAAAGTATGCAGAGTGATCTCCCCTCTCACCACCTGGTCCCTTTAGTCTCACCTGTGACGTGCCCTCTGGCACATGAAGCTGTGAACCTTTTGATGCCATCATTTTCCCTTCTAGGCAGTTTTGTAAAATTACTCTAAGATTTTAATTACATCTGGTCCTGTCTGATTACATGTGCTTCTCAAGATGCCAGTCTATTTTCTTCCTGTCAAGACTCCTTGTGGCACAGAGGGAAGAATTGTCTGTTTCGCTGCAGCTACAACCCAATCCAACTCAGACACTTCAAAGCAAAGTTCTTAAGAGCATGTTCAGGCAGGCTGCTGAATCATGGGCCATAGGAGTTTTCAAATATTTAATTTTGTGCCCTGAATAGTCAAATGTGTGAAAGGTTTGTTTCTTATTGGCAGAATAATCTCAGGGATCTTTTCAGAGACAAATTCCATGTTCTTGACCGAGCCTGGACTAGATTAAGGGGCAGGTGTCATGATCTTGAAGCTGCACTTCAAGGTTGAGTTCACCAGCTTGGGTAAATGACTCTAACATTTGTTAAAATCACACACTCCAGAGATGGTAATGGAGACAGTGCCCTTGGCATGGCAGATATTTCTGTAAGGAAACCTGTTTAAATATCTTTTTGGTTGCATCGCTGTATGATTATGGAATTCCTTTATCTCTCTGATGGATCTATGAAAGTATTATTTTCCTTTTTGCTGTGTCTGCTGACATTTTTACCTCAAGATTCTATTTCTGTTTGATGATCTTTACTGTGTGTTGTGTCACTATTGGGCTTAGAATTGAAACATCCTCTCTGGAAAGAAGATCTGCAAGATTCAGGAAGAAAAGAAAACTCTCAAACCTCAAGAAGCTTCCAAAACTCGATTCCCCAGGTGCCCAAGGATATTCAAATGCTGAGCAGCATTTGCCCAGGTGTGGACAGACTCTCCAACCAGATAAGCTTCCATCCAGTAGTGTGGGAGGATTCAGGAATACAGGTTTGGGTGTCATTCTATACCTTGGGCTGAGTTATAATGTGAAGTCGTCCATGCTTGTGTAAGTTACTCTTCACCCGTATCTTGTAAGTAACTCCAGTAAAGTTACTGTTTGACTACATTAGACTTGGATTGACCCATTTCTTTGGTCTGCCATCTTTCTTTTGGTGGCCCGTGGAGTGAAGTGAAATCTGATCATATCTCCTGAGTTAAAGTGAGCCAACTATGTCAGAAACAAATACATTTAACAGGGAGCCATTGCCACATCCACAGAAAAAAGTGTTTTCTTTTTACTAGAATCTTATTTCTTCTCCTTATTGCTTATCAGGCAACCTTATGGGATGCATGTGGAAATCCAATTCAAATGCTTCCACAAGGACATCTTGCTTCATTGCTCTCACCTACAGAGGATGTGACAGGAGCATCACAGAGCTGTTTTGTATCCCTGGAGAATAGCACCATATTCAAGTCTATAAATACTAAATATTTCTGCATATTGATGGACCAATAAGAGCTGTCACTGAGTAAATACACAGACAAGGTTGTGTCTCAGAGCTCTTTCTACAGAATATAATTTTAGTCAGTTGTTGCTTCTTTCTCTCCCAACATGATTAATATTGATGCCTTTCATTTGCTTCCTTGGCATTTACAATGATCCTCATTTACAGGGTTTGATTGACAATGTTGAGTTCAGAGAACCAATTCTCTCACCGAGATATTAAAAATGGCATTGTTTTAAAATTCTTTTATGGTGGCAATGAACGTTAGAGCTTTTAAAGTTTACAATGGGATGAGACATTTTAATTCCTGAATTGATTTAAGAACAAAAATCTGAATATTCAGCAGGCTACCTTATCTCTCTGTCTATACAATTACTTTTATCTATTTTACATAATTTGTAAATGTCCTGAGCAATAGAGGAATAATATTTATCACTCTTTGCCCTGTGGCAGAGAAACTTTTGATTTGGGCTTACATTTTACTCAAATTTCATTTTGCATCTTCCAAGAGAAATAAAAAGGTCAGATTTCCCTTCATAATGAAAATTTAAATTTCCCCATTTATCAGTAAGCTTTACATAAAAGTTTACTGGGAGGTAAAAATGTATCTATCCACCTATTAGCCTCTTTAGAACATTCTGTCCAGAGGCAAATCCTCCAGATAATATAATCATTGTAGGAAAAAACAAATACCACTTGCTTGCCTTTGGCAACTGATCACAAGACTCAATATTGTATTCTCCCAGAAACCAAAATAAGACAAATGATTTCAGAAAGGCCTGTCGTACTGGCAAGCAATGAGATGCAATAGCATTTCTACATATTGAGGAGCAGTTGGTGTTTTATAAATGGTTAATACTGGTAACATTCCAGGAGGCATTAAAAGTATTAGAGTCTGCAGCAGCCGCATTGCAGTTCAACAGTTCTGCTCCTGAGAAAGAGCTGGCAGACACCACGGGGGGTATTCATTACCCTGCCAAGCACTTGAAAATAAGTTGCTGGAAGCAAAATGTGATGATGATGAGGGAAATTATGGGATGAGCAGTGCCAAAAGAGGTATAAAGAAGATTATTCACTGGGACAAACAAATGCACTAGGGCTGGGCTGACACTTCTAGCAATCTGTCCTCCTATAAAAAGTAGCCCCTATTGAGACTTTAAGCTACAACATAAAATAATTAACAGTGGAGGTAAAAAAAAAAATTTAGTCTAACAGATGATTGGTCATGTTTTGCTTCTATTCTCTTACTTCAGAAGATGTGTGCTGCATGTTATGTTTTACATATATGTTATGTTTTATATGTATGTTATTATGCATATTATTTATATATATATACCACCTGCTTGCCTTTGGCAACTGATCACAATTCTCCTGGAAACAAAAAAAGATAGGACTTCGGGAAATATTTATTCACTAAATCCTTTTGCGTACTTTCTCTTGAATTGTTCCTTCCCCAATCTCTCAAATTTGGGGACACTTTGCTGCACAGCTTGTCCATCATCATGGGCTTTTAGAAGCCCAGCTGCTCTTCTGCTTTCATGGCCAAGTGGATCACAGCCCATGTGGTTTCGTATCCCTTTTCCTGGGAGCCAAGTTGCTTCACCCCATTGGTTTTCCATATTCAACTGCTCGTTTGCCAGCTGCACAACAGGTCATCACTATTATTATTCTATTCTGGACTTCCTGATTTAGTTCAAAATCTTCACATCTTCTTTCTTCCCTCTTTCCTCTTACTTGGTCAAGCTAACTCGCCTCCAGAATTGATGAAAGGTCAGTTTTCCTTCTCTCGTATCATTCCAGGTCCTTTCGTTGCCATCTCTCCTGCTTATTGCTTCAGACTTCCCTTAGAGCAGCACTCTATTGTTCTGCCTGTCTTCAATTTTTTTCTTCTCTTAATCTGTTCTAGATAGCACTGCCAAAATATTAATAACAAGCATCTACACAGGGCCCAACCACGGTGCTAAAAGATCAGCAAGGTATTTACTTTGTTTGCTAATCAGAACCCTAAAGCTTTGCCTGTCTCTTGTCAAATATACTCATTATAATCTGTTACATTCAGGACTGGAGAGATGACTCAGGGGTTAAGACTCTGTCTCACAAGCAGAGGGTCCTGAGTTCAGTTCCCAGGTCCCATGTAAAAAAACACCAAGTGGAAATGGCAATGGCCTGTACCTTAGGCCTGGGAAACCCCAGAGCAAAGCAAAAAGGAGGTAGAAATAATCCAGGTTGATTCCTGAAGTCACCCTTGGTTCTCCACAGGGACACACAGTAGTACCCTTTGCTATATATACACAAAATAATAAATAAATAAATAAATACATTTCTAAAAAGTCTGTTCTATTCAATATCCTTGAAGAAGGTCAGCAAGCTAATTTTGCATTTTCTGTCACTTATTTCCATTTTTCTTGATTATTCTCCCTCAGATATCTCCATAAGTGGTACATTTTAAGTGTGATGTCATCGGACTGTTACATTGTTTAACAAAGGCTCAAAACAGAACTCGATTTTGGTTTAGGATGGAAATAGTTTGTTTACCAGACAGTTCATGTAAGGAAGCTTTATCATGCCATGACTGCTGGGGGAAGGCTGGGTCGGTGTTTTGCATCTGAATACAAGAGGCAGGTAACATACATGATGTTTCCTGAATTAAGGATGCCAGACTCGAATCTAAAGCCTAGAGTATAGCTTACCAAAATCTCTACCTTATCACATGACTGAAGATGCTATGACCCTCTGACTAACCATTCAGCTATCATTTGGTCTGGTCAAAAACTGCTTTAATTCTATAGAGATCCAAACCTGTCTGCCACTTAGGAGGAACATAGGGGTGAACAAATGGCTTAACAATTCTTCTTTCACTTATTAACCTGCTCAATGGAATTAGCAGGTTCATTGTGAGCTTAAAACAAGGCAATGTAGGTGAAGTGTCAAACGCAAGACCTAGACTAACCACAAAATGTCCTTAGTTGGGCTGTGACCTTTTTTTAATTTATTTTTTCCACTCATACAAACTTGATAGGTACCCCATTCCCCTCCCTCCCTCCACCCCTCCCTGGATCCCCTTGCTCCCTCCCCCATTTTCCTCTTCCTTTCCCCCCTCCCTTTCTCCCAGTGCCCCCCCCCACATCCCTGGAGCATCCTTTAGTGTGCATGTCAAACTTCCCTCTGGGTCCTCCTCTCTGATGCGGGTGTAAGGACTCATTAGCATTGCCTAGAGCTCTTTTGTGTGTTCCCCTTTAGATAGGAATAATATTGTGGCTGTTAATCCCCCTTGTCTCTAAGGATCTTAGAACCTGTGATCCATGCTAGACCTTGAGGGGTCAATGACATGTTGGTCATTGCGCAGGTCATGCAAAGTCCTATTATGATTGCTTCGACCCTAACATGTGTGGAGTATCTTGTATATTGTTGCTCCTCCCCATCTTTAGGCTCTTACAATCTTACCACACCCTCTTCTGCAAATTTCCCTGAGCTTTGGGATGGGGAGAGATTTATACCACAGTAGTGATGCCCCCAAGATAGACTGAAGGTTGGCCCTGGACAAAGGAGGATCCTTTTCAGCTTCATGGTGAAGATTATGTCTGTGCCTTCCATAACTAAGACATAAGGGAGCTATTCTTTCCATTCTGGATAAGAACGTCTTGAAAAACTGAAACTCAGAGGTCATTGTTCCCCATTCTGCATGACATGTGTCACTTGCAACCTTTCAGTCAGAAAGAACACCCAGTCAACCTCAGTTCATTTCATATTCAGTATGTGTATTGGGGGCACTCGCATTGTTCCGATGATATTTAGTGAGCGGTAAAGAGAATTTTACTTTCCCTTCTTCTTTCTTCTTCCTCCCTCCTGTAAGCTCAGGCCATGAAACACCTGTGATTCCACCCAGCACACACACTTTGACCACTTGTCCACAGTCTACGCCGCAGAACATGACGGAGCTTGGAAAGCCCCTGATTCAATTACTGGATTAAGCAAACTAATCATCTCCTTGAGAAGCAGCTGCTCACTTGCCAAATTGCACCAACAAGGAAGAGAACATTCGGATTTTGGATAATTTCTAAGTAATTCCAAGTAATTAGCCTTAGGAAGTGCCTGAAGTAGTTAAATATTTACTCTGGACTCCAGCTGTGGGAGCTAATGTCAGGACTTGCTTACTGAGGAACGATCCAGAGCAAGTTATGTACCTCTCTGTGGAGGTTTATATTTCATTTTTACCTCATTGTACTACGTGAATATAGAAGTTCAAGTAGGTGAATAAATCTTACAACATACTCACTGTAATATTAAATTTAAAAGCTGTTACTTATGATTAATGTCATTATTGCTACTATAATTTATTCAGAGATGTACTGCCTGTGATTTTAGCTTTGGAATTATGGGTTCACTACCCCGAAGACATATAATTGTTCCACTTTCCCTTAAGTCGTTTAAAAAGAATTTTGTAATGCTTTTGGAAGAGAAAACGTAATCTCTATATGCATAGGAGTGAAGGGTGGGAACTATCCATGGTGAGGAATATTAGCTACAACATTGGCAATACTTATACTCTGGGTGAGCAGGCATAGAAGCAAAAATGCAGGAACTGTCAGGGATGGTATTTGAGCAAATATCTACTGATAAATGACAAGAATTTTCTTTCCTTTTCCATTAAGAGAATCTTGTTAAGTGAAGTGGATGACTCTTGAGCATATAATGAAACTTGGCAAATCAATACATTTTTGCAGAACTTAATTGTATTTTCTGGAGCTAGGCCACAGACGCTCAATTATTTAAAGGGGCTCACAGGCACCCAGCCCATCAGCTCTTTGATAGAGCTTGAGAACGCACAGAACCTGCTGTTTGAGCTGCTAGGAAAAGAGAATGTTTTGAGTAGATTTCTAATGGGGATAGTGTATAACACACCAAGCATGTCAGTTATTATCTGATCTGAAATTGCCTTAATTCTATAGAGACACAAACATAAAGAAATACTTGCATGATAAGGAAATATGTTGCCTGAAATTTTTTCTTATTTGATTATTTATTATTTATTTATTTATTAATGCAGAGAGTGAAAAATGCAGCAAAAGAGAGAGAAAAGGTTTATGCATGCCGTGCTACATGTGTGAAGGTCAGAGGACATCTTTTGAAAGTTCGTTATCCTATTCTACCATGTGGCCTCCAGGGATTGACTTCGGGTCACCAGATCTGTCCACGAGCATCTTAACTTGCTGATCTGCTTTGTTGGTCCCTGATTTACCTTTTAGCACAGGTAATCCTTTCCTACAAAAATAGGAAATATGAAAGTACACAGAAAATAATCATTATCTCATGAGCCTCATTAATCCACAAGATTCTTGCATAAAGGTTCACTTGATCTTATTGAAACTCTCCAATTACATGCCAAAACCATGTAGGCAAGGAATGGCAAACTGTCACTTGAATCAGGGCCTCTTTTAAAAAATATTTTATGTATTCATTAGACCAAGAGATAGGAGAGAGAGAAAAAGAGAGGGATAGAGACAGAGAGAGAAAGAGAGAGCATATATATATGCCAGGTTACCTTAGTGAAGGTCAGAGACGGTTTGTTTAGATGTTAGTTCTATTTTCCACTACGTGGCCTTGGAGATTAGAAACCAAATCTCAAAGTTGGAAAACAGGTGTCTTTTCCTGCTGAGCCTACTCAGTGGCCTTTGGGTCCAGGACTTTTAATTTGGTTATTCTTCAAAATCTTCATTCTTTACAAGTTATAGTGTTTTTGTTACACACCTTGAAGATCATCAGTTAACAGATAAAACAGACTATGGACACATGAATATTATTTTCATGCATGTGCAAAACCATGACTTGTGCAAGACCTAGTAAGTACCAGGTGCCAATCATTAGTTTTCCTAAATTCTCATGTTTCTGCTGCCGGTGCACTGTCTGCCTTTAATCGCCATTCTGTGTGCTTTTCACTAGACGAGTCATCCTGAAGCCTCAGGCTGCATCCCATCCACCTGTGTGTGGAGGGAGGTTCTCGTGCATTTTACTTTACCCCAACTGAGTGGTGACGTGGTGAGTCCAGCGTCACCTCCCGAGAAATCAAGACCTGCACTTCCACAGAGACACCAGGCTAGCTAGTTCAACACTATCACAGACTTCCAATAATGCAGCTGTCAAAGCTCTGTTCCTCTCATTTTTCTATCTCTATTATCTATCAATCTATCATCTATCTATCCACCCATCTATCTATCTATCATCTATTTATGTTTCTATCTACCTATCTCTTAGTCATTTATCATCTTTCTATACATATACAATAATACATCTATTATCTATCAATATCTATCATCTATTATAATTGATTTCTATGTATCTATCATCTATGTATTTATGTATTTATCTATGTATATATCAGTCTATCTATGTATATACTTATGTTGTTGTCTATTTATCAATACCTCTACATCATCTTCAGTAGCTATCATCTGTGTATCATATATGTATTTATATTCTATCTATCTATCTATCTATCTATCTATCTATCTATCTATCTATCTCTGTCTCTGTATCTACCTTTCTCTTCTCCTTACTTCCCAACTGGCTAAAAAAGTAGTTATAAAAGAAACATCTCAATTGTAGCTACTGCAAGAAGAATTTTGTTAGGTCACTGCCCCTATTGTTATTCATGGTTTCTTCAGGGTTGACTCCCTTGCCCCAGAGAAACTTTCCTGGAGAATGATCATCTTTCCTCTGGGTTTTTAGCAACTCACACTGGAGAAGAAAGAGATCTAAAGCTTTTTTTTTTTTTTCAGGCCCTACTGGGGTGGGGGGAGAGGGTTCAGAAAGTGCTACAACTTTGAAAGAATATTCGACCTGCTGAATGAGTCATGGAATTCTCAGCCTTGACTGTTTCGGCTACCTCCAATTCTGATGACAAAATGTCTCAAGCAGAGAGGTACCATGTCAGAGAAACGATGAAAGTTTGTCCAAAGGGGGATACAGGATGTCCTCAGGTGTCTTGACTCAAATGCCCTCTGTCCCTGAAGACTTTATACTTGCCTGCTTTTCTCAGCTCCCTTGGTTTGGAGGAACAACTTCCAATGATCTGTAAAGCAGGTCAGGTGACTATAGTTGGTCACTTCTTTCAAAAGAGCATATGATGAGGACTTCAAATGACTTCAAATAACATGAAGAAATTGTAAGGCAATCCTGACAATGGGCGTGTATACATGTATTGACAGACCATGATCTATCCAATAACTATATACATTTGCTCTAAAGCAATTAAAAATAATATTATATGGAACATTTTCACGTGCTTCCTAATGAGCTACGTGATGTTCCAGGTTCAGGTTTTATGTCTGACAACTGGTATGCAGTGGTCAACAAGACAGAAACTCACACCAGTTCTAGCCTACTAGTAGAGAGGGCATCCTGACCTGAGTCATGGGCATCTGCCTGCCAGCTGAACCCGAGCCACGTGCTAGTATGACTATATTTCTGCCTTTATACCCCATCCAACTCCCCATCAGAGCTATTTTGGTCCCTGCTCATGATATACCCAGTGACTGGGATGTGAGAAATTTCGCCTCTTGGTCTTTGGCTCCAACCTATAGACCAAAGTCCTGCTTTGTTTTTAAAAAATTTAACTGGGATGTCATACTTGTATATGAAGACCTGAGTTTGTATATGAAAAGCCAGGAGTGTTCATGGGTACCTGTAACCCCAAACGATGGGGGGATTAGAATGAATTTAAGAGGATCGCTAGAGTCCACTGACTGCTAGACCAGCTGCAGGCTTACTCAGAGACTCTGCTTTAAGGGAATAAAGTAAAAAATGATGGAGCAGCAGGATGTGGGACTTTGCTCTTCTCACTACAAGTACAAATAAATGCATATATTGATGGAAGGAAGGAAGAAAGGGAAGGAAGGAAGGAAGGAAGGAAGGAAGGAAGGAAGGAAGGAAGGAAGGAAGGAAGGAAGGAAGAAGGAAAGGAGGGAGGGAGGGAGGAAGGGATGGAGGAGGGAGGGAGGGAGGAAGAAAGCAGAGTGGGAGGGAGGGAGGGAGTGAGGGAAACAGGAAGAAAGGGAAGGAGGGAGCAAGGGAGGAAGAAAGGGAAAAAGGGAAGGAGGGAGGAAAGAAGGGAGGAAGGAATAGAGATAAAGCTAGAGATGTGTAAGAGAGTGTGTTCATCCCCATCGATTCTGTATCTTAAAAATCAGCATTTCATTGTTTTTTTTAAAAATTAGACATCAAAAGATACTGAAAGCAGAAAGAAGCCAAGCTTGAGGGAGCAAAACAGCTATTGTACCCTCGTTTTGGATGTCAGAGCAACACCCCCCCCTACAAACTGCAAACATGAGACACTGAAGGTGAGTCATCCAATCCATATGCCAGGGAAGAGCACTGGAGCACTCTGCAGCGTGGAATCCTGAGCTGCTGCACTCCATGGAAGCAGATCCATCAATGAGCTGGAGGCCGAGATGCCGCATTGATATCTTACCAGTTTTCCTTCTGCATCTCCACTCTGTCAGGAAGTTGCTGATATCTGAAAGCTTAGATTTGGCAAGAGCCTCAAAAACCATGTGCATCTATGAATTGAATCATATGCCTTAGAGTACACCCATTTATAGGGAAATGACCATCTGCTGTGAGAAGGACATGATAGTGTGGACCATTGTCAGTGTTTTCCCATTCTTATATCCACTGGAGACTCATGACTAAGTATATTTAAGTATAGTCTACATCAATCTGATTTTAACCAGTTATTATATAGAAAGTATTTTATCAGTAACTTCTGATCTGTTAAAACTTAGCCCTTTGATACTCTACACAAGTTAGGGCTGCAGCAGCCAGGAGTGGACTTTACTTGCATAATGGCTGACATGTCAATGACCCCCCAAAATCTAGCATGGATCACAGGGGAGAAGGCTCCAGGCAATAGGATCCTTAGAGCAAGGGAGTAAATGGTCATATTAGAGTTCCCATACTAATGGGGAGCCTAGGAAGGGGCTCCATGCTATTCCACTGAGTCCTGAACCCTCACTAGGATGGAAGACTCAGAGGGAGGTTTGGTGTTCACACAAAAGGATGCTCCAGGGATGGGAGGGAAGAGGAGAGAGATACTGGGAAAGGGGAAGGAGGGAGGGGATAAAAGGAAGGGGGAAGGGAGGGAGTGCAATAGGGGACGACTGGGAAGAGGAGGGGGAAGGGAGAGAACAGGGGTACCTATTGAGCTTGTATGATTAGGAAAAAAAGTGAAACGTGGGAGAAAAAAATAGCCCTATTAGATCAACGTATTTAGTCCATTAGGGATTATACATTAACTCTTATGTAAATTAAAATTTATTAATCCTGTATCCTGGACATGCTCCTCATTTCCTGTGATCATGAAAAACAAAAGACAAACCAACCATTTCAGACAGAATCAGAGAATGAGGTGAATGGTCACAATGATATGAATATGGTAAGAAAGAATGATGGGGAAAAAATAAAACCCAACATGGCTTAAGTCCTTGTCAAATATTGTGTGAGATGGAAACAGACAGAGCAATTGCAGTCTAAAGAGGATATTGATTCGTTTAGAATTGGCCTGCTTCAGGAGGGACAGAACGATGGTACTTTTCAGAAAAAGCTATGCTCGGCACAGACAGGGCCAATCAGAAAAACCTGCAGGTAGCCACTCTTGACTCTGCACTGAGAGGGAATCTAGAATGGAATAACCAAATTGAACCTGCACTCTTAACAGTCATGGAGCTTTTAAAAATATCTTTGTACACCACCCAAAGACAGGTTACCAAAGGATCTTGCATAAGCTGATGCTTCTATCTGATGGTGGATAAAAACCAGTTTGTAGTCAGACTGCTAAGTGAGACACAGGCTGGACCACGTGAGTGCCCAAGTCTGTTTTGAAGTCATCCATCATGCAAGTCTAAAAAAAGGGATGTAAACAAGTTAGTTGTTTGCAATAATGACCATCCTCCTGTCAATTACAACTAAGAAAGAGGACAACAGGAGATTTATCTTCGCAGTTCTGTATGATTCATCTTGCATTTAATCTGAGCCATTGGCATCAGAATGAAACCTCGTCTACTTGGGTAGAAAATGTGCCGAACAATTTGCTTCTTACTCTGTAACTGAAAATTCAGACTTTGCTCACTGGTGCCTGAGTCGCCCAGGCTGAGGCAGCCATTCAAGCTTTTGTCACAGTGTATTTTCCTAGCAAGTGATGATCGATCCATGGAGAGTGGGAAGAAAATAAGAGATTTTTGAGTATAGACATGGAGATTTTGAAGGCTAAATGATCATGCCACTTAAAAAGATTCAATTTGATTCAATCTGTAAGATGGATGAATTTGCTCAGCCTCTGGAATGGAATCAAATGGGCCCAAGTGTTTCAGTCTTTAATGAACTTACAGGAGTAGCAGTACTAGATCAGCACAGGACTGACCCAGACACACATAAGGACAGGCCAGGGCCTCAAATGGAGCATCCAGGCTCTGTAAAACTACTGGTAACTAACAGATTCTGGAAAGGAGGTAGCATACTGGGTCATGCAAGCCCACTGGATTGCGACAGAGAGCTCCAAACTCCTGGATACTCAGTGAGGCATAAAAGAAAACAGAGTCATAAGGATGAGAAAAGGGGTGACTAGAAGGGATGGGAGAGAGAGAAGCAGGAGAGGCAACCAAAACCTGCTATACACATGAATGAAATTGTCCAACCATGACATTTATTAACAAAACAGAATTACCTGCTTAAAAAATGATGATGATAAATTTCAAAATCTAGTCTGTTCAGGTAGTTTCTTTGACAGAGTGTTATTTCCTGGTTGGACAGCTGCTTCTATAGACCTGGCTACAACTCACAATCACTGCTTACTTAGTAAGTGATAGTCAATGAGGAGGAGTCCGTTCTTTTGTTTGTTTTTTTTTTTTTTTTTAACTGACACCCTTTGTTGTGAAAGCATTCAAACCAACAAGCCTATCAGTCAGCTCTGGGCACCATCGACTGACTCACAACCCAAAGCCTGCTCCTGAGGACAGCTACCTGCGTAGCGTAAAACTATTTAAGCCAAAAACATGACCTGCTTTTTGAGGGGCAGGTGCCAAGCAGAGGTCAGAGCCCTGAAGCAAGACTGGCTCTTGATTTCTTCTAGGAAATTCATGTTCTGCTTTTCCTTGGGAAAGAACTTACAGGGAAAAGGTGGGGGAGGTGAGAAAGACATACATATATTGAAACTTTTCTTTTTCCTTATCATTCTCTTTAAATGAACTTGGAATTTTCCTCCAAAAATGTAAATGGTTTCTTGTGATTCTTTAGAAAGTGCTGGAAAAGTATTTCCTTATGTCACACAAATGTCCCCAGACTCAGATTTGCGTTGGGCACCTTACACAGAGATTGTCCCAGAGTAGCGGTGTTCTAAGTGTTTTATTACATAACACCCAGTCACTCAGACCAAGAGGCCGGCACTGCCTTCTCTTGACTGCTTAGACCCTTCTGGGCACTGCAGTTTTTATTCAAGGTCAGGGTAGGTCGTATCACTGCATGCTATGTCAGAGAGCCCACATACTGACTCTATAACAGAATGCATCTTCCCACAGTGAGATCCTGTCTGTGCTTCTTGAAAACAGGACCAGAAAGAGGCTTGCTTCTATCCCCAGCCATGCTTGACCCTTGTGCACAGGGGACAGAACTTAGTGGTCGATGGCTTTCCATTCTCCAATTACCTGCAAGAGGTCTCCCTCTCCCTTGAAACGGCGACATTCAATTTTCAATCATGTTGTGGATAATTATGAAAAATAGCTTTGCTACTGTCATCATGTATCTGTGGAAGCGAGCAGGAGATTGGTCAGACCTCTATCAGGGGTCCTGACTTTTTGTTTAGCATCCTTTCCTTGTCTTATCTCACAGATACCTCTGTGTGTGTGTGTGTGTGTGTGTGTGTGCGTGTGTGTGTCCATGTGTCTCATAGGACACTGCATGTGCCCAAGGAGGCCCCAAGGGTGATTTTGGGAATGATCCACCACTGCTCTACGTCCACTTGGCTTTGCCCTGGAGTTCCTCAGGCTCCATCCTCCAGGGCCAGAAGTGCAGGACGCCACCATTGTTGTCCAACTTTTCTACGTGCGATTCAGGATTGAAACTCAGGTCTTTCTCTTGTGAGACAAAGTCTTAAACTCTGGCACCCGTCTATTCTTTTGAGCATGCACATATAGGTTTAATGGATTTGAATGTTCTCATCCTCAACTACCCAAGCCCCCCTGTCCATCCCATTTGTTCTTCCTCCATCTCCCTCTTTCCTGGGTGCTGGGTTCCATTGAGGACACCTACCTTGGCAAATGGACAAGCACCTGCTGGTACACACACAGAATTTTATCTGGCTTCTGGGATGGTGTGGACCTTGGGTTGTCAGTGCTGCCAGCACTTTATTGGAATGCTGTCTTCCCACCTCAAGAGCCTTTGTTCGTTTTCAAATTTCAAGCTCTTCTCTGAATGAAAAGAGTGTCCGGAATGGATGGAACAGAATTAGAAATGCTTCACGGAAAGGGGATTCGACTTTCATCTGCATCTTTAATGGCAGCATCATCAGCGTGGCACTTCACATTGCCAGCTGAAAACCCAGGCAGAAAATATTTCTTGTGAATTGGGATCAATAACAACACATCATAAAACTCATTTCCTTTCAGTGAAGAGACTTAAATAACTTTACAAGAAGACAATTTCTCATTAGGGAAGAAGGCAGGAGGTGAATCCATTTCTCGTGGCTAAATTTTCAATGATGTTTGTTATGGTGGGGGAGGGAGAAACTGTATTTCAGATTTGTGTCTCTTTAATTGGCAAGTTAATTACTAATAAGAGGTTGAGCATTAATGAGGGATATAGAGATGTAAAGTACATTAGTGTATAATTTATCTATTGTGGATTATTTATTTCATTGAGTTTCAACATTAAAAATGTGTACCCTTATCTTACACATAAGTGTGGGTACACATATGTGTGGGATGGAGAGTATCTGGGTTTGAAAGTTGTTGAAGCCAGAAATCAGCTTTCAGTGTTGTTCCTGGAGACTCTCTTTTTTTGAGTCAGGTCATTTCATTGGACTTTCCCAAGCAGGCTACACCGACTGGTCAATGAGCTGAAGCGATCCTCCTACTCTTCCAACCCAGTTCTGGGGCTGCTGTTGGGAATTCATACAACTTGCCTTATCATGTGGCTCGACATGATAGAGCTTAAGACTCCATTCCTTCTCTTCCTTCTTCTCCTTCTCCTCCATTTCTTTCTCCTTCTTCTATTTACTCTTTGGCTGTTTCATACTTCTACAAAAATGAAATTAGTCACTAGTTATATTTTCGAGGCTGGGATTTATTCACAATCTGCTTTCATAAGCAGTTAAGCCTACTGGGGACTGGGATTCTGTGCCTGTGGATGATATACTTATAAGACCATATTATATAAAAAAAAGTATAACTGGGTGCTGTGGTTCATGATTTGGTAACCCAAATATAGCTCATCAGTATTTTTGCCTGCTGTAGGACTTTCATTGGCAAATAGCCGTTGGAGACATTCATTGCCATGTTTCCTCTGGCTGTTCTTGTGATCTAAGGACTGTGATGGAGATACATGGTCTGCACAACTTAAAACATTTAATTTGCAGTACTTTGCTGAAAAGTTTACCTACATCTATGCAGACAGCTTGATGCTGTTGAATAATGTTTATCCATAGTTCTTTTTCTCCTGGATATGTGGGATACCTGTAAAAACTTCCACCTCTCTGTGTATGTGGCAGACAGAAGGAGGATATCACATGCCCCATGAACTCCTGGCTGAGTGCCTATAACACAGTTCTTCCTTTAGTGATTTTTTTTATTTTTATTTTTTATTATCATTCTATATTTATATTCATAACATAAAGGTGAAGTAACTTTGATACACATCCCAGTGTGCAAAGTAAAATTGGAGTGAAGCAACATCCTATATATTCATCAGAGAGACAATGCAATACATATTTTCAAATTGAAAAAAATATTGCAAAGAAATGTAAAATAACAGTAAACTATACATATCTATACACACACATATGATGAGTATATGCAATTTCTCTAAAGATTTCCAGGTATTAACTCTCTTGAAAAGGCAAATGACTCCCATTGCCCATCAGAGGACTGTCATGTCAGCAGAATGCTGTGTTCACATGTGATAAGCATCTTTAGAGACGTTATACGATGACAAATAATCAAACTCTGACCCCAAATCAGAAAGTGCATGTCCTCCAATGTAGTGTACTGCATGGCACTCTGAGACCAGCAAAGCTGGTAACTGTTGATATTATTTTAGACGTTTAGAACCACCCAGGGGAACATATCTTTCTGCGATGTTTTATTGTGGTGAGTATTATTGAAACCACCAAGCCTTATTACACATGCAATTAAGCAATTACTGCTACACCTGCTCCATGCCAAGTCTGAGAATAGCTGTTTGCACAAGAGTATAAGGCTGTCATTAAAGGGAAACCAACGTTAAACCCACAAACAGGTGAGAGATCATTTAATGATGCCAGTAATGGTAAGCACACTGCCATTCCATCCTGGAACTTCACTTTGATTTTAAATACTCAATAATGCCTTTCATGTACATTATCCCGCAAAATTCTCACACTTTTCCTGCTTTGGGGAAAAGCAGGACAGGGTCATTTCTCCACAATACTTTAGCGCGAAATTACAAGTTCAATGATACAGACACACAGGGAGAGACTTTTCTGTTTAGTTTTCAAGCTGACATGATTAAGTAATAGCTCCAAATCAATTACATAGCTAGGAAGTAGCTGGGTTGCAATTATAGCCCAGGCAATACGTCTTCAGAGCCTATGTGTTTGACTTCTTGACTCCTCTACTGCATCAAAATGACAAATATTTCTGAGGAACTATTGGCCATTCACCTGCTGAACACACTCATGCTGTTTGTTGAATTTTGTCTCTGTGCTGAGTAATTTCAAGTGAACAATGAGCAGCAAACCAAACATTAGTCAGATATGGATTTTTAGTATCTCATCAACAGTAATTCTGAGGTGGTGGGAGAAAAAGGTCACTGTGCTAAGGAACAGGCAACAGGGGTCTTGACCTTCTTCAGAGAAAGCCAGCTTTCATGTGCATGTTGAAGGATGCATCTGGATGAGATATGTTCAGATCCATTAAGAACACCTCGTGTACAGGGAACAGTGAGTGTCGATAACACAGTATAAATAATTCTATTAAAAAGCCTCTCACACTCTTTACAAACTTCAAGGTCTATGTAACTTCCTGTGCTTTCTTCCTCAGTTCTCTGCTGTTAAAACTCCTTTTTTCCCATCCTGCTTGCATGAACTGTGTGACATAGTTAGGCATAGGTGTCAACTTTGCTGCTGAGGTTTGAGCTCTGGGCACATTTGTGGAGAATTAGTAGTTGGGTTAAGCCCAGAGAGAACCTGAAGGAGATTATCTAGTTGATGAGGCAACCCAGCCCATGGTGGGTGGGACTAGGCCCTGAACAGGTGAATAAAATACATAGAGCTGGTTGAGAGAGTTGGCATCCTTGTGTACACTTGGCCAGACATGCTGGTCTGGCAATTAAGGATCGTCCCTCTTTCAGCTGTTGTGTAGAGATGGTGTGGCCAGTTCCCTTGGCCCTGATATTGGTGCATGCTCTCCCATTAAACTGGACTGAGAGGTGTAACCAGTAATCATAAGAGAAAAATAATTCCCTTGTTCCCTTGAGCCATTTGATGGTAATTTATCAGCAACTATGCAAACAAACTTCTACACTGTGTATCCACTTTTGTCTGTCTGCATCTTTGTGAATGTGTACATAGCCGTTTGTGTGGGCAGCTGCATGTGTGTTGTGTGTGTGTGTGTGTGTGTGTGTGTGTGTGTGTGTGTGTGTGTAGAACCACGGGAACCACCATGGATGCCTCCACCTCCTTGTTTATTCTGCCTGGGGATTCACAGGCTCCGCCCTACCAGGACCAGAAACGCAGGCCACCCCCGCTTCCCGCCAGCCTCTATACGTGGGGTCTAGGATCCGAACTCAGGACCTTCCGCCTGCAAGGCAGAGGCTTAACCCCTGAGCCACCTCTCCAGCCCCCATTTACTTATTTATTTGAGACAGACTCTCTCACTTGGATCTGGAGTTCACTAAGTTGGTTAGACCAGCTGGGCCAATGAGTCCCAAGGTTTCTCCTGTTTCCATATCCCAATATTGGAATTACAAACAATCAATACCTATGTGGCTTCTTTGCTTTGTATTGTTTTTACATTCCTCTTGGGAGATAAAATTCACATCCTCCTGGTTTGCAAGGTAAGCACTTTACTGACTTTTATACAGACTCAGCTTTTCTTCCAGTCCCTTCTGCTGGTTTCTTAATGACTGCTGGGCCTCAGGGCTCTGTCCTTGGACACATTCCTCCTGCCACTTAACACTTAGATGATATCACCAACTGCCCTTTTTTTAACTACTATCTGGCTGGTAATAAGAACCTATTCTCTGTCCAAGTTATGCCTCATTTGAGAGGTAGACTTGTGTTTTGAGATTACTAGTAATTGGCTTGCCACCTCAAAAATCTTAATCGTTATCTGAATTTTCTCTTACACCCAAAGAAATCATTGTCATTCCTTCCAAGATTTTTTTCTGCTTTGCCTAAATTAATTGACCAGAAACCTTCTTCCTTGTCTATCATTTTCTTTTCATACAGATGTTTAATTCTCAGTGTGAGATCAGTTCTCCAGCAGTCCTTACCAGTTGCCTTTTTTTCTTTATCCTAATTGCTTTGCCTTGCAGATTAATCTATATGCAACAGTTTTATAGCTGTCTGATTCTTTGCCAATCCACTCCCTGTGTCAGTTAGAATAATACAATGAATTACATTTCTGTCACTGCAACAAAATATTTGGGGTTCTTAATTTCTAAAAGGAAGAGGGTTACTTTATTCCGTGGCTTTTGGATGTAGCGACTTGGAAATGTCACGAAAAAAAAATTGCATTACAAGAAAAAATGAGCAGTAGAGCAAAACTGCTCGCCTTGCAAGTCACGAAGTAAAAGAGGGTGTTGAGGAAGCACAATCGGAAAGACTCAAGGATCCCTCAGAATATACCAATGCACAAAGTTGTCACCCCACCTCCCAATGGTACCACCAAGCCTTTTCCATACAGTGGGATACTCCTTCCAGGCTTATCGTCCTCCCCAGCTGAGGGAAGCATCAGCTCCTTACATTTGTTGTTCTTAGGAAAGGCTGGAGGTTTGATTTCCACCACCACCTTCTCAGCCCCACGCACTGTCCTTTCTCTCCAGCACCTTCTCCACGTCACACATGCTCAGTTTGTATTCAGAGCACACACTTGATTGTCCCCTGCTCCCTTCAGTGCCTCCTTCCTTCCAATCCATTTTCTTCACCTCTCACCAACCACTCTTCCGTGTCTAGGATTTGAAATCAGGAAGTTTTTCATTACTGTTAATGTTTGTGGCGCCACATTCCTGCATCACGCCTTTCTATGTTGACTTGATTCCATTTTGTTTCATATTTGATGACTGCACACATATGTCTCCCACTTACTATTGTAACTACAGTAGCATAAGGACTGGTAGTTAACCATATAACGAGTACTTGTTGCCTGAAAGAATCATCTATTCTTCTTTTATAGAATTATTACATGTGGCCAGGATTTTTTTATTTGAGTTCCTGCTCCTGAAATACATAGAACTCTAGAGGTCAAAGCCTTTTTGTTATTACACATTTTGTTTTTACCTAATCTCACAAGCTCAATAAATACCCCTTCCTCTCCCTCCCCTCTCTCCTCCCCCACCATGTCCATTGTATTCTCCCTCCCTTCCCTTCTCATTCCTCTTCCCTCCCTCCCTTTCACCTGGCTTTTCCAGCTTCTTCTCTCCCATCCCTCAGAGCATCCATTTATGTGGATTTCAACTCTCCCTTTGAGTCTTCTACCTTAGTGAGGTTTCAGGACTCAGTGGTAAAGCCCCTTCTTGGGCAACCTGCTAGTATGGGAACTCTATTATGACTGTTTAACCAAAAATCATTCTTAAAAATTATCCACATGTAGTATCACATAAGAAAACAGCTTATAGATAAGAGAGGTGAGTTTGATCCTTGGATGAGTCATTAATTTCTGTACTGCTTTTGACAAACTAAGTTATGAAAGCTGTATTTTGATAAAGTAAGTATAATAGCATCTAACTCATAAAATTGCAGTAAATACCAAGTGGGCCTTCAAAGGAATACATTCATTTAAGTGCTCAGGAAATGAAAGTTTGTATATAGATGTTTTTAATATGGTGTAGAACTTTATCAAATGTCTATGTACCTATTGCAGTCAGTCTTCTTTTGCTGTGAGACCACACTGATACAGAACTGACTTCAGGGAGAATGGGAGACATATTATGTTATGCTGATGTTCTGTTATGGAAAGAATTGCAACAACAGAAAGTATGGTTATAGGCAGCAGCAGGAAGCTGGTTCAGACATCTGAAACGATCAAGAGAGAAAAAAAAACAAAAAAGAGACAGAAGAAGCTGGATCAGGCTACCAACCCTCAAGACACACTCCATGTGATAACCTTCCTCCAGCAATGTCATAAAGGTATCACAATCTTCCCAAGCAGTAACATCAGCTAAACCTTCAAATACATGAAGGTATTGTTCCCATGTAGTGAACAACTCCCATTCACTCAATAACAACATTCACCTAATGCTGATGCTACCTAGTAAAACATAACCCTTTCCATTCTGCCTCTGTTTTTGAAGGCCTTATTGGATTTTTTATAAATTAATATTTATTATTTTCCTTCAAAATGATATTTTTTAATTTTTTCTCTCCCATTAGTCCCCATCCCCCCACACCTTTTCCCCTAACAACCTTTCATCTCCCCTGTCACATTGCCTCTTATTTTAAAGTTTTCCCTTGTGAGGCCCACTGTGCTTCGTCTAGCTTATTTTTGATGTCACATGCCTGACCTAAGTCATGCTCCTGCAAGTGTCGTAGCTCACTGGGTATGCCACTAAGGAAAGTGTCTTCCTGTTCTTCCTTGTTAGCTCTCCTGAGTCACTCCAGAAGATGTGGAGCTTTTTGAGATCTTTTCTTTTTCCCAGTGAGATGTTGTCAGGACAGGTTATGTCCAGGAGATAAAGTATGGCCCACCATAGTCTCACTTCATTCTCTTGCAATCTTACTTCCCCCTCTTCCATAATGTTCCCTGAACCTTGGGGTGGGGGTGGGGTACGATTTTGATATCCTGATAAGGGCCAAGCAGCCCTTAGTCACTTATCTTTTGCAATTTGGCCAACTATGTTTTTTTCTGCAGTAAATATCTTCTGTTGCAAAAAGGAGGCTCCTAGATTGAGTGCTCAGTACTTCTCCAATCTATGGATATAATAATAGGTCTTTAAAAATCAGTTTGGTGTGGTGTCTTCATAACTAGAATTTCATAGCCTGCTCTTTCCCTGGGAACTATGTCCTTCCCGTTCACAGGTTCTTAATCTAGTTTACAAAAAAGCTATTGGTTGCCTCCTTAATATTTATATCACTATTTGACAGATGATCGATCACCTTTTGCCTTGGTGATTGCGACTTACCAAGTTATTGTGGCTTGCAAATTCCATGGGTTAATGAGAGTTCTGATTGGTTTTCTTTCCTGTAGCTTCCACAGTAGTCTCTGGAATGTCACCCACAAGGATTAAGCTTACAGACCAATTCTCAAACTGGTGATTTTTATCCATGTCCTGTGATCCACATGTATCACATTTTCAGTAATAGGGTCTTCCTGTCATTTTCCAGAGGGAAACTAAGAGCAATGGCAAAAGCCTATATTCTTTGGAGAGCCCTTGATCCCTCTCTGACTAACAATTTATCAGAAAGTATCACATGCCTGTTATTTCTCATCTTGTTTCACTGTCTCTGGGTACTAGTTGCAAAGCATCATGGTATTAGTTGTTTTGTCCTGTCTTCCTCTCTCTAGTGACTGTCCATTCTTATTCTATTTTTTAACCTAAATTATTTGACATATTTATCTTATAGAAGGTTCCTATCTGATTTCATTCCACATTCTTGGGGTTTTTCTATTATTTCCTTAGTCTCTCTGACACCCCATCTCCTCTAAGTATTCCTCCCCACTATTCACTTGGCCACTTATCATACTCGATACTTGTCCTCCCAAGTCTTCACCCCTCACTTCCCTCCTCTCTCTCCTGCTCCTTGGTCCCTTTCACTTTTCTGTTTGTTGCAAGAATTCCAGGTCATATACTTCAGTCAGGAGTTTAACCCTAACCTTCACCTATAAGCGAAAACATGCAACATTTTTGTATATGAATATAATGTACTTCCACCACATGTTAATTTGACATTGCGATTCCTGTCCATAGTCTGTCCAACTTTACAATGCCCTACTCCCAGATCTCACATCCAATGCAGCTTCCCATTCTTTCCCATTCTCAATGGAATATACTCAGTTCAGCATCAGAAATCCTATTTTGCTGATTAGCTACTTCCTTAGTTTCTTAATTGCTACTATAGCAAAGTGCCATCATTTGGACAGTTTAAAACAAGTCACATCTATGCTTTATGGTTCTGGAGACCCAAAGTTTGAAAGCAATCTCATTGGGTTTAGCCGCGTTCTTCCGTTCCCCAACCTAGACTCTTTGTGCATTGCTTAGCAGAGAGCAGTTTTTCCATTTGCAAAGCCAGTCACAGCTAGTGTAGCTTTTCTTACACTGAATTCATTGTGGCACAGAGACTTTGGTCATCTAGATTTAAGGACCCTTGTGACTCCATTATGATCCAGGATAATCCCCCCTTACTTAAAGTCATTTAATTAGTGGCTTCAATGACATCTGCAACCTCAGTCCTCCCTTGTCAGGGAGGAAGGCAAGTAAACAAGCTCTGGTTGTTGGAATGTGGGCTTAGAAGACATAATTTTATCTATGGCAGTCACAGTGTGCCAGACGCTATACTCTGTTCTTTACCAACATAAACCCAGCTAATGCCTTTGAGTGTCCTGGGAAGAAATATTACCACCCCCTTCTTATGGGAAAAAAAAGAAAACTCTTCACGTTCCATTCCCTTCACACACTGGCCTCAGTTTTTCTTCCTTGTGCTATGAGATGAGTGTGTGGTAATAGTATTCAGTGTGCAAGTCTGAATATAAATTTTATAAAGTCTGTTCTGCAGAGTAAAACTAAATGCTCAGGGTAGTTCAAGAGAATCAAACTAGATGTATGGAAAGCAAAATGTGTAATTGAGATGACTGAAAATTTTCTATTAGTTCAATTTAAAAATCAAAATGTAGGTGCACATATACATGTGGAGGGTGCTTCTGAAGCAACTTCAAAAATTGATGTGAGAACTTTGAACACACATACCTAGAAATGCAGAATAGAGGTGTTATCTTTTATCTCTTAATAGAGCATAATAGTGAAAGATTTCTCCTATGAGAATGAATTATATTGCTCTTCATGTACATTGAGTTCTGTTGCAAATGTCATCAGTATAGATTTCAATGCACTTGAGTCATTTGCAGAGGTGTTAAGACTGCACTCCATGAATCAGCTGTGACTATGTTAATAAGATCTGTACCAATAAAATCCTGGGTCTTGGGGAGGGAAGCATAAGAGGAAAAATATATTTAAGTCAGTTTTATTGAGACACATCTTACAGTCAAGGCAAGTTCTTTAAAGGAGTGTGCAGACAAGCTACATGGTAGTCTATACCTCTAAGTTGATTCTGAAGATTGGTAATTATTATTATTATATTATTATTATTTGTCAAGTTCAGTGTGATCCTGCAAGGTAGATGAGCAGTACTGAAACTTTCTTTCTCCTTCACCAATCAATTAAAATTTTCTGTTTCAATTCCCACATTGAATGCTTCCTTTACCATGGTGCAGATGTGGAAGGTGCTGGAAACTTTGAAGGCTGATGTTGTTTTAGCCCATGTTTCCTATTACTCTTGAGACATGGGACTATGCAAGAGCTAAGAGAAAATAAGGCATCATTTTTCCTAATGATTCCAGTGGATGTACATATTGAGTGTTTTTCCCATTAAGGTAATGCAGCAGAATGATCTTCACACTCTTTCCATAAGGTGTTTTCTTGAGTCAAAGCAAAAGAAAAAGTGCCTTTTTGCCCTGGAGCGTACACAACACCTCTAGAGACAACAATGTACTTCCTGCTCATTGGCACAGTCAGTGAGATCACTTCCTGGCTACGGAACACATGCCTTGTCGAAACGTTTAGTACTCTGCAATATAGCCATTTAATAAATCTGCCCTTTCTTTTAATTAGGATAAGGGTGGTAAACTTTATGCTGGATTTTTTTTTACTATCTTTTGGGAAAATTTTGAATTGTATGCAAATTTGTTTTGGAGATAAGTGGAAATGGAAGTTCCTATTAGTTACTGCTGGGAATTGGGCACTCTGTCCATCAGATATCATGATGGAGGAAATTGAGGGCTGCATAGTTTCTAAAATGTTGGATGACTCTATACTGGACATATCTTCTTAAAAGCTTCTATGTAAGATAATAAAACTATTTACTCTATTTTGTATTACCATTAGAGCACCATTTGTACATTTTAGAGATGTGTTACTTATTTCTTTATCTCTGACACAGGTTTTCATTCTGAAGTCCTGGCAGGCAAGAGACTCCCTGGAGCCCAGGAAAGTCTTGCACTTGGAATAATACCCCTGCTTCTGCTTCTCAAGAAAGGGGATCGCAGGTGCAAGTTACCATGCCTGTTTACTAGGACTATTAAGGCAGCTCAGTGGATACCTCATGTATTCGATTCTTTGGTTGTTTGGGAAATCATGATACCTTTAGGAGGTGAAGCCTTGTTGGAGGAAGGCAGTCACAGAGGGTGGGCCTTGAGGTTGGTTAGTCCCGCCCTACTTCTGCTGGAATTTGCAGCTAAGCTTCCTCCAGCTTCTGCCAGCCAGCCATGCCTCTTAGTCTATAATGGACTGTATCTCCCCTCTGCAACTGTGAGCTGAATAAGTTTCCCTTTAAGTTGCTTATATTTGGGGTCTCACAGCAACAGAGAAGAGTAACTGCTACAGTGGGGAAGGTACTTGCATACAAACCCAGAGACCTGAATTTGATCCCCAGATGTCCACATGGTAGAAGGAGCAGGGTGACTTCTGCAAGCTGTCCTCTGACTTCCACCCAGGTGCCATGGCATATATATGTGCCCCTGCTCCATCTCTCAAATAAATGAAAAAAAAATAGAACGCTTTAAACTTGAAAAAAAAAAGAGAATAATTTGTCAAGCAGGCTTCATGGGTCAGAAAGCAGAGGAGGAAGACATGACAGGCAGCAATGTGTAGGGAAGGGCTATTTTTGGCTGGGGTGGGAGGGACAAATGAAAGGATTGGGAGTAAGAGGAGACAGAAGGCATCGCATATCTGTGCGAAGTGGTCAAAGAACAAATTTAATGAATAAAAGTATTTTTAAAAGAAGTGTTTAAAAATTATAATCAAATTAAAGTAGACAGACATGCCCCGTAAGGGCTCTGGAATAGGGTATATGGGAAGCAGGTGGTGAAAGTGACAGTTTATTTCTTAGATGAAGTGACTCAGATCAGGCGAGGTTGACCCCACTGAACTACAATGTCTTCAGAAGCAATGGAAAATGATACAGTCAGTCTGGTGTTCTTGTTTTGACTCACATTCATCCATGCATTTAATATTTATGAAGGTACTGATAACAGAATAATAGCAAGCACTTAGATTTATTGAGTTCTTTTTATTCCCTAGACCTCAACTGAGTTTTGTGGGTGTCCATATGCTGCTCTTCTCTGGTCCTGGGAAGTCGCTTGTGTCTCCACCAAAGAGGAGCGTGCTCTCTACTGATTTTCTGCAAGAATCAGGGTCTGTCAGCATTTCACAACATAGAGAAATCCAGGAGAAACTGATACTTATCACATCAGTCAACTGTGTGAAACAGCATGTTCCTGTTCAAGAGAAGTGCAGAGGAGATACGGGAACGTTGACCAAAGTATATCACTTTGCCACCAGCCTTCCTGTTACCACATGATTCCACTGTATCTTTGTTTGAGGTATTAGGTAGGATATCTTTTCCTCTTTTTGCTGCCTGTGGCCAAGGATTTGCTGTGGTGCATTTAATAAGAGAAGCAATGTCAGTTCTAGGTGGACTCTCCTTTAATCATCCCAGCAATGATTTAGGAGTTCAAGACAAGATGATGGCTTTGGGTTGGAGAGATGGCTCAGGAGTTAAGATTCTGCCTCACAAGCAGAATCTGAGTTTGGATCTCAGATCCCATGTGAAAATGCCGGACAGAAAATGGCCGCAGCCTGGACTTTGGCCCTGGGAGGCAGAGATTGGGAAATCCCAGAACAAAGCAAAAAGGAGGCAGAAGCAATCTAAGATGAATCCTAAAGTTACCCTTGTGACTTCATGCATAGTATCCTATGTTACACACACACACACACACACACACACACACACACACACACACACACACCCCACATATACACATTCCAAAAATAAAAAGACAATGTGTCAACCCAGTTAGACTTCTATCAGCTCATAGTGAGCAAACTGCCTGGCATAAGATAGAGCAAGAAATACACATGTGCCATTTGGTCAAGATGATAAAATTTGGAGAATATAATGCTCTATCAATGTATAGTGAGTGAAAGCTTTGAGTAGTGCATATGATGTAGGAAGAGACATATATGTGTTGTTTGGTTGAGATGACAGAATACAACAATAGAAAACACAACTTATCCAGAGAGAAATAGACTCCTGATAAACATATCACTCACTGGTGGGCTGGCAAATCATCTCACCTCTGAAGTCACAGGAAGCAAATACTTGCACTGCTATGGCCTGCATGCTAGAACTCTACCAGCATGTACATGCTGAAAGCTAAAGGTAGAGGTGTAGTGAGGATTTCCTTTGAAATCACTGCACTAGGAACTGAAGACCAATGATGACATTATTGGTGTGCATGGTTAGATCCTGACAGCACTTCATGGATTGATATTGTGAATTCCTTGTTAGGTTAGCTAAAGGAAGAAGACATGGTGGAGGACTCCTATCATGTACCAATAGTAGGTAAAGACAATCTCCCAGGTCTGAGAATTAAGCTCACCTATGACATGTAAATGAGCTTATATAAGTTATTACAAATTGCTACTATAATTATAATAGCTAGCATAAGCTACCCTGATTAATACCTCTTCTTTTTAATAGTGATATACTATATTTGCTTAGAAGTTAACATGCTGTTTCATGTTTTCACATACATAAAGAAACCAGGATATAAACTATTTCTGTAAAAACAAGCAGGTAATCCATAGCCCAATTTATGTCATTTTGATAGGAGCAGGTAACTCAACATGAGTTAAGGTAACCTAGCAATCTTCGGATCATGACAAGCTATAAAAAGAGAGAAAGGAATAATTTTTTGCATCTTTCAAGCCGTAGAGCACAAATGTAGTCTTCCTTCATTCTTAATTTTTAAAGCATAGCTGTAAAGCTTCATAATCCAAGTTTATTTTTAGAGCCATCTCTTCGAATGACAGTGAGGAGAACATTGTGGCTTATTGCTGAAGCCAGTTAATTTAATTTACCTGATCAAATGCTCCAAAACTTGGTTATGTGGACTTCTCCCTAGCTCGTGTTCAAGTCTTTGCATTCTTAAAGGAAAAAAAGCAAGCATGTGCCTAAAACTTTATGGTAAAAATATTTTTATATCAAATATTTTAATGTCAAATATTTTTATGACTTGTAGCAGACATGGCTCATGAAATCACCATGTCTCTCCAAAGGAGGGCTTACTCTCCAGCTTTGGGATTGCAGTTAGCCAAGATCTGTATCCACTAGGCCCTTAGTTATCCTCTATTCATGGTCAGGCAATGACAGCTAGTAGTCATCTCATTGTCAGCTGTGGTTGGATTGACCTGCATTGGCTATTCCTGAGTTCCTTGCCTAGTATTCTTCCCCAACCTCCTCATTTTATGGACCAGGTCTATAACAAGCAGTGTTCACTTCCAATAAATAGTGTTCCTTTCCATATTACCTTCTGGAGAATTCAGCCTGTGACATGATAACTGAGCTGTTAGGTAACTAACAAAAATACCCATATTTGACATTCAAAGTTAATTATACCTATGGCAGTTACTCTGCATCATTGGTGATAAATTTGTGAACAAAAGACTAAGAGCCTTTTAATGAGGCTCATGACTTGTCTGGTTACAGTTCCTTATCCAGCTTGGCAGGAAAGACCACACCAACACCAAGAACTAACGGAACCGGCTATACCACATGCACAGGACTGCCGAGAGAGGGATGATCCTCACTTGCCAGACCAGCATGTGTGGCAAGTATACAAAGAATATCAGTTTCCTTAACCGGCTCCTTCCAGTTAACCACCTCCCCAGGGACTTGCCATAGCCAACAGAGGCCTGGCCTCTACATCAATCCGAGAAGTTTAGTGCTTAACTTGATGTTCAGTGCTTAACAAATGTGCCTGGAGTTTTAGCTGCACAAGAGACAAATGACCAGTCTTAGGTCAATACATTCAGCCCTCCATAGTAACAAGTAAAAACAATCGAGGAAAGAGTCAAGGCACATGGCAGGTTGTACTACCAAGATATCACATGCAAATATTCTGCCATTTGATATTAGAGACTCATTTTCTGTACCATTGGGACGGTCTACAGAACAGCTAAATGCACTGGCTTTGGAATAAAAAGCTACAGATTTTTAATGTTATTTCAGACTTTTTCACAGATTTTTTTCCATCATTCACACTTCACTAGCAAGAGTGTTTAAACCTATTTTTAAAATGCATTTCTAGTAAAGGGCATATTTTTTCTTGTACACAGTGGAAGAAGGGAAATTAATTCATTAATTGAATGTAGACTATGGCCAATAAGTCTAGTATTACAATAGCAGATCATCATCTCATTCTTTTTCAAGTATACCATGCTATTAATGTAGGTAAGACTTATTTTCACCTGAGATCTGTCCTTCATTGTCTCCCCCCATACTCCTTAATGATGAATGCAGATAGCAAGTCAAGGCTAAAGTGATGTAACATGTCTTTCAAGCCTATATTGATGTAATGGATACTGTTAGAATCGCAGACTCTGAAGCCATTTGCTGTTATTGTTGAAATAATGGCTGAGGTTCAGTTTGCCCTCATTTGTACTGCTGCATATTCATGAAAAGTACAGTTGTGGTCAGTGTCACATCGATCCATAAACACTGGTGACAGTATTGTAAAATAGGAATGTTATACAACTATATCTCTGCAGCTGAGAGTGGTTGCTCCGTAGATAGGCATTCGCCTTCAGTGACCTAGTTCTTCACATCAGAAAGAATGAATAATGTCTGTTTGTGTACAATGTGGATCGATTGCGATTGTTAATAATTTGCTTAAAACTATCTCATAAGGAAAAAGAAAAAGCAATCTGTCGTCACTGCTCCATTTTCCACATGAGAAATTTGAGACCCAGTCTAAACCCAGCCCTGTGAACTCAGACTCGCAGAGAGAATTCATGGAACCTGGATTTATTCACCAACATGCTTCTTCATTAGGAAGTTTAACTCCTATTTAGGGAATAGGGTTGCCCAGGAAACGTTGAGTAGAGAAGAAATACCAGCAAAGACAGCACACTAAGTTGTTAATCGCATTCAGAACATGCTTCTATTGAAACATCTCAGGAATGGAGGCACAAGTTAGATTCTATTTTTTCAACTGATCTAAAGTCACTGTGGGAGTCTGTGTCATGGGAGAGTGGCATAGAGCTGGGATGATGGGCGGGAAAGAGGAGGCAGAGAAGCATCTAGAACAGGAAGGGCTCCTTAGGAAAAGATGAATGTGGAATCTCCCTGTGCAAGATCCTGGAGGCAAGTAGAAAAAAGCACAGGGACAGGGAAGTTTTGGTAATGAGAGAGAAAGAGAGAGTAGTATGTGACAAGTGCTGTCTTATTCTGTGCCAAGGAAATTTAAGTTCTTTTTCTTGATAGTGGACTACGGCATCAGCTCAGCCATCTAGTTTGAATTTTCAAATCCATTAAGATTTGTTTGAAAATGAAGGCGTAGAAAAATATTTAATAAAGTTTATTTTAAAAAATGACCAGGTTCGGGCAGGAGAGGTGGCTCAGGGGTTAAGCCTCTGCCTTGCAGGCTGAAGGTCCTGAGTTCGGATCCTAGACCCTACGTATAGACACCGGGCAGAAGTGGGGGCGGCCTGCGCTTCTGGTCCTGGTAGGGCGGAGCCTGTGAATCCCGGGGCAGAAGGAGGTGGAGGCGTCCATGGTGGTTCGTGAATTTGTCCGTGGTTCTACACATACACCCAGACACACAGACACACACACACACACACACACACACACACACACACAACAGACACACACATGTGCGCTCACATACACACGCACATGCACACAGTTGAATAAATAATAATAATAAAAAATTTTAAAAAAATGACCAGGTTCTTTGTCTACATGTTGGGGAACTTGGTAGGTAAAACTTCTCAGCTAACTGGCTGGAGGTTTTTTACTTAAGAACCTAGTTCCTAATCCATGTGGTCTTCTAGGGATTTTTATATGTATGTTTGTGTCCTTATTTAATATGCATTCTTTTTATATTTTGCTTACTTATGAAAGACAGAGAAAGAGAGAATTCATGTAGGATGCACATCATAGCGCACAAGGAGAGTTTAGAGAACAGTTTTGTTGGAAGTCAGTTTTCTCCTTCCAGAACATAGGTGACCAGGTTTGTGAGCAGGTGCCTAACCCCTTGAGCTATCTCTTTGGCCTTAACGTGCACTCTTTAAGAGAGTAACAGACAAATTGCATGGTGTGTTAAGTCCTTTTTTCATTTCTCCCTGAGTTCTTAGAAACAATCAAGAATATGACATTTTTTCCTAATACTTAGCAAAAATTTTTGGTTTATACTTTTTCTAGAGCACCTCTCCATAGTTGCTAATATTATTCGTCTGCCTTTTCAGATCCACTTCCGCTTTCCCACAATCATTTTTATAAAGGAATATTACGATGACTGACTTTGTAAAGGGAGAACTTTTTTTTTTGGCCTGGGTTGATGGGGATGTTTACGTAAATGACTTCGAAGCTTGGCGGATCTCTTTCCTGAGACAGGGACTCTTCCTGTTATTCTTTCAACAAAACGTGTTTGACTCTGTGATCTTTGTATTAAATAAACATGATCACTCTACTGCATTCTGACAAGCCCGTAAGCTTGACAGTGCTAAATTACCTCCCGGGATGGCAAATGCTTCAGAACTGTCTCCCTCATAAAAGAAATCTGTTCTAATTTCTCTTCTGCCGCAAAAGAGCAGCGCTGGCTCGGATCGTGACTCATCCCAGCGAACACAGAGCCTCCCCCTCCTGCTGCACGTTCTTGGAGAGCTTGCCATGCTATCAGTCATTTCTTGCCAGTCGCAAGTGCCACCAAGGGAGGGAGGATGGCGCTTCCTTTGCTCCTCACGAAATCTCAGCCAATCCTTACAAGAAGCAGGAGGTATAAGGGTATTACACAGTGGATGCTGAGCTCGCTGGTCAGCAATACCCCACTCTCCTGGTACCAAATGTTTTAGCTTCGTCTTCCCGTTGCTGAATGAAAGCATGATCAAAACGACTTAGGGGAACACGCGGATTCTTCCAGCTTAAGATTTTTGGTTTTGGTCACGGGCTTGACAGGAGAGTTCATACCAGCATCAGGTCACATTATTACGAACAGGATTTTCTGAGAGAGGGACATACTTTCTTACTTGCCAGTCTGTCAAAATATTCTCTCCATCTATCCACCTGTCCAAGAATGGTCCCATCCACTATGGGCTGGGTCTTCCTACATCAATTAAAGGGCCTACCTAAACTACCAACCCTTTGCAGATATTCCCAGAGGTTCAGTTTTCAATGAATAAATTGGCATTTGTAAACTGCTACATATACCAATATACATACAACCACATATCTATTCCTGCATAGGGGTTGGCAGAACAGATGAACAGAACCCCATCCTAAGGGGTCAGTTTAGTCCTCCACAACTACTGGTGTGAATTCAGGCCTCTAAGCACGACACACAAGCATATAGCAAACACTGATACCAATGTCTGTCCCCACCCTTCATGGTTCACTCTTCTGTCCAGAAGGTACCAACAGCTGTTCAAGTGGACAGCTGCTTTCCTGTTCCTCATCATGGCAGGTGGTGTGATGGTTTATGAATAAAACTGTGAGCTCATCTCCCAGAATTTTGGGATGAGCAGATGTTTATCCCATAGGTAAATGAAGCTGCCTAGGAAATCTCTTTTGTGATGCACACAGGAATCAGTTTCTCCTTGCTTAGAGTTCTGTGAACATCCTAAGAGCTGGAGGTGATTAATCTGACCTTTGGCATAAAGCCTGTGAAGGACACATAAGGATGATGTCTTCCTTCTATTCTGTAGGATAATGAATGCGCTTCCAGTATTTAGAAACCAATACTTACCGAGTGCCTACTCTTTACCATGAATTGGACTAAGTACTACTAGCCAGTTGAATATGGTCATGTTGACCCTTGGTAGGTAACTCTTCCAAGCCAACTGGATCCAACTTAGTGATCCTAAGCATGGAGGAAATATAGGCTTCAGTATAATAATTCTCAAAATTATGTAGTCCTTGGACATATCTGGAAGGCAATTTTGAATACTCTGCCTGGAAAGAATGAATTAGCGTTATTGGAATCAAGTAAATAGAGGCCAGGGGTTTTTTCAAAGTCTCCAAGGCATGGGGAAGCCAAAACTGGTGCAAAGTGCCAGAAGTAAAGACAGGAAACTTAGAAAATACACAAGAAATAAATTATTTAAAAAGCAATGGAGTGCTTTAACAACAAGAACAACAACAACAACAAAAAACCCAACCTCCTAAAGTTACTCTAAATAATGCTGTTCATTGACAAACATAAAAATTTTATGTTTCAGGTGGACTCAGATATCTCCTAACACAATTGGTTGGTCAAGTAAGAACATTTTGAAAGGGTCTTACCTGCTATGCAGAGTGGTCCCAATTGTTAGAAAAGAGATAGGCCCACCAATTATGCTATAAAGAAGACAACGGCAGCATCAATACCTACTTTTAACTTCACTACAAGAACTTACTCTGTGCAATGTGTGGTTCTAAACATCTCATGGTATTGCTTTATCAGGCCTATTTTAACAGATAAGAAGATCTCCATCTCTGGTCATTCATTAGTGGCCATGTGGGAGCAGCAATGGAAAGGTGAGAATCTCGATTCTAATTCAAGCAATGTGGCTTTGATCTTAACATCAAATAGCTAAACTTGCTCTTCCCATCCTACGTGTAGAATTTTTATTTTCATTTATTGTCTACATTTGAGTTCTTGGGCAAGTCATTTTCCCACTTCTCATGTTTATTATCTGTAACAAGGGTTTAAGCATTTGATTTTGGTTTTAACAGGGTTTACATGAATTAATGCCTATTAACACAGGCCGTATAGATTTAACCCAGAAAGATGAAGATGGTTCTTCCCAGTCACATAGGTCTTAAGTTGGCCTCAAATGGTGGAAAGAGGGTGAATGGCTTTGGAGTACAGTCAAGTTGCCTGTGTTTATTCTCTCCAGTCAACTGTGCAGCTATGACCAAATTAATAAGTTCTCTGGGCCTCTTGGTTCTTTTTGCTTTATACTTGCTTCATGGAAGTAATCTTTTGGGAAATTTAAATAAATTTCCCTTTAGAAATTCATGGTAAGGTATCTGATATAAAGAGAAGGCAATAAAAGAAACAAAAACTAGATGAGGCAGTACACATCTGTAATCCCAATTCTTGGGATTTGAAAGCAGGAGAATTAAGAATTCAAGGTGATCTTCAACTATGTAGCATGGTTAAGGCTTTTATGTGGTCTACGTCAGAATCTACCAAAGGGGAAAAATAAAGATAGAGAAAGAAATAGAAAAGAAAGAAAAGAAATTGAAGAAAGAAAAAGCCAAAATTTAAAAAAAAGACATAGAAAGGTGGAGAGAAAGAAAGGAAGGAATGAAGGGATATAAATTTAAAAAATGAAATAATAAAATGCAATGAAATTTGCACTCAGGTTATAAGGAAGTCATAATATCATGTTAGATTTGCTGTCACTACCTGACTCTTGTGTTTAAGTGTATGTCGTCCTATTGACAGTCTTAATGCAATCCCTGCTACTATAACAAAATCCTTGAGTGATTTTTAAGAAACATACTTCTCATCGTTTTGGAGGCTTAGAACGCCTAAATCAAATCTTTAACCTACCATACATCCTATTGTGAATGGGACAGATAAAGTGAAGGAAATGCTGTGTTCTCATTTAAAAGAATGATAGGAGAGAACAAACTCATTAAGAGTTTTTTTTTTCTTTTCAGCTGTACGTTCTGTTTACAGTCCAGTTACAAACACCTAGCTTTGTACACCTATTAGCTCTCATCTCCAAATACTGGCAGCTTGATGAAATGCTTCCAATATGGAATATCTGGGGATGCTTTAAGATCATACCATCTCCATGAGAAGGATCAGCTTTGAGTATCTAAAACATGCTGCATGGCTGCTAATTTCTCAAGGCCAAAGGTAAGTTTGGGTGTGCAGCTATGTGTTTACCAGTACACATGTGCAGACATGTGCTATGGAAAATCAAGGAAGGTTGCAGACTTTGTGTAATGGAGTCCAAACATGAACATTCTTTTGGCAAGCAGTCCAGAGCTGGGGATTGCTATGAGGCTGGGCAGTGAGGAGACAACTCTGACAGGCAGGAACCCCGAGACTCACAGAGAATGAACTCCATGAAACTGGAGACCACGACTGTCCACACAAGTTTTTTCTGCTTTGTATTTTCTTTCACATTTTCCTATGCATACATGTGTGGTGTGGATGTATGTATTTGCACATAAACGGATGTGTGTGTGTGTGTGTGTGTGTGTGTGTGTGTGTGTGTGCAGGTGCATTCATGTGAAAGTACATGTGGAGGTTCATTCTAATTTCAGGAATTGCCGTCCATTGGAAACTCTCTCGTGGCCCTTCTTCCTTATTCCTTTAGTTAGCGACAGCGACTTTCCCTCAAACCCAAAGTCCACAGATAGGGTTAGCATCCGTAGACAGCTTGTTTTGGGGTTCTCCTGTCTCCACTTCCTGAGGCTGGAGTTACAAGTGGCAGAGTGTGCCTGCCCAGAAATGAATCTGGTCCTAGAGATCTGAACTCAGCTTCTCTGACCGGCAAGGGTTTCCAATGTTGAGGGATTTCCCCAACCCTCCATAGCTCTAATTAATCAAAATATTACCCACCATACAGTATTTTCTCCATCTTAGATTAGTGACAGCTTTGTAGTGTTTATTCCTCTGATTCACCGTGCCATTTTCCTCTTTGAGAAAAATAACCTCAGGGAGCAGGGGAATAAATGATAGAGTTAGCAATGTATAGAATTGAAAGGCGCTCGGAAAATGATCGATGAATAACACTAGCTGTTGTGTGAATTGCTCATGGCATCTGGATGGATGGTGAAGAATAAAGAATAGGCTAAACATTCTCTGGAGACATGAGATGCTCTTTTTGGTCACTGTGACTAAAGAAAATACACTTTTTTTCTCAACTGACAGGGCATCAGGGATTAAGACGGTCAAGTCATAGGATCAGTGTGTATGTAATATTTTAATTAATACTAATGTATGCTGTTTTCAATTAAAGGCTAGATGCCTTAATCTGATTTTTCCAATGCCATCTCTTCTGCTTTTTCAGAAGAGGAAATCTGATTTATTCATTTATTCTATTTTCATCCACACAGCAGTTAGCATATTCCACAAGTGTGAGGATGGAGCAATTGCTACAGCTCTTGGCTTGCAACTGGTGACATCAGCGAGTGAATCCTTACCACGACACAGGGTTGTTCCAATTTAGAAGCCTTAGTTCCCTGTGTCAGGGTTTCCTTCAGAGATCACCCGAATCTAATCAGGAGTCATGAAGGACGTCAGATTCAAGGGAGTGCACAGAACTCTACATGTTTCTTAGAAGACCGGTTCTCAGCCAGGGCTGGTGGCACACAGCTAGGATCCTAAGGCACAAGAAACTGAGGCAGCAGCGTTCTCAGGTCCAGACTGCCTGCGGCTACACAATGAGGTCACTACATAGTGAGATCTATTTCAAAAACAACTAAATAGGGAAAGTGAGATGACTGAGCAGGAAAAAATATTTGTCACACAAGCTTGATGATTTGATTTCAATCTCTAGAACCCACTAGGTGGAAGAAGAAAAGCAACTACTGAAAGAGTGCAGTGCAGGGACTAGAGAGGTGGCTCAGGCGTTAAGCCTCTGAGTTGCAGGCGCAAAGTCCTGAGTTCAGATCCTAGACCCCACGTATAGATGCCGGGCAGAAGCGGGGGTGGACTGTGTTTCTGGTCTTGGTAGGGTGGAGCCTATGAATCCCAGGGCAGAGTAAACAAGGAGGAGGTGGAGGCAGTCCGTGGTGGTTCCCGAATTTGTCCGTGGTTCTACACACACACACACACACACATTTCAGTGAATGAATAAAAATAATACAGGCTTGCTATGGTTAGAATATAAGTTGTCCCCCAAAGCTCATATGGCTGAATCCTTTGTTGCTGTTTGGGAAGGTTATAACAACTTCAGGAGGTGGAGCCTTGCTAGAGAAAAACATGTCATAGGTAATAGGTGGTTAGTCCACCTTACTTTTGGCTTCCATGATGTCCGCAGTGAATTGAGCCATCTCCGGCTCCTGACAACCTACTATGGTTTTCCCGCCATGATGGTCTATATCTCCCCTCTGGAACCATTAGCCAAATAAATCTCACTTTCTCCTCCAAAGTCCTGCATGAGTGTTTTCACACAGCACCAGAAAGAGTAACTGCTACAAGATTCTTTCTCGGTCTAAATCCTTGATGCCTTATTCTCCTCTGAGATCCTGTCACTATAACTGGCATCCATCTGAACTATCAGAAGTTCAAGGTCCCTAATAAGTCCTGACTATCTTCTTGCTTTCCATGCCCTCGCACCCTCAAACTCTTCCACTCTGACCTCCCATGCCTTGCATGGTCACCGGTAACTACTCCAGCACATCCCCCCCTTGATCTTGAATCTCCTTCCACTTTGTACTTTGACAGAAATACTTCTGAAGTTGAAATTTCTTCAAAATTACTTGAATGAATGATCATAGAGATTGGTGTGCCCCACCTCCAGGGAGCATGAGTCAGTAATTAGATCTGTGGAAAGGATCCAGAATGTTCGTGTTCACCAAGTTGCCCAGTGGTACTGATCCTAAAGGTTAGAGGTGGTTGCCTCGTGGCATTACTAGAGGACAGACACTATTTCTTTGCTCACCTCTTAAGTGCAGGCTGTTTCTCCATCCACATTCTAAGTACAATAATTAATTTGTTCCTGGCAGCTATTGCTCTCCCTATGCCCCAAACGCACATTTTTAAAAAAATTTTTTTCAGTGTTATCTGCATGAATAAAGTGAATTTATGATATTCTTTTATTTTAATCCTCAATCCCATTCCCCCTCCTCTTCTCCTTACAGGCAACTCTTCCTCTCCCCTGCTAGTCTCCCTCTGGTTTTCAAGTCATTTTACATGTGTGGCCTCCTGGGTTTACTCTTGACAGCTGTTTCTATGTGTCTCTGTCTTCTTTCCCCAGACATCTTAGAAAGACGCCAGATTATGCTACCTACAAAGCTGTAGTCTATGGCATTACACTGCAATATTACAGATCTCCTCATTGTGCCATACAGTTAACTGTATTTTTCTCTCTGTGTCTTCCAGCATTCTTCAAGTCTCCTCCATGTGTGTAGGTGAACCAAGACACTTGCATGATTTTTGTGACACTCCGTCTCTCTCACTCTCCTCTTCATGCCATTCCATTCCAGAACCTAAACCTCCACTGATTCCTTCTTTAAAAATATCTACAGTGGGGCTGGAGAGGTGACTCAGGGGTTAAGCCTTGGCCTTGCAGGCAGAAGGTCCTGAGTTCAGATCCTAGACCCCATGTATAGACACTGGGTGGAAGTGAGGGCGGCCTGCGTTTCTGGTCCTGGTAGGGCAGAGCCTGTGAATCCCTGGGCAGAGTAAACAAGGAGGAGATGGAGGCGTCCATGGTGGTTCCTGAATTTGTCCGTGGTTCTACACACACACATACATACACATATGCGCACACACATATACACACGCACAATTGAATAAATTAAAAAGAAGATCTACAGTGAGGGCGGTAATGAGATAGCTCAGAGCATAAGTCTGTTTGCAAGTCTGATGACCCACATTCAAGCCCCAGATGCCCACAGTGAACTAACTTCCAAAGTCGTTCCACTCTTGTGCCATGCATGTCTCTCTCTCTTTTTTTCTCTCCTTATTTTTCCTTTTTTTCTCCTCCTTTTTCTCTTTCTCTTCCTCTCCTCCCTCTCTTTCATTGATCAATCAAGCAATTAATATTTTTCTCTATTTTTTTATAGAAAGTTCAATCTGTTGCAGCTTCTCTCTACTGAGCCTGGACCCAAGAGACTTTACAGAACCAGAATCTCCCACTTCACAGATACACTTTTAAGAAACGTCAATGGTGTTGGGTAAATGGCTTAGAACTTAAGAGTCTGCTTTGCAAGCAGAAGGTCCTGAATTCAGATTTCAGGTTCCACAGGAAAACACCAGGCAGAAACATTTGCCACCAGCACTTCTGGCCCTGGAGAGCAGAGCTTGGGAAACAATCGAGTGAAGTCTAAAGGAGGCAGAAGCAATCCAGGATTGTTTCTGGAGTCACCCTTGGCCCTCCACAGACACACACAGTCTCTCTCTCTGCTCTCTCTCTCTCTCTCTCTCTCTCTCTCTCTCTCTCTGGTTCTGCCTCTCTCTCACACACAGTACATGAATAAAATTTAAGAAAAAAAGAAAAGTCAGATGGGCTTAGTGTAATCATAAGGCAGTTCCTTGATATGGCAACAAGCATCTGGGAGTGGAGAAGACCTCAAGCTGTCAATCAAGAAACAGAACAAAGTCATGACCACAAGTGTAGTAGATGATGCTACTTTGAGCAGGATGTGAGTTATAAAGTATATAGAGTATTTAGTGTAAGCCCAGGCTGTGAGTGAACATAAATATCAGCTATTATGCACAGCATGTCATTGATGTCATTGATCTTACACCTTTATTTTTCCAAGTCATACATTATATATATATATATACACATATATATATGGAACACAAATTTAAATATTCATATAACTCTTTTGTTTTCTTTTCCTTTTTTTTTTTAAGTTATCTGTTCCTGTAAATGGCTTAGGAATAAGTGTTTGGCTATACTAACAGATCATTGATAACATTGTCTGACCTGTGGGATTTATTTCGTGGGAAGTTCTGGGGGCCCAAAGCAAGCATCATGTCTTCATACGGCAGGAGAGTTTGTGTAAAAGCACAAAGATGATTGATTTTTCCCAGGATAATTAAACAGCTTCCAAGTCCAGCCATTCCCTTCTCCCCACCCAACAATCAGGGCAAATGAAAAGGTGGTGGAGGAAGCAGAAAGACACTAATAAGCAAGCCTCGGTTTATGAGGCTGTACATTCTGGTTTCCTTAACAACCATTAAGAACACCATTAATGAAATGCAGTCAGATCATTAAGGAAAGAGCTGGCAACAGGGGAGGGGTTCTGTGCAGAATCCTGTTCATTATAGACACAGCCAGATAAGCATTCCGGTCAATTAAGAAATGAGAAAGGGAATAAAGAAAGGGAAGACATTTAAGACGACCAGGGAAAGAATGTTAAAAAATATATACCAGGAAGAAAATATGAGCAGAAACATTGAGGGACACTGGCAGACACTGCATTTGGAAGCATGTTTATCTACTTGCAGCATTGTTGTGAACATATAAAGCTAATTTGACAGAGAAGCACAAGTAGGAAATTCTCAATAGTAATTGAAGAGGGAGATGACGAGTTAATGATTAGCCACAGTGTCTGTAGGTTTAGAGATGGCTGCCTTCCATCTGCCTCCGATGCCAGGGAGCCATTAACATATAATTATACTAAGCTAAATATCTTGATGAAAAGCCCAGGTTTATTTCTTATCGCCCTCAGAGAGCAAGCATTGGATTGGACCAAAGGTTATTGTAGAACTGAAACTCCCATACATAATTTTGTCAGGCAGTGTTTCTTGTTTCTTTTCGCAGCAAAGTCCACCATAAGTTGATGACTGTGAAAATGATTGGGACATAACCATATCATGGATTTTTGTAGATAAGATATGAAAAATTGCATGAATTTGATAAATGCTTCCTTTAGTGTTCTTGCTGTTGTATTTGCTGGCATGAAGGTGGAATGTTAAACCTTGCTTTTATTGGATGAACTATGTACTCTTTCTTCAAATGATCTTTAAAGTGTTTGCCTTTGATTTTTCAGTGGCTGTTCTTTACTAGACCTATGAATGACTTGTTCTTATTTACCATGTCTGTGTTCTGCTAAAGTTTGAATGTTCTGGTTGATTCAGTTCCTTGTTTTTAGAAAATCAGTGACCACTATTTCTTCAAACATCGCTCCGATTCACTTCCATTCATCAGTTGATCTGGATATAGAAACTACGTGTATTGCTTTCTGTTCCTCCCTGTTTCTATGGATCTTTGGTGTTTCTCTTCCTGCTTTTAGTTTGGAATTCATTTGTCTTCCACTGAATTGCCATCATTTCACTTCTGTCTAAACTAATAAAACCTGGTTGGGTTCTGAATATCAAGTAAAATGTTTTATTTTTTTTAACTACAATGTTAGAATTTGTAATTTTTGGACTGAATTCATCATTATTTTATTTTCCTAGGTAAACACTCCAACAATCTAGATGATTTCTTAGTGTATAAGAACATTCTATAAGAACATTCTGTGTTTTTTAATGTCCTGGCTATGGTGTGCTTTATGACTGTAATTACATATCAGCCACTATCTGTGAGCAATTTTTAAGGATTTGGATGACATTATCTTTTATATGTGGAATGCGTGTGCATGTGTATCCACATATATGTGGGTACACATGCACATGGAGGAAGGTAAGAATCTGTGTGTGTGTGCATGTGGAGGCTAAAGTTTGACATCAGGAGTCTCCTTCAGATCTCACCCCAGAACTGAGAGCTTGCTGATTTGGCTGGTACAGTTCACCAGCTTGCCATAGGGATCCCCTTTCTTTCTGTCTCCTGTTCATCAGACATACAGGTGGGCTCCCATACATGCCCAACATTTATATTAAACCACATTAAATTGGTATATTATATTTATATTAAAATTTAATTGATATTCAAAACTCAAACAGTTTTGTTTTTAATTTCTTCATGTGTGTCTGTGAGTATACGTATCTGTGTTTGTAACTGTGTACATCAGAGAGCACTGTATTCCCTGACTTTGGGAATCACCTATAGGTTTAAAAAGCCAGTCAGCCCTATCAGTGAGTAGTGAGTTTAATTAGCCACCCAGCCTCAAGGGAATAAGGAAGAATACTGACCAAGGATGATTTCTAATATCAACCTCAGGCTTCCATATGCACAGACACTTGCATGCAAACACACATGTACTCACATTCACACATGAACATAAACATGTACACACACACACACACATACACACACACACGAAAATGTAAAAAAAGTCATCATGCTTTCCAGAAACCTAGACTTTAGCATTTGTGAGACGTTGTCTGTTTCCGAAGTGCTTTTTTTCCTCATTGTCATTCCTTGAGGTGTTAAAGCTGAAAGCTTCGCCTAAACCCACGTTCTTATTTCCATAACACTATGCAACGACTAAACACTCTGTGCTGTTCAGCTGCTAGCTGCCACAGCACGCTTGGCTTCTCAGCTGTTCTGCTGTTCAGTATTAACAGACCTTTAAAAAGGCTATTAGTGCAGAACACGTGGTGCAGGTCTCGTGAAGTTTTCTCTAAGAGACTGGCCACATAGGGTCTTATTGCTGTGAGAGCTCTGAGCGCCAGATTTTTTTCCACTGTAGTACCACATGACATTAAAATTGAGACATTGCTGCAAAACTATTACAATAATTCTGAAGTTCTTAGTATTATGCATGCTGTTCCTTCACAAATCCATATACATATATATGTATTCCAATGATTCTTCCCTACTTTGTAAAATCTCCCTCCCAAATTCAAAAGCCAGTTTTCATTTTGTTTTGTGTTCCACTGTGTTTAGCCAAGGTTATATGTGTGGCCTGGATATAATATAACATAAAAAGTCTTCTGTGAAGGTAGATGTGATATAAGAGATACCCAGCTTTTTGCGATTGAATTGATAATTTAGACTAAATAAATTTTAATTTTTTATTGATATTTAGTCTTCTTAATTACAAACATGGATGGTTGTTCCTGACCCCCTACTTGCCTTTCCACTCTTTTTCCCACTTTTCCCTCCCTTCATCAATCCATCCCTCTCCCACACACCCTCCTGTCTGTCTGTTTGTGTGGACTGTAGGTTCCCTTGATTGTCTGTATTGGTATGGAGTCAGGTCTCTGTGACAGATTAAGTAGCCCTGCCTCTGTAGGTCTAAATAACTTAAATTTTAATTATTTTTATTAAGACTAACTTGTATAGTGATGTTCATGGTATTATATTAAATACAGAGTATAAACCCACATGCATGCATACATGTGCACATACACACAGAAAACATGACAATTTCTCAAAGAACTGTTAATTGTGTCTTGAACTTTTCAAAGACATCCATAAATACATGTTTGGTGTCATAGGTAATAAAATCCTTCATGTATCCCATAGCTTCAATGCATTTTTGTATTCTTTTATAGCTTAATTATACCACACATTTGTCATTTGGAAAACACCAACTGATTGGAATATACAAGACATGATAGTAACACGTATCTCTCATAACACAAAATCTTTCTGTGGGTCAACTACTGACAAAAATGTCTTAAATACTATAACACTAACAGCTCACAGGGGCTAATGTAAAACTTCCAAAGTTCCCATTTTTCTCATGAAAGTTTGAAGTTCATCATTGGCAGCAGAATTTCTTGAACTGACAAGTTCACTTTGTTCATTTTCAAGCACATTTCTGCCAAACACCCAACTCTGAAGAGCTGTGGTTTCTGTAAGACTTTCTTCCAACTAAAAATAGTGTTCTCTGAAGAAGAGGAGTTGGTTCAGATTGTACTGAAACATTTGTGTGCGCAGAAGACCTATTGTGCTTCTGAGGGCAGCAGAGGCCTCATGAATATGCACCATCTCATTAAAAATTATTAAAATAGACACACTGGACAGGAAGAATTTAGCACAATTAAAATATTTTACTGTTTCTTCAAGAATATTCCTAAATGGGACTGGCATGTCTCTAACTGAACGTGTATGTACAGCCATCAAAATACAATGGGTGCTAGTATGTTTTGATACTTTTCCCTTAATTTAAACTAAGCAACAAGTAATGATACTTATTATAGAAGCAAGCAACACATTATGAGTGACAGCTTATATCATAGAAATGTCATGAAATAGTTTAATACCTTAGATCTCCTAAGAAAGTCCTGGGAATGCTCATAAGACCTAAAATCAAACTTTGAAAATATTATTGCTATCTATTTGGGTCTCGGAGCAATCCTATGGTGATGTTACCTTAGCTGATTCATGAGACTAGTAAGACCTAGGGAGGCTAGTATACTCAAGGTCATAGAAACAGTAATGAACAAGATGTACGGTGTGTGTTCTATACTGTTTACCATTTTCCTATGCTATACTCAGAGCAGAATGAATTACTTAAACCTGAATCAAGGACTGGGAGATGGCTTATTTGGTAAAGTGTTTGTTATGCAAGTAAAAAGGGCTGGTGGTTGGAATCTGAGAACCCAAATAAGATGATGAGTGGATGAGGATGCCCCTCACAATTCCAACCTCAGAAGGCAGAGACTGGGGATTCCCAGTGCAGGCTATTAAAACAGATAAAAACCTATTTGATTAAAAACATTCTCACGTAAAGAGTAAGGTGGAAAAACATTTGAGATTAATTGCCAGTATCAATCTGTGGATCTTCACAGGTGCAAGCATACCCTATGCACACTTGTGTCCACACATGCAAACATGCATACATATACAACACATATCACTCACTCAAATGGAGGTAAAACTCAGCTGAAGAGGGTGTTTATAATTTCAGGTATAATTCATGGCCATGACACTACAGGTCTCTGCATATGAATACGTGGATTTAAGATGGAAGAAAACACATTATTGAACACAGGTGCTCAAATAATGAAAGAGGATGTAGTCATGTCTTATAAACCTGACTCTTCATAGGAATCAAATAGTAAAAGGAGATGCAGATGTTGTATCCTTCAAGAAGAAGAAAAAATCATCTCCAATGGGAGAGTAGAAAAATTGCTTACAAATGGGATCATAACATGAGTCCTCCTGTCCAGATGAGATATTGGAGAAGGAAGAATAATCTCACTGAATAAAATATTACCACATATACTCCTTGGGGGTTGGATGCCATGCTATTTATTTTCTGTTCCTCGACAGCTCCAGAAACATTTTGATTTGAAAATAAAAATCATAAAATATTTAGTCTTAAAAAAGAGGATTTACAAGTTCTTCAGCAACTTGCAACATGTGTTCACTTAGAATAAAAAGCTGATGGACTAATTCTCTTAATCATGTGCAAACTTGCTTGGAATTACCTACCCGACTGAACCAGGGCTGTCTGGGAAGTCGTTTTCTGCTTATGAAAGGTGTAAGGGAGACACTGCCCACTATTTTATGTTCTTAAGAAACCTTGAGCCTTTCCCACGTGGGTATCTGTGCAAGGCACTGGACTCCTTGGCCCCATGGCCGTAGGCCTGGCTCTGGGGCAGCAGTAGGCTTTAGCAGATTGGATTTCCTCTCTAGTGGGGGACAGTGCTTGGTGTGCAAGTGACAGCCCCTTGGCCACGCCCTAGGCTGTCAGCAAACAACACACTCCTTTCTGGAGCAGGGTCTGTGCAGGGTTTTGGGCCTCACAGCCAGCCCCAGGCCACACCCCTAAGCTCTGGGGCAGCAGCAAGCTTTAGCAGATCATGTTTCCTCTTGCGTGGGGGCTGTTGCCATGGGCTTGGTCTCAAGGCCCCTAGGCTGGCAAGCCTACAGCCTTAATCAGTCCCCCTCCCATTGAGCCAACCACTAACAAACTCCCCAAGAATTTAACAGAGTCTCACAAAAACCACAAGCCATGGACTAGGATATCAACACCTTGCAACTGAAGACCTTAAAACTTTTCAATCAGCAGAGGAAATCTTACCCTCCAACCTCAAGTCACTCTTTTACTTTCCTTTTCATTTCAATTGATAGCCAATACTGCTCCAGACCTGTATGCAGCACACACAAAGTCCCAAGCACCCATGGCTTAGGGTATTAATCTTTCATCGTCATACACCTCTAAGGAATTAATGGTTACCATATCACACTAATCTCTAAGCCCTAGCTACTAAACTCACACTATTTCACAATATAAAGTTGATCTGATACTTAACCCAAACACACATGACAACACTTGACACACAATCCTAAACTTCTAGGCAAATCTAGACTTAAACTCTGTCACCCTTGTACCCATAATATGGCTTCCATCCATTGTTCTGATAACATAATCACCTTACCCACAAAATAACACCAAGGAGCCTTAGACTGACACCTTCAACACCTAGGTCATTAGTAGTCACAACGATCCAAGTGCAGGAATTGTGTCTGACTCATAATAGTCAAAAACACAAATGAAGAAAAATTCAAGAAATCAAATACAAAATGCCTAGGTCACACAGTAAATCCACAAGAAACAATAAAAACAACAACTACTTCCTTAGAAAAAATGTTGACCCCCAAAATAATGGATCCCTACTAGAGTAACCCCTCAGATATTAGTCAAAAATTCAATAACCTAGACAAGTATTTTAAAAGCATGATCTTTGGTATAATCAAAACAATGAAAGAGGAAATCCAAGAGGAGTTAAGATAACTGCATAAGCCAATATGGAAAGGAGCAAAGCAGACACTTAAATGAAATGAAAAAGACAATTGAAGAAACAAAACTAGGCATAAAGCAGTTGAAAAAAATTTTATGCAGTGATTAAACTCAAGATTAAAAATAAACTATAATCTGAAATTCAATAGAAAGCCTTACCAACACAACCAATGAAGTAGAAAATACAATGTCAGCTATAGAATAAAAGATTGCAGAACAAATTGATTCAATAAAGCAATTGATAAAGCAAAAACAAACAAAAAACTTGAGAGGAATATTCAAAAACTATGGGATTCCTTGAAGAAACCAAACCTACCCATTCATGGAATACCAGAAAAATAAATTCATAAAGCCACTTCAGAAGATATTTCTCACATTATGATTAATGAAAAATTTTCCACATCAAAGGAAAGAGAATCTCATCCAAGTGCAAAAGGCATAGCACACTCCAATCAGATGTGACCAAAATATAAACTTGCCATGACAAATTATGATCAAAACACTATAAAGAGAATGAGTTGAGAGAATCAAAATAGAAAAATCAAATCACATTTAAAGATAAGCCTATTAAAATAATAGGTGATTTTTCAGTGGAAACAGTGAAAGTCAGAAGAACTTGGAAATATGTACTTCAAGTCATGAATGAATATAAACACCAACCCAGATTGATATGCCCATCAAAACTATCAGTCATGATTAAGGGTGAGAGAAAAATCTTCTATCATAAGGACAAGCTGAAGGTTTACATGAACGCCAAACCAGACCTCCAAAAGATGCTAGAAAAGATACTGAAGCTTCAAAGGAAAGGAAAAACATGTGAGAGGACTGAAGGAAAATAATAATACCAACACAACTTCTTAGCAAAGAAACACACATAAACCACAAAACACAGAAAATGACAGGAATCAACAAACATTTCTCAATTATATCACTAAATGTCAGTGGAATTAACTCTGTAATTAAAAGACATAGACTACAAACATGGATTAAATACCACAATCCATTAGTCTGCTGCCTTAAGGAAAGACTTCTCACCATGAAAAACTGGCACATTCTCAGAGCAAAAGACCGGTCAAAAGCTAATGGCAAAAGGAAACAAGCAGGAGTAGCAATTCTTGTATCTGAGAAAATTGACGTGGAACCAAAAGAAATGATAAGAAACACAGAAGGATAATACACATTAGTCAAAGGAACTTCACAATATTGAACATATACACACCTAATGTAGGCTCAATCACATTTATTAAACAAATATTATAACATTTAAAACATCAAATCAATCCAAATATAATAATAGTAAGGGACTTCAACACCCTATTCTCACCATTAAATAGGTCAACAGGCCAAAACTGAACACTGATACATTGGACCTGCCTGAGCTCTACTGTACATCTATCCCAACACCAAGGAATGCACATTCTTTTCAGCAGCCCATAGAACTTTCTCCAAAACATATCATACGTTGGGACACAAAGCAAGCCTCCACATATACAGAAAAGTTTAAATTAAAATATTGTACCTTATCAGAACACCTAGGAATAAAGATAGACATTCACAATAAATCAAATGACAGAAAATACATGAATTCTTGGAAATTAAATACCATGATACTGAATGAAGAATGTGTTCAGGCAGAAGTCTACAGGGAAATTAAAAAATTCCCAGAAATGAATGATAATGAAAACACAATATATCAAAATCTTTGATATGATGAAGGCAGTCCTAAGAGAAAAGTTTATAGCACTCAATTCTTATATCAAAAAAATGGAAACATCATAAGTAAACAACTTAACAATACAATTTAAAGTTTTAGAGACACAAGAACAATCCAAACTCAAAAGCAGCAGAAAATAGGAAAGCAGGCGAGAAATATCTGAAATTGAGCTAAACAAAACGATAAAAGAAAAAGCTGTTCTTTGAAAAAGTCTCTGAGATTGATAAAACTTTAGACAAATTAACCAAAGCCAAAAGTGAGAAAACCCAAATTGATAAAATTAGAGATAAAAATGGAGTCATTACAACTGATACCAAGGAAACTCAGAGAATCATGAGGTCATACTTCAAGAACTTATATTTTACAAAATTTGACAATCAGAAAGAAATGGATGAATTTTTTTAGTATGTACAACTTGCCAAATTTGAATAGGATAAAATGAATTATTTAGACAGTCCTATAACAAGTGATGAAATTAAAGAAGTAATTACACTCCCCACCAAAATGAGCCCAGGACCAGATGGAGTCAGTGCATAATTCTACCATACATTTACCAACAACTAACACCACTACTCCTTAAACTATTACATAAAATAGCAAAGGAAGGAATACTCCAAATCCTTTCTACAAAGTTAATATTATAACTGATCCTAAACTCAAATAAAAATAGAAAAAAAGAAGACTTTAGGCCAATCTTTTTGATGAACACAGATTCTCAACAAAATTTTAGCAAACCAGATTCTAAAACACATCAAAAAATTATTCACTATGATCAAGTAGGATTTATTCCAGGCACACAAGGTTGGTTCAACCTCTGCAAATCAATAGAGGTACTCATTCATATAAACAAATCCAAGAACCAAAACCACATCATTATTTCTATAGATGCAGAAAAAGCTTTTGACGAGGTCTAACATTCTTTTTGTGATCAAAGTGCTGGAGACAATTGGAATGGAAGGAATATACATCGATATAATAAAGAAAATATACAACAAGCCTATAGAAAGGATCATTCTAAATGGTGAAAAACCTGAAGCATTCCTTCTTCAATCAGGAACTAGACAAGATTGTCCACTCTTACCATGTTTATTCAATATTGTATTGGAAGTCTTAGCTTGAGCTTATAGACAGAAAAAGAAAATAAAAGAGGTACAAATAGGAAAAGAAAAGTCAAGATGTCCCAATTCATAGATGACATTGTCCTATATCTGACAGACTACAAAAAATTCATGAGGAAATTTGGGGAAACTAATACATGATTTCAGCAGAATGGTCAGGTACAAAGTTAATGTTCAAAAATCAGTGACTTTTTTTTTTTAAATGAAGGATGAAAAAAGTGAGAAAGTCCTAAGAGAAACAATTCAATTTACCATAGCCCCTAAAAAAGTGAAACACCTTGGTATAAATCTAACCAAGGAAATGAAAGACCTGTACAATGAAAATTTTAAAAACCTAAAGAAAGAAATTTCAAAAGACACAGGAAGGTGGAAAGACCTCCTATGGTCATGGATCAGTAGAATTAACATTATGAAAATCACTATCCTACCAAAAGCAATATACATTTTCATGCTATAACTATCAAAATTCCAAGGTAATTCTTCACAGAAATTGACAAAGCAGTCTCAAAATTTATATGTAAACACAAAAGGACCAAGATAACAAAAATAATCCTGAGTTATGAAAACTATGCTGGAAGTATCATCTTGCCTTAAACTGTACTACAAATCCATAGTAATAAAGATAGCATGGTGTCACCAAACTATTGCACTAGTCAGGGTTCTCTAGAAAAACACAATGAGTAGAATAAACTATATATATGAATTTATTGGTTTGTTAGTCAAAATGGCTATCTGGATCTGATAAATTCAGGAGCTGAACATCTCAGTAGTCCCAGTCAGCTGCTGAAGGCTGGGGGAATCCTGGAGAGTCTCTGGACTTAAGTCTTATCGGAGGGTCAAAGAACTTGTTGACATTGAGAGAGAGAGAGAGAGAGAGAGAGAGAGAGAGAGAGAGAGAGAGAGAGAGAGAGAGAGAGAGAGAGAGAGAGAGAGAGAGAGAGAGAGACAGAGAGAGAGAGAGAGAAAGAAAGAGAGAGAGAGAATGAGAATGTTACTGGAAAGTATTTCCCCAGATTAGTGATCTCTCAATCAACATTTGGTCTTGTATTTCAAATAACTTCAAATACCTTAAGTCAGACAATCTCTTTATTTTTATTAATAATTTTTATGCAAATTTGTTAGATATTTGTTAGACATTTTAATTTAGTCCCTGGTAAAGTTTCTTTTAAGTTCCAGGGCTCATTTTTTAATTGCCCATTTGTTTCCTTGATGTTTAGTTTTCTAAGTTCTTTGTGCATTCTGGATAATAGAGCTCTATCAGATATGTGGTTAGTGAAGATTTTCTCCCATTCTGTGGGTTGCCTTTGTGCTTGACTTACAATCTCTTTATCTGAACAGAAGCTCTTTAATTTCACAAGATACCATCTGTTGAGTGTTGGTTGTAGTGACTGTGCATTGGATGTCTGTTTAGGAACTGTTGGCCTAGCCCAATCAGCTTGAGGGAGTTCCCTACCCTTTCAACTATGGTTTTTATGGTCTCTGGCCTTATATTGAGGTCCTTGATCATTTTGGAATTAAGTCTTGTAGATGGTGACAAATATGGGTCCAGTTTTAATCTTCTGCATGTGGAGATCCAGTTTTGCCAGCACCATTTGTTGAAGATGCTGTTCTTTTTCCACTGGATTCTTTGGGCCCCTTTGTCAAAGACCAAATGGCTGTAACTTTGTGGGCTTATATCTGGGTCTTAAACCCTTATCCATTGATCTCTGTGTCTATTTTGGAGCCAGTACCAAGGTTTGGAGCCAGTACCAAGGTGTTTTTACAACTATGGATTTGTAGTATAGACTAAGGTTTGGTATGGTGATACCTCCAGCAGTGTTTTTGTTACTCAGGATTGTCTTTGCTATCCTGGGTCTTTTGTGCCTCCATATGAATTTTAAGATTGTTTGGTCAACTTCTTTAAAGAATTGCTTTGGGATTTTAATTGGTATACCACTGAATTTGTATATTGCCTTTGGTAGGATGGTCATTTTTACGATGTTGATTCTGCCAATCCAGGAACATGGGAGGTCTTTCCTCGGTGTCTTCTGCAATTTCTTTCTTTAGGGTTTTAAAGTTTTCATTGTAAAGGTCTCTTACTTTTTGAGCTAGGTTTATGCCAAGGTATTTCATTTTTTTAGGGGTTATAGTAAATGGGATTGTTTCTCTCAAGGCTTTTTCACATTCGTTCTGGGCATATAGGAAGATCACTGACTTTTGTACATTTATTTTGTATCCTGCCACCCTGCTGAACTTCTGTATTAGTTCCAGGAGCTTGCTGGTGGAGTTTTTGGGATCACTCCGGTATAAGATCATGTCATCTGCAAATAGAGATAACTTGACTTCTTCCTTGCCCATTTGAATCCCTTTTATCTTCCTTTCTTGTCTTATGGCCTCAGCTAAGACTTCAAGTACAATATTGAATAGAAGTGGTGAGAGTGCACAGCCTTGTCTAGTTCCTGATTGAAGTGGGAATGCTTCAGGTTTTTCCCCATTGAGTATAATCCTTGCTGTAGGCTTATTGTATACAGCTTTTATTATATTGATAAAGGTTCCTTCCAGTCCAACCTTCTCTAGGGTTTTGATCAAAAAGGGCTCTTGGATCTTGTCAAAAGCATTTTTTACATCTATCTAGAGCATCATGTGGTTTTGAATTTTGGACTGGTTTATATGGTGAATTACATATATTGATTTGTGTATGTTGAACCAATCTTGTGTGCCTGGGATAAGCCCTACTTGATCCCCGTGAATGATCTTTTTGATATGTTTTTAAATCGGATTTCCTAAGACTTTATTAAGAATCTTTGCATCTGTGTTCATCAAAGAGATTGGCTTATAGTTTTCTTTAACAATTATCTTAAAAAATGCTCCACATCCTTAGCCATCAGGGAAATGCAAATCAAAACCTCCCTGAGATATCATCTCACCCCGGTCAGGATGGCAAAAATCCACAAAGAAACAACACCAAATGCTGGAGAGGATGTGGATAGAGGAGAACTCTTCTACATTGCTGGTGGGAATGTAGGCTCATACAACCACTCTGGCGAACCATCTGGCGATTCTTAAAGAAGTTAAAGATTAAAATGCCATATGACCCTGCTATTCCACTTTTGGGAAAAACCCCCCAAACAATAAAAATTCACCTTGATAGCACAAGCATGACCATGTTTATAGTAGCACTGTTTACAATAGCAAAGTCATGGAATCAACCCAAATGTCCAACAGTTGATGAGTGGATAAGGAAAATGTGGTACATTTATACAATGGAATATTACTCAGCCATCAAAAATGATGAATTAATGAAATTTGCCCCGAAATGGATGGAATTAGAAACAATTATATTGAGTGAAGTATCCCAGACACAGAAAATTAAGGACCGTTTGTACTCCCCAATAGGTGGATCCTAGTACCAAACCCACTTAGAGACACACTCAAAGATAAATCTCTGTAATACCTACAGTAATTGCAAAGATTATAAATAGGAGGGAAGGGGAAAGAGGGCCACACCATAAACAAGGAGAGAGGGGATCATGTTACAGCAGAGAAAATAGGCCACCACCAAGGACTGCAAGTAAGTAATGAGACACCTGGTTAAGTTCACAGATTTTCATTCCTGAGCATTTGCAACTGATGGGGTATGATCTCACCAGAAGGGGAGGGCATGTAATCTAGCAGTCTGAAAGTAACCATTGTGCAAATGGGAGACTGACCCCCCCTCACTGTGGTCTCCTACTTTTATTACATCTACCTTTGAATATACTCTTATAATAAGACTCTATTTTAACAGCTTTTTATCTCTGGCCAGTGGTGACATCCAATACCCATCAGGATTTAGCCAAGGGTATTGCAGGAATAGCAAAACTAAAAAAAAAAATAAATAAAAAACCATAATTCAGAACATCAGAGACTCTATATCAAACACCTGGAACCAGGCCAGCCTAATCTCTCCCCATCCTGAAGCTCAGGGAAATTTGTGGAAGAGGGGGCAGTAAGATTGTAAGAGCACAAGGATGGGGAGGAGTAATGATATGCAAGATACTCCACAAAAGTTAGGTCCAAAGCAATCACAATAGGACTTTGCATGACCTGCCCAATGACCAACACATTATTGACTCCTCAAAGTCCAGCATGGACTAAAGGAAGTAGGATCCTTAGAAGCAAGGGATTAACAGCCACAATAGTGTTCCTATACTTATGGGGAACACAAGAAAGAGTTCTAGGAAATGCCACTGAGTCCTTACACCTCATCAGAGAGGAGGACCCAGAGGAAAGCTGACATACACATTAAAGGACACTCCAGGGAGAGGGAGGAGGCACTGGGTGATAAGGAGGGAGGAGGGGGGAAAGGAAAGGGAAAAGGGGGAGGGAGCTAGAGGTCCAGGGAGGGGTGGAGGGAGGGAGGGGACCAGTGTACCTACTAAGTTTGTATGAGTGGAAATAAATAAATAAATAAATAAATAAATAAACAAATAAATAAATAAATAAAAATAATTTTGATACAAATTTGATAGGTGTCCCATTCCCCTCCCTTCCTTCACTCCTCCCTGTGTCTCCTTGCTCCTTCCCTCCTATTCCCTTTCCTTCCCCACTCCCTTGTTTCCACTGCCCCCTCCCCCCATTTCTGGAGCATCCTTTAGTGTGCATGTCATACTTCCTTCTGGGTCCTTCTCTCTGATGGAGTGTAGGGACTTAGTAGCATTGTCTAGAGCTCTTTTTTTGTATTCCCCTTTAGTATAGGAATACTATTGTGGCTATTAATCTCTTGCCTCTAAGGATCCTAGTGCCTGTGATCCATTCTAGAGTTTGGCAGGTCAATGACATGTTGCTCATTGCATAGGTCATGCAAAGTCCTATTATGGTTACTTTGGTCCTAACTTGTGTAGAGTTCCATATCGTTGTTCCTCCCCATCTTTAGGCTCTTACAATCTTACTGCCCCCTCTTCTGTAAATTTCCCTGAGCTTTAGGATGGGGAGAGATTAGCCTGGCCTGTTTCCTGGTGATTAATGATGATCTGAATTATGATTTGCTATTCTTTTTTTTTCTTCTTCCAGTTTTGCTGTTCCTGGACCACCCTGGGCTCCATCCTGATGGGTATTGGATGTCACCTCCTAGCCAGAGATAAAAGGCTGTTAAAATAGTGTGTTATTATAACAGTAGATTCAAAGGCAGATGGACTAAGAGTAGGAGACCACAGTGAGGGGGGGTCAGTCTCCCATTTGCAGGATGGTTATCTTCTATCTGCCAGACTCTATGCCCTCTCTTTCTGTTGAGATCAAACCCCATCAGTTGCAAGTGCCCAGGAAGGAAAGTCTGTGAGCTTAACCAGATGTCTCATTACTTATTTGCAGTACTTGATAATGGCCTGTGTTCTCTGCTATAGCAAGATCCCCTCTCACCTTGTTTTTGGAGGTGCCCTCCTTCCCCTTCCCTTCTGTTTATAATCTTTGCAATTATTGTAGGTAACCTGAGCACAATGGCAACCCACAGAATGGGAGAAAATCTTCACTAACCACATATCTGATAGAGCTCTACTGTCCAGAGTGCACAAAGAACTTAGAAAACTAAACATCAAGGAAACAAATGGCCCAATTAAAAAATGGGCCTTGGAACTCAAAAGAAACTTTACCAGGGACGAAATTGAAATGTCTAACAAATATCTTAAAAAATGCTCCGTATCCTTAGCCATCAGGGAAATGCAAATCAAAACATCCCTGAGATATCATCTCACCCCAGTCAAGATGGCAAAAATCCACAATACAAACAACACCAAATGCTGGAAAGGATGTGGCGAGAAGGGAACTCTTCTACATTGTTGGTGGGAATGCATACTTATGCAACCACTCTGCGAGCAGTCTGGCGAGTCTTAAAAAAATTAAAGATTGAAATACCATTTGACCCTGCTATTCCACTTTTGAGAATAATCCCCCATACAGCAAAAATTCAACTTGCTAGCACAAGCACGAGCATGTACATAGCAGCACAATTTACAATAGCAAAATCATGGAATAAACCCAAAGGCCCTACAGTTGAGGAGTAGATAAGAAAAATGTGGTACATCTATACAATGGAATATTACTCAGACATCAAAAATGATGAATTAATGAGATTTGCCAGGAAATGGATGGGATTAGAAAAAATTATATTGAGTGAAGTATCCCAGACACAGAAAATTAAGCTCTGTATGTGCTCCCTAATAGGTGGATCCTAGTACCAAACCCACTTAGTGACAGATAGTCTCTTTAAATGGTCAAATGACTGGTTAATCCCAGATACACTGTTAAATTGACTACTGATATTAGCTATCACATATACGTGTGTGTGTGTGTGTGTGTGTGTGTGTGTGTGTGTATTTGTGTGTATATGTGTTTACATTATAAAAATCACCATCCTACCAAAAGCAATATATATTTTCATTGCTATATCAATCAAAATTCCAAGGCAGTTCTTCACAGAAATTGACAAAGCAATCTCAAAATTCATATGGAAACACAAAAGGACCAGGATAGCATAAATAATCCTGAGTTCGAAAAACTATGCTGGACATTCATCTGACAGAGGTTGAGAAAGAAGAAGATATGTATGCCACAGGTTCAGTATAGAATTTAAGAGGACAACTTTTTTTTCTTGTGTGCTCTAATGATCAAGCCAGTTTGCCAGGTTTTCAAATATGTGCCTTTATGTTTTGATCTATCTCACCTGTATTTCTGATCAATTTTTTACTTGTCTTGAATGTATAGAGTGACTTTTATTTCTAAGAGCCATTTATTTCTCTACTTTATGCTGTATCCTTAGGACACTATTCTTCAAATAACACATTAAAACACATGAACATGAAAAGACACTTGATATTTTTAAGGAAATGCTGAGCAAAAGTAAATGCATTTCAATTTCCTTCTGGAGTTTGACTATTTGCATACAAAAGACAAAAATAAAGGACTCTTACAGTATTCTCTGGGATAGTGATTGTTAGCAAATAGTCATGGAAATATATAAAAACTGGAAAGAATAAAGTCGGTAAAAATTGTTAGCTATCTCATCTCTTGCAAGGGAATTTTCACATTAGAAACAATTACCAACACTTTTTGGTCAAAATTCTACTGAAGAAATGATTCTCCAGTGATCAGGGAACTTGCAAGGACACCAAATTATACTCATCATTTTTATTTTAAGTATTTGTAAATTTATCTGAGCAACTAAGTTTCTTCTCACAAGAAAGCATATGTAAAGATTTATCTTCTTTTATGTTCAGTGAAATCTATTTCCACAGAATAGTTTTGCTCTTTACCCTACTTTAAAGGGTTTTTCTCCAAGATAGAAACCTGACAAGTGCTTTGCAACTTTATTGCTAATTTGTAGTCACAGTTCTACAACATAACAGCAGGATTTGTAGCTTACAACTATTGTTGAGTGAGCAAATAAATTAATTTGAAAATTAGCTGAAATTTATTAATTGATATGATATCTTTTGACCTGTCTGTACCTAGCATTAAATTTCAGGGATCTGTCTATCACAGAATGCATCTATCTATCTATCTATCTATCTATCTATCTATCTATCTATCTATCTATATATATATCTATCTTCCATTTCCCCTTCTCAAACTTCCTGATTCATCAATTTTTAGTAAGCTGAATAATGCGCTTTCTTAGTAACTTTTCCATTTCTCTCTTTACAATGGGAACCTATGAAGACACAGGGAATGCATATGCTCCCTTGTGTCTTCCAAATACTTGAAACACTATGTGATGTGGAACTTGCTCAATGAATATGTGGCATGTGGTTGCACTGCCTCATTGCATACTCACGAGAGCACCACAGAAGCTTCTAGCATTATTTTATTGCTTATTATTTGTGCTATAATTAGATTCCTTGACATAGCTCTGATTCTGAAATTATGTTGTATAAAATTCTTTCATACACGACACCACATTATTTATACAATGTAGTTTTTATGCGAACTGGATTATAGCTTAAGGAAACTTTTGAAACATGATGTAGCATGATTTCTGAGTTTATTATTTTTGTATAAATGAATTTCAAATCCTTGAAGGTAATAGGCAACGTTTTTATTGAAATTGTTTGCTTTGAATCTCATAAGACCACTGTACAAAAGTCCTATTCAAACATGATAATCAATCTCCCATTTCTGTTTACATCTGAAGATTCTAGTTCATCATTTCCATTCAAGACTGAAGTCATTCACTCCTAATTGGGCATCTTGTGTGCTCTATCTCAATTGCAGAGCAAAGCTGCCTGAAGCCCTCATTACAGAGGCATTGTCTTGCATCAAAAGTCACAAAGTGCTGTGTGTTCTCACCAGAAAAACAAAGCATTATTGCGAAGCCTTATTCTACCTCATGAAGCTCTTTAGATGACAAGAGTGTGTCTAGCTCAGCAGCAGCCCCTGGGAGAAGGCGAAAAAAGTTACCTAGAAGATAACATCGCTTTCCAGAGAAACAACTGGTGTGACCAAGGAACCTGATTCACACTTCTTCCTCTCCTGCACACATGTTCTCCTTCTCTTCCAATTTCCTTGAAGTATTAATGACTGGGTGGAAGGTAACAGGAAAGAAAATTTTCATAAGTTCCTGCCACAAAGAAGTAGGGATCTTCCCACGCATAACTGCTTAAATGCATTTCCAGATAGAGAAATTTTTCAGTTACAGATGTGACTTTTAGGAAAGATTGCATGTCAGACAGAAAGACTCAGTTGGTTCAGAAATTTTAGCATAGATAACTATTTTATATTTGTTCAGTATAGAAGTAAAAAGCTCATGTTTTTATTCTGGGTCCAAAGTAATTCCATTCAATTTTTATTGTTGAATTTAAATAAATATTTCTGTAATAATTTAAAATAGTGTTGACATATCAAATGTCAAACACTTATTTCCTGTTGGTACCATTACTGTAATAATAATTGAACCCTGATAGCGTGAAGGTGTATGTTAAATCTGATTTCTTCCCTTAAAGTGGCACAGACATCAATCCTTTTTGAGTGTACTCAAGTCCATAGAGACTTATGACTCATGTACTCATGTCACACAAAGAAACAGAGCATATTGCCATTGAGATATATTTCTACAACTTTCTGGACTGATTTGATCCTTAGATGAACTTTATTTGGTTATCAGATGAAAATAATTCTACCTCAGCATTTGGCGCTGGAACAAGCATTTTGCTTATAAATCATCACTGTCATGTCCTGTGGTGCTCTCTTTGGACTTAGTGCTTTCTATGCACCTATCTCACTCTATTTTCAATAAATGCTACTAAGATCTTCCCATTTACCAGGGTTATCACAATTAAAAAAGGGAAAATTTACTTACTATAAAGTATCTTTCAGCATCTCTGTAGAGCAGTAATTTCACTATGGTGGTGAATGGTTACCACCATTTCAAGTTTTTCAAGTAGAGACAACACTGAATTTGATACTGGTTTTTCAACATAAAATTATAGTTATATATATATATATATTTGGGATCTATACATGCCTTTACATATATGCCTATATATAATACAAAATTACAACTGAACATATTCTAAAATATTATATATCATATATAATATGTATGAAAGTTCATATGAAGAATATATAAATAAAGAATCACCAATTTATCTTCTTAAACTGAACAGCTATGACCTGTCAAATTGAATTATTGGACATGAGTTTTATCATTAAATAGATTTTGGTCGCACTGGAAATTATCACTTCCATGTACATTTATCTACTTAATGTAATATCTCCAAGCATCTCAATGTTAGAATGTGCATTTGTGAAGAATACACATTAACATTCATGTTGGCACAACAGCCAACAGGCATCTAGGCAGCAGATCTACATATCTATAAATAGAGAGATAGACAGACACACGGATGGACAGACAGATAGATAGATAGATAGATAGATAGATAGATAGATAGATGGATGATGGATGGATGATGGATGGATGGATGGATGGATGGATGGATGGATAGATGGATGGATGGATACATAGACAGACAGACAGAGAGAAGGTAAATCTAGGGAAGGTCCATCATGTCACAGTTGTGATGAAGTCCCATTGTCACAAGCTGATCTTGTTAGACAAGAATCCTATTTTGCTAATAGGATAAAATGGGAGAATAACAAACGAACCAAGCAAAGCAGCCTAAGAGCCAGATGACGTTGGACTGGGCTTCACGCCCATCTGGCAAGGCCAGAACTGAAGCATACACATCTTGCCCAGTGCCTCATCTTCCTCTTAAGAGACATCTACAAAACTCTAAGGCTTTGTGAGATTCTGTCCAAATTAACACCACACACTGCACTATCCAGGGCCTTCTAGCAACCAATAAGACATGTGAATATGGGCCCCTGTGACAAAGAAGATAAGGAGATGGATGGCATTGAGGGATAAGCACAGAGAGAGTCAAGGATATGAGAGATTTGTCATTGATGTTGGTGCTTGAGCAAAGCCATATGTTCTGTTTGCAAGCTAGGAAGTCAGTGTTGTTCAATGGGAAAATAATCCATCTGACACCTGAGGATCAATGGCATGAGATCGTGTCTGTGCCCAAAGGTCTGAGAGCTGGTAACAGTTTATTTTGGCAAAGGAGAAGCTAATATTCCCAAGGGAATAAGCAACTGCCCTCAGTATCCTTCCCACGTTCTGGGCTTAGCTGATGTCTCCATGGATTGGAAGCTAGAGAAAAGCAGACTGGGTGATGAAGATTACCCATGTCTTCCTCTTGGCATAAAAGTGGGATTTGGGTTGGTGGCAGAGGAAGTTCTCCAGCCCCTTTACACCAGAGTATTAGCTTCTCCTTCTAAGGCCAACCTCCTCTCAGTTAACCCTTTCCTCAACTCCTGTGGTCCTTTCTGATTTTCTGTAAACATGCCCGTATCTTACTTTTCTCTGTAGTTAGTACCAATATGTTTCATCTCTTTCTTTCTCTTAACCCTTATCTATTTGGTTAGTGTGTGTGCGCGTGTGTATATGAGGTGTGTGTGTGTAGAGGAAGGTGTTTATGTTGTACATGTATATGTATGTATGCACACTTCTTGATACCAAAGGACAACATCAGTGTTGCTCTGCTATCATATGTCCTGTGGATTTTCCACTGAGAATAACACCATATCCTTTTGGATCTTGCCCCCAGTTTTACTTCAGACGAGTAGGTTGGGCTATTTCTGTTTCTGCAGCAATTTGCAATATTTCAACTTCAAGGAAAAGTCACTGTAGAATAGGAAATGATTGAAATTGACAAGATTCAGGGTGGGGTGCTCCCCAAGATGAAGAAAATCAGCAAACAACTTTTGAGGCAGCAGACTCTTCAACCATACATAAGTCTAAAGGAGACTGAGCAGTCTAGAAGTTTGGAGGGTATTTTTGTAGGTACAAGTCATGTAGCAGAAAGCACCAGGGTTAGAGCTTCTGTGAGTCTCACCCAGGCCAGGGTGGGCTTTCTATTGAGACAGATGACTTTGAATCATTTCTGTTCCGGTAAATAATCTTAACAGCTACTCTCGTTGACTCCAATAAACTGAATAATTCATCAAGTTGGACCTTGGCATAATTATTACTTTGTCCTGTCATTGAACTTCTCTCTGGGGTAGATAGACATTTGCGTGACATCTTACCAGGAAAATATCATGTCACACCATCCACATTAGCTTTTCTTTTTCATGTGTATGTATATATGAGGTGCGTGCATATGTGTATATGTATTTGTATGTGGGTGGGAACACATGCACGTAATTGCACATAAGTAAGTTGCAGTCAGCCTACATTGTTGTCCATAAATTCATGACTTAACAGTTTAAAGGAACAAGAAATTTTATTCTGGCATACTAATTTTACAGTTCCTTGTCTAGCTGGACAGAAGAGTGTGTACCAATACCAAGACTGAGGGAACTGTCTATGCCATATCCTTAGGACTACTAAGAGGGACATCTTCCCTTGCCAGGCAAACATATCTGACCACTTATACCAAAGGATGTCAACCTCATTGCATAGTTCCCTCCACCTTATCTGCCTGCCCTGGGGTAAGCCATACCCACCATTGTCTGGGTCTCCCCAGGCAATCTGAAGGCTTATTCTAGGCTTAACTCAACAGCCAATTTGTCTCAATGCGTCCAGAGCTCTGAGCCCTCAACTGTCAAGTTGACGATGTCTGTGACAGAAAGTACACATGTGGAGGACTGAAGGTGAAGATGAAAATCATCACTTCTTCCACTTTAGTCTTTTGAGTGGATATTTGACCCAGAGGATACCATTAGAGCTGTCAACTAGCTTTCTTTGATTCAGATTCTCTAACTCTGCTTTGCAATACTAGCAAATCGTCAGGTTACCACACCAGCTGGGTATTATTTCACATGGAATCTGGGAACCTGAATGCTTTAACCACTGAGACACGCCCCACCTCTGCCTTCTTTTTTCATGGGGGGGTGTTATTAAAAATTTATTGTGTTGTTAATTTTTTCAGCTTTTACAATTACATTGAGTGTTCATCTTAGCTTCCCTCCCTCCCTCCTCTCTTCATTCCCTTCCTTTCCTTTTACCATTCCTTCCCAATCATCTACCTCTATGCTTCTAGGGACTTTAGGATACACTATGGCTTGTCTACTCCCATGTGGGTTCAGGCCTCCATAGTGTAACAAGTTATCTTTCTTCAGGCTACCCAACTGATATGTGCATTTTCCTTCACTCATCCAGTTTTAGACCCAAAGGTTTCCACTCTATGGGTATAATAACAGCTGCCTACAGAGCAGTTTGATTTACTGTCTTCCTATCTACAGGTTTATTGGCTGTCTTCCTATTAACCTACTTCCTGTCCTTTTTTTAGGTTCTGTTTTGGTTTGCAGTAACAGGGTACCATTCTGACAGGCAGGTCTTGAGTCCAATCAGAAAGCTGTTGGTTGTCTCCTTGGTACTCATGCCACTATTACATTGGTGATAACCTGTTGCCATGGTGATTTATATTGCAACTTAAAGGTCTTATGACCTGGATGGGGCTCATGATTATTTCTCTCCCCCAGCAGCTTCTACAGTATTCCTTGGTAATGTGTAAGCATCCAGCAAGGAGAAAGTCCTGAGACTAGTTCCAGTTGATATATTTTGCCCATGTGCTGTGATCCATTTGTGTTTCATCTTCATCTTCTGTGACAGTTTTTGGAGAGCTACCAAGAGCAATGGCAAAAACTATAATATTTGGGGCCGTTAAGACTTCTCTGGCCAAAATTTTATCAGGAAGTCCCACGATCCTGTTACTTCCAGTATAATTTTGTACCTGGGTTCTAAGTGGATCAGCTCAAAGCTTTTATTTTATTATTTTTCCCTATTTTCCTCACTCTATGCTTTTATTTTTCTCAGTTTTCCCCTCCCTTACCCTTGTCCTGAGATCCTAACTCTTCCTTTGAAAGATTTCACCCTAGCCATCCCTTCCCACCTTCCCACTCTTCTTTGCCTTCTTTTGAGATAGGATATCTTATTGGCTTAGTACTCACTGAAAAGGTTAGGCTGGTTGGCTAATGAACCCAAGGTCTGCCTATTTCTTTCTCACTAGTTGCAAAGTTATAATCAAATATCATGACACTTGGCTTTTTATGTGGATGTTGTACATAGAATTTACTCCTGAGTTTTATGCTTAGAGGCAGGCACTTTAACAACTGCACTCTCATCATCCAGCTCACAATTCTGTAAAAATTTTCAAACACTTCATTTGTAAATTCTCCTCAGTATCTCCATCTGTTTGGCTTGGAATTCTGATGAGATGTCTCAGTTTATTTTTTTGCATTTATTTTTAATCATTCGTATCAGGCAATTGTTTATTAGGGTTGCATTTTGGAATTTTGGAATTGTACAGCTATGTTTTGATTAAATCTTGAGAGATTCAGTAGATTTGATAATGTACTAACCATAGAAAACCACATTTATTTCTCAGTTTGCAAAGCCATTTGAGATCCACTGCTTTTGTGGGCATTTTCCTTTGAAGGAGGAACTCAGAACAGGCTGTCCACAGCTAGCAGATCTGTCACCTGGAATCAAGTCTTCCAGAGCATACAGAGACACGGTCCCATGCAAGCTTTCACAGCTTTATCCTGGACACTACCCTTTCCTTCCTTTCACAGTGTTGATGAGAGACAGTCACAGATCTCTGCCTGAAGAAGAGAGGAGCAATTTTCCTAAGGCGCATCAAACCACGCCATACATAGATTCTTCAGTATATACGAACAGAGAGTTTAGGATCCTGATGCAAGAATATTCTTTGATTCTACTTAGCTATGGAATTTCTTTTAAAAGTTGGTTGTTCTCTCTCTCTCTCTCTCTCTCTCTCTCTCTCTCTCTCTCTCTCTCTCTCTCTCTTTGTGTGTGTGTATATTGGATATGCCTATGTTGTGTGCAGGTATACAAGCAGGAGTGGCATATGTGTCTTCCTCTGTCACTCTCCAATGTAGTCTTCTGAGGCTGAGTCTTTTCCTCGATCTGAAGCACATGTCTTTCAGACAAATTGGCCTGCAACCAGCAAACCTCAGAGATCTTCCAGTCTTCATGGCCTCCCTCAGTGCTAGAGTTACAGGTCTCTGCGGGACCCTGTTTAGTTGGTTACATGGGTGTTCAGAACTGAACTCAGGTCTCCACAGTTGCACAGTGAGAGAGATAGAGCTCTTCATCATTCAGCCATTTCTCCAACCCAATTTGGATTTAGTCTGTTATTCTGCTCTGAATCAGCAGGGAAAGCTTTCAGTTACACAGAATGGAAATAACATGGAGAAATCAAAAGATGTCATCCTATTATTTTCAAAAAGCAAGATAAAAGTGTGTCAATCTTCGAGCGATTATTCCTTTAAAGAGCACTTTATGGATTAAAGCTAAAAACAAGAGCAGATCTAATTAAGAAACATTATCCTAGAGGTTTTATGGAAAAAGGGCAAGGTCAACAAATGAACACTACCAGATCCAACTGCCTTCTTGAAAACAAGCTACTGGTATGAAAAATAAACAGCCCAGGTGCTTGCGTTTGCTGATGGTTCTAGAAATTGTCTTGCTTTCATTTATGGTGAAAAATTTCCCAGAACATCATCTGGATTCTAACTTCTCGGAAGGAGAGCACCCACACAAAAGAATTAAAATACAAGCTAAATTCAGCTTTGCTCAAATGCGCCTCCGTTGAGAGTCTCCACCCTGCTCCTCATCCAGCATCCCAGCCACACCCCAGGAAGAAGGGAAGACAATAAGACTTTATTAAAGCTTAAAACTATAAAGAGCCAAGAGATCTCCACTTGCTTCCTTGATAGCTTCAGTAAACTAGCCAAAGGAGTCCTTTGCACATGCATTTGTCTATATGAAGTCATGTTTGCATGTGTGCCCATATGTGCTCACAGGCATATGTATGCGAGCAGACACGCATGCATGTCGAGGTCAGAAGTCTCTCTATTACTCTTCATTGTGTTTAAAGTACAGTGTCTTGCTCATCTATTGAGCTGGTCTAACTAACCAGTTTCCCCTGGGATCTCTTACCTCTATTTTCTGCACACTGGCATCACAGACATGATCAGGCTAGCCAGGCTTTTATAGATTCTGGGGATCAAAATTCTAGTCCTTACAATTGCATAGAAAGTGCTTTATCCATGGAACAATTGACCTTCTCTAGCCCTGGGTTTTTATCTTAAGCATGAACATGTGCTAAAACTCTTTGAAATGTCACAGGCCCCTGCCAGTTCCAACTAAATCAAGGGATTTACTATTGACTCTCTTCTCTTTGAATTCTTCAGATAGGCTTTGGGATGATACTTCTTCATATTTCTCCTCCATTTACCCTTTCATTAAAACATGTATTCTTTTTGCGAAAGTTAATGTACAGGTTAAAAATCACATGCCATTTTTTAATGAAAATAGTAATTTCAGCTAATTCTAGTGCATTTAATTTGAGTTGCTTCATTACATATATGTTGATCTAGACATTTAAACTTTTAACTAACCTTTTTCTGTGAAATTGCTTATGCATACTTTATGTAATCTTTCCCTTAATTTCTCTTACCTTCTACAGCTAGGGCAACTGGGATGAAATATTTCTACCGAGCTTCCAAAGGCAGCTCATTAATGTCTAAGTCTTGCTGGGAGATGTTTGTTAACTGAGAGAAAAAGGAATAAAACTTCAACAAGATAATTATTGATATCAGTCAGTACACATTTTTTTACCCAACAATGAAAAGCGATTAAAATCACAGTTGTTAAGTCTTAGGAGGAGTTTTGGGTAAGAAGAAAAAAAAACATATATTAATAAAACAGTTGATGTAACTAAGTACTATAGAAAATGGTCTTCTGAAACATACTATATGCAATTACAGTTATATGTTTGATGTTGCCAGGCGTGGTAGCATATGTCTCTAATCCCAACACTCAAAAGGTTAAGGGAGACAGGAAGAATGCCAGCCGAGGTTAAAGCATGACTATCAGACTAGCCAGATCCTGACTTGACAGAACATGAATGTGTTTATTACAACAGATAAAAATGAAAGTAAAATTTCAAAGGTCAACAGGAGTACGGGAGGAAAGAATCTCAGATCAATCTGTTTAGTTTGCAAAGCTTGGGACCTTTGTCCTGAAAAGTAAGTTATAATTGCCAAGAGAAGAGTTTTCTAACAGTCACCCTTTCCTAGAAGATTAGTAACTGCTGAACCCTTTGCTAAGTCTCACTGTCTTGAGCACAGCTGCAGTAGGTATAGTGTTGATCATGGAGGAAAAGCCCTTTGACAGTGTAAATACAGCTTCCCCTGCACTGAGTCGCCTGGTCTGGAAGGAGAGCGTTGCAGATGACTTCCTTTGAATCTGTGAAAAGCATTCTGTATAGCTGAGGTTTAGGAAGCTCATTCACATGTAGCATCGCAGTGGGAAGGGTAAGAATACGGAAGTTTGTAATGTTGCCAGATTCCTAAGTGTTTTTAGCTCTCTGGTGGCAGGGGGGAAGAGAATTATGTTTTCAAACATATGGCCAAAGTTGATAAGATCTCATTATATCTTTGCAGCTGTTTCTACAAATACTCCAAAGTTGGTCAACATTATCGACGCATGACAAAGGCAGTATAAATAAAGGAAATTCGCTAGAAATTGAAACAACAACAACAATGCCTTTTGAAGGGAGGAAATTAGAGACCCAGTTTTCTAAGTGTGACTTAAACAGGATAAAGACCAGAACAACAATGGTCCAGGGGCATAAAAGTTTGTGCCTCATTAACTGGAGTGCTGGAACCAATTTACGTGAATTGGAAAGCCTCTAACAGATATTCTCACCAGTTTGGATATAGTTTGAATAAATGTGATTCATCAGCATCAATAAAGGGCTAATGTAGTCATTTAGACAACCTTTAAAACACATGTAGTGTTCTGGAGCAGACTCTCATTAAGTGGTTTATAAGAAATGTAAAATAAAGGCTTGCAGGAGGTTCAGTGAAGACTGTATTGAACTCTAATTAGATGTTAGTCCATATCTAAGAGTGATAGTTCCACATTTGAGCATATGTGCTTTGTAAAATCTTTTGAGTCAGAAGAGCAGGATGTTATTGAGACTTTTCTCACTACAATGGATACCTGGAAAATAAGACAAAAAGAACATAGTTAGGTTCATAGATTCAATCCACAGTGATCATGGTTAAAGCAAAGATGCTCGCACAATGGCACAATGGTGTCTAGGAAACAGAGAGGGAGAGTAGAGAGTATAACTCTCCCTGGTTTTCTCTTTGCTGTGATTTTACTCTACCCTGGCCCCCCAGCTATAGGACGGCAATGAACACAGTCAGGGTGAACCCTATTTAGGTATAATTGTCTGGAAACACCTTACAGACACATCCACCGAGGTGCTTTACAAATCTCATGGGTGCTTCTCAATGCAATCAAGTTGATAATTGAGAATGACCATTATCAACATACAGCATTGCAAATAAGAAACACCTGTGTGTTAAGAGTAGGAATATAGTTTCTCCTCCAGGGATTCAGTAGTGTGGCCAGTCAGGTGTCTAGCAGACTCAAACAAATGCCCAGACATAAGCTAAGGCAGGCAACTCTTATTAATCAGTGAAACACACACAAACACACACACACACTCTGAATGAAAGTACATAGGAGATGGTCCAGAAGAAAGATTTCAGTAGTAGGAGGAAGGATTGGAATTGGTTATATGGAGTGCTAATGACTTTTGCTGTGTAAATGTATGAAACTGTGGAAGTGTTAAAAAATAAAATAGTAAGAATATAGTTGGAAATGACAGAGGAAGTAATGGCTACCACAGTGGCAATGAGAAGATACCTTATAATAGGTTAAAAGCTAGGCAATTTTATTTTTATTTTACTTTTTAATGTTTGTGTGTGTGTGTGTGTGCACATGTGTGTGCATGTGTGTGGATGTGCATGCCCCCGTGGAGTTACACTGCAAGAATCATCTTGGATTGCTTTAACTCCTTATTGCTTTGCTCTGAGATTTCAGGCTGTGCTTTTTAGGGGTAAAAACTAAGACTATGGTCATTTCTGTCATCATTTTTGTATGGGATCTGAACTCACACCCTTTAGTAAAATCCCTCCCCCTTTCTTCTCTCTTCTCAAGCACTGGCCCCAAATAGTCTCTCAAGAAAGCCCATATCACCTGATATCTTCCCTTTTCTACCCCTAAATATTGATAGGGCAGCTATAATGAAGGTCAGGTGGGAATAGATAGACATCACCATAAGGGACTGTCAGGTACAGCAGCCCCCAAATGAAAACACCTCCCCACTCTTAGGCTCTTACATTTTTCCACCCTCTCTTACACAGGGTCCTCTAAGGGCAAATATATTCTAAAATACCCACCTCAACGAGCTCTTAAATCTTGTTTTCTGACAAGCTGCAATGATATTTCAACCTCTTAAATTTAAGCCCCTTATGTCCCACCTTCAAGGAGACATGCATGCTGCCAGTTAATGATACTTTCAGATATATTTTCCATAACGTTAAATTGAAACTTTCATCAGAAAAGACACATACATGTCTTTTTCAAGTTAATGTTTCATCTGTGTCATTCCAACATCCTCAATGTTGACGGCCATGTATAGTCTTCTGGATCATGTGACTGCATTTCATTGGAGCAATGTGATTGATTATTTGCTTGAATAATACTTGTGGAGTCACCTTTAAGGCAGACAATATTTTTCCAGTTGTAGCCATAGCAAAAGTCAAGGAAGATCTGAGAGTCAGATAAATCTGACATATCTCTAATGATATAAAAATGGAACCATGATCCAAGGAATGTAGTAAATTCTAGAACCTGGGTTTGATCTTTGGTTTATGGCAATGAAGACATTGGAACTTGACCCTAAAACTAAAGGTACAGAATTGCACTCTCAGCTAGATAAGAACATTTATCTTTCCTTAGGCTACAGAAAGTACCACAGCTTTCCTTTTTTAATTAATTTATCCATCCCCCAGTCATACAAGCTCAATACGTACCCCAGTCCTCTCCCTCCCTCCTCCTCTCTCCAGTCCCCCTTACACCCTCCTCTCTTCTCCTTTCTTTCCCCCCTCCCTCCCTCTCTCCCAGTGCCTCCCCTTTCCTCCTCCCATCCCCTGGAGCATCCCCCTGTGTGAATGCCAAACTCCTCTTTGAGTCCTCCATTCCAGTGAGGTATAAGGGCTCAGTGGCATAATACAGAGATCTCCCCTGGGCTCCCCCTTAGTATGGGAACACTATTATGACTGTTAATCCCTTGCCTCTAAGGAACCTACTACCTGTGAGAACTGGAGAGATGGTTCAGTGGCTGAAGAGCTCATTGTGGAAGCATCAGGACATGTCTTTGTAACCCTAGCTTCCATGGAAAAGCCAGGAGTGCTTTCATATAACTCCCGTGTCTCAATTAGTCTTTCTCTTGCTGTGAGACAGCACTTAAACAACCAGCTTAAGGGAGAAAGGGCGATGTATTTGCTTATGGTTCCAGAGGAGAGATACACTCCATTATATTTGGAAAGGCTTGGCAGATGGCAGAAGCTGGAGGTTGTTTATGTGATATCCATCATGGAGAGAGAGTTAGCAGCCAATTGCAAGGCTGGGTTAATTCCCACTGATGCATGCAGGGCTGAACTAAGCCAACCCCCTGTGTGGTTACTTCTTCCAGCAAGGTTCCACATCCTGAAGTTGTCATAACCTTTCTAAATATTAATTGAGGTCTAAAATACATGATCCTGTGCGGGGCAACCCACATTCAACTCATGACACTCAATAACAGCAGTGTTGGGGATTGGAGACAAGAAGATCCTTGGGGGCTTGTTGGCAAAAAGTGTAGACAAAATAACAAGCTTGAGGTTCAGTGATGGATCATGTCTCAGAAAATATATATGGGGAGAAATAGCAGAAGACATATGAAGTCAATCTCTGGCTTCCACATATGCATGTTTGGCAGGCATACACATGAGTGCATTGCATGTATACACACAGAAATACATACACATTATGCATAAGTACACACACATAGTATGAACACACACAAATAAAATGTTAACAAAAAGAACTGCAGCTTTTTAAGTTTAAACTGCTGACATTGTGGTAATTTATTATGGCTGCAATAGAGTATCAGTGATCCTTGTAAGGCAGGATTAGAGCAGCTCTGCTGGGATGAGTCTCTAAAGGTCTTTGAAGGTCTTTAAAATTCCCAAAGGCCACCCCCCACTGCTGGGATCTCCTTGAAGGAACACCCCCAACTTCCCTGTGAAAGGACTGTAGAGACGAGCTCTCCATATCCAACAAACAACTTGATCTCTAGCCCCACATGGGCTCAGGAGCAACTGGGTTGGGCCCCAATGGGAGCTAACCCATGAGAAAAAGCCAGTTTCCAGGCTTCCCTACATGTGCAAATATGCCTGACCCTTACAGCCATCTTCAGTACCTGCCCCTCATGGCGCTAGGAGTGTCATGAGTTCTTTTCCAGGTCTCATGGATTCCATGCCTGGGGTACATGAGTCCTCCTAAGGCACCTGCTCCTCATGCTACTCTAATGCCATGAGTCCATTTCTAGCTCCATGAGTTCTCCAGGGGACTTGTCCCTCATGGTACTCTAGTGCCATGAGTACTGTTTCTAGCCTCTTGCTTCTCATGGATTTCATGCCTGGAGTCCATGGTTCTCCAGGGTGCCCTAGCCCCTCAGAGCACCCCGTATCTGGAGTCCATGAGTGCCAGCCTTTCTCTCCTGTAATAAACTCTACCTTAATCCTTTACACGTCTTCTGGTTTCAGTCTTCAAATATGGAACACAAGAACCCTGAAACATTGGGACAGTTGTTCCCGAAACGCTTGTGTGGAAGAACTCACTTATCTAATGATATGCCTTCCCGAATGTACTATTTCCCCACCCACAATGAGGTATTTATTGTCCTCTAACAAGTAAGTGCTATCATTCCAGAATCTAATCATGAGTATCTGCTTTCTGGAATCACCTCTGTTAATGAGCAGAAAACCTTAATTATGTCCATTGTTGAACATGATGGAAGGCTTTGACAGACATCTGTTAATTTCAGGAAGCAGAAGTGAGAGAGAGGACAGAAATATTTATTCTTAAAGTAACATGAGAATTCAGAAAGTAATTGCCCACTGCTATGACACCAGATCTCAAGAACATTTGTTTGAAAACTTTCATAAAGTACCTTAAGAAGATTCATGTTGAAGAATGGAAGTGAGACCTTTCACACTGAATCCAGATTCCAAACAGTAAAACTTCTCCATGGAGTGCTGACTTCCTTGTACCTCTGGTTAAACAGCTGTGAACGACAATTAGCTGTGGAGACATATTGGGAGAGTGAGGGAAAGTCCATGGTGTGTGTGTGTGTGGAGGGGTAACAATAACCTTTGATATGTTAGACATGATAGGTGGAAAGATAAAAATTGAAGCTATCTGGGTAGGGCTGTGGTGATATCTCAGTGGTAAGGTGATTACCTAGCTTGTGCCATGCCAAGAATTTGATCTGCAGAACAAGAAAAAAAAATTTCTTGACTAACTAATGAAGAAAATAAATAAGCCAAGCTCAGGATGGCAAACTCCAAGGTGTTTTTATATTATTATCTCCATCACAGTTTAGTGGCTTAAGTAAAAAGAAATGTGTCAGTTCACATATATGGATAGTCTATAAGCACAGAGCAAGCTATCTTCACTCAAAACTGTGACCAGCTCAAGTCCCTTAGAAGCCATTGAGTTCAACCTGGACTTGTTGTATGTTAACTGCATTCTTTACTGGACAGGAGAAAACATGTCCCATGCATGACAGAAGTATGTCCTCTGCTCTTCATAAGCATAGTGCAAACAAAATGTTATATTCCTACTTATTCCCACTGATACATACAAAGTTTTCACTGAGGACTTGGGTCATCTTCCATCAATCAACAATCCTTGTAGACAAAGACATGTGTTTTACAGATTAACCCAGTTTGGATAACTTGCTTCCTATTAGTTACAGAAAAAGTTAATAAAGGACAGAGACATAAATCCTGGGTTCATTTTCTCTAAGGAAATCTACCTCATGTTCACTGTTATTTGATATTGCCTGAAGACCAGGAAAAGAACAATTATCAATATATGAGGATCAATGTTCAAGTCCTAGCCTCTCAATTATAGACTTTGGCAAATTTTTAAGCCCATGGATTTGAAAAAACTTATAGAATTTCCTTCAACTAAATTCATCTCCCCTCCACCAGTTTCTTTTCTTCTCAGGTACTCACGCAATTAATTATCCATGTTCCCATAAAAGACGGAAGTTGTCATTTATCACCCATGCTCTAACTTGTGCTAACACAGGCAACTTGTGCTAACACAGTGGGTCTCCCTCTCTCTCTCTCTCTCTGTCTCTGTCTCTCTCACTCTGTTTCTCTCTGTCTCTGTCTCTTTCTCTATCTGTCTCTCTCTCTCTCTCTCTGTCTCTCAGAAATACACAGGAGAGTCAGAAGGAAACATCTTGGGAAGAAGAAAGTTTTCAATGGGAGGAAAAGGAGGTGGGTGAGATAGCATGCTAAGGGATAAAAAATTTCAAATTTCATTGCATACATGTACAAACATGTACAAAATGTCAAATGCAACCCAGATGAAAGTCAGTGGACAACCAGTCAGTGGACTGGTAGGGAAGGTTTGTAGTGGGAAAAAGAAGGGGGGCCGAATGGGGAGTAGGGGGTGAAAATTACACAATTTCACTGTTTTCATGTAAGAACTCTAAAATAATAAATATAAATGAAAAAGAGAAAAAGGTCACAGATTAAAAAAATGAAGTTTTAAAAATTAATTCAAAGGAAGAAGAAAGCTCAATCAGGAGTGAAGAAAGCTTGTCTCTGGGATCTCAGAGCCCTTGTCTGATCATGTGTCTATGGTCTCAACCTCCTTTCGATAATTAGAATGAGCAAATAATGTTCTCAGAGCTGGGGGACCCGAGAGGGAAATGGCATATTTAAGCTTCACTAAGACAAAATCTATTTTCTTGTCTTCAATTAAGCATCAGATGTCATTGATTGAGTGACTTCAGCTCCAACACTAAAGGTACTGATTAAGATCACACTCATGTTAGTAGGAAGCCTATTCATCACTCCGCTGTTAGATTGAGTTGGCACAAGTGACTCGTTTTATTAGAGTTTTTTTTTTTTAAATGGGAAAGGAGAGAAGATTATAAAGGTAAAGAAAAAGTGTCACGGGTGATACTGCACTCTTGTGGCAATTAAGATACAAAAACATCTAAGGATTTTAGGACAGGGGAAGGAGCCATTAGCAGGAACCAAGCCATGAGTGACATGGAAGTGCCCTTGAAAAAAGCTGTGACCGTCTGGCGAGAAAGGCATCCCATCTCTAGGAAACTAGCCAGGCAAAACCTGGAAATGGTTACATTTGAACCTTACTTACCCATAATCCTCATGTCCTGCTGATGTCTTCAAAAGTTAAGCCCCACAGGCAGCAAGCTGGGAAATCCCAAAATCTACCTTCTAGTGCACACAGCAAGTAGATCAAACAACAGTGAGAACCTGGAAGAGCAAGCTGTGTATCTCAAACAGAAAGAAACCTGGGGACTTGCATTTTTATTTCCTTTGGAATTTTTGTGTTTTTCATTTTGAAAAAATACCCTAATTTTTTTTTGTAATTCAGCAAGCATTATGCTAACATAATCTAAATTTCATGTTAATGTGCAATTTTGACTTGTTTTCCATTGCTTGGCCACACAATATAGTTACACAACCAGTTTGTGCATTTCTAAGCATTTATCAGGCTCATTTCTGACATTTCCCAGCCTGGAGCAAAACTAGGTTAGGAGGCCCACATACCATATGTCGCATATTTAAGTTACATATGATGCTATAACATTGGTAAATAAAGCCTGTTCTGTATTTCTCTTGACAGACATGTCGTAATTATAAAATTCAAAGATGCGTTTGAGGATTGAGCTTTAATAAGACTGAAAGTTGGCAAGATAACAAAATGAATGGATTCATTTGTTATTGTGCATGCCTGGCATTCTGCTCAAAGTCAGAAATCTTTGAGTGAATAATAATATAGGAAACATGCAATTTGTAAATAACTGCATATGCAACTAACATTTATGGCTATTGCTGCCTTTTTGCTAAAGTAAATTACATTGGTATAACCCAAAAATTCATATATGGAATATTCTTTTGCTATATTTACATAAAGCCCTAGTTAAACAAATGAAATGATAGCTATACAAAACTACTGTCTAAAGTTTAGCTAAAGTTTTTGAGATAGGGTCTCATATTTTAGCCCAATCTGGTCTGAAATATATATATATATATGTGTGTGTGTGTGTACATCTGAAGGTGGCCTTGAACTCTTGGCAATTCTCCTACTTTAGACTTCCAAGCGTTGGGACTGTAGGCATACACCATCATATCCAGGTCCTAAGATACTAATGCAAATTAAATGCTAACATAGTTAAGTTTCTGAAGTGCTTGTCTTGAAAGCATGCAGACCTGAGTTTGATCCTAAGAACATACATTAAAAAGTAAGGTATGGTTGCATATACTTGCAATCTTAGCACTAGGGAGCCAGGATGAGCAAGTCCTTAGGGCTCAATAACAAGGCAGGTTAAACTAACAGATAAACTCCACACCAATAAGAGACTTTGTCTCAAAAACAAGACAGATGCTATTTCTGGGAATGACCCTTGAAGTTGTTGCTCTCTGACCTCTACATACACGAGGACATGCATGAATGTATACTCAAATACATGTGCACCTCCACATACGTGCTAAGTCTCGGTCAATATTTATTTAAATCATGTAATTAAGCATAGAAGACTCATTAATTTATATTTTGAAGACTTTGTTATTTCATAAAATTACTTGAAACTTAACAGTCGGCATCTCTTTACTCGAGAAAGCAAAGAATGACTATTTAGTAGTCAATATTTAGTAGTCAAGATAATAGATTCTGTCCAACATGCACAAGTTTCTAGGTCTGATCAACAACACTGCAGAAGAAATCAGGTTTTCCAATGTTATGTCTAGGCCAACCGAGTTAGAAATCCCAAGCATTAATGACTTCCAGAATTTTGCAACTGTAAGAAATACATGCAGAATTTCGAATCTAGAACTCATGATAACAGCAATAGTTTTAGCATTCCTGATCCAAGGTCATCTTGGTGACTAATAAATTCATTGTTCTCATGTCATCTCAAAAGAATACTGAAGAGAGGTCAGAATTGGTCTTTTCCCTTCGTGTAGCATTGTGAACACTTACTCCAGTCCCTTCTCAGAAGCAGCATATTTTCCCTAAAATACTAGATAAGATCCAAACCAATGGTTCTACATGTTTTGATTTGCTGGACATTTGATGCAGAGCAAAATGCAAGAGATTGAGAAGTGCACTCGGGGAAGATCTGCCAGTCACAGCACAAGGCCTTAGAGAGCTCAGTCCCTGTGTCTCACAGTCCTTCTCTACATTCACTAGTGTTTGGAATCTGCATCATTTCCCAATGTTGGGGGAGCTGAAGCATTGGTTTCCTTAGCTAAAGGACGACTGCGGCTTCATGCTTGCATTTTCATGTCTCTGTGTGTGCCTTCATGTGTGTTCACATGGGTATGAATGTGGGGGGTATATGGAGATCTGATGCTGATATAGGAAATTATCTTCCATCGCTCTTTCACCTTATTCTTTTTTGAGGCAAGGACACCAAATCAAACTCAGAAGTAGAAGACTGGCCCAGTGTGGTATCCAGATTGCTGAGGACATAGGTTCCATCTTCTAAGACTGGAATTGCAATCAGGCTACCTAGCCTACCCAGTGATTCATGTGGAATCTGGGCATCCAAACTCCCATTGCTTTTCTTTTTACTAGCAGAGCAATTTCCTCAACTAAACAAAGGTATCTTTAAGTAAAGTGAATGTGTATACTCATTTACACATCCATGTTGGCCTTTGTCCCAGTGTGAGTTTGACGAAATAGGTTACATCTATTATCAGCATAGTGAATATACTTTTTCTGCAAACTGAGCTTGTCATTCCAGCTGTAAACCCTGTTGGGTAATCCTTGAATATTGAGCAGTTTCTACATTTAAGTTCTATCTTCACTTGTTCTGTTTGATTTGATTAGCAAAGAGATGAAGCAACATCAATCAATAGGTAGCTGCCCAGAGAGCATCTCTCTTCCTCTCTCTCTCTCTCTCTCTCTCTCTCTCTCTCTCTCTCTCTCTCTCTCTCTCCTTGGTATTCACAAGCTCTGTGATTTTGAAAGAATGGATTCATTGCACACTGAGGGAGAGTATGCTATTGCAAGATTGTGCTACTACTATTACTAAAACTCCATTCTCGAGCTGGGAGCCCTTGCATCACGAGCAAAGAGGCCTGAATCCAGATCCCAAGATCCAACACATAAATTTCAGGGGCGAGTGATGGTCTGTCTATAATTTTAGCCTTGGAAGGTGGAGCCTGGGAATCCCCAGAGCAGGCTGGCCAATCAATTTAGCCCTAATGGTGTGTTCTGGATTTAATTAGATATCTATGCTTACAACCATAAGGTGGAAGAGTGATCAGCGATTAATCCTGGCATCACCTTTGGGTCTTCATGGGCAGAGGCACACTCGATTGCACTCCTGAACACACACACATCCAGATAGGCCTACATGCAAGCATGCAAACACATGCATGTACACGCCTCATACAAATATATGAAAGAGGGGCTGGAGAGGTGGCTCAGGGGTTAAGCCTCCGCCTTGCAGGCGGAAGGTCCTGAGTTCGGATCCCAGATCCCACGTATAGACGCCAGGCGGAAGCGGGGGCGGCCTGTGCTTCTGGTCCTGGTAGGGCGGAGCCTGTGAATCCCCGGGCAGAAGGAGGTGGAGGCGTCCATGGTGGTTCGCAAGTTCGTCCGTGGTTCTACACATACACATACACAGACACACACACACACACATGCACACAGTTGAATAAATAATAATAATAAAAAAAATTAAAAAAAAACAAATATATGAAAGAAAAATACCCAAAAAATTAAAACCAAATTCTGAAGTTTTAGAACCTGTCCAAAATCCACCTTTTCAGATACATCTAAAAATAGGTATTATCACAGAGCATTTGAACTACTTTAAGCCAAAAAACTTTCCTTTTTCTTTCCTTTTTTCCTTCCTTCCTTCTTTCTTTTATTCTTTTCTTCCTTTCCTTTCTTACTTCCTTTCTTCTTTCCTTCTTTCTTTCCTTTCTCTTCCCCCATTTCAACAGGAAAATGATACATATATTCAGTGGGCCTCATATTCCCATCAGAATTTTTTAAATTAAAAATAGATAAGTTTCTATATATGCAGTTCAATTGTTTGATTTTTTCTTTGAGTTGTAGGTAATAAAAGCAAGGAATTAGTTTTCATTTGATCTCTTTATGCTAAAGATCAATTTTGATAATTCCCTGAACTTGAATAAACCATATATTCCTTCATTCAGTTTATAGAGCTAAGAAAAACAACCCGTTTAATTCATTTTTAAATAAAAAGAAAACATCCAAAACAGTTCACTTAGTCACACTTTTATGTATAAATAAAATCATCAGTTCCTCTTTTCTTTATCAGTTCTTAATCTATGGCAAGGAATTAAATTAATTTGTAATTCCATGCATGACTATTAAAAAAATGTACTTTTGGTTTTGGAAGGCCATTGGGGTTTTGGAATTGACCCAGATTTCCTATTAAAATTCCTGTCTCTCTGTGGTATTGCTCCTTTTTATAAAAAAAGGGAAATATAACTAGTGTGATGCAAGATAAACTCTGTAAATCACACAATCTTGCTGCTGACCGTGGCTCAGACATAAATCATACTTGGAGGAAGGCAGTCGGAACAAAAGTTCACAGCTGGTTTACTACCTAGAGTTTACGGCCAGTAGCTGCTTGAAGCTCCTCAGTTATGTGATGGAGGTGAGAGCAGAGGAAAGAAAGAGGAGGAAAAGTCTTTATGGTGAGTTTCCTTTGGGCAAATCCACCATCCCGACAGCTGTCCATTTAGGAGAGGTGTGAGAACATCATTCCTGTGCATGGCATGACTGTAGAGAGAGATGCACCTCAATTCCAAACAGACAGCACAGTGTTACACAGAATACAGGCTCTCCTGTGATGACCATAGGAGCACAGGAAGTGAAACTGAAACAATACAGAGATGACAAGCACTGCTCTTGCCTAGAGCAGTGGTTCTCTGTTCACAGTCAGGAGTGTGTGTAAAGCCACAACACTAATGTTTGGAGTAATACGAGCTTGATTTAATTTAAGACTGAATGCTGTAATTAATAGGGTGAGGTTTTCTGAAACCATTTCGGTGGCTACTTCAGCCATGCTAAACTTCCAGGTTATTTCAAATATTCCTATTTTATCTGGATAATCACACAGACTTTTGTAAATACATTTAAATACATTAGGTTGCTATGCAGTCTTTTGAGTCCCTATTTTGAAATGCTATTTCATCTTACACAATACTGTATTTCTAACTATCATCTAACTATTTGATGTCATATATTCCATATCTTTGCCATCATAATCATCATTTATCTATAATTTATATATCATCTACCTTTCTGTCATCTCTCTATCCATCATCCATAAATCATCTATCTGTGTACCTACTATTCATTTATTAATATCATCTAACTTTCATCTGTCTATCCATTATCAACAAATATCTATAGCTATCTGTATTCTCTCGTTCTCTCTCTCTCTAGTTTAATTTCATTTTGTTACTGCAACAAAATACCTGAAGTAAAAGAAAGTTAGGGGCTAAATTGGCTCACAATTCCAAGTTGCAGTCCATCATTGCAAATAAGTTATAGTGAAGGCAACTGGAAGCAGCTGGTTTACATTATGCTCAGAGCAACAAAGAGAACAAGGACCAATACATGCATCCTTGCTTGCCTGCTTGCTCATGCTCCTTCAGCAAATTACATCTTTATCCAGTCTCACACAGTCAGAACAGGAATCGTCCTGTTCACCACTGACTGAGTCTTATTACATTAGTTATGCAATCAAGACAATCTACTGGAGATAGGAACAAGGGCCGGTGTGAATCAAAAGAAAGGCTTCTCATGGGTTAGGAGATCTGCCACTGAGGTCTCAGGTTGAAAACTGATAGTGATCACAGCACTGATTATTAATTGTTGATCATCTGTTCATATATCATCAATATTTTCTTTATGTCTTGAATGGTCACAAATTAATTATTATTTTATATCTATTCTAAATTGGAGGTATATAATATACTTTTGGATTTGGTCTTTAAAAATATCTTCTTTGGGTTGGAGAGATGGCTCAGGGGTTAAGCTCTGCCTCACAAGCAGAAGATCTTGAGTTCAGATCCCAGATATCACATAAAAATGCCAGGAGGAAATAGCGGCAGCCTACATTTCTGATCCTCTGAGGCAGAGTCTGGGAAATTCCAAGGCAAAGCAAGAGGAGGTAAAACAATCCAGGGTGTTCTTGAAGTCCCCCCGGGCCTCACCAGGCACATAGTACACTCCAATACACACAGACACACATACAGAGACGTACACACAGAAAAACACATACCTGACAAATAAGAAAAAATCTTTTAAAGATGTTTTATTTCTCTCTATATATGCATTTTTTCTCTCTTGCTGTATCTATCTATCTATCTATCTATCTATCTATCTATCTATCTATCTATCTATGTATCTGTCTGCCTGTCTATCTATCTATCTATCTATCTATCTATCTATCTATCTATCTATCTATCTATCTATCTATCTATGTGTGTGGCATGTGTCTATAGGCATGCTTGCATCAGTGAAGAATGTGAAATCCAGAGGTCGACTTTGTAGAGCTATCTCCTCTACTTTCATTCTGATTCATTCTGGAGATTGAATGTATGCTGCCAGATATCTATGACAAGCTCTTTATCTATTGAATCATCTCTCCAACCTGGTCCTATTCGTGTCTTCCTGAATGCATGATGTCTACAGTCACTTATTCCAAGCATTACAAGTTTCACTTGGCTTCAATTTACTTATGCTTGCTAATACCTGTGTGTATTTTAATGGTGTCTTTTGGAAATAGGTGTCATTGCTATAGTTTATTCTTGCAAGGATGCCATACTCTTCTTGAAGACAGATCCAGAACTTAGATTTACAATCTTAAAAGTTTCCTTGTTACTATTAGAGTGGATGTATCATTGACCATGCAGAAAAGTCAATAGATGATTAAGCACAGAGAACTGACTTTACATAATTCCAGCTATATTTCTAAATATACCACATGATATAGACTATTAATCCTATGTGGAATGCTTTTAATCCACAGTTGCTCTAAATGATTTGAAATTGTCTAAATACATGCCTTTATTATTTTTTTAGCTTATTACTTAAATTGCAGGTATACTTCATTTCCTTATTTTGATCTTTTTGGTCTAACCACTGACTCCATCCATAGGGATGAACTTGGAAACATCTTTCAGCTTGTGGACATGTGTAGATGTCTACACATGCATTCATTCTTTAATTTGTAAGAGAATTCGAGGGAGTTACCAATCCTGATTGGATATCATCACAGTCTGCAATAGTTTGTATAGTTATCACTGCATATCAGAGACCATTTTCCTTAAAGAGGTGATGTTTACTAAATCACAGTTCTGGAATTGAGAAATTAAGTGAATAAATAGTAATCATGGTAGGGTCTTCTCTCCTTGGATGGATATACATCTTTACAGTCTTTCAAACTGTCTACCTCCTATGCACATCTCTGTGTTCAAATATTGTTTTATTGGGGTATCAGTCATTTTTGATTAGTCCCCACCTCAATGACCTCATATTAAATTGACCATGTAAGTAAACGTCCCATCTCCAAGTAGAGGCACATTCTGAGCTATAAAATATTAAAATTTAACATGCAGATTTAGCAAGAGATAATCCAACTCACAGCACATTCTATGCAAGGGACCATTTTCTGGTGCCAAATTAACTATGCATTTGTTTGCAGATCGATAATATATTCAGATCTCATGTTTGAATTATTTAAGATGTATTTTTCCATGAGTTTATGGGTAAAATCATTTCTCATTCTCCTCAGCACAGTCAAATACCAACTTTTAAAAAATTAATTATTGAATTAAAAGACTCTATGTTGAGCAGCTATTGGAAACAGTTAAGTTTCTTCCACCTATTTTACCCATGTATCATTAATGAAATTCTGGAAAAATGGTCAACAAGACAATTATGTTACCTCTGCTGTAGGGATCATGGCTCCAAAAAAAAAAATTCAACCTCGTCTGTCCTTGAGGACATTTGATGGTTTATAGGCCCTTGGCCAATTAATCAGGGATACGGAGGAAAAACGGGGTCTTCAGATTTGGTTACACATACTTTTCCTTCAGAAATATTTAGGGAGAGGGATAAAAGAGAGGTGAGAGAGAGGGAGAGACAGAGACAGAGAGACAGTGAAAGACAAAGACAGAGAGAGAGAGAGAGAGAGAGAGAGAGAGAGAGAGAGAGAGAGAGAGAGAGAGAGAGAGAGATTTACTATGTAGCCAAGTCTGGCTTCAAACTGGAGATCCTCCTGACAGAACTCCCTGATTTCTAGGATTACAGGTGTGAGAAACTATGATGGATTCATAGCCTGCAAATCAACCTAAAAGAATGGTGATTAGTTTGCTATTTAATTATCAATATGTGAAATGTACTAAAATATCTTCTGTGCTATTATTTGAACTTAAGATGACAAGTTAATCCTGTCAAATTGTCTACTTCAAAAGGTGAAAGTGTATTCATTGTTCCTAAACATTATTTTATTTTTAGTACTCAAGTATTTACTTAGAACAAAAACTTTTTTGAATAGCATATGCTTTTTAAGTTAAAATTGCTTATCATGTTCTAGGTATACAATATGAAGGACTGAATTATGTTCTTATGCATGTAATGCACCTTCTTTGTATTATACTTATTTAAATTTTCATAAATTTTAAAAATTGTTTGACAGTTATTATATATGTATACCATGCATTTCCAGCCCCTCTCACTCTTCTGGGGAGTTGGGTTAGCCAAAATGAAGGATGAATGAAAAATGTAATAAAAACTCACTATTTTGTAAGGTATTTAAAAATATAGTTTCTCTGTTTTGTTTCATTTTTTTTGAAAAAGAATGCATGGAAAGAATTTTAATGGAGATACCCTGTATGGGTGAATAATCACACACTCATAATTCAGGTTCTATTAAACAGAAGTTTGAATATCAGGTGTAGGGGGGTTGCCTAAAATTTTTTGAAAGATAATTAGGCAAGCACTCTTAATATGGCCAGGATCAGCTAAGAAATCTGGCAAGGCACAAGTTGGCATCCTTCGTCCACTTAGCAATGCTGGCAGCTTTTGTTATCAAGCCTTTGACAGCAACTGTAACCCATCAGCTGCTAGTTTGAACCATGTGGGCAGATGCCCGTGAATGCCGGAAGAGACTCCATTGGTATTTCATTGGCAATAACTCAAAGCTTATTAAAACCCAGATGCAGAGGAACCTGCATTGTACTGTAATCCACATGGGCCCTGCATGTACAATTGCCTGTTTCAGTTGTCTTTCTTTGGCCGTGTCTCACTATGATTTTCCTGCAACTCATTCACACAGTCTTCTGCTGATAAGCTTCCTATCATCTTCAAAACCCATCTTGATGCACGTCTCCAAAACACTCAGGTTAAATTCTCTGGTTGATACTTGACTCTTTGTATTGGTGCTAAATGAGCGTTACTCCATGAAGAGGCAACTGGGTGAGTCATTTGCGAGTCTCTGCAGCTATTAAATTAAAAATGTCTGGTTTTTAATTCAATGATATTTTCCTAAACACATTAAGCTTATCACATACACATGACATGCCATCTCCGAAGTCCAGACCATTTGCAAGGAACTCCTGCCATGAGAAACCTTGGGTACATTAGCTGATACTTCAGACATATGTCCTGTGAGCGAATTAAGCTAGTGGTGTGTAATGCAGTTTTGATAGCATAAAATCAGGATAATTATAAATAAAAGTAAGCCATGTGCCCCAAATGTCAGAAACTGAGACCACATGATTTTACACATAGCCAGTGGCCTGATTGTCCTCATCTGTGGCCCACTCTTGCAACCAAATTTAAGTCCTGTTTCCTCTTTAAGTCTTTAAAACAGACCAGGGCTCTCTATTCTATCCATTCCTGTTACTTTAAAACTCTTAGTGCTCATTTTATACTTAACCTTGCACAGACTCTAATTGTTATTTATGGATTCCCAACTGCTTTATCTCTCACACCAAGTTCTGGGCGATCAAAGGCCATGTCTTGGTCTTCTGTGAGCTTCTGATGCTTACACGTTTACAGTCTTAAAGGTATTTTTCACAGTGCAGTTTTCATCTCTATGAGACCTCAGACATTTCTGTATTGCAATCATCCCTTGTTTCTCTACAGTTTTCATCTGACGACATCTTTTTAGAAAGCAGAGCCTGTGTGTATGTGCATGCGTGAATACTTGTGCACGCATTTGTGTGTGATTGTGTGAGTGCATGCATGTATATTTGTGTGTGAATGTGTCTGTGCAAGTGTCTCTGTGCATGTCTATGTGTGCATATGTGTGCCCATGTGTGTATATGCTTATGAGTTTGACTTGCATCCTCGTCCAATTCAGAAAACAAGTTAGTGTTTCGCTTCTAGCACACAGGGGAATGATATTCCAAACCTGTGACATCTCGTGAAGATTCCTGCAGCTGAATGTCCTAAGATTCTACCACTATATCGGGAATGAGAGGGGAAAATTTGCTGATTTCACTTTCATTACCATTTGTGTAATATCCAGAAAGATGAAAAATGGCAATAATTATCTCTCTAACATTTACTAATATTGTGCAAGAAGAGGTGACAATAGAATATTGGTGAATTTTCCACAGTTGGATTCCACCAATCCAGCATTGATAGACTACTGAGCCTTCATGAACTCACTTCATTCTCTTAACTATTAACACATGGAACATTAAGTTAGTTTGAGGAAATGGAAATACTAATTATCCTCAATTTAATCATTCCATATTATATATATATATTTATATATATAATTGCCTTTCCTTTTATATATATATATTATGTATCTACTGCATTTTTTTAAATAAAAAACTATAAGAAAATAAAAGTTCTATTTGAAGTAAATTTTAAAATTCTCATTCTATTCATTCCTAGTTCTGACATATTTTATTTAAAGGATGTGCCTTAAGGTAAACTCAGAGTCTTAGATGGCTTATGGAAATAGTTATTACATTACTGACATTTTAAGCAAAGTTAAAGGTCTTATGGACTTAAATGTTACTTCCCCATTACTGATGAGAAATGACTGTAGAATATGTTTATAACACACAAAAGAGAGGCAAGTCATGAAGTAATCCCTTATATTAGAATTTGACAATTTGAGAACTTGAGTATAAGCAGTTACCAAAAAGGTGGTGGCATGAGTTATGAGACACAAACTTAATGACCACAGTCGTCTAAAACTAAGATTATCTTCAGTTGAGTTGGTAAGTAGAAGTTTTATGTATCCTAAGTATGTAGAATTTAAAATCTGCATAACTTCTCTCTACATTTTGCCTATGCTGGTAAGGACACAAGCTGTGTCATGCCTGAGCCCTGGAATCCCATGTTAATATGTCTTTATTCTTGAATTATTAGCAAGTGACCATGGATTATGACACATAGTCTATACTCCCTCATGAACTTGACCTGACCAAAAACCTTCAGAGCTTATAGCACTAAGTTTTCCTGGTTGATAACATTTTCATGCACCCCATGAAAAATCAGGCTTTGACATGTCTCTTTGTGTCCCCTGAGATAGACATATAATAATACTGTGTCATATAACACTGTCTTCCCTGAGAAATACGACCTTGAGACAGAAAGCCACACAAAACAACTCTCCAAGTTCATGAATTACTAAGAGATAAGACTTCTCTCTCTCATTTTTTTATTTATAATTTTTCCTCTGGAGAAACCAAAATTTTGGTCCGCGATTGTTCCCTAGTTCTTACTTTGTTGAGGGCGTCTCCATGGAGACTTTCGACCCACGTGTTCCTCTGTATTTCCTGAATACTGGTGGTCAGGTTGGGTGTAGAGGTTTGATAAGATTCTGGCTGGCTGACTTTGGCAAGACCACTTCATCCAGGGTGTGGTCATGCACCAGGGCAGGGAGGTTCCCCTTGCTGGTAGCCATCTCTTTGCAAGACTTCACTGAGTCCTCCAGAAGGGAAGTGCAGAGATTGTAAAGTGAAAAGCATTTTGTAGAATCCTTTGACAATTCAGTCTTGGTGTCGCAGATTGAATATGAAGCATTCCTCATAGATTTATGAATATGAACTTTCAGTCCCAAAATAGCCGCACTGCTTTAGAAGGTTGTGAAGGCTTTAAGAGGGAAGCTGTACTGGTCGAAGAGCATCCTGGGAGTTAGGTCTTGATGTTCTACTTCCAGTAAAGCTCTCTGCTTCCTGTCTACACTCATGTAAGGAGCAAGCTGCTTCTCTATCTCCCAAAGTCCCCATGAAGCTCCGTCTGCCAATCCCTTCCACCATGAGCCATAATAAATTCTTCCTCCTTTCTGTTGCTTGTCACATGTGATCTGCCACAGTGATGAAGAAAGCAACTACCACATTGGATCAGAACCAGAAACCCGATTAGTTTGATGGTTTTTAGGTGGGGGCTGTACAAAGCATCCTCCTGCAGAAATTCTTGTAGACATCACTGGCTGGAACCTTAAATAAGGCAGGTTTAGACCATCCCATGCTGGAATGGTCTCTGAGGGTCTTTGAAGGTCATCCCCCACTTCTGGGATTACCCTGAAGGAACATATCTTTCCTCAACTTCCCCCAACCCTTTGTTTATGAATGGATATGGAAATTAGCTCTCCTTTACAGATCTCCTTTACAAGATCAGTTTGGTTAGGCCCAATGTGAGCTAAGCAATGAGGAAAAGCCATTTTTCATGGGCTTGCCATCCCACGTCTGGAGTTCTTTCTCTCCTCTAATAAATTCTCCCTTAATCCTCTACATGTTTCAGTCTTTGACTCCGGACACAAGAACCTTGCAACGAAGAGGCAGTCATCCTGTAACATTTGAAAAACATTTGTTGTAGACTGGGGTTAAAACTACAGAATGATGCAGTTCTCTTACCTTTGGCTTCGTACATTATTTCCTGTCAGTCTTCCAACCTGGTTATGTCAATTTATTTGCCCTAAAGTTGCTGTCAATGTTTTTTGCTATTCTTTTGTTTTTTTTATTAGATATTCTAGAAGTGTACCACGGTGTCTCCTTTGTGAGATTCATTAGGGCTCATGAGGTGAAGCTGATTCTTAAGTGGACTTAACATTCCATGTCATCTTTTGTCAGTTACTTGTTCTAGATTCTTAGCAATGCTCATCTTGAATTTCTCTTTCCTTTATGGAGTTTTATGGTTGTATAAACACGAGTCACTGCCTAACTTGCTCTCTATTACAAATTACAGCCCGACTTATTTTCTAGAGCTCAAGGGAAATGTGAATAAGTAAATATTATACAAAGTCCATAACTCATAGGCCATTATCCAAATAAAGCTGAATTAAAAGTCATTTTATGAGGCTCTCCCTCAGCCCCAGGTTTGACTTCAGTGAACAGAGTGTTTGACCGCTGCACAGGGACAGGGTTTCTTCACAGCAGACAGGTTCAGACCCTCAAGGTTCTCACCGTGCTAGACTGCCAATGCAAGATGCCCCCTTGGTTAGCAGGAGAGACATGTCACAGCTCTAAATGCATCCTCACCAACTGCAGAAAACGAGCTAGTTTGCAGCCCCTAGCACACAGGGCAATGGGATTCTAGAGAAGTGGCATCACATGATGGTTCCTATGGTCAGATGCCTGCAGAGACCACTACTAGAAGTACAGAGAGAGGGAAAGAGACAGAGAGAGAGAGAGAGGAAACATTGCTGGTTTCACTTTTCCCTGGAAACACGGAGATGCAGCCAGACAGCGACAACTGCTTCCTTTTCATAGCTGAAATTAAGCTGCGCTGGGAGAAGCTTCCACGCTTCTCTTAATTATGACGCTATATACAGCCTGTGTGGGGGAAAGAATGCCAGCTAGTCCCTGCATACTGGTCCCTTGGTTAAAGGAGCCGTTACATAAAATAGTATTGTTGGAGGTGGAAAGAGGCAGACAAAGGTGTCTTCAATGAAATTACCAACAAACTCATCCCCGTCAACCTTCTTTATGAATGTCAAACCAAAGCACTGATGAGTTGGATGCCCATCTACATCCACAGAGCCGGCTGGCCCTCTCCTCTGTCCCTAGTAATGGGTTTTAACTGAAGCCTTTTCCCATTTCCCTCTAAGCCAGTCTTCTCGTTCCCAGTTGCTACACAGAGTGTTGTCTCTCTAGGGACACAGCCTTATTTTCTCCCATGCACGGGCAGATTTAGATCTCAGCCGCAGGACCTGACAGGCCACATTTTTTCCTTCTGTACTAGAGGTCGATAAAATTTACCTCAGAGCAAAGAATTTCCCTCACCCCCATAGTCAGTGTGGTTCCAGAAAGTAACCCTCAGGGATTGCTGAAGGCAGGCAGCTGGGATGGTTCCCCAGACTTCTTTCCCAGAGCCCTCTGAGCCCAGTATTTCTGACACAAGCATTATACAGCTCTATCCTCCCTTTTTGAAGAATGCAAGCCTTTGAAAGTGCATCTTATTGCTGTGTCTTCTCTCTGTGGAGGTGGTTTATGTCCTTTGATTCCAGTTGATCCTGTGCCTGGCAGGCTAGAGTCCTACTTCTAAAGATGTCTGTTCTTTGGGGAGGTCCAAGAAAGAAGTAGAAAGTAGTTATGGCATTTAATATAAATAGCTCTTATTGCATAAGTTAATTCACAACACATACATAAATCATGACACATGCACCCTCACAACATACACAACACACATACACACACACCACATATACACACATAACAATAACAACACACATATGTATGTACCACACACATGCATAGACATACAAACAAATCACACTCAGAAACACACCACACACATACAACATACCAACCAAATACAAACATGCAATATACATATCAACACACACACAGATCAAGTGCCATATACACACACTCATACAAACACAAACTTGCCACACACTTATATAACTTACACATCACACACCACACACATATACACACACACATACACACACACACAAAACCAGTCTTAAATGTGAGAAAGAAACAATACGGGTGAGAACCTGAAGAGAATTTTAAGTTCGAGTATTGCTTTTGAGAGAAACAATATTCTGAAAAAAAAATCCATGTACATGGGTAAGCTAAGAGAGGGCTGTGTTATCCAACTCAGAGAAGTCAAAACTGCTAAATTCAGACCACTGAAAATGCATAAGGTGAACACCAGTTATGAAGAAGTAATCCTTTCTCTTTGTCAGAAGACAAGTGGATGGACAAGGAATAGGAGAATTCCACTTGCATGGGAACTAACATGTTAGGTGGAAGACAGTTAGTTCATCAACAACGGTGAAGTCATCTGTCAAGTGCATGGGGTGAGGCCAAGGACTGATTAAACTGAGATTCCATTTCAATTCAAGGCAGTGAGTGAACCAGAGAAACCCACTAGGAATTCATAAAGAATGACATTAAAAGATTGTAGGCTGTATGCAGGGCACAAACGATGTTATATAATGTGTGCCTGATATTTGATGGACTTTTAATTAACTTTGCCATCTTGCTAGTTTTTCAATGTCTTATCTAGCAATACTTCATCTTTCAATGCTGACGTATGCTTCTTTGATGCTTGGAGATCTATTAGGAGATCAGTTTTGAATGTCACTTTCTGTGTCAATAGAACTAATTACCTTCAGCAAATGCCACCGAACCAGTGGTGTAGGCGAAGGGCTACAGCCGTTGGTTCAAGTGAAAAAGAAAGGATTCTTTTCTATGGCTGAATAGCTTCCTATCCCTTTCTTTCTTGCTCAAACCTGGTTTTACATGCAGCACATCTGCCCTTGGGAACTGGATTCTGATTTATTACTTTGTATTCCATTGTTGCAACCCATATTTCTGTTAGATGAAAATGTTGCTTATCACCCTGATGCTGTGTAGCTTATAGCTAAAATTCTGAAAAGTCTCCTTTCGAAGAGCAACACAGACCAACACCCAGTAGTTGCCAGAGTCTGTTTTCCTGCCTGGTTCCCTCCTTCTTGGAGCTGTCCTTCTGAGGCAATAATGGAAAGGAATTCACACGCTCTCCATCCAAAGGCAGGGTCTCCTTCTGAGCTTTCAGGAGACCCTGTGGTGGGATCCCAGAGCCGCAGCCCCCGGCTGTGCTTCTTTCCATGGGTTGAAGAGGGTATGGAAACTAGAGTGTGGGGAGGGAGCCAAGCGCTGCCCTGTGCATCGACAGGTGAAGCCTAAAAATTTCACTGGAAAAAGTCACGGAAGAAGTAACAGCTGCGGGCCGGTTTGGAGAAAGTCAGAAGCACAGTTTCCATCTGGCAAATATTTCACTCCCGTCTTTTTTTATTTTTTTTTCTCCTACTTAAACAGGGCTTGCGCTGAAGGTCCACTTTATTTAGGAAATGGTTAAGTCCGGGGATACTGAGGACGGGCCAGCTGCCAAAAGACTGCTTTCCTTCCTTCCCCTTCCACCTTCAACACACCCTTCATCGTGGATCTCAGTGGGGAGGGAGGGGCGGGGGAAGCAAAGAACACCCAGCGATTGAAATAGCTCTAGTGCAGAGTGAAAGCATTCAGTTAAGTGCCCGTTGTCAATTTCAGTGAGGAATGGTCTCTGGTCAACATATAGTAGTGTGTGCACAGTAGATGGTCAACAAATCATACTATCTGTAGCACAGAATAAATTAATTTATCTTGCTAATACTATTCTTTTTATTTATTTATTCGTGTGGGGGAGGGAAGCACTGTCTCTGCTTGTGGAGGCTGAAGGGTGACTTTGGGAATCATTCTGAATCACACTAACTCCTCTTTGCTTCCATCTGGATTCTCCCAGGCTCTGCCTTTCAGGGCCAGAAATGCAGGCAGCTGCCTTTTCCATGAGCTCTGGAATTTGAACTCAGGGCCTTCTGTTTGTGAGGCTTAAGCCCTGAGCCATCTCTCCAGTCCTTTCTTTATAAGGAAATGACCCAAAACTTAACTGTACATGAGGCAAGGAAAATGTATGTGCAAGTGTTAAGATACATTTCTAGGAATCAGTATGAAATTTCCCTTCGTATAATAAGTGTGGGCTGCATAGTGCGTGTTTCAAGAAAACACATCACATAAGAACTTCATTCTCGGGCTGGAGAGGTGGCTCAGGGGTTAAGCCTCCGCCTTGCAGGCGGAAGGTCCCGAGGTCGGATCCCAGATCCCACGTATAGACGCCAGGCAGAAGCGGCGGGGCGGCCTGCGCTTCTGGTCCTGGTAGGGCGGAGCCTGTGAATCCCGGGGCAGAAGGAGGTGGAGGCGTCCATGGTGGTTCGCGAATTCGTCCGTGGTTCTACATACACACACACACACACACACACACACACACACACACACATACACACACACATGCGCACAGTTGAATAAAAAAAAAAAAAAAAAAAGAACTTCATTCTCTCATCCACCCAGTGCGTAGGCACCAGATCAAAACTTGATGCCTTAGAGGTGATTTCACACAGGAAAATTTCCAACAGTAAAGCAAGACCATAGTTAAAGAGTTTAGGACAACCTAGAAATCCCTCGCCACCTTTAGTGGCAGAAGCAGAGATTTCTTTCATGCCAGCTTTTTCATTACTGTGATAGAATCCTTGACAACAATGAATGGGAGAAACGGTTTCTTTGGCTCATGATACCAAAGAGCTCTGTTTGTGACATGGATTCATTTTCTCTTGGAAAGCATGACAGCGAGAATGTGTGTGTGTGTGTGTGTGTGTGTGTGTGTGTGTGTGTGAGTGTGTGTGTGTGTGTGTGTGTGTGTGTGTGTGTGTGTGTGTGTGTTGGGGGTTCTCTTGTCCTCATGGGAAGCAGGAAGTGACCTAGAAGGACCAGATATAATCTGGCATTCTTCCAAGTCTCCTGCTTCCTCTATACTATGTCCAATCTTGCCACAATTTCCTCAAACAAGGCTGCAAGTTGAAGACCAAATACTCAACACTTGAGTTCATAGCAATAGTTTATACTCAAATCATAACAGACAATTGTTGATGGCTTGAGGCTCAAATTTAGCCCATTATCCCAATGAGTTTCCTTAACTTCTAAGCATCAACAATAGTGTTCAAATACTTCAAGACAAAAGCCTTCTCAGCTCTTAGATGTGAGCCCTCTGTATTAATGTATAATAATTCCAACACATAATGGCACAGAATAAACCTCGTAGTATACAAAAGAGGAATGGTGTCAATGAGTGGAAGAATGGGGACAAGGAGACCGCTAAAAGCATTGGGGCAAATATGAAACCCTGAAGTGCTACACCTGGCACTCAGGACACAGTGATGTGAACTCACCTCCATTTAGGCAGCTCAGCTCCTATGGACTCTAACCACACAGCCTGTTTCTTGCTGAGGTTCGTCTTACTTTCTGAAAATTTTCTCAGCAGCTATTTCATGTTTTCTCTTTCTTTGCCTCTCTGTTTCTCTGTCTCCCTGTCTCTGTCTTTATCTGTCTCTGTCTCTGTCTGTCTGTCTGTCTGTCTCTCTGTGTGTGTATGTGTATCAGAGGGCACTGTGTGTGACTATGAAGGCCCAAAGGTGACTTTAGGAATCTTCCTGGATTGCTTCTGCCTCCTTATTCCACCTTTGTGCTGTAATTTCTGATGCACCCCTTACCAGTGTAGACAGCTGTCTACCTCTTCTGCTTGCGAGGTAGAATCTTAACTCTTGAACCACCTCTCCAATGCTAACATTTCATGTTTTTGATGTTCTTAACATCCTGGGGATCTCTGTTATAGCTTAGAATTTGCCTCTTTTGCTAGGTAGAGAAGCAAGTGTCAATTTGCTAATCAAAGGCTGAGTTTTGGGCACATCAGTAAAGAATTGGTAGTTAAGGCAAGCTTAGGCAAGCCTGCAGGAGAGTAGCTAATTGATGTTGGGAGACTCAGACCATTTTGGGTGGGACTCTTCCCTGGGCAGATGGATCAGATCGAGAAAGATGATTTAGTAGTTTTGTCATACTTTGGCATACTGGAACAGACTTTCAGTCTTGCAAATGAGGTTTGTCCCTCTCTCAGCAATCCCTGTAGGTAAGGTGTGATCAGGTCCCTTAGCTCTTGGCAGAATTGGACAGGAATTGCCAATTCTTGAGATGTCCTTAAGTGGTCTGTCCAATTCTGCCAGTTGAAAGAAAGATCTAAGCTTTTTTATCCACAAAATATGCATGAAACTGGAAATCATCATGCTAAGTGAAATAAGTCATGTGCAGAAAGCAATGTATTAAGTTTTCTGTCATGTATAGAATTAAAAAAAGATAAGAAATAAGACAAAAGGATGTGACTTCTTTTTAGCATATTAATATCCTCAGAATCTCTGTTTAACCTCAACTTTTATTACTTTTATTGGGATTTTCAGAAAAAATGCAAATTTTTTAGATCTTTCTATTCTTCTCTTTGCTCTTACTTCTTACTGGGACCTGACTGAAAGCAGTTATTAATATCCAGACAGTCAGATGCCTTATACCTTCATATATTATCTGAAAAAGTATTAGTAAATTACTTTGGATTCTTAGTCTCTATAATAAATATTTTTCACACTGCTATGATAGAAACACCTGATAACAACTCACAGGAAGGAAGGTCAGCTTTGGCTCGCAATTTGAAGGTTTATTTCATCTTGGCAGGAAATATATGAGACAGAGGCAGTTGGATATGTTCACATCTGTATTCAGGAAGCAAAGAAAAATGAAGACTGTTACTTTCTCCTATTTATTCAGTTCTGGACCCGAGCCCACCCATGGCCTGATGATGCCTATATTTAGGGTGGGTCTTCACACCTTAATTAATCCAATCTAGAAACTTCCTCACAGATTTTCCAAGAGGATTGTCTGTGAGATGACTCTAGATTCAGTCAAGTGGACAATCAGCATTATCCAATATAGCTTCCAACAGTTTCAGGAATGGACAAAATATAGACAAAAGTCTTTGCCAGGATGTAACATGAATATAGTTTGCTTGGATTCCCAAAGGAGTCATTGTTTTTTACTGAAACCTCATCCATAGTCTTCATGGTCTTCCAGCATTGTTCTTCTGAACTCCACAGAATCACCCCCACCAGCCCCATTTAACTCATCCCATTCCTCCTATGAAGTCTTCCAAACTCAACCAAATTCCTCCCAGAAACCATTCCCAAAGGCTCAGGTTATAATCACAATGTCACCTCTCCCCTTTCTTTGGTATCAATTTTCTGCCTTAGTCAATTTTTGACTGCTATAAGATAATGCCTGGCAAAAAAGAAGAAATGTTTATCTGGGTCTCATTGTATCAGAGGGTTCAGCCTCTCTTTAGCTATTTCTTTTTTTTTTTTTTTGCCTTGAATGAAACCAAATATCATAGTAGCAGATAGCATGTAGAGGAAGAGACTGTTCGCTTCATGATAGAAAGGAGCTAGACAGAGAGGAAGGGTATAGCCACCATCCACAGCTCTCAAAGACATGCTGCAGAAAGCTCTTTCCTTCAATAATGCCTCACCCTTGAAGTTGATTATCTTTCAAAATGGTAGTGCTTGTGTATGGGCCAAAGGGTCAACACGTGAACATGTGGCATCCTTCCTTCCTTCCTTCCTTCCTTCCTTCCTTCCTTCCTTCCTTCCTTCCTTCCTTCCTTCCTTCTTCTTCCTTCCTTCTCTTCCTTCCTTCCTTTTCTTCCTTCCTTCTCTTCCTTCCTTCCTTTTCTTCCTTCCTTCCTTCCTTCCTTCCTTCCTTCCTTCCTTCCTTCCTTCCTTCCTTCCTTCCTTCCTTCCTTCCTTCTTTTCTTCCTTCCTTCCTTCTTTCCCTTCCTTCCTTCCTTCTTTCCACTCCTTCCTTCCTTCCTTCCTTTCTTCCTTCCTTTCTTTCTTTTTCTTTCTTTCTTCTTTCTTTCTTTCTTTCTTTCTTTCTTTCTTTCTTTCTTTCTTTCTTTCTTCCTTTAAGTGTGTGTGTGTGTGTGTGTGTGTGTGTGTGTGTGTGTGTGTGTGTTCTTGCATGTCAGTAGGTATATATATGTGTACTTTGTGTACCAAGGAGCATGTGAGTGTGTGTATGTCTGTGGAGGCCAAGGGTGATACTTAGAATTATCCTGGATGGCTCTACCTCCTTATTATTCTGCTCTGGAATTTTCCAAGCTCCACTTTTCAGGGTCAGAAGGACAGACTGATACCATATCTGCTTAGCATTTTTATATGGGATCTGGGGATCTGAACTCAGGTCCTTTTGCTTACAAGGCAAAGGCTTTAACCACTGAGCCATCTCCCAGCCCAGTTTTTTTGTTTGTTTGATTTTTCAAAGTGAAAAATTCTCTAGTTTTCTTCAATTTCATTTACCCTCTTTCAGTTTGGAGTTTTAGATAGCCCCATGATGATAAAATACTCTCTGACGGTTGGTTGCTTTGAAGACTGTTTTCATTTTACTACAAAACACTGAACAAGAAGATAAAATGGACAGGACAGAGTGCTAAAGTGTAAGATGAATCAAGGTGTAATTCTATGAAGATGTCAGGTTGCCATATAGAGTTACATATCCAGAATGTAGCTCTGAAATCAATATTGGTTTTCAGAAAAAAAAGAACCAAAGGTGATTTACCATTGCTGTGCCCTAGGGAGAATAGAAATATACTTTTTTCTTTTATTTTGTACCCCTAACAAATTTATCCCCTTTGCAGGTCAAGCTTCCAGTCACCTCCATTAGGATTTTCAAGCTAAGCTGCCACACAGATTAAATCAATGGGGACAAAATGAATTTAGTCTTCTCGACTGCTTCTAAATCTGAAGATCTGTGTTCCCATTTGGCTAGCTTGATAGCACTGGTTCAACCAGAGGGAGAGCAATAGAGAAGAGGAGAAGCGATGAACCCCTGTTCTTCTCTTCACTGGTTGGGGGCTTACTATGGTTCGCTGGGGGATCTTAGGTATCATCGAAGAGAATTGCTCTCAGAAATAATATTATAGATATATATGAGTAGAAAAAGTGAGTTCCCGAACTTCCTGTTATAATCCTGACAGCTATTGCAGGAGAAAGCTAGCAAACTAAGCTCTGAAACATTCATAGTGGTGCAACACTGTTATCTAAAATATGTAGCCACCCATTCAGTGATGAAGAGCCATGCTTCTTTGATTCACAAAGTCTAAGAAGCACTTAGGGATTCATTCAGATGCTTGTTTAATGTGTCTCTGGTAGAGCTGAGGTGTTTCTCAAATGTATCTGGGTGATATATATATATATAAACAAACACTGTTCTAAGGATCATACCACACAGCTGCTTCATGGAAAATACTGAGTATAAATTCCTCTGGACTTTTGAGGGTAGACATCACATAAGAGCAAGACATTTTATATAGTTATGGATCTTGTTTACATTAGACAAATGGAGAAATCAGAGAATTTGAGCAAGACCAAGTATTGTAGTTGCTTAGAAGACTCCAAGTGTAGTAAAGATAACAAAATGTTCTTGGTTTAAAGGGTTTGTTTTCATGTTTTGTATCAATAAAATGTCAATTTTCCTCCCTTCTTTCCCTCCATTTTCGTTATCCTCTTCTACCCCTCTTTTTACCACCACATTGAATTGGGTGACATTCGCCACAATCATGATCAATTTTAGGTTTTGTTTCTGAGTATGCCTGGAAGAAAGCAAAGACATAACATGAGAAAAGTAAGCGTTTAAATGATATCAAAAGAGCAAAATCATAAAAGCTCTTAGACACACATTGAACATTCAACCTTGTCAGTCACTCCAAGAGCTGTTCGTTTTTCACTATCATTGCTGCCATTTTTTAATGTAAGAAATCCCCAAAGTATGGAGAGGTCTAGAGGGAGTTGTATGTCATTATTCTTCTGGGCAGACACCATGCTATTTTGAACTTTGCTTTTAGTCTAATCTGAGGATGATGTTGCACTACAACTTGAAAAGACTTAACCTGAATAAAGACTCAGAAAATGTAACCATGTCGGGATGTTCTTGAAACTAACAATATGCAAAGTCTTCCTTCTCCAAGTTAAGAAGAGCAGTGAGCACTTGCTGGAATAGGAGAGTTTCCAGATCAGACCAGCAGCAAAGAGAGATTCTCCCAAGATTCCATCTGTCAGGAAGGAGCAAAATGCTATGGCATCCAAACAGCCCAGGCTGGGTTGGCTTTTTGGTAACCTAGCTGCCCCTGTGGTCATCCTTTTCTATAAGCAGCGCTCCCCTGTTTTCCTATAAGTTTTCCCAATGAGCTCATTTGTCTGCCAAGTTGGAATTTCACTCAAATTGTTACGTTTATCTGTCCTTGATTGCCTATCTGGGATAAGTAGACATTATATGGCAACTCCTCAAATCTCACAAAATAGGAGTCAGCTTGTAGCCAGGCTTCCTAACTCTATATTCCAGTGCCCAGTGACCACACACAACCACTCCAGACCTGGGTTACAATGTCCATTTTCATTTTTATACCAATTTCCCTCCTTTTTTCCCCTTTCTTTTCTCCTTCTTCCTCGTCCCCTTCCCACCTTTCTTTTTACCCCTCAAGTTGGACTGGAAAGCATCCTTGAAGAATTCCCTAGAAATTTTTTAATTTCGTATCCTCTCCCCTTGCCTTTGTTTTTCCTCTTCTTTCCTTTGTTTATAGTCACACCTCCAAGATGTATTAACACACCTACATTCTGTTAGGATAATTCATGCTTCCACTAAATCGCAGGTTCTCAAGATTGTGTAAAGGAAACTGATTGCGAGGGATTACACTTAACAGTGACTTAAAGGACTATTTCCAAAGGTATTTATGTTCTAATGCCCACTTCTTTGCCAAATAGGTACCACACTAAATTGCATATCCACCAATCCCTTCTTGTACCTAAAGCTTACAAATAAATGTCCTGGAAGTTTACATTATTCAACCTTTACATAGATGCCGCTTTAAACGTTTTCTCCTTTCTCCACTTTTAATCATTCAGCATTACATGTGTAAGAGTAGCTGATGCAAACTCATGTAGCTGGAGTTGATGCATGTTGTCGCATGTGAATAGCAAGCCATTGCTTTGCCTGGACCTCATTGATCTACTTGCTCTCATAAGCCGAGACTTTTTCAGGCTGCATTGCTATTTTTATTTCAAAACCTATGAGCTCCTCAATCTATTTTCCCATTGATTGTCATGCCATGTCCCTCCCCAGCCCCCTGCCTCATTGTGAACTGATAGTTCTTATCCTTGATGGCATCTTAGGGCCACCTGGGAGAGATTGCACAATCCCTGTGCTCTTATTCTGTTCTAAACCAAATAGATGAAAATTTCTGTAGACGAGGCGATTCAGTTATGAGTATTATGTAAGTGTCTCCTGGAGCTGCCCGTGTACAGAAAGTTTGATAACATTTCTTCCTCATTTAAAAGGAAAAATTGCTCCCTGTACTCAAACTGCATTTAATATAATTTCCCAGAACACTGTCCTCAAAAAAATCACAAGTGGAAATGCCCTATCACACACCTGGAAATCTATCCTCATTAGTTGGTTTTATTTTGAGCTTGGTGGACTGCTTGTCCATCTGTCTGCTCATGTTAATATGCCCATGGGTGACATCGTTGCTCATAGGCTTATAAGAACTGTCTTTTCAAAGACGTTTTCCTCACTCATGAATTGATTAATGGGACTCTTGAGCTAAGTTTGCAAGTCGCAGATATTGCTCATTCAGGGACCAAAGGTTATATCAAAGCAGAGCCAATCCTTTACTTGTAAGGAAAGGGTAAACAAATATACCTAGTAGTATCCACATGGGGAAAGCCACCAGGCTCCCAAGAATATTGCACAGAGAGGTATTGACTCAATATAATATACATAAAGCAAAACCAAAGGATTTGAATAGAGCAGGAACACAAGAATGTAGAAGGCAAGGAAGGGAAAGTAACAGGGAAAAACTGTGAAGAACATAAATAGAAGGTTCTGTGTACATGTATGATAATATGTTAAGAGAAATTCATTCATAAATAAAAGTGTATAAAAGCAACTATTTAAAGAAAATTTGACTCAGAAGAAAAAAATAGAACATTTTCTCTGAAATCAGTAATCATTAATTTTGGAGTCCTGTGATCTGTCCTGAACACTTGAAAATCCAAGACATACTGTGAGTTTTTGAGAAATGCATTCTTTTGACTACTAGTCATTTCTTAAAGCAAAACTCTTTATCAAGAAGAGTCAATACAGATTAATCTGTCCCAAAGAAAGCATAGGATGGTGTTTTGTGAAGCAGCTTGCCACTAAATTATGAAAACCGTAGCCCAATATCCAAGAACACAATTGTCTAACATGATCTACAACTTGGAGCTAAGCTCCTCATTATCCCAGTGGGGTAGCATTAGGTAAAAAGCTTTTACTCTTTCTTTAGAGAGCTCAGTAACAAGACAGAAAGATGGTGATTTTTTATAGGAAGCAGCAAAAGCGCCACAGTAACAGTGTGCAGCCAAGTAAGCTGTGTAATAGGCAACCTCAGTCTCTTGGCATGGAATTTACATCCATATTTTGTCAACCATGTTAAGTATGGTTCTCAAGGATACAAGTCTAGAGATTACTGTTCTAATAATTATCCTCATTCTTTCTGTCCTGTCTAGTCCATATATTTTCTTTGACTACCCAGTCATTTTTCTTTCCTTTTTTTTTTTTTCCACTCATACAAACTTAATAGGTACCCTGGTCCCCTCCCTCCCTCCACCCTTCCCTGAATCCTGTTGTTCCCTCTCCCTTTCCCCTCTCTTTCTCCCCTCCCTTTCTCTCAGTGCCCTCTCCCAGTGCCCTTTCCCCGCCCCATCCCTGGAGCATCCTTTAGTGTGCATGTCAAACTTCCCTTTGGGTTCTCCTCTCTGATGAGGTGTAAGGACGCAGTAGTATTGCCTAGAGCTCTTTCTTGTGTTCCCCTTAAGTATAGGAGCACTATTGTGGCTGTTAATCCCTTGCCTCTAAGGATCCTAGAGCCGGTGATTCATGCTAGACTTTGGGGGAGTCAATGATAGTCGGTCATTGCTTAGGTCATGTAGAGTCCTATTATGATCAGCCTTATACCCAGTCATTTTTCAAAACCAAATCTTCAACCTTTTACTTTCAATAGCAAGCTTTAGGTAAACAAAACAAAACCAAAACCTTGCCTATGAGTGTAATTAAGACCCAAGTGGCAACTATTCATATCTTCTAATGTGATGTGATATGACCTAAACAGAAATTTAGGTCATAAATACTTGCATATGCATCATGGAAACTAATTCAGGCAAAGGAATAATTGCAGTTATAATTTTGAAGAAAACTGCAATTGCATTTTAGCTGCCAGCAAGGAACAGAGAATTTGGCATTTAGCTTCTCTCATTTTCAGCATCCTTAGGTAATCTCTGCAATAATGGTGTGTTGTTTTGCTTGTTTTCTCTGCAGGAATATTTATGTTTCAAGAAATTTGAATAATCTTCCATTAAAGGCAAGCAATTTTCAGATAGAGGGGTTTTAAATTATTTCCAAACTATTAAAATTCTTAATCATTTTATTCTGGCAGGAAAACATATCCTGGATCAGATAAGGATGGATGAAATCTTTTTTGCTGACCTGCTTGCTGTTTTTTCAAGAAGAAAATTAAATGACAATTTCATTTTAAACATGCTGTTAGCACGAATTGCCAGAGAGCCCCTGTTTTATTTGGGGAGGGGAGGTATACATCTGAGTGTCCTAGAATATAGATTCAGCATTTCAGCCTATGAGCTCTTCATACTTGAATGGAGATTAATATAAGAAAACATGAACTAGATACAATCCCTGTATTTGGGAGAAAAAAGCAAGTTCCAGGCTATGATGGTCTACACAGTAATAAACTGCCTTACAGAACCAAAGGATACATGTATCTCAGTGGAAAGAACTTGCCAAGGATGTTTAAGACCTTGAACTTGATCTCTATTATATCTACTACTTATAACATGCATTTATTAAGTATCTATCAATCATCTATGCACGTATCTACCATTTACTATTATCTATCATTGACTATTTACATAGATCCACTTTTCTATATATCATTTATATATCATCTACTTATATGTTTATATATGGATTTATCTGTCTTTTGCTATCTATCTTTCTAGCATCTAAAATAGTTACAGCAAATAAAAAATTCACATAATCAAATATACAACTTAGTTACATAAAATTCTCTCTTATCAAACGGGTTTGGGTTTATCTAACTATAAAGAAGATTTTGGATTAAAAGCATACACTAGAGAAAGTGATGGAAAGGATTTTTAAAAAGCCATGTGATGGACAAGACAGAATCAGAGAGGGATTTTTTTTCTTATCGTATTTTACTTTTTCTAAAAATATAGATTTTGATTGGTAAGGAAGCTTAAATAATCTTCACCCCCCTCCCCTTTGCACAGATGGATTTATGAATAGCAAGAATTAAGGAAGCCTTACATAGATGCTCTTGTAGAGTCTTTATAATTTAAATCCTGCTACTGGATTAGCACACTTTCGTAAAACAAGGAAACCATAGAAATGGTGCTTGTGTTCAGGGCTTTTCCATTCTGGCCAGCCTGCGGTGCTACCTCTCCATTGTCCACTAACACTGTGTGAACACACACAGCACTCCACATGAAGCAATATCTTGTATCAATTTAATAACATTCCACTTACCAAAGCGATCTGAATACTAATGAACAAACAGTTAGGAAATAAAATGCATTATTAGGTTTTGCTTCATATTTTGAGGTTAGCCATTATTAAATTGTTTTCAGTGCTGTTCTTTAATGACACAAGATGTAAAACAAATGGAACAGCTCAAATTGCTGTTCTATTGCCTGTGGCCATCTAGAGAGGAGAATGATATGCAGAGTCAGGTTACAGGCTCCAACTGGGAATGTGCAGTAATTGTGCCCTGTCCTTGGGTTACTCCTTGCCCCTGCTGGACACAGGTTCTCCACTGCAATACAGTGATGACTCAAGATCGCGTGTGTAGATAGAGGAGCGTGCCCTGCATATGCATTCACAGTAACACACTCAGACAACACCATACATTAGGTCTATCTTCTGATCATTGATCAAAGTTCTAATCTTTGTATATGTGACGGTACTGTTTTTCACACACTGTCACTCAAATTTTTATAAACCAACCCTGTTGAAAACACAATCCAGCAGACTCTGAGTTTGCTCTCCTTGGAAAATTAGCACACTTATGGAACCCTGGATTTATCATAAAAGCAATATAATAATGCAATAATGATATAAATAAAAGGGAAAACTGAAACCTACAGCTTACAAAGAAGATTCTCATAACTCTTTGCAACGATCTGAACAAGAGGTAGCATATAGAACATTTTTCCAATCTTTGTTCGGGTGACTTAGAGACAATTATCCAGCTTCCACCATGCTAATTTAATGTCCCCTGAAATGTTATATGCCAAAATGATAATGAAGTATCATTACAAGTAGAAAATTTTAGACAAAAGCAAACCCACAGCCGGCCATGTTCTCTCAATTATGAATAAAGTGGTGCAGTGTAACAGCACTCACAGCTTTGTTTGCTCTGTGCGCAACGCAGCAGGTGTGCCTGTGCTAGCCAACCTCATCCCATTTATATCTGAGACATGAACCTGAAATCACCCCAGCTGCCCATACTCATTGTTAGGGTTTCATTTATTCCAGAAAGCTTTGGAAGCTAGCAAAAATAGGCATATCACCTAACACAACACCAGCCACTTTTGGCAGAGCCCTGACTGTTCTATTCACCTTAGTGTATTCCGAATATGTTCCCCGGACAACATTGCCTCTTGAGCCTAATTAGACTCTGTTCTGTGTATTTTCAGACAGGAAGCAACAAAACTGTGACATCATCTCTACTCTGAGGCCTCCTCAATTAGTACGAGGTGTCGGTGTTACCTGCCAAAGGATAACAGGGTCACTAGAAGTTCTCTGTGTAGCAAGAGCTTCTCTTGCTTAAAGATAACCCTGGGGTCCATTGAAGGGCTGGGCAGAAAGATGGGAGGGACTGGAATGAATTGATGAAGGTAAGGAAGGAGATGGGAGGGAGGGAGGATGGAGGGAAGCAGGTATGAGTATGTAATATGCTCATAAAACTAAAAATAAACTAATTAATTAAAAAATATAACCATCATTACTCAGTATGGTTGGGAAATGTTGTGTGCATGTCCTCAGAACATTAACAAAGCTGTGCTCACCTTAAAACTGATAACCTATTAATATGTTTCTAAAAAATATTCAGATGTGGAAATATCTCCATGAGGAACAGGTAGAGATACCCACATGAGTCAGGTTATAAAAAAAGAATTTCTTGCTATTTAAAGGGAACAGCATTATTTTAATAGCACAGCTTTGACTCTATACAATGAAATATATTCTTAAGATAAATCTGATTTAAGTAGAGGAAATTTTATTATCACTTCCTTTGAAGTTTCTGCAATATAAAAACATATGGAGCTATTGTTAACAAAATGTTTTCCCTTTGTCATTAGTATGCTATGTAACCTCAAGGTGGAATAAACAATATTATTAGTTATTTTATGATTACAAAAAGAGTTATCCATAGAAGAGTGCCACGCATTGTTCTATGTTCATAATAATATTCTGAATGAAACATTAGTCTTATAACAGAATGTATTCTCCATTCTGTAACAGATAATGCATAAATAATTCTGTAATACACTGTTACAAATAATGCCATACAGGACATTTTCTATACTTGAATATTAAACTTAGAAACAGTTCCTATCCAATCATTTCAATAATCCCAAAAAGAATCTAGATTGGATTTGGTTACTATAAGCTATGGTGGAGATTCAATGTGGTCTAAAATATTGCTAAAAAATTAGTGAATGTGACAACCTCCTTTTACTGTCAACTGGTTCTTTTTCTAGTAACATTTATTGAAATATCACTATTTGTGGAGAGTTGAGGTCAGGAATTTTTGCTTGGGAATTTGTCTAAAATTCAACCACAATTTCAGTGCATCTTCCATTGACTTTTAGTAACTGATACTATATATCACACATAAAAGAAAGTGATCTTGAAGCATCTAATTTATCTTCTAATGTCACAACTAAATTTCTTTTGTTAGTTTCTTTATTGATGAGTTTCTTCTTTGACAATTTTTTACATGTATATAATACATTCTGACTGCTTCTCCCACCCATTTACATCTCCATCTAATCACTGCAAACCCCATTCCCTACCAATCTTCCTCTCTTAATATCCTTGTGTTTCCTTGATTTTAACTATGGCCTTTAGTGTGACATTACACTTGATGCAAATAAGTTTTTAGGTCAAGACACAAATCCTCTTCATTCAAACAATTAGGATACAATATGGACAGATTTCTAAAGATGTTATTGAAGAGAAATTGGCCATCCATTGGTCTGAAATCATCTTTGTCTACTTCATGAGATTGAGAACCACTATGGAAAACTGTCTCTGAGCGTATCTATCTGAGTGTCTCTAGAAATTTTAACAGAACAGGGAAGAACAGGGTGAATGTCAGAAGCGCCTTCCCTTGCTGTTGGGTCCCAGATTGGATTAAAAAAAAGGAGAAAAGAGAGCCAAGCACCAGCGTTCATCTTCCTCTGTGTCCTGACTGCAGATGCAATGTGACTGGCTACCTTAGGTCCCATGTCCTCCCTCTCATGATGGACGGGTGTAGAACCAGAGGAAACCCTCCTTTCCTTAAGTTGTTCCCCTCAGGGATATGTCACAGCAAGGAGAAGAGTAAAGGATGCACTATAATTAATAAAAAATAATGGATGCATGATTTTGCACCTATACACATGGATGTTTTCTCTCTTTCTAGTAGTCCAAATGGTAGCTATTATGATTATTCTTATTTTAGTTAGGCAGGAGTTATATTCCATGGAGATGAATAACATTCTTAGGATCACAGAGCCAGGAAGTTAAATTCCAGGGAGCGGAATAATATTTTCAAGATCACAAAGCTAGGAATGAGCAAAGCTACACTTGAACCTAAAGAACAAAAATGAAAATATCATTTTCTTCATAAATGAAAGCTGTGTTGTCTCTTCAGCTATTTCAGTTAAAATTTTTTTTTCCCAGAATTCAATTGTTTCTCCGTACACTTGACTATTTTTATATGCCGGGTGGTTTCAAGCATTTTTTCAAAAAGCAACAATTTAAATAATATCACCTAGAAAAAGAAGATATTGAATTCCAATAGTAGATAATGTTTCTGAGACTATTTAGAGACATTTGATGCCAATGAGCGAGGTCAACATGAAGAATTGCAAATCAAAGAGAACACAGTTGATGCTTTGGAAGCTCGGAGATGCTTCATAAGCTGTGTAGAGATAAAACAAACCATTAATAACATGGATGATCAGAAACAGTTTTGAACAGAAGGTGTGAAGGTGCAGAATTCAGCAGAATTCAATAGAATATGTAAGGAGACGCGTTATAGTCCTTTTTCTAAGTTCTCCTAAATTGGAGAAAAATGAACAAAGAGATTCTTCTCTGTTTATTATGGGAACCAGTTCTCCCAACTCTTAGTTGAGTTGAGCCACCAGATACAAAGTTTGTGAAGTGACATACTTCTTTTAATCATCACTGTTTAGAATCTATCCAATCAGGAGAATTCATTTATTTTTAAACTTTTTTAAAAATTATTATTTATTCAATTGTGCATGTGTGCGTGTGTGTGTAGAACCACAGGCGAATTCGGGAACCACCATGGACGCCTCCACCTCTTCCTTGCTTACTCTGCCCCGGGATTCACAGGCTCCGCCCTACCAGGACTAGAAACGCAGGCCGTCCCCAATTCCGCCCGGCGTCTATACGTGGGGTCTAGGATTGGAACTCAGGACCTTCTGCCTGCAAGGCAGAGGTTTAACCCCTGAGCCACTTCTCCAGCCTCTATTTTTACACTCTTGAAGGGTTGCATTTTTTAAATTTATAATCCATGGAACAAATCCCTCTTCATTCTCTGCTGGTTTTAGATTAATTTATTAACCAGAACAGATAACACTTCAGAGATTTACTTATTGATTCCTTATTGATAATCTTATTGAAAATTTATTTTGGAGTACGGTTTCAAAATTTGTAGTATTAGTGCTTCCTTAAAAGAAGGAAAATTCTCTTCAATATATTGGAGACATTCTCAGTGATTTTTGCCTTAGATGATTTTTCTGGCCTGCTCAATTCAGTTTCTGAAATGTGTTTTATTTGTTTGTTTGGTTCTCTTCTTGAGACAGGGTTTCCTCTGTAGACCAGAATAGGCTCCAACTTATAACCAGCTGTCTGCCTCGATCTTCAAAGTGCTGGCATGACAGTCACAAACCAAAGTGTCTATGTCAGTGTCTGAAAGGTATTCTCCAAATCTGGGAGGTATATTATGATGGAGATTAAGTGGAACATTTAGCTAGGTTCCAATAACTATCAAAGAGACCTCACTGAACAATAAGAGATAGAATAAGGAGGGATGTTTGTTTCTCAGAATACTTATCTTTTGTGACTGCAGTGAACTATCAAAGCCCATCCACAGAAAGAGGCTAACATAATTCCTCAACCTACCATCATGCATCTTTGCAAACCCACACAGGAGGATGTTTTTATACCTTAAGCGTTAAATAGCCTAAGTTAAACTTACAGTAAGACAGTTTCTGCAGAAAGCTAATGTGATCTGTGAAAAAATCTAGACAAGTTTCTTTTGTCACCAGAATGTTCTCATATTAGGCTGTGGCAGCACAAGAAGTGATGGTCAGGAAATAGTGTAAGATGCAAGAGTTCTTATAGACACTGCGAGGGCAAGGAAAGGGGCAAAGAAATAACTCATAAATTAACAAGGAAGCCAATTACATGGGGGTTTCTTTGTACATAAAAAATTATCAAGGCCAGTAACTGAAACATGTATAGGCAATGTTTTGAAGAGGAAACAGGAAAAAGTAGAAAGAGTGAGGAAATGTGGTAGCAGGACTCATGAATGGATTTATGGGGACTGATGTTGAGATAACATTTGGAAACCCAAGCTTACTGATTCCTGTAGCCTTCCCCTGGTTAGGAAAAAAAAAAGTGATTTCAAAATATCTAACCCCTAGGGTTAGCACTGTGATTGATAGGAATTACAAAAACAAAAATAAAAGCAAAGCTCTTTTCCCAGACTGATTTCAAATGCATTGAAACAGATGGTGAGAGAGAGTACCAAACACTAAGAGAGAGCCATATGCATGACCCATGGATTGTTTGCATTTGAAATTTCCATGTAACCTTGAAAGAAGCATAAATATCATTTACAACAGGGAGCTCTTTGTACAATACATTAACTCAATTCCCCTTTGCCATTCTTTACCTCTTGAAAAAACAGCCTAGTCAAACTGGTTGTCTCCTTTTTTTGTTCTGGTCTTTTATTAACTCCTCTTTGAGAATTGTTTTACTATTCAAAATGTAAAGGAGATTTTTGTGTTTTTCAGAATCTGCTTTGAGGATCTGGTGAAGACATCTTAAAAGAGATATCCATGCAAATTTCAGTGAGCATTCAGAATAGACTGAATTGTAGTTGAGGCACTAAGACTTGGATTTGTAAAGAAGTTGTTAAATTTATTAGTTGTGCATTCTTTTGGGAAATTGAGGTTGAAATCTATATTTTATTTCGGTTGTGGTTCTGGGGCAGTTACTTCATCACATGAAACCTTATCCATAAAATGGAGCTAAAACACAACTCATCCCTCCAAATTGCTATGTGGATCAGCCAAAATACTATCGTGCAAGGCTCCAGAGCAGTTACTTCTCAACAGTGCACACTTACCTGATGCAGTTATTAAAGTAGTAATAGACACTGAAAATTCTGGAGGACAATAGATATGACCAAGTAATGATAAAAAGCAGGGAGGGCTGAGAAAGGAAGAGAAGGGAAAGGAAGAGGAAAGGAGAAAGGAGAGCAGAAGGGCTACCATTGTCACCAGGCTGAGTCCTCCTTCAAAACATACTCAGGAAAGACATAGGTTAGGAGTTGATTTTGTAACCGAGACTTAAATGAAAGTCTCCTCTGAAGACAATCACTCTTCTCAGGGATGAAAGGCAAATAGATTAAATCAGTCAAGGATTATGATGAGTGTATCATGTAGTATAAATGTGGCTGTAGTGTATGCTTTTCTTCTTGCTATGACCAAATGCTTAAATAAATAAATAAATGATAAGAAAATAAATAAAACTGTTGTACAAGAGGACTCTTGAATATGCGTGCCTGTAGAGACCCAAGGGTGCTATTGGGAATGGCTGCAATTGCTGGTTACCTTCTTATCTGTCTGAAATTTTTCCATAGGATCTGGGGATTTGAATTCAAGTCCTTTTGCATGGGACACAAAGGTTTTAACCTCTGTGCCATATCCCCATCTTTTCTATCAACTCAGGACGAGTTCAGATTATGGGATAGTGACACCCACATCAGAGCAGACTCTCCTCCTCAGTTAAAGCACTCTAGAAAGACTTTTGGAGACTCTCCCAGAGGTGGGTATGCCCTAGGGATTTCTTGATCCAGTCAAGTTGACAATCAAAAAAATAAGGAATAAAAAGTGTTGGTGGAGAATGAAGAGAGAGATTTTTCTGGAAATATCTTTCTGGAGTTCGATTAATGACTTGAGATGCCTGTGTTTCTGAAGACAAAAGACATAACAGAACAATGTGTTTCTATGACATGTATTTGGCATCAACATTTAGTTTTTAATTTTATCTTAAAAGTCAATTATATGCCTAGACTATTTATAACATTAAATTTAAAGTACCTAAATATTCATTGACATATAAAATATGTCAAGCAAATTATGTTATCTACTTGTGTTTCATCTGCTGCAGATGTACTTATTCAGAAGATTATCCTTATTATTTTAGGTACAGGAAGTTGTATGATTACTATGCTTTGATAGACACACACACACGCACACACACACTCTATATATGAACAAAATTATTGTGCTTTGTGATTTTTTTCTGCTTGCTAACCATTTATTAACTTCTTGTTCTATGGAAGGTATGAAGTCCTGAGCTTACCTTTTTTGTACATGTTTCCTTGGTTTTATGAACCAAACTGGTAGATACCAGAGCTAGTTTTAGCAATCGTTCTAGTCCAGTTCACTCTAAAAACACTTCCACTGTACTTCTTTTCAAGACAGTGATATGATTGTCAGATACCTGTTTTCTTTTTTAAACTCTCTACAAAGAAGCTGTGAGATCATGCAAAAAGTCATTTGCCAAAGAATCATAATGCTCCATAATCCTCTCTGACCTTCCTATTGAGGTCAACATGCACTATTTCCATTGGATTTTAAATGCGTGAAACATGATCCTCGACCCTCATTTTCAAAGAATATTCATCTGAATGAAGAGTAGAGTTCAACAGCAAGAAGTAAAGGGACTCTTTCCGAATGACAATCTGGACTTAAGTCATAATGTCTTATTAATTAAAAAATATAATTTTCTAATCTTTATGACTGATTTGGAGTGGTGATATCATGAAATGAGATCTTCTGCATCCAGATGCAATACCATTCATTGTGTATGGTTTAGTGAAGAATTTTCCAAAGAAATCAGAAATATAAGATCAATATATGATTGATTAAATAACTAAGTACGTAATTTAGGTGGAAAAATCCTTCTGCCAAAGTTCTACCTTTTGATGAAGTTGCTTAAAAAAGCAAATATATATCCTGGCAAAGATTTATTTCATTTTAGTTGGAGATGCATTACTAATCCCATCTCCCACGTATCTTACCTCCTCTGATCTGGTTCTTTTCTTCCCCAAGGACTTCATCTCAGTGGGTTTGCCTTGAGGATGATGGATTACATTTGCAGTTGTGATTCCCTTATGCATCTCTGCCAGTTTTCAGATGCTGCTAGTTTTCCTGTGGTATTTCGATAAGACCAAACATCTTAATACTAAACCCCTTAGCTCTACAGGATACTTTCTAATATGGGACCAGAGCTATCACATTCAGCTCTGTTCCCACATTCTAGTGAGCAGAGACAACTTATCTACAAGGCAGTATAGGTTAGCACAGAACTTCTGGATGGTAGGGTTTTGGGCAATGTTTTATTCTTAAAGTATTTTATATATAAAAATGAATGGAACAATAGGAGCAATACTAGAATGTAAAACTTCTAAACTTCATGTTTCAGCAGCAAAAAATATTTATGAAATATTGTCACAAGCACATTTGTCATTTATCTGGATATCTATCTGTATACATAAAAACACTTATCTACATATCTAACCATCTATCCAGATTTAATCTATCATCTATGAAGTTATCATTTGCCTGTTTCTAACTATGTTATTAATCTATCATCATTTATCATTTGTCTATGTCTATGTCTATCTGTCATCTATACTTATCATCCATTTATCTTTTAGAGAGATAGAAAAATCTATCTGCAAATCTGCTTACAGCTTAGGGCAATCATAATGTGATCTTTCACATTTGATTGGCATGTTCTGGCCTCCGTAGCTTCCAGAAAGCAATCATAAGACAAGATAACATAGCCAATGTTACAGCTTCATGACAGTGAAGCATTGTAATGATGAATTAAAAGATTAAAAGTCACTCTGTGTGGTAATTAGTTACAGGTGCCAACAGGACAAATGAAGGCTGAACCTTTGGACACATCTTTGAAGACCTATTTAGTGAAGACAAGCCCTGAGCAGGACTGTGGGAAATGAGCTAATTGGTGTGAGAAGACCCAGCCCCCAGGGGATGGAACTTGTATAGGTGCACAGGATAATGAGAACTTCTTCAGTGCTTTGGCAGACTGGCCAGGAGGAAGGTCGTGTCCCTCTCTCTGCTCTACCTGTGGGCTTAGAGTGGGCGGTTCTCTCAGCTCTTGATGCTGATGTGAACTCTCAGACATGCAATGAATACAAGCAAGAAATACAAGTTGCTTACTTACTAAATTGTTTGGTCATGTATCTATATCAAAAATGAAAGACAAACTGGGATGTAAGAAATTTAATGCAACGATGAAAAATCAGCTACGGTGAAAGAAAACCACATCGTCTATGAAAAAGGTTCTTTTTTGGATATAGGTTCAGGACTTGAAATGGTTATGGTAAGAAATCTGATTACTCTGTTGCAACTCCTCACTAAAAGAGAACTTGTGGCTGACTATCACGCTCCTGGCAAATTCAAGAGATCTACCCCCAGGACTTTAATTCAAATACTTTTAGATTTACTAATCTATGGGCTGTGGAAATAGCACAGGAGTTAAGACTTACAACCATAAGGTCCTGAGTTCACATCCCAGGTCCCATGTAAAAACGCCTGATGGAGACAGAGAACCACATTATCAACCATGATGGGCTGAGCCTGGGAAATCCCAGAGCAAAGCAAAAAGGAGGTAGAAGCAACCCAAGATGATTCCCAAAGTCATACTTGGTCCTCCACGGGGACACACAATGCCCTCTCATACACACACACACACACACACATACACTAAATAAATGTTTAAAAAATTAGGACATATATTATAATTGTGTCTTTTATCCACCTTCTCAATGGATTAACCATCAGTTAATCCATTCCTCAGTGCCCCAAACCCATCACACATTCTTCCTGGAGATGGCATATACCTTCAGGCACATTAGTGACCTTTATACATCTTAGCAAGGCTTTCACATGAGTCTTAACTCTGCCACTGTCTCTCATAAGCAGTGCAGGTGGGAACATCCATTCTAATACAACCAAGCCACTCTGCCAACTGGGCTTAGTGGTAAGATAAGGGAGAATCATTCATGCATACGTAATAGATGGTGTGGGTCACTAGGAAATATATTCATCTGTTTACTTGTTTCTTCTGAATTAACCATGTGCCAATTCTGAACACGACTATTTGTGTCTGAACACAGCATGTCAGAAGACAATTGCAGGAGTGGATGCTTTCATTCAGCCACACAGTTTCAGGGATGGAATATCGGATGGAATAATGAATGTACACATGAGACGGATCGGATGGAATAATGAGTGTACACATGGGATGGACGGAAAACTGATGAGTACTGTGTTATCAATCTGCTACCCAGGAGGAGAATGGAGGTCAGGCTTATTGGTGAATGCTCATAAAGCATCTCACATCTCCTTAATGGTTTCCCCACTTAGGCAAGGAGTCTGAGATATGTCTCTGTGATTACAGACTTGACAGACTGTGGGAACTTCCACCTGACTTTGTATACAAGCATGTACTGTATCCTGGACCAGAAATAAACCCTCGGGCAAAAATTCACAGGTGTTTACAACAAATGGTCTTTGATGAATAAAGGTAAATTCTGAAAATACAAGAAGGAAACAACAGTATTTACGACAGGAAGTAGCACATTTATTTTTCATGTACTTGTTTTTACACTTTTGGTAAATAATTTTCATTCAACTCCCACAGACCCTAAATTAGGCCCTTGGGAACCTGAGAAAAGGGAAATCTACCTAAAACAAAAAGAACAATGCGTGGGACAATGTTGATTCTCTCGTGGGAGAACACCAGGGTCACACAAAATAAAGACCAAGATTGTGACAAGCAAAGGAGCTTTATACTGACCCAGAATCGGTGTTTCATTCTTGTTAAAGAATGGAAACTACAGCTGGGGAGATAGCTCAGCTTTGCCAACCTGATTACCTGAATTCAGATCTGCACATTTCACAAGTGACAACATCTGTAACACAAGTGTGCCTACAGGAAGTGGTAGGTAGTGTCTACAATAGCAAACAAGTTGCAAAAGCATCTGAACATTGTCTGATCACTATACACACTTCGTAGCACGCACGGGCCTGTAGTTACACACATATACTTACACACCTACATATATTCACCCAACATGCACATGTATACACACACATACACACTGAAAATCATGTATGTCAAAAACATTCATTTAAAAAGTGTTAACAAGTAATGCTTTGCAAAAAGGGGTTCTGTATTAGAATGATAATTCCAAAAGTAAGAAACAATTATTTCAAGCAACAAACCATAAAACAAAAAGTAGCAGAAACAGAGCTGCATATCACAAATGCAAACCTGGTTTGGATCCCCAGCAAAATATTAAAAAAATAAAGTCCTTTGATTTTAGTTGGATTTTAGATTTTTTCCTCCCACATTTTATTTTTCTCCTAATCATTCAAAAATCAATAGGTACCCCTATACTCTCCCTCCCCACTCATCCCTGATTGTATTCTCTCCCCTCCCCCTTTCTTCTTATTTCCTCCCTCCCCCTGTGCTTCCCTTTTCCTCCCATGCCCTGGAGTATCCATTCGTGTGAACACCAAACCTCCCTCTAAGTCCTCCACACTAGTGTGGGTTCAGGACTCAGTGGCATAGCCCAGAGCCCCTTCTTGGACTCCGTTAGTATGGGAACTTCATTATGACTGTGTAATCCCTAGACTCTAAGGATCCTACTGCCTGGAGACATCTCCCTTCTGATCTAAGCTATTCTTTGGGGGCATTCCTTGTCAGCTATTGTGCAGGTCAGCAAAGTCCAATTCTGGCTGCTACAGCCCTAACTTGTGTGGAGTATCTTGCATGTCATTGGTCCTCCCCATCTTTAGGCTCTTCCAATCTTGCCTCCCCCTCTTCTGCAAGGTTCCCTGAGCTTTAGGATGGGGCCAGATTTGTCTGGTCTGGTTCCAGGTAAATAATGTAGGATCTTTGGTGTTCTGAATTATGGTTTGTTGTTTTCAGTTTTGCTTTTCTTGCACTGTCCTTGGCTGCATCCTGATTGGTATCAAAGGTCACCTCCTAACCAAAGATAAAAAGACTGTTTAAATGAAGATCTTAATATAAGACTCAAAGATTGAGGGAAGAATACGAGTAGAACACAACAGTGGTGGTGGGCTCAGTGTTCCATTTGCTGCATGGTTACCGTCTATCTGTCAGTCCCTACATCCTCCCGGATGGGTGAGATCTAACAGGTTCAGTCCCAAGTGACCAGGAAGGGAAGTGAGAGTGAGCTGCACCAGATGTCTCGCTATTTACATGCAATACATGATAGTGGTCTATTTTCTCTACTGAAGCGAGACCCTGCTATACCACTATTGGGAATAATCCCCCAAAATCCAGCAATTCACTATAGTGACATGTGCACAACCATGTTCATTGCAGCACTATTTACAATAGCATAGTTATGGAATCAACACAAATGCCTGACAGCCAATGAACGGATAATGAAAATGTGGTACATTTATACAATGGAATACTACTCAGCCATCAGAAATGATGTTAATGAAATTTGCCAGGAAATGGATGGAATTAGAAAAAAAAACAAAATTGAGTGAAGTATCCCAGGCACAGAAAGTTAGATGCCATATGTAATCCCTAATAAGTGGATCCCAGTTCCAAATCCACTTAATGACATATTCAAAGATAAATCTCTATATCCACTGTAATCACAAAGGATTATAAACATGAAGGAAGGGGAAGGAGGACCTCAAAAGAAAGGAGACTGGAGATTTTTTGAACAAGAATATTAAGAATGGAAAATGAGGCTACTATAGGTGGGGTAATTCCTAGATTGCAGCAGATTTTATATATTCATTATTAGCTAAGTGAATACAGAAAGGTTTTAAAAGGTGTCAAATGCCCTAAAATTCCAAGGCTCAGGAAACATCCAGGAAGAGATGAATCTAAGAGCCCGAAAGGGGTTAGGGCTGCAGCCAGACAGTATCTTCTGGACATGACAAAGCCGCTGCCTTCTTGAACTCTATGTATAGCTCCACAAGACCTATATAGGCTTTGTACTATCAATTCTTCACCATGGAAGGGGAAAGATCTCAAGAGACCCCACACCTCTCTCTCGAGAGACTTGAGGGTGAATACTGGATGGAGGAGTCAGGGAAGGAAGATGATTTCCTCAACGGCATAACCATTGATAATGATTCATGCTCCAGCAAGTGCGGGCTAGGTCATACCAGTCGCTATAGGGCTGCTGCACCCAGGATCTCCCTGCAAGGAGATCTGCCCTCACCAGACCTACAATATGGCTGACATATCCGCATTCCCCCATGAACCAGCAAGGAACTCAGGAGAAACAGCTACTCAAAGTGGGAACCTTAGGAACTAGAGCTAGACGTTGAAAAGGAGTGTCTCTGTAGTCTACCTAAGGAAAGCCAGTTAAACTGCCATAAAGGCCTGAGCCCTTCCTAGAGCAGACAACATGAAGGGGACCCAGGGCCTGATACAAGCAGACAAACATGAGGATGGGAGGGAGAGATGAAGGAAAGGGTAGGAGAGAGGAAAGGGAGAGAGGGATGACAGAGGGGGGAGGGATAACCACTCATTATGTCTGTATAAATACAGAATTCTTAATAGAAATGTTTAAAATAAAGAAAATTTACCAAATACAGGCATGCAAAGTGATAAAGACTCCTTCTTCATTGCCAGGACATAAATATACGAAAATTTAAAAAAAATTAGTATATCTCTTTAAAACATTTTGTAGGTGTCGGTGTGGAAATGTTCTTGTATCAGCGAGCCGGCACGCATTAGAAAGAAAAAAAGTACGAAAATAATGTTCTTTTAACATGAAGCGATATGTATAACCTCAGCATTTTCAATTTATGGCATATATCTTTGAAGTCTTAAATGTGATAACGTATGAGTCTGTCCACTTTTCTACTAAGAAACAGTTAAGCTTATGTTGGGTCTTCTACAGTTTCTCCATATCTGCCCTGTCTCTCGTGGTTATTTTCTTTGTCCTCCAGTGGTACTGGTTGAAATTGGCCTCTGACTTTTAGCCACTTGCTTAGACACTTGACTCATCTATGGTTCGCTTTCATGGATATTGTCTGTATTATTTCCATACCTGTCTTCAGCTCACTTCAATTTTCTTACAGTGATTCCTCTGTTAGCAAGACTTGGTAGAAGCAAAGGGAACTTCTAGGATCTCAGATGGCTACATGAAGAAAGGACATACCCTATGAGAAGATGCCTAGATAGAAAGATTTAAGTGGGAGAAGAGAGAAAGGATGTGAAGAGACACAAGTGTCAATTGAATCAGGTAGGTGAGCCCAGCTTTCCTGTAACTTTCCTTAAGAGTATACAAAGTGATGAAAAAAAAATCTCGACTAACTGATATGATAGAGTGTTTGCCTAACACACAGGAATTCTTGGGTTCTACCCCCAAAAACATGTAACTCAGGTGCAGTAAGACAAACTCGTAATCAATCCCACCCTGCTGTGGAGGGCAGAGGATCAGAACAACGAGGTAATAGTAAGTTTCAGAACCTGTCTCCCCTCAACAACAAAAATAGTGATAAAAATGAAGATGCAAAGGGTAAGTAGAGTCAAGGATATGAGAAAACTTTAGTGTGAGATTTGGTGGACCTCAGAAGCTTATTTACAATTAATATTTTCTCCCATTGACCACCACTTGATTGAGTTTAAACCCAGGATCCTCAGAACAACAAAAATCAGGTTTCTTCAATTGAATTGGTACAAATGAAGCCTCTTCAAAAACTGAATTTTCATAATTGTGTATGGAATTCTTTCAAGTCAAAGATGAGCAGACTTCAAAGGATTATTTCAAAAACACACGAGTGACATGAATTTGTAAGACATCACATTATCCAATTCAAAAGGATTTCAGGTACTTAATGTTCTCTAAGGCTCTACATTTCATTCTCCTTGCTTGTTGTGAAGACTTCTTCAGGAAAGTCATTTTTTCTGGAGATTAATTAGAAAGCATCATTTATGTAATATTATATTACATCCATAATATTTTAATTGCCCTTGATTCAATACATTTTAGTCCAAAAGGAAGTACAAGAACACAAATTTGACATTTTTCAAAGGTATTCCTGGCTGTGAAATTATGATTATGTTATGGAATTTACTTGAAAGCAAAATTTAGCTTCTAGGGCAATTAAACACATTCCACATTCCAAAAATCTGTGGCATTCATGCATTAGAAGCAGAAAATAGGTAAAGTAATTTGAAAGGGTATCTCTGAGCTCATACCATACTGTTCATGGAAACTTTCTAAGGTATAAAAATAAAACCAGCCAATAGCATTACAGAAAACATGATATCTAAATAGAATTGTTTATAAATAGAATGTTTTGCAAAGTTTCCATGAGGCATCAGCTGTTCTTTAACCCCCTGCATACGGACATTTTCCAACTCACTAGCTAAATTAAGGCTTAGGAAAAAATTACCTATGCATTGTCTTTTGATGTAACTTTTGATCTATTTTTATGTGATATGGGTATCTGTCATCGGTTTAGTTTAATGCACTGAAAGACACCCAACCCTAGACACAGACACACCATAAGCAGACAAGTATGATAAAGAGCAAGAAATTGTGGTTTCACTTTTATGTTGTAGAAAGAATCATAGCAGAAGAAAAGAGGGAGGTTGCATGCATGATTTCTAGGTGGATTCAGTTTAAACTTGTCCTGGTTTAGAGAACTCCAGTGGTTTTCTGTTTATGCTGAAATGTGTTCCACTGTACATGATGAATTCTGTCATCACCCCCAGTCTAAGATTATACATTTGTGAGTTATGATAGCCATCAGAGGAAGCTGAAGTCAGAAACCCTTGAATAAATTAGCTGTCCAGCACAGAGAATATCATTCAGTTAAAAACACATTTCAGAAAAATTGGAATCATAAAGCCGATTTTATTGTCAAAATAGTATCATTACTTAACATTAGCTCTCTGACAAGCTATTTCATCTCCTTTGCACATTTGCACATGAATATGCACATACACATGTACAAAACCCACACATACATATGCACACATACACACATGCACAGAAATACACATACACACTTACATGTAACTACATACTAACACAAGTGGAAAGATTTGCTACAAAATAATAATAAATATAATCTGAATTACAAAAGAACAAAATTTCATTCTTAATATAAAAATGGCTGGTCTTTACCCACGGTGTTGTCATGAACACCTTCCTTATTTCTACATGGCATCAAGCATGCAAACCCTCGGCAAATAATAACAAGGTCTTCTGTCATATACTTTCTATTAATAGATGCTTCAAGTTAAAAAGAATGAATGCAGCCATGCCTAGTGTTGCCTATAAATCAGCACTTGAAAGGCTGAGAAAGGAGAAATATTGCCTTTGAGAGAAGTCTTGGCCACATTGTTAAATCCAGGACAGCTTGAATCACAAAGTAGATGCAGTCTCAGAAAACCCACACGTAACATTTATGTTCCAAAGTGTATCTATGTTAAATTTTTCTAATTTGAAAATTTACTGTGTAGGTTTGTATTTTATGGTATACTCACGTGGGCCTTCTAAGCAAAGTGAATATTTCCAATATCTTAAATTATGTGATTCTTTCATACAGCACTTTCTTGCTTGAGGCTGAATCTTTATGATTGCACTTTCTTACTTAGGAGATGAAAAAGGATTGATGATTTCCCCCTTTAAGTCAGAGGAAGGAATTAAACAATATTTTCAGAAGACATTCAAAAGGGAACAAATTAATAAGTCCTTAAGAGCTTTAGTGTAAAAAAATCTGCACATCAAGAGATCTCAACTTATAGTACCATGTGTGTGTGTGCATCTGTGTGTGTGTGTGTGTGTGTGTTTAATAAAAGTGACAAACATAGCACATGGCATGTTCACAAAAGAACCAAGCCATGTTAACAAATCAAACTTGCTATCAAAAACATTAATACTAAATACCTTGAAAAATTACCAAACCCACTTAGTAACACACTCAAAGATAAATCTCTGTAATACCTACAGTAATTCCAAAGATTATAAACAGGAGGGAAGGGGAAGGAGGGCCCGCCAGAAAAAAGGAGAGAGGGGATCATGCTACAGCACAGAAAATAGGCCACCATCAAGGACTGCAAGTAAGTAATGAGACATCTGGTTAAGCTCACAGACTTTCCTTCCTGGTCACTTGTAAGTGATGAGGTTTGGCCTCACCAGACAGGGAGGGCATAGGATCTAGCAGATAGAAGGTAACCATCCTGCAAATGGGAGACTGACCACTCTCCCTCACCACAGTCTCCTACTCTTATTCCATCTACCTTTGAATCTACTCTTATAGTAAGACTATTTTAACAGTATTTTATCTCTGGCTAGGAGGTGACATCCAATACCCATTAGGATGGAGCCAAGGGCGATGCAGGAACAGCAAAACTGGAAGAGAAAAAAAAAAACAACAAACCATAATTCAGAACATCAGAGACCCTACATTAATCACCAGGAACCAATCCAGTCTAATCGCTACCCATCCCAAGGCTCAGGGAAATTTGTAGAAGAGGGGGTGGTAAGATTGTAAGAGCCTAAAGATGGGGAGGAGCAACGATATGCAAGATACTCCACACAAGTTAGGGCTGAAGTAATCATAGTAGGACTTTGCATGACCTATGCAATTACCAACATATCATTGACCCCTCAAAGTCTAGCATGGATCACAGGCACTAGGATCCTTAGAGGCAACGGATTAACAGCAGCAATAGTGTTCCCATACTAAAGGGGAGCACAAGGTAATGCTACTGAGTCCTTATACCTCATCAAAGAGGAGGATCCATAGGAAAGTTTGACATGTACACTAAAGGATGCTCCAGGAATGGGGGGGGGTACTGGGAGAAAGGGAGGGAGGGAATAAAAGAAGGGGAAAAGAGAGAAGGGCACAGGGGGATTCAGGGAGGGTTGGAGGGAGGGAGGGGAATGGGGTACCTATCAAGTTTGTATGAGTGGAAAAAATAAATAAATAAATAAATAAATAAATAAATAAATAAAAATTAAACAATCTTTGGCCTTTTCATCAATTCCTGAAAAAGATTTTGAAAGTTCCCTTAAAGGAACATTTGGAAGATATATTGGTTTTGACTATCACAAAGTTCCATCTCCCACCTTCTCCACAATTTCACCATGAAGAGAACATGTTTCCCTACCATCTGTAAAAAGGGTTTGAATGAGCTATGTATGTAAAATTCTTGGTGCAGTAGTGCTGTGGCTGTATTGATTCCATGAATGGGGAATGTTCTTTGGAGCACATATCTGAAGACAAAGATTCCTTGCCATTCTAGAACAACAGACCTCCTTATTCTAGTTGTGCAAGAATTTCACAATAAAAACAGAGCCTATAATTTCTCATTCATTCAAGATCGTTTCTTTTCCTTTTTTTAAAGCCAGATGGATCAACAAGTTTAGTCCTCACCTCCATTACAGAGAGTATTAAGCTGTCACTTTTACATCTGCCTACCTAGTTGGTAAACTGATAATCCCTTAAAACTTTTTCTATTTTCTCAGACATCTGTTTTCCTTATTATCATTATAATTATCTTTGCTGGGCATATTTGGATGTGACCTTGGCTTTGGGAAAGCAGATTTCAAAATATTCATAGAGAAAAAATAAGTATGGTCCCATGGCAGAGAGATTCTTACCAAAAAAAAAAAAAAAGATACAGTCTTGATTTTTAAATCACAAAATAGTCCAGTGAGCATGAATTAGGGACAGAAGGATTAGTCATTATTGCTCCTAGATAAATCCCAAAACAATTTTTAGAAAATATGCCAAGCACAGCCTGATCCCATACAAGAAGAAAAAAAAAAGAGGTTAGAAAGGCCAGAGAGGGAATCTAGTTTGGGAAAAGGCAGAAAAGATGAAAAGGTTTCATTGGAGCAATAAAACTTTAAAGGTTATGGCTGGATATTGAACCCCACTGACAAATGGCAAAGCCACTGGTTCTGTATATTATTGTCCTGGAACAGAGAAGAATCTGAATGAGTGAATGAATGAACGAACAAATGAATGAATGAATGAAGTGAATGAATGAGTAAGTAAGTGAGTGAATGAACTTGAGTGATTGACACAATAGTTGCCATGGAGTCTAATAGAACACATAGCCACTTTTATCTCCCTGACATTGTTCTGCAAGGTTACTGTCTGCATGTTTTAATTGTTATGATCACTCAAAGAGATATATGTGACCTACTATTATCCCTGGTTTATAAGTTCAAAAGCACTAAACACCTGCAACTTCTCCGAGATTTTAGAGTCTTAATGTGTCAAAGCTTTGTTAGTATAAGACTCAAAATCCTGGAAAGAGGAAACAGAATTCTTCACCTTTTTTTTTTTTTTTTAGCTCCAACGGGATAGAGACATTCACAGTATCTTCAGCAGATTTTTACAGAATTGAGTCTTCTTGACACTTGGAAGTGGTAACAAGATATTCCCCTTGGTGCAACAGCAACCCTGGAAGAGAATGCCTTTGAAATGAAGGGGCCATTTGAGGCGGGGGCGCACGCCTGCCATTCCCAAGTGTGGGGTGCATGAATACATGGGAGGTGAAGGTCATTCTTGACCAGGTGAGCTGGCTCATAGACAATCTGGCCTATATGAGACCCTGTGTCAAAACAAAGCAACTAAAAAAGCCACAAACAAATAGAAAAATTGGAACGATCGAGAGAAGTGACTCAGAAATGTTGCAATCAGCAACATACAACTTTGGAAGATTCTGAGCTTCAAATGTGTATGTGTCTAGACATGCATGGGTGTATGTGTGTGTGACGTAATACATATGATGCTTACATGCGTGTGTGAGTGCATGTCTGTATGGACGATGCATACATGTGTGTGCATATATGCATGTTTCTGTGTTTATGATGCATGCATGGATATGATATTTTGTGGGTGCATGTGGTTGTGTTGGGGTACATATGTCATGGTACATGTGCAGAGATTAGAAAACAATCTTAAGTTCTGGTCCTTGCCTTCCATCTTATTTGGAGCAGGTCCCTTGTTCACACCTGCCTTGTGTGGGAAAGAAGACCTGTGAACTTCTGGGAATTCTGTGTGCCCTTCTCATCTCTCCTTAGGAATGCTGGGATCACAGACCCATGCCCCTGTAGCTGGCATTACATATCCTCGAGGTCCTCATATTGTCACAATAAGAACTTTACACACTGAACTCTCTTCCCAGCCCTAAGCTATAGTTTTCAACAAGTAAAACATACTTAAACAAAAATCAACCTTCTCTATTTCCTGAGAAAAGTACATTCATCTTGTGTATTTGGAAGTAAAAAGCATGACAACGCTACTATGTCAAAAAAATGAAAATAAATTTTGGAAGAGAAACAAGAATAAAGAAATCTGGACTTGAAGAAAAACTTACTTTAAGATAACTTAGTTTAAGGGTTTATTTCAAAGAAGGCAGCCTATTAAGGAATTTAGAATGAGTTTTCTGTGCAGTCTGGGATAGGGTTCTAAATGCATTGAGCTACAGTTTTCTCAAGGATGCTTGGAAGCTATGACACTAGTCACCTGGCTACTGATATCCTCCTTATCCTCATAGCCATACAAAAAGTCCCTTACTTGAGTACGTACGTGTGTGGGAGTGTGAATTTGTGTAGAAGAGGGGCAACATTGGAAATCGTCCAGGATTTCTCCATCTTCTTTTTGCTTTGCCTGGGGTTTTGCAGACTTCTGCCTTTCAAGGTCAGAAGTGCAGCCCCCCCCCATTTCCACACAGCGTTTTTATGTGGGATCTGAGGTCTGATTCCAGGTCCTTCTGCTTGCGAGGCAAAGGCTCAACCCCTGAGCCATCCCTCCAGCTCTGCAAAGGGCATTTAAACATTCAAAAAGATCCAATTACATAGTCGTAATCACTGCTGATGAGATGGGTGAGAGTTAAAGGCACTTACAGCACAAACCTGATGACCTGAGTTAGGTTCCTCAGAGCCCAAATAAAGGTGGGAGGAGAAAACTGGCTACTGCTGCCCTCTGCCCTCCATACAATGCAATATGGTCATTTGTACCTATATTACTCCTATATAATTCTCTCTCTCTTCTCTTTCTAATATACACACATGACTACTACTATTACCACTACTGTTACTACTGCTAATAGTAACATCATCATCATCATCATTATTATCATTATTATTATTATTATATGATTTATTTTTTTAAATAAAATGTATTGTTTGCCTTGTCACTAAAAGCTTGTGAACAGATATTGACTTATTTGGCTAACGTTATAGAGGAAATCCCAGCATTTGGCAAGATGTTGACTGTGGCAGCTCATCTGTTCTTTCAAGCACCAAGATGAAAAATTGTGGAAATTCCATATATGGGCTTTTCTTGTGCAGTTGTACATAGTAGCTTTGTTTATCCTTGCGGATTAAGTGGATGTAAATTCTCCCTTGTTTGGGAGGTGAGTTCAAAGGAAAATATCATGGAGAATTGCACAGCAGCCCAAACAGTTCACCACGTGTCTAAGAAAAGTAGTCTGTGCAGAGGTCAATTTCAAAGAGGACCAAACCATTGCCAGAAGTGCTCCCCAGAAATCAGCTGCTCCTGGAAGAAGGACGGCAAGTCTCCCAGCTGGACAGCCGAGTCTTCAGATTGCTGTTCAGCGAGGCAAGGGAGGGGGAGCTGATGAGCAGCCACAGAGACCTTGAGGCATCGGGAAGAGACGGGCCTGTTCATCACTGTGCTGCAAGACACACACGGGAACGAGTGACTGTTCCAGATCAAACAGCAACTTACCCACATTCAGAAAATTTCCTGAAGGGAATTTATGCACTCGACTATTCAATCAAGTCATGCACAAAATTCTTCACACTCGATTTTGAGCTGATGATTTTATCTTTGAAGTTTGGAGGAGGAAAATGTAAGGACTATTTGCATAGCACCCCTAGGTCAATATTTGATATTTATTAGGCATAGAACAAGGCCACATAAATGCAGAATTTGTTTAGAAACCTGGACCTTCACATACTCAGCCCTGATCACTCCAACAGAATTTTAGCCTTTGAACAATCCCTTTTTTCCATTGTGAGGGATTTCTTTCCCCTTACATTTACTTATTCAATAATCTTTTACTAGGCTTCAAGAAAATAACCAAGTCTTTCCAGCAAGGCGCCTACCATTTTCTCATGATCTAAATAAGAGAATCTAAATTGTTAACTATTTGTTTAATATTTTGTTTATTTATTTATTTGAGAGAGACAGAGTTTTCCTGAAGGTCAAAGGATAACTTATAGAAACTGAGTCTCTCCTTTTAGCACGTGGGCTCCTTTATCCATGGAGCCATGCTGCCAGCCCTATTTTATAAATTGTTAAGCCCATCTCCCCAAGCTAGTCATGATTGAAAGCTATCAGTGCTTAGGAAAAACATTATTTATGCAAAAGATACAAGAAAATGTCACATAAGGCCATCTATTTCAGATTCTTTAAGATGGTGTTTCTATGAACATGAGATATTATTAAATCCCCCTAGGGGAGCATTTTTAAAAGCACATATTACCAGACTCCACATTCATAAACATGAGCCAGGGGATGGGAGGATCCTCTAACAATCTCTCTGTTTTCTCTCCATGTCTATATTTTACAATTCATGCAATTCTGGTAATTACATATCTCGATTCACAGACCATACTGTTATATTTTTCTATCATTTTGATAAGAAGCAAACTGAAATTTTACCTCATGGTTCAGGTAAACCATCCATCATGCATGAGGAAGTCAAGGCAACAGGAGCTTGAAGCATCTGGTCATATCTCATCTATAAGCAAGAAGCCTAGAGCAGGGCTGGGGAGATGAGAGATGGCTCAGAGGGTAAAACTCTGCAAGCAGAAGTTCCTGAGTTCAGATCCCAGGTCTCACATTAAAAATAAATAAATAAATAAATAAATAAATAAATAAATAAATAAATAAATAAATAAATAAACTGCCAAGTGGAAATGGTGGCTTGCACTTCTGGCTATGGTGGGTGAAGCTTGGGAAATCCCAGAGTGAAGCAAAAAGGAGGTAGAAGCAATCCAGTATGATTCCCGAAGTCACTCTTGGGCCTCCACAGGGACACACAGTTCCCTCTCTCTCTCTCTCTCTCTCTCACACACACACACACACACAAAGTTTTTTTAACAAAGAATCATAGAGCAACAAATGCTACATTCAACTGACTTTCTCCTTAGTGCACACTCTAGAACCATCCTCAGGGAATGGTGACATCCACATTGGGAAGTTCTTCTCCCTTCCCTTAACCTAATCAAGATAATCCCCCAGAGGCCTGCCCAAAGGTCAGCCTCCCAGGGGAATAGAGATCCCATCCCTTTGACGTGTGAGATGAATCATCCAAGTTGCCATTTCTCAAGACAGTGGGCTTTAGCCATGGGCGCAGTTTAAAGTCACAATGCTGTACTCCAGGTTTGTGTGTGCATTGAACACAGGGGCCTTCATGCAGTGTCTGCAGATGTAATCAATTACACAGTTAATTAGAATATGTTGAATATTTAATACCACTGAAAGTAGATTTTTGATGGTTCTCACCACACGAAAGTGGTTAATCTGATGCCTGGAAGAGAGCCCTCTGGGAACACCTGAAATATGTCAGCTAGATGAAGGTTGGCCTCTGGACATGTCGGTGAGGAATTGGCTTGACTGCATTGACTGATGTGGGGAGACCCAGCCCACCGTGGGTAAGAACATTCCCTAGGCAGGGGATAAGAACTGTGTAAGAATGAGGTGACTGAGCACAGACAAGCAGGGAAACAAATATGCATGCATTCATCTGTGGCTCTCTGGTTTTGCTGTGAATGTCACATGACTAGTTCCCTCCAGCCCTTGCTGCTTGAAACTCTCCTGCCATAATGGGCTCTGTGACAGTTAAGCTTCAACTGCTATTTTAACAATTTGAGGTGAATATCTAGGCATAGCTGTAAAGAATTATGTGGCGAAGGCAAAGCTCTGAACAAGACTGTGAGATTGTTTTAATTGTTTTGTGGGCGTGGGAAGACCTGGTCCTTCAGTGATGGCATCACGCTCTGAGCAGCCACGTAACATGGGAAGAGCTGGTTGGTATTTCTAACAAGCTAGGAAGCGGCTCTGGTCTTTGCCTCTCTGCTCTTTCTGTGGATTGAGTGTGGCCAGTTCCCTCTCTTCCTGATACTAGTGTGACTCTCTTGCCGTGATGAACTGCAACATGACATTGTAAGCCAGCAGAAATTACTCGTTCACTTTCCGATCAGATTTAATGCCCATTTGTCAGAAGGGACCACGTTCAGGCTGCTGTAAGCAAGAACAGAAACCTATGAAAGGGGAGGACAAAGGTCCTAGAGGAGTAACTGGTTATAAAATTTTAGCTATGAAGACATTAAATCAAGTTGCCTTTTATTTGTGTGTGTGTGTGTGTGTGTGTGTGTGTGTGTGTGTGTGTGTGTAACAGAGAGCACTGTGTGTCCCTGTGGTGGATCAAGAGTGACTTCAGGAATCATTCTGGATCGCTTCTCCCTCCTTTTTACTTTGCTCTGGGATTTTCCAGCCTCCACTCACAGGTCCCAGAAGTGCAGGCCACTGCTGTTTCTGCCTGACATTTTCACATGGGACTTGAGGTCTGAACTCAGGACCTTCTGCTTGGAATGCAGAGTCTTAACTCCCAAGCCATCTCTCAAAGTGCCTTTTAAACACCTGCTACTATACCCACGGATTGGAGGAGCAATCAGCACTCAACCTTAACATCTCCTTCTGCAACAGAAGGTGTTTAATACAGAAAAATGCAACTGGTCAAATTGCAGAAAATAAGTGCCTATGGACTGCTTGATCCCAACCAGAACACCTAAGTCACATCCACCCATACCTCAAAGCCCGGGGAACGTCATGAAAGAGGGGGTGGTAAGATTTTAAGAGCTTGAAGTGAGACAGTGGTAGATCAGACACTATTCTCTGGACATGATGAGAACTTTTCATGAGTACCATCTCACCAGGAAAGGGGAAAAGTCTCAAGAAGCTCCACATCTCCCTAAGAGACTTATGAGAACTAATAGAGGAAGGAAAGGAAGATGCTGTTCTTAGTGGTATGCCTACTGTTCTATGACACATGTTGGTGCATGAGCCATGTCAGACATAGGATATGAAACTAGATGGTGCACAGTGAGCCACACAAGTGAAAAGTCTTGAAAACATGAGGCAATGTGGCAGGGGAGATGCGGAATGGTCAAGGGAAAAGGAGGGGGAGTGGGAATGGGGATTAAAGGGAAAGCAAAAAAGGAAAATAAAATTTAAAGAATCCCTTGTGCAGCTAATCAGTTAGGGACACACATTTGTTACAGCAAAGAAGACAGTTATGAATCTAGGGCAGGCTATAAAGTGAAATTAACCACTTCCCCCAAAAGTATGGGAGCCAGGCATTTTGTTGTAACAATGACTAATGAAAGTAAAACAGCAAATGAGATGACAGATCCATTAATTACCTTAGTTTAATCTCTTTATAATATATACACATATCAAAGCATGACCTTAGACATTGTGAGTGCACACAATAGTTATTTTCAACTGAAAAGTAATAAAAAAATCATGCAGGCTTATTCTTCCGACTTGTGGGAATAATCTTTTGACTGCCTGTTAAGACTGTTATTGTATGCAGCAGCTCTTTGCTTTGAGATAGCTGAGCCTTTCAGATATTATTTTAAGAAATCATTTTTTGAGGAGGTACTCAAATTTGAAACCTTTCCTACAATAATCAGAGGAAAAATACACAATAGCCAAATATCAAAAATCTTTGTTTGCTAAGTCAATAAGACTACTAATTCGCCAAAAGGGAACAAGAAATCAAAGTTTTTCCTGAATTACTTTAGTAATACTACTGTAGCCGATCATCCCTAGGTAGAAGATTCTTAATACAACACAGAATGTTTCAGCTTAGAGTCCTACGAACCGGAATCTCTCTGGGTTAAAAGAAAGGTATTATTAGACTCTCATTCCTCCCAGAGAGAAAAGGTGAAAAGATACCCTTGACTTTACAAGTTTCACTATGCATTTGGTCAATATTCCTTGATCCAGGGTCCTTTCTTCCACTTCCAATTCAGCCTCTCTAATTCGTCAGACAGGGCATCCCTCAAGCTTTCCATTCTGCCTATCTTGTGATCACTTGAAGCTTTCTCAGAGAATCCATGGCAATATATGCTAACTTCAGCTGATTACCCGTGTCCATTGTAATTGCAACCTTATTTTCCTGTTGCCAGGACATAACATACAAGCATCCTATTCACAAGACCCCGGGACTAAGGTGGGGGCATCCTGCAGGCCACTATTCTGCCTACTACAGTTCCAACTCTGATGTGTGTTGGGAGCCTTGAGGAAACTACTTGCATGAAGGGAGGCGGATGACCTCCATGGACGCACCTGCAATATCTTACTTCTGCCACTTATGCCTGATTTCTGGAGGTCTCTACACTTTCATCAAATACTGCCCCCATCTGGGGAAGAAGCATTGGACATGTAAATATATATTTTGTGTTGCTTTTCTTGGGAGTGCAAGAACAAATGCCTATTTACTTCACATAGGGCTCAGACAGTAACAACAATAACAACACACACACACACATACACACATACACACGCACACACACACGTACACACACACGTACACACACACACACACACACACACAAACAGTTCCATCCAAGCCCAGCTTGGTGAGGGAAAGAATATTTGGGACTTATTTATAGAAGCGTAGATGAGATGTTACTTACAGGAACATGGGTGCGGGGTTACATAACGGAGCATGCTAGTCCTCAAAACAGCTGTGCTATGGAAACTTTCACCCCAGAAAGAGAGATGAACTTCCAAAAGCTACATAGCGGGATCTCTCCATTCAATTTCTATATACTCCAGCATCCACTGATATTATGTGCCGTGGGGTAGAAACACACACTGCATGGGAAGGAGCAAGAAGAAAAGGCCAAGAGTGATTCTCGTCTCAGAGGACATTCTGATGATTTGTCCCCATCCTCATGAGGTGATGTTCACAAGCCCAACTTTGCAAAGGATTCACGCAGGTAAATGCAGCTGCTCCAGTGTCCAGGCAAGAATAACCATGTTGTATCCCCGAATGTTCCAGAAACATCATAGCAACACCATTATCTTGACTAACATAATTAAACAATTTTTAGGAGAAAGACTTATCGAGCAGTGTTTAGGAGAAAGACTGCTTCTCAATGCGCGGTGGACAAAGGTCAGATGCTTAGACATGGTAGGAAGTTGGCGGAGGCTACAGGGTTGCTGCACTTGTTCTGCCAGAAACACTGCTGGTTCTTGAAGCCTTTGCAACAAGTTGGCAATGAGCAAATTTTGGCCCTTCTCTGGGGCAGGTGAAATGACCCTAGTCTGTTGGAAAACCAAAGCTTCTCTTGTTTTTTTGAGATTATAAAAATTGAATGGGTTTCCAAGTGGGTTTCTTTGGTATAAGGTTTGACGTATGAATGACTCTAGAATTTTGCTTGTTCTACGTGCTGAAGTATTCTCATTGTCATAGTCAGGCACAGGTGTTAACCTGACAGTTGAAGGTTTGAGATCTGGGGACATTTGCAGAGAATTAGTGATTGAGTTGAGCCCAGAGCAAACCTGCAGGAGATTGTCTAGCTGATGGGGAAAGTCCAGCCCATGGCGGGGGCACTAGGCCCTGGAGTAACATATAGAGAGCTGGTTGAGAAAGTGGACATCCTTGTGTACACTTGGCCAGGCATGCTGGTCTGGCAAGTAAGGATCATCCCTCTCTAAGCCATTACGTGGTGACAGTGTGGTCAGTTCCCTCAGCTCTGGTGTTGGTATGAGCTCTCCTGTCAAGCTGGGCTGAGCACTGTAACCGGACAACTGTAAAAGAAAATAAACTCCTTGTTCCACTAAGCCATTTGATGGTGATTTATCAGTAACCTTGCAGGTGAACTGCAGCATTCACTAAGAAACAGCAAAAATAAAGCAGAAATAAACTTCTCCATCATCTTCTGTTAGCACCATAACATTATCAATCTCAGCCCTTGAGTCCTCTTAACTTCAAGTCTGGCAAAGGACACTGCACGTGTTCTGAAATTCAGCCATAGTATTAAATTTTTTAAAAAATTTTACTTCTCACTCTTTAAAATTGCATATTTGAATATGGTAAGTTTTTATTTTCATACTTTAAGCTGCGATCTCATTCCTCCTCTTTCTGCCATTCCAATCCTTCCATCTTCTTCCTTACCCGTCTCACTCCTGGTTTCTCATTCCACTGGTGTACAGAAGCAAAGATGAAAAGAAATCTCGCATAACTGTATAGCGGAGAAACTATTCATTTAGTACTCAGATTTGATTTAGCTTTGTTCTATCATATGCCAAGGATAGTTTGAGGCACGTATATAACAACTATATAGATAATAACCAATGTGACATCACAGGTAAAAATGTCCAGACCCTGTGCTAGAAACCCATGAAAGTATCATTTCTTGATCCTGTTGAAGTGTTCAATGCCTGCAGTGTTATTTCTTTTGGAACCTGTGGGATTCTCTGCCCCTTTTGGCATGGATTTCCCCTGGTTATGTTTTCAGGATACTCTGAAGGTCACAAACAATCACACTGCAGCAGAAGGACAGATCACAAACTCCCACTCAGTTAAATGTACCTCGATTATGCTTCTCGCTCTCTTGTTGCTTGCTGTAGCCCTTCCTGTGTTTGTTCGCAGACACCTTAAAAGCATGAGTCAGGATCACATTTTAGATATTGGGAAGGTGGGTAAAAGGAAAGAGAGTTGGTAATGAAGGTGCTGAGACCTTGCTCCTGTTTTCTGTTCTAAGGATATTAGACTTACATTTTATCCAAGTCCCCAGGCTTCCAATGGATTACACCTTCCTTTTCATTTGCTTGGTTAATTAATTCAGGGGTATGCAGAATATCTTGCAAAATATCTTTTCACTGGCATACCATCTTATGACCTTTGTGCCCCATCTTTACACTTTACTGGTTCTTTGAATAGAGATCTGTTTTTCACATAGCCTGTAAGATTCTTATTTCCTTAGGAGTTTGTATATAGTTCTCTCTTTTTCTGTCCGCACGTGTGTGTGTGCATGTGTGTGTGTCTGTGTATGTGTGTGTGTGTGTATGTACACATGCTCCAAATGCACATGTGTATCTCATAATGTATCAGCTCATTTATAAGGTATATGCTGTCATATCTGATGATATGGAATCTTCTTTGGGATGATGTTTAATCAAGGTTTTCACTGTCCTCTTGACTAGTAGCAACACATTCTTCTTGTAATGGTTAGACTGCATATTTTTCAGCTCACAGATCTTGTGTTTTCTGCTGGAACTCTTCAGCAATGCCTCCACAGTATGAAAGAAGCCACGGGCAATGCACAAAAGAATGAGTGTATCTGTGTCTCAGTGAAATATATTTCTTTTTTTATTTCATCAGTTAGTTTTGAATCACAGATTACCATTTCTCAATGTTGAACTTTACCCTCTTTTTCAAATGGGGCATAACTCTGTAGATAGGCAGGTAGATGATAGATGGACAGATGGGTGATAAAAAGACAGATGCTAGACAAGGGGAAAGATAGATGGAGAATTAGATAGATTATAGAGAAAGAAAGATGAAAAAAGAAGAGAGAGGAAAAGGGAGATGAAAAGAAGGGGAGGGAAGGAGGCAGTAAGAGAACTCCTTGCTACTCTATGTATAATGGAACCAACACTATCAAGGAGGATGTTGCAAGGATCCAGTTCCAGAACCTTCCAGAACCACATCAATGTGATTTGCATATCAGCAAGAATCCCCGAGCCAGACATATACTAAGAAGCAATCAGTTCAGAATATGCATTTCTATCCACTTTAAATAATGAGTATACATATTTGTAATTAATGGTGAATGGATGGATAATTTTATGATTAAATGGATAAATTCTCTAAGGCATGCCAATTAAATGAGTTAATGTACACTATTGATGTACATTAAGTGAGTTAATTATAAATTTTTGTGAAATGTGCACTCCGGTATGCAGAGGATATGGATATTTTTATGAAGATGAAATAAGCTATATCAAGATTATTATTAAAGTGTAAACATCTGCAAGAGCTTGGCACATAGCATTAGCAGTAGAGATTATCTCAGGGCATATTAGTAATATACATAATCCAGTAATAAAGTCTTAGAAATATACTGTAATATTTTACTTAGCTACTTTGAATATAATAGAATTATCAGTTCTCATTGATAAGATGCATGGGAAAGTATCCTCTAAAATCTTGGTTGGCGGCCTCACAAGTTATTGTGTATAAGAACACTTCCAACTATTGTTCCTTCCATGAGAATTGAAGTGTTTTCCAGTGAGCATCCTCTCTTCCTCTTACACACACACACACACACACACACACACATACACACACACACACACACAAACTGACATCCAGAAAATTCATACAACTGTCATTCTCTCCTCCATCCTGGAGAGCACTGCAAAATTATTCACCTTGGGATACAGCAAAGAAATGTAGCTTAGCAGTGCAATTGATTGAAAAACCTGAGTTTGAAGGATGACATTCTCAGTTCTTTGGTATAAAAAGTACATATTGTTCAGCTCAGAAATGCCATGATCCCGAAAAACAGATTGTTCCCTCTGATAGGAATGTGCTTCTGAGCTGATTTTAGCAAAATTCTATTCAGACTTACAGATAACATTGCATTATTTCTATTTTAAAGATATACTCTTATAGGTTTGAGGACTGTGAACTAAAAGATAAATGAACAGCAATTTCTATCACTAAAGAATTATCTATCACTAAAGAAGTTGTGTTTTCAGAATTTACCTTAAGACACTGGTCATACTTGGGAAGTTCATACTGTTTTGTATAAGCAACATTTAAATGAATATGTACACTTTTATTTCAATTATATACTGGACAATGAAGGATGAAAGTCAGTTAATCTGCAAATATTATCATTTGGCTAAAAAAGGAACCCATGTTCAAAATAAGTGAAAAACATAATTTTATATTAACAACTAAATTATGCAAGTTGCTTTTATGTACAAGAGAATCCCAAGGAAGTCGGAAAAGTTAACAAAAAGTTCGGCATAATAGTTGCAGTTGATAAGGGTCCAGAATGAATTCAAGGGCTGTATTTTAAGTAGGAATCAAAATGACATATTTAAACTACGAGGAAAACCCCACATTGAAAGAAACTCTTTAACCATGGGAACTGATGGTCTATCTTACAGAGAATGTCTGAGATTTTAGAACAAATCCTTTAGATGAATTTAACAACTTTTTCCTACCATTCTGAAATAGTATGAAGTTCAGTTGTGAAAACTGGATACAGTTCATAAATAATTCAAATTGGAATAAGTAAAATCATGAATATCAATTTTAGATACCAAGACTGTTGAAAGTTAAAGAGAAATATCATTTTGAGTCTATCAATATCACTGAATTGGAAGTTGATGGGATGTTACTGTTAAGTAGGAGACTAAGAAGCTGGCAAAATGCCTGAGGGCTGTTGACACTATAAATTGCTGCAACTATTTAAGAAATATATTTGAATGACATTTCAAAAATAATAACTTGTAAGTCATATGAGGCAGCTTAAAGGAATCTTTCGGTCATGGTCACAGGAACTGACACAAATATCAGAAGAATGGAAGCCCATGTGTGTGTTGTGTTCTGTTCTGTTGCAGTGACAAAATACTCACACCAAAGGCACTTAAGCAAGAAGAGGTTTATTTTGGCTTGCCATTCCGAAAAAATAGAGTCCATCCTGGTGGAAAAGTATGGTATCCACACTCATGTGGCACAGAAAAGGAAACAATAGGAAACTGGGAAGGGACATCAAACCTCAAATCCAAGGACATACTTCCTCCAGCAAGGTTGAATTTTCAGAAGGTAGAACTTTCTGTTGACAAGTATTCAAATACATGAACCTCGGGGAGGGGTAATATTTCTCATTCAAATCACAATAAACTGTTCCAAAACACGAGATGAAGGGGTCCTGAAAAAAAAGACTCAATATTGACCTCCAGCTTCCACATGCTCTGGCAGTATATATGCACACTAATTTGCATACATGCAAATTAGTGTATATATACATATATACATATATATAAATATGTATACATATATATATACATACACACATGCACAGACATTCACCAAAACAGGAAAATTCCTTGCACTGTAAACACACGGATTCATCAAAATAATTGCTGAGTTGTTTAAATGATTATTATGTTCATTCTGGAACTATGTGGGAAATGTTCAGGTTGAAAATATAAGACAAAAAAGGGGGTTGGGAGATTGCTCAGTAGATAAGGTGCTTGTAGTGCAAGTGTGATAAACAGAGTTCAGATCCTCAGGACACATATAAAATCCAGTTGGTCCTGCTAGCCCACTTGTAATCCCAACTCTTTGGTGGAAAGAGGTAGGGAGATTTCCTTAGAAAACAGACTAACTAGAAGCTAGCTGAATCAATAAATTAAACCCTGTCTCGATATATAACATGGGTAATGATGGCAAAAAACACTTTGTGTCACCCTTTCTCTTCCACATGCATGTGGACACATGTGCACACACATGGAAAAGCACCAATCCACATACTTAAACATGTGTACATGTATTTATGCACCACACACTATATACATGCAAAAAAATCCCTCTAAAGTATAAGAAAATAAAATCAACTCAATGGAAATTAAATAGGATAAGAAGAGTAAAAATATATACACTTGTACAAGGATATTGAAATAATATTCAAAGGCATACCACAGACTTATAAAAATGCAAAACATTCCCTGTTGTTTAGATAGGAAAAAATTAGCATTTTAAGCATGCCCCAGCTCTCTAAGTTAATTTATAAATTCCACAAATTTCACAAGCCACTTCTGGAATTAGATCACCTGATAATGAAGTTTATTTGTATAACAAGCATGCAAAATTATCCAGAAAATCTATGCAAGGCAGTGAATGACCAGGGGAATTAGCCATCAGATATATAATAAATCTTCTATAATTAAAATTGTGCTATCAGTGTATAAATAGACAACTGGAACTATGGGAAATAAGAAAGTTCAGAGTGGGATCCACTTTGTATGGGAATTTAGAACATGATGCACCAAGATTAGTTCTATGTGCTAGAGAGGATCTCTTTAATTAGCTACTCTGGCATTGCAGGATAGACATAGCAAACTGTTTAACCCAACTGACATGACATTTAATCTGCTTGCTAAATACCTGTGCTTATATCCACAGCCTATGACAAAGAAGTCGTGAATGCAGGGACCCAATGTTGTCCAAGATCCTGAAACTAAGGGACATTGAAATTTCAGCCGTAAGCCAAATATTTATATTATCCTTTCTTTTTTCCTTTTAAATAAGAATTTATCTATCTATCTATCTATCTATCTATCTATCTATCTACCTACCTACCTACTTATCTATCTATATGTCTATCTGACTATCTATCTATTCATTTATTGTGTGTGCCTCTCTGTGTATCAGAAGGCACTATGTGTGCCTGTAGAGTTCCAGAGGGTGACTTCAGGAATAACCCTGGATTATTTTACCTCCTCTTTGCTTTGCTCTGGATTTTCCCAGGATACACCCTCCAGAATCAGAAGTCCAAACAGCCACAGTTTCCTCCTGGCATTTTTACATGGGATCTGGCTTCAAACTCAGGACCTTCTGCTTACAAGACAGAGGCTTAACTCTTGATTCATCCCTCATTACCTTATTTCTAATGTTCAAGGACCATTTCAGAAGAGCATCAGGAAGTATGTGACATAAGATAGAGAGAAAGGCTGAGGAATGTCTTTTCTAGGCAGTATACAACCAATGCAACATGCAATCACATCAGTCACAGTGAGCTGCACTGGGTTGCACAAGACTGGCCCAGCCAACAATGTTGGAAGTCTACTTATTAAAGATGAATTTCTATATATAACAGATTTGCGAGAAGGGCTACTCAGTAGCTTCAGCTGTGTTACCCACTGAGTCCACCAGGTTCCCATGGATGACTCCAAACCAGTGGTTGCAAGGATGACACTAGTAATGCTCATCATAAATGAAACAAAACAAAAGGAGACAAGAATTCAAGAAAGAGAATTACAGAGAAGGGGACAGCAAAGCAAGGGTGGTGGGGAGAAGAAAGAAAGTAGGGGTGACAGTGATATACTGGTTACTCATTGTGGGACTGTGAGAGAATATCCAAAGTGAAGCAACTTAAGGAAGAAAGGGAGATTTATTCAACTTATGGTTCCAGAGGGGAGATACAGTCTTTCACGGCAGAAGCAGCATGGTTGGCTGGAAGAAACTGGAGATGGCTAAGTCTTGCCCTTCATGGAGAACGAGAACTGAATGAGAGCTGCAAGACTGCCAATTATAAGAGAAGACCTCTTATAGAAGTGGGTGGGACTTATTCACATCAAGGCTTACCCCCTGCGAGTTCCTTCCTCCCATAACACTTACCTCTCAAAAATGCCATGACCTTCCCAAACACATTTCAAACCATGACATTCCACCCCTGATCCCAACAGGCTTACTGACATCTCATTATGCAAACCATACTCAGTCCAACTTTAAAAGTCTCCATACAGTCTACATCAGTGGTCCCAACACATTCCAAAAGTCCAAAGCCTCCTGTAAAATCAAAAGACAAGTTATATACATCTAACATACAATGGTACAGAATAAAACATACCTAGTCCAAAAAAGGAGGAATGGAAGTATATTCAGGAATGACTGGTTCATAATAAGAACAAAAATAAGCAGGACAAACTCTAAATCCTGCATCTCCCAATCCAGGAAATAGGACTCTTTGTTGAAATCATCTCAGTTCCAAAGGGCTCAGGTTCTACCCCGATAATGCAGCTGCTTGTAGAACACACCGCTCTCTTGGGCTGGCTCCTCTCAGGATATACAGCTCTCCTTGGAAGATATCCCATGTTGTCTCTGGCATCTCTAAGATCTTCACTTCTCAATAGCAAACCAGGTTTTACCTCCACAGCACAAACGGCCCTTACAGTTGGCCTCTAACACTTGGGCCTCTAAACTCCAGATGTCCTACCACATGCTGCCTGTATTCTGCCATTCTCTGAAACCTTGGAGGAGAGATCCACTGCTTCCCTCTTGCATCTGATGCCTCTATAGCCTGCACCATGTGGACAATGTTGATAAGTTCTGTGAGAGCCCTGGATTGGAAACTGTTCCCTTGATTTACAAGTGATCCAGCGTCACTCTGCTAATTGTAGGTAAAATTTCTCTTGGGCTTTTGATTTGGAGGAGAAATAAAGCTTTCCTTAGAACTCCACCCTTTAGCTCATTCCTTCCAAAAGGATTTGTATTGTTATGGGTGGGATATTTCTCTGTGGATCGTGCCCTCAGGGCAGGGCCTCTTCTATAACCCAAATGAAGAGCAGGCTTTGATTTAATAATGGAGCTAATTTATTTAACAATAGTTGCCATTTTGCTTTCTACCTCTTCCAGATTCAGCTCTTCAAATTTGCCACTGCATTTTTCCTCATCGGACAGTTTTTGCTTCTTTCTGCCTGATTCCTTGTTTTTTTATTATTATTTTGTAATTCTGTACAAGAGTTCTGAAAAGTAGCCATGCCACACTGTCAGGACTGTCTTGTTCTGAAAGTTTTTCCGTCAAACACTTGAATTTTAACTTCAGGCAAACTTACAGGAAGAAGGCAAAATCAAACGTTCTGCCAATGTATTGTTCCATTTGCCATTTGTCAAGTTGCCAACACAATCTTTGTTCCCTTCTGGACTTCACAAGCTGGGCTTCCAGTGTCCCACATCTAAAGCAGCATCAATCTCTTGAAAGTTCTCACTAGAATGGCCTCTTAGGCCCCATCTCCAAGATGAAAATGCTATCCCAGCACAAAGTCCAAAAGTTCTCCAAATTTCTCCCAACAGCAGCTTCAAAAGACACACTAGCCACATCATGACAATTGCGATACTGTTGGGTACCAACTTCCACCAGCTTCACAGACAACAACTTCACAAATTTCTCTCAACTTCAAAGCATTTCACATTGTGATACAAGATGCCCTTAATCTCACAGCAATATCCCACTACACAGTATCAATTTCCCGCAACTTCAAAGTACTTCACGTTTTGGTAGTGAAGTAGCGATCTTATTCTCACAGCAGTACTCTACTTCTTAGTACCAGTTTCTGTATTGCTTACTCTTTTGTGTTGTTGTGAGAGGCCACCCAAAGTTAAGCAACTTAAGGGAGAAGGATATTTATTCAGCTTTAAGTTCTAGAGGAAAAATACAGTCTTTCATGGCAGAAATGGCATACCTGTGTGGCAGAATCTGGAGATGGGCTAAGTCACATCCTATATGGACACTGAAGCTGCAAGACTGCCAACTATAAAAGACGACCTCTCCCAGAAGTAGGGTGGAACTAATCCACCTCAAGGCCCACTCTCTGTGACTAGCTTCTTCCAATCAAGCTCCACCTCTAAAAGTGTCAATACCTTCCCAAACTCATGAGCCTTTTGGGGAGGGGGGAGCACATTTCAAACCAAGTGGTCAGTTGTGTTATGCACATACGTGAAATTATCAATGAATATATTTATTAATTTAGCAGAAGAATTACTAATCTACGTAATTTTGGGAAGTGTTTTGACTTGATTTGTATGTCCAAAGATCGAAATACTTATGAACAGTTATTTTCTTTCTTACCACAGAAGTGTAGATAGTCATTACATAACAATTTTAAGTGATATGCATCATTTTGAAAAAGCAGATAGTCCCATAAATATTTTCTCTAATGGGTTTATGCACAACATGTGAGTACATTGGTGGATATTCATGGACCCCAAAAAAAAACCTTGTTGCACAAATTTCCTTTGTCTTTCTGCTGAGAGTGTTGAGCACAATGAAGTTTTAGTGACAATGAGTCTTGATTCCTCAACACTGTGGTACAAGTTAAGCAACAGAATTACTTACAGAGAGAAGAATGGTTTCAGAAATAGGGATGGGAAAGTGATACTATAACTAAGAGAGCATTCAGAAAAAGATAGATCCTTTCAAAAGAAGGATACTGGCACAAACTTTAAGTAGGTGGGATTCAGGGACAAATATAAAACAATCCAAACGGCAAATCAAATGGCAATATAGAACCATAACCCATAGAATAACAATGTTATCCATGAGTCCACAGTGACCTGAGCAGCAGAAAAAATGTTTAAAGGAAAGAAGAGTCAGGATTTCTCAGAGAATAGTTCTATGGCTATGGGTACAAAATGATGATAGAGAAATTATCATTCTACACATCTGAGTAATATCATTGCAGAATAGATCCACCAGAAAATACAAGCAACTTGACCATAATTCTGAGAACGGGATCTTTTTTCTCCTTTAAAGTGTCTCCCCAAATTTTTTGGAACCCTGAAGACTCAGGGGCGGGGGAGATTTTCCAGAGATAAGCTCAGCAGATTACCCCATAACTGAGAAACATGACTGGCATCACACATATTCTTCTCTGAAAGTGATTAAAGTAACATCTATTTTTTAAATTTTTTTTATTCAATTGTGCGTGTGTGCATATGTATGTGTGCATGCGCGTGTGTAGAACCACGGACGAATTCGGGAACCACCATGGACGCCTCCACTTCCTTTGCCCCGGGATTCACAGGCTCCGCCCTACCAGGACTAGAAACGCAAGCCGCCTGGCGTCTATACGTCGGATCTGGGATCCGAACTCAGGACCTTCCGCCTGCAAGGCGGAGGCTTAACCCCTGAGCCACCTCTCCAGCCCCGTAACATCTATTTTTAAAAAGTATTTTATTTATTCCAGTGAGAGAGAGAAAGAGAGAGAGAGAGAAACAGGGAAGAGATAACAAGCATATATGCATGCTGTGGCCCAAACAAAGTCAGCTCTCTCCTTCCACTATTTTGGCTTCCATGGCTACAACTATGGCCATAGAACTATTCTCTGAGAAATCCTGACTCTTCTTTCCTTTAAACATTTTTTCTGCTGCTCAGGTCACTGTGGACTCATGGATAACATTGTTATTCTATGGGTTATGGTTCTATATTGCTATTTGATTTGCCGTTTGGATTGTTTTATATTTGTCCCTGAATCCCACCTACTTAAAGTTTGTGCCAGTATCCTTCTTTTGAAAGGATCTATCTTTTTCCATGGCAGGTCTCCAGGCTTATGACCACATGCTCTACATACTGAGATATCTCAGTAACACTTGTGATTTGTCTATTTGCTAAAAGATGCCTTCATTGTAAGCATGAAAAATAATCTCCTAGTAATCCTGAGTTAGAAGCATTCTGTAAAACACCTGACTCATAGTCATGTAAAACTTCAGGGCATGAATATCAAAGAAGATGCTACTACAAGATGAAGGTTACCAAGGATACAAAACAACAATAGTAACTAATGCCAAAAACTAAATGCCTCATGCAATTCTGCACTGAAAAATCATACTAAGAGTATGATATGTGGCTTTGATAATCTTACTTAGGATTATGTAAGACAATCCATTAGGGGATTTTAGATTTAAGGTTACAGGAATTTTCCATGTTATTTTTTTTGTGACTTTCCTGTAAGCATAAAAACAAACAAAAAATCTAAAGAATACTAAATAATGCATAGGATAAGGTGGGGTTATAAAAGGAGGAAGAAAATAATTTTTAAAAAACCCACAAAAGTAGACAAGCCAGAGGAAACCCTGGGGCCCATAGAAACATAGGCAAGAGGGTAGAAGAGAGTGGGATGGATTGATGAAGGGTAGAGAGAGGGATGGGAGGGAGGGGGGATGGAGGGAAGCAGGGATAAGTACTCAAAAACTTGTAAAATAAGAAAAATTAAAAAATTGTTATTTTAAATAATTTAAATATAAAAGTTGTTGCATATGGGAAAATGTTTGAGCATTATATGTGTGCATATAGGCATTGATATACAGAAATATACAGATATGGCTAGGTACAAACAGGCATAATTTTCATGCTATACACACAATGTTATTCAGAGGACACATCCCACACTGCCCTTCCTGAGTGCATGGGTGGTACTTGGGTCTATCATGGATCATTACTTGGGTAATTTTATTCATCTAGTTATCATAGAACATCACGTCTTGCCCTGCTTCTCGAGTTCCACCATGGAATGCAGGAACAAAACATGGCAGCAACCTGGGAAGGAAAATCTATACATCACAGACTCTCACAGATTTGAAGTCTGTCACTAAGCCTAGGAAAGCTTTAGTGGATATACTTCAATTCTGCTTGATTGATTAAACAGAAACTGGGATGTCCCCAGAGCTCCCACCTGCTGCCCTCATGTGGATCCAACCTCATCTGCTGAATCAAGTTCATGGGGTCTCCATCTCTACCATCTCCCTCAAATAACTCTAGCTCCTCTTCCAACTTCTTCACGCCCTTCTTTTGCTAGTCACATGGCCATCAGTGATGCGCTCACTGCAGGAATACAAGAAAAGAGATGTTGGCGTATAGCCAAGAGATTCCCTTGTTCCCCACAGGCAGGCAGAGTGTCAGCAGTGGATTGGCAACCCACTATGAGATTCAGTTAGTATTCAGTGTAGACAAAAAGGATAATTCTTTCACATTATTTGCTAGCTCTTCTCTGTGCGGCTCTGAAAATACCCAGGGTTTTTTGTTTTTCAATTGGAAATCTAATTTTGTTTTCAACGGAGACAATAGCAATAGAGAGCCATATTTAGGAACAGTAAAGTCTTCACATAGAAGCCCAGATTTGGGCTGGAGAGATGTCTTAGGGGTTAAGACTCTACCTCACAAGCTACAGTAGGTCCTGAATTCAGATCCCAGGTCCCACATAAAACTCCAAGTAGAAATAGCAGCGGGTTGCACTTCTGGCTCTGGTGGACAGAGCCTGGGAAATCCCAGAGCAAAGTAAAAAGGAAGTAGAAGCAATGCAAGATGATTTCTGAAGTCACTCTTGGTCCTCACAGCAACACACAGTTCCCTGTGATACACACATGCGCATATGCACACGTGTGCGCACGTACAGGCACACACACAAACCTTGCATGCAAAATAAAAACGTTAAAGAAAAAAACCAGCTACCAAACTCGAGTTTAAAAAATAAATAAATAAAAATGTTCAGAATTGACAAAATCAAAATCTTTCCTGAGAAAGCGAAGTCAGAAAGCAATTTATCTTTAGCCCTTAAATATAGCTACTAATTTTTTCTAAGTGCAAGGTGACATGTGATTAAAGGGAAGACAGGCTGATTTTTCAGAGTTCTGTCTCATATTCCATTCACTTTACCCACTGTCCAGACACAAGGTAAACGCCTCTGTGTTGTACTTATTATATATACAGACAAATTCTGAGCCACTTTCTACTAGATTTTGCTGATGCTAGGCAACTTAGCACTTGTCAGAACTGTTTTAATGTCTGGGAGCATTGAAAGGCATCCCTAAATCTATTGAGGAGAATTTGTAGTATTAAATACTGTTGCTTTTCTGGTTGCCAAACCCCATATCCCAAAATGACTGGGAACTTTATCTTGGGTCAGCACTCTAACTTTTTTCTTCCCTGCTATGTGACAGATTGTCTTCTTACTTGGCATCTTTAGTGCCAGCTATATCTTCCACTAAAAAATGATTTGAAGCTTGAGAGATGGCTCAAGGGTTAAGACTCTGCCTCCCAAGCAGAAGAAGATGAGGAGGAGTTACGACATGCAAGATACTCCACACAAGTTAGGGCTGAAGTAATCATAATAGGACTTTGCATGACCTGTGCAATGACCAATATGTCATTGACCCCTCAAAGTCTAGCATGGATCATAGGCACTAGGATCCTTAGAGGCAAGGGATTAACAGCCACAATAGTGTTTCCATATTAAAGGGGAACAGAAAAAAGAGCTCTAGGCAATGCCACTGAGTCCTTACACCTCCTCAGAAAGGAGGACCCAGAGGGAAATTTGACGTGCACACTAAAAGATGCTCTAGGGATGGGGGGGGGGTAATGGGAGAAAGGGAAGTGGGGAAAGGAAGGGGAAAAGGGGGGAGGGAGCAAGGGGATCCAGGGAGGGGTGGAGGGAAGGAGGGGAATGGGGTACCTGTCAAGTTTGTATGAGTGGAAAAAATAAATAAATATATTTTTTAAAAAAAGCCAAGGGGGGGCTGGAGAGGTGGCTCAGGGGTTAAGCCTCTGCCTTGCAGGCAAAAGGTCCTGAGTTCGGATCCCAGATCCCACGTATAGACGCCAGGTGGAAGCGGCCTGTGCTTCTGGTCCTGGTAGGGTGGAGCCTGTGAATCTCTGGGCAGAAGGAGGTGGAGGCGTCCATGGTGGTTCCTGATTCGTCCGTGGTTCTACACACACACATACACACACACGCAGAATTGAATAAATAATAAAATTTTTTTTAAAAAAAGTCAAGGGAGAATGGGGTCAGCCTGCATCTCCAGCCCTGGAGGATGGAGACTGGGAAATCCCTGGATGAAGAGAAAATACACACACACACACACACACACACACACACACACACACACACACACACACGAAACAAAGGAATGAATGAATGAAATAATAAATAAATAAATAAGCAAGCAAATAAATAGATAAATTTTAAAAATCTTTACCTCCATAAATGATATAAAGCTTCATTCTTTAGCATGAACTGAACCAGGAAGACTCAACAAGCAAACAAAGCAACAACAAAAATCCCTAAAAATATTGATGTATCCCCTATGAAGTGTGCCTACTTGTACGTGGCATGCTAGGCGCTTATCATGCAATAAGTGCCTCTTCTTTGCTTTATATAGTTGGGTTATTCAGGCTGTGTAGGAAGCTGCTTGATATTATTCTGAGCTTTGCAATTACGTTTAGGCATGAAATTAGTTATTGACACAAAAGAATGAATAGATTGGGTTATTGGTAATTTAAAAGACACAATGGGAAAAAAAATGGTTTGTGAGGCAGCTGATACCTCTTTGGGTTGATTCCCAAGAATGTGGTCCTTTCTTTGTGCTTTTATGAGCCTGGTGTTGTTTTATGCTTGAAAATGTACTTTTGATCGTTTTCTTAGGCTGTAATCCCAATGCTTTCTTTTAGATAGCTGTTATATATGTGTATATTTTGCAATATTTCTTGTGTGTTAAAAGGAAGAAGGGAAGAAACGAAGAGGGTAAATGCATGTTAGCTCTCATGGGATGAATTCCAGACATTTATTCTTGCCAATTAATTTTTTATTTCCCTTGTTTGCTAGGGTTATCACCACTTTTTCTTTGAATTAGTTCACTCAGGCACAATTAATTACTATATTTGCATGCTAATATTTTTTATTCTTTGAACATGAAATATATGTACACAAATGTATTTTGCCACTTTTCAGAACCCTTTCCTCCAGCATGTCTTCCTCACAACTGCATGACTTACTTTCTTTTTAATTAACCAGTTGACTCTAGTTACTGGTGCCTCAATGCCCAAGCTTTGTGGACTTCTGCTGTGGCCTGGTTACCTACCAGTGAGCACACTCCAAAAGAAACATGACTTTTGTAACTTTTCCTCCACACAGTTATGGACTGCCAATAATTCCTCAGTCTGGATAGTTTTGACTCTATTGCTGATTATGACTATAAAATAAACCAAGGTAACATAAAATTATATTTAATTGCAGACTTAAAAATGTCAATTTTTCTGCACATTGATGTTAAATGTTTGTGTTCCTAAATATGTCATGAATAGAAGAACAAAACCAACTTTCCCAGTGCCTAATACTTTTTTGCTTTAAGACACACACCCATATAGTTTTCAGTACTACCTTTCTTGTGTACAATTGAGTAACAGGGATTGGTCTCACCTTGGTTTTACAGACACACTGACCTTAAAGAAGAAACACGGCATATACTTTTTCTCTCCTTCTTGCTGGCTCTGCGATCTTGGTGGATTAAGTTCTCTGAAATGGAGTTCCTTATTTGCAATAGTCAATGTTTTAGAATTATCCCTGTTTTCTGTTGCTGTTTGGACCATCTATTTGTGTCATTGATGCAAATTACCTGAAAGAAACAGTTTAAAGATGTTGGTTGGTTTTTTCATTTCATATTTTTTTCTTTGTTTTGTTTGGTTTTCCTGGCTTACCGTGGCATGGGTTTTCATCCACCTTGGTCTGTGGTTGGTGATGACTTGATCGCATGGCAAGCAACCAAGGAAACAGGAAGTTCATTTCTGGCCAGAACCAAGAACAGATACCAACCTCAATACCTGGCACTAGAGACTCACCTACAAGGCCTAAGCCCCTTGTTCCAAAGAGTTAATAATCTTCCACAGAATTCTACCCTCTGGGGACCAAGTGTTTTACCACATGAGACTCTGGGAGATGTTTCTATATTCCTGTTCTGTTAGATAGAATTTCACCAAAGTTTTCTCCCACACTTTTTTCATCCAAATGCAATTGTCAGCTGTTTCCCTAATCACAGTGAAGGATGGCTGGCATATTCACCCTTCTGGATGTTTGACACTGTCTATGGATACATGGTTTAATATTCCTGGACCCTCAATGTATCTGTTATTGAGGTTTCATCCTCTTTGGTTTGATCTTGTATCAGTAATCATTATATATTGGTAACTGTTGGTGGTACAACTGAATTGTGAGGTGTATTTCTTATTCAAATTTAAAGCTTCCTCTAGAAGACTTTCTTCTCTGAACTTGCTGAAATGCGCCACCACCAAGATTTTTAAATGCTTTCAATCCACATGCCATACGCCGTGAGCTTGGGTAAAGTGTTTAATTTTCCAGGTTCTGCTCTGCAGAGCTCAGTCACTTTCGAAACAAAACAAGAGTTAAAATTATAAGCCTTCACTCATTCACCCTCAGTATTTTGTGGGAACAATCACAAAGAATAGCAATCTGCTCTTTTTTGCCCAACGAATGAACTCAAATCACACACTTCAAGCTCACACAGTCTCAAGCCTGCTCATGCCTCCTGTAGGGCACTTACACATACAATCCAAAGAAATAAAATACAACATTTCTCCACAGCTGTTTCCTACTTTTTTCACAGTTGTTTAAACACTTTGTGACTTCAAAAGCAGGGTGGATGTGTGACTTTCCTGTCTGTACCATGATTCCGAAGTCCCTATTAGTGGGCAGAATCAAATTTGAAAAGTACAGTTCTCAATCCAGCTTTCTATGTTTTTGCTCCTCACTTCCCAATACACTCAGAAGCCAAACTGCCGTGAGAATTATAGACTCATTTTTTATTGTAGCTTTATGAAATACTAAAATATTCTTCTAAAAAGCTTTTCTGTTATTGGAAGGTCTATAATTGGTCCTGAATCAGTATCAAAAATGTAAATTGCATGAGCAAATAACTTTCCCTGTGATTGAATTCACTAGTGATATATTCAACAGCATGCTTTGAAATGAACAGAATAGAACCTCAGGGTTTAAGAAGAAGCTTTGATATATGCTGTTCATCTGCTACTATTATAATAAATATTTCCTGTTTGATATGCATTTGTTCAATGATTTACTTCCTCTGCAAACTTTTAGCACTTATGCATGAATACAGAGGAGTAAATGGAATGAAGAAACTAAATATTCTTGCAACAACAAATTGATACATATGATATCGGTCATTCAGATAACAAAGAAGAGTAACAATTAAGTATGATCTTGTGTGTTCCTTTCATTGAGACAGAGGGTGTTAAATTAGAGTTTTCACTGATAAGAACATTCAAATAAATAACTTTTTCCAACCTGTGGAATTTTGATCCATCATGTAAATGTAGCACAAAATTAGTGCTCCTCCTTTATTATATATATATACACACATTATATATTAAGGACACAAACAACAGCTTTCTGATTGAACTCAAGACCCACTTGCAGGATGGAACATATTCCCGTTATTGTTAACTAAAGAACCTAAAAAGGGAAGGGAATAGATCACTAGGGAAAAGCAGCCAATGAAACTATAGGTAGGAAGACAGCACAACAAACTGCTCTGTAATTAGCTGCTATTATACCCACAGATTTGAATAACACTTAACACTCTGCCTAGAAATCGTCTACATAAGAGGTAGAAGTTCTCAACATGCTGATGGGATGCGGATTAGGGCAGTGAAAGTGAACAGAAAACAGCCAGCCATAATGCAGTATATCAGCGACCTAGCAAGGTTCACTCAGAATCATGCCAACCTAATCTCTCCCCATCTTAAGGTTTTGAGAACCTCATAGAAGAGGGGGCAGTAAGATTCTAAGAACTTAAAGATGGGAAGTTCCACCATTGGACAAGACATTCCATTCAAGACAAGACTACTGCATCTAGGAACTCCCTGCAGTGAGATTTGTCCTTATAAGACCTGTATGACTGACATACCAACATGCCCCCATGGACCACCTAGAAACTCAAGAGAGGTAAGAACATATAGTGGAAATCATGGGAACTAAAGTTGGATGAGTGAAGGGAAATGCTCCTATAAGTGAGGTGACTTAAAGAGAGGCAACTTTGTATGCCACACAAGGCTTAAATCCCCACAAAAGTAGACAAACTAGAGCGAACCCTGGGGTCCTTACAAGCAAACAAGTAGGAGGGTGGGAGGGAATGGGATGGATTGATGAAGGGAAGGGAGAGGTATATGAGGGAGTGTGGATGGAGGGCAGCAAGGATGAGTACTCAATATGCTTATAAAACTAGAAAAATAAAATAACTATAAAAACTATAAGCTCTGCTATAGATGAAATTCTATCAATGCATTGCACATCAATGATTATTCAAGGTCTCTTAAACATATTGGCATATTTCAAAATAACAATATGCTACAATTAGGTCGGGTATATTTGCAAAGTTATAGGTCAAATTGTTTGCCAAACTACAAATAATTGGAGAAATTGTTGTTAATAATAAACTAGTTTTGTTTAATTTATGTGAATAATTCAAAATCCTGTTTTTCTAATAGTTTATTCCTTGAAATTTTCAGATCTCAAAGTGTTTAGCAAAGGAAGATAACTAAATCTTTCCTATCCCAATCACCATCATGTGGGTGAGATTCATTTTTAGAGTCTAAAATGTCCTTTACTTAGTATGCCTTATTTCCTAGCTGTTAAATTTTCCACACAAGTGATTTTTCCTGTTTCAATCTGTGGCCTCTTTGGCATTGATCTCTCTTGACTAACTGCTTGGATATAAAACAAGTTATTATAATTTCTACTGTTTGTAGAAGACACAATGCAGCGGAAACTCATACAAGCACCTAATAATTATTTTCTCCTTCAAAAGTAACTTATTTTGAATTCAGTTTTCTAGTTCTTGATAGCAATATTTTGTTCAAATGTGTTAAGTCTTTATGGATAGCAACATGAACTCCATTGATTCGCAACAGATTTCTATTTCAGAGGACTGATAGAGAATATTCACGGTAAACATGTTTGAAATGTAAGAGACACTTGAACAAAAAGCTTTTTCTTTCTGTTTCATGCATCCACCAGAATCCTAGGGTGCTGTCCAGGAAGGACTGTTTCCTATGTAGGAAGGAAGAATGCTAGGACAAATTTCTTCAGTCCATGTACTAAGAACAGAAGCTTTCTCTCTTTATCTCTTCTCTCCTTCTCTCTTTTCTTTTTCTTCCCCTTCTTCTTTTCCCTCCCCTCTCCTTTTTCCTCTTTCCCCTAAATGATAATTTACTATCTAAATGATAATTGAATATCTTCTCAAGTAGGATGGAAACTGTCCAGATGGAAACTAGTATCTTTGCCTCCCCCCTGCTTTCTACATCCCATGATTTTTCTGCCACTTAATTTACTTGGCTCTCCAAGTAAATAAGACTCCATGAAACTTTCCTTAAAAATTCAGACCAACAGCTGTGCATCATGTGCTCTGATAACCATGGTCACATAAGAACAATTTACTAAGCTATTTGTATCTGTCTACCCATTTATCTATATACCTCTATTTACCTACTTATCTCTCTTCATCAACATCACTATCTGAAGTGTATTCACATTCTCGTAAACCTGATATGTCTTTTTCAAACCAATAATCCTGTCTTGAACACATGCGCGTGCATACACACGCACACACATACACAAATGTATACAGAAATAAATCCACATACACCAACATATGCACATGTAAGCACACACAAACACATGAACACACATGCATGAACATATAAGTACAAGTATCCTTGCACATGTATATGCATACATACAAATTCAGACACATTGCTAAGTCCAAGCCTTCAGATTATTCAAGCAGTTGTGGAGATTGTTGCAATAAGTTATGGATAAGGAATCATCAGTAGGTGTTTCCACTTGACATTATTAAACTAAAGGGGATGAAAATGGATTCATTGTATTCCCAATTATAACTTAGAGGTTGTCAGCTGAAATATGTAAATGGAAGCAATACTACTTTAGAAAACTCCATGTTTGAATCACGATATTTTTTTTTAGTTCTAACCATTTGAAAGTTCAAGCAAAGCAAAAGTCTTAACCTTTGTTAGATTGGGTTATGATATTTGATATCAGTGCCCCCTTATAAATGCATGCACGTGCTTTTAAAAGCAAAAAGTATTCTTTGGGCTTTGTGAAACATCAAGTAATCCAAATCTTAATGATATCACTTATTCTTTAATATGTAAATTTAACACATAAAGTTTGTAGAAATAGGAGAAAGCACTTTGAGAGCTGGAGAGATGGGGTTAAGACTCTGCCTCGCAAGCAGGAGGTCCTGAGTTCAGATACCAGGTCCGACACCATCCTTTGAAACCATCCTTACTGTGTTCATCAATAGACAATGTTCAGGAAATCACAGAGAAAAATTAAGTTAGCAATGGAGACACCGAAGTTGGGAAGCGCGTGTTGGCCAGGCTGCTTGGGGAGTGGCTTGGACACGGTTGCTTCTCCAGCTACACCACGTGAGACACGTGGCCACCCAGTGTTTGAAAGATGAGCGAGTTCTTGTTTGCTGAGGGTTAAAGGATCATCGGAGCGAACAGGTCTTCATTCAGTTGTTCTAGGTCAGCTTCCCATGGTGGAACCTCCAGCTCTTGGCTCACGGCGAAATGCTTCAGACTCTTCGAGTCAGCGGCCAAACAAACACACGCTGAGGCACTTGAACAGGACCCGTGTCTTAGCTGTAAGTGTGAATTTCAAGCACCACAGTGGACAGATGTTCGCACCGTGGTGGCTAACGGCGATCTGAAGTTGCACTAGCCTGGAGATGTCGAAAGGGTTGCCAGACAACTTCCCAAACAGAAGCTGCAGATGCAGGCTTCTGTGATGTGCAAGAGGGTTTCCTGCGTTGCAAAATCGTGGCATCTTGCCCTTACCTGCTTGTTTGCATAAATGCTTCATTCTGCTGCCCAGGGGCCTCTTACGTTTGTACACATTGGACCCACTGAGAGGAAACCCTCTCTGCCTTTTCCTCAAATAAGAAACAACAACTTGGAGCATGAACGATTTGGATGATTCCAACCAACCAACGGTTTGAGACACAAACAGAATGCTCATGCAGCCTATAATGATTTCACTGTGTCTTTTTACTCCAATAGAAAATAAGAGTCTGCCAGCAGGATGTCTGCTTGCAAGATAGGTAACAAGTCTTATATCTTCATTATTTAAACACACACACACACACACACGCACACACACACGCACACACACACACACGCACACATATATACTCCAATAATTTCTGTTTTGCCTGTTCAAAAGTATATATTGTCATAACATTTATGAGCATAACGCTAGTACATAGATCACAATAAATGCAAATAGAAGATGAAAATCTAGAAGAACTAAATGAAAAACTAGTTTAATCTTCAGGAAGATTCTATAGACCCATTATTCATTTATCTTACCTTTTTTCCTTTTTATTTTTTCTAGTTTTACAAACATAATGAGTGGTTGTCTGACCCTCTTCCTTCCCTCTGCCCTTCTCCTTTCACCCATCCATTCCTCTCTCTCCTAACTTCCTACCTGTCTGCTTTGTGTGGGGCCCCAGGGTTCCCTTCTGGTTGTCTGCTTTAGTAGGGTCTCAGGCTTCTGTGGAAAATTAAGTGGCCCTTCTTGGGCAGACCCACTGATAGAGAACCCCCTTCACCTGTCTAGCTCTAGCTACTAAGATCCCACTGATTGTAATTATTTCTCCTCAGTTCCTTGCTGGTCCATGGGGGGAAATGCTGATATATCAGCTATTTGTGCAGGTCTGGTGGGGATAAGTCTCATTGCAGTGAGTTCCTGGATGCAGCAGCCCGATCTTGATTAGGGCAACGTGACTAACAGAGACCCCACCACTACCACCATCAGGCTCTTCCAATCTTACCTCCCCCTTTGCCCCAAAATTCCTCGAGCCTTAAGATGGGTAGAGGTTTGGTTCAGGCTTAGGGTTTTCAGGTCCCTGGGTACTCTGCCTTCTGATTGGTTGATGTTGTTTCTTTCACTTTCCATTACACTAGGCTGCTTCCTGTTTGGGGTGTTGGGATCTTTTCTTATGTGAAGATAAAATAAGAGGTGCCTAGATGGTTAGTATTCAGACAACGAATCCTGTCTACTCTACATTTTCTCCCCTTCCCCTGTTGTTTAGACTGGTTTATATGACTAGGCATGTGTTCCCTGTCATTGAGGGTAGGTGGGGGCTAGTAAAAGGGTGACTGGTTACCCACTCTTTATGGTACCCTATTCCTGTTCTTCTCTCCTTTTTAAGACTTTACTTACATAAACCCCCTTTTCTTACCTGTTTGTCTATGTTCTTTTATTTCCATTATTTTAGAATCTTCTTCCACTCCCCGACTTGGATTCCTTTTCATCTGTGGATGTTGCAAAAGTTTCTCTTTGATTGCATCAAACTGGCGGTTTCATTCAAGGATCTACTTACAAGGGACAACATAAGGCATTTGTCTATTTGCACGAGTATGATTCTCCCAGCTCCATCCATTTAGTAGAAAATTCCATTAGTTCATCTTTCCCGACAGCCGAATAGTATTCCATTGTATGCATGTACCAAAGTTCATTAGTCGACTGTTGGATATTTAGGTTGGTTCCATCTCTTTGATATCGTGAAAAGATCTGCTATGATCATGGTTGTACATGGGACTCGGTTGCAGGATGCAGTGTTCATAAGCAATATTCCCAGGAATGGTGTAGCTGGGTCCTATAATGTTTCATGACCTTTGTTCTTAACAAGAGTTAAAGGAAAGACAAAGTGCACATGTGAACATTTTCGGCATCCACGCGTCTTCAACAGGACGACTTTGCCCCTCAGGGAACATTTGGCCATCTCTGGAGAGTCTATAAATTGATGAATATTCATTACACAGAATAACGAATGTCATCACGCTTTTTAATGCCTGCCTGTGATATTCTTTGATGATGAGCACATCTATTCCCCTGTTGTCCTCCATCCTTCCTCCTCTCGATCACCTTCCTCCTTTCTGATGATCATCCCTTTATTTTCCTTTGATTTTTCTATATCCTAAATATTCAAGAAAGCATGTGATACTTTTCTAAATAAGACCTATTTGTATAACATGCCAATATACACTTTCCTTTATTTTCCTGAGAATAACATGAGTTTGTCCTTTATGAACCAATAATGTACATATATATCACATTTTCTTCATCCATTGATGCACTGATAAGCATCTCTGTTGATTCCATATCCTGGCTACTGTGAATGGTGAAGTAATATTCAATAAATGTGCAGGAATCCGAGTAATATGCTGTTATAAATCCCTTATGCACATAGCCTGGGGTGTTATGACTGGATCATGTAATAGTTCCAGAGAACTGTAGAAAAATGTAGAAATGAGACTTTGACTGAAGTCAAAACAAATGTTGAAGTATCTTTTCCATCTTGCTTTGTTAATTCTCAATGTGGTATTTTCTGTAATGTCCCATAACTAATGTTGAAAGCAAGATAAGGAATTTAATGCTTCCCTTTATGCATATAATTTGATTCCAGCAGTGATTTCTCAGCTTAACTGAAATATTCACTTGACCATTTAGGGCTATTTGACAGTCTGTATATTTCTGAAATAATTTGTAAAACTAGCATGCTGGATAACAAGACTCCAGTGACGTCCTGCGGCAGGCAGGGGTGGAAAGCCATGAGCAGGGCAGAAGGGAGCTCTTATGGATAATGGTGACATTTGTAAGCTGATGGAGGTGGAGACGCACAGATGTATACTATTTCTAAACTCACACATTGCATCTTTCAAATGAGCAAAGTCTGGTATATATGCAAACTTTGTGCTATAAATATGTTTTCTAATTTTTAAAATATTTATTTAGTGTGTGTGTGTGTGTGTGTGTGTGTGTGTGTGTGTGTGTGTGTGTGCGCATGTGCATGTATGTATCAGAGGGCACTCTGTGACCCTATGGAGGACCAGGTTGACTTAGGAGTCGTCCTGGGTTGCTTCTACCTCCTTTTTGCTTTGCTCTGGGATTCCCAAACTTCACCCATGAAATTCAGGCCACTGCTGTTTCCACCTGGCATTTTTATGTGGGATCTGGGATCTGAACTTAGGACCTTTTGCTTGTGAAGTTGGGTCTTAAGCTCGGAACCATCTCTCCAGCCACAAATACATTCTTTCTATTGCTGAGTTTTGGTGATAAATGTGGCAGTCTTGTCACCTCTGGTACAGAATAGAAGTCATTTCAATATAGATAACTCAGCAACATATTTCTTCATTTATATTCTTTGACAATTTTGTATGTATATGCAATGAATTTAAGTCATTCCCCATTTTTCCTGATCCTTCTGCCCCATCCTTCTCCCATTGAAAACCTTTTTCTCGACTAATTTCCCTCCCACCTTTGTGGGGTATTTTTTCTGTATGCCTGGCCCACTGAGTTTCATGAAAGTCTGGGCAACATATTATTTTGTTATTTCATGTGGACACAAGGTACTAGCAGTCTTCACTTCCTCTGTGTACTTCCCCTACACCAACTCATTTAAATCCCAAAGGCTCTGCTGTAATCCTGCTTTAAAAATCAGGGAACTAAACTACAAAAATCACCCACATTCTAAATCCTGCAAAAAAGGACACCAAGATATTCACTCTATTATTATTATTATTATTATTATTATTATTATTATTATTAAGCACAGTATGGATTTAGATGTTGTTTTCCTGAAAGATACACAGCCATCCAATGAATACATAAGGAATAAAACTTGCACTTTTCAAAGATATTCCCCAGGATGCTTAAGATGATCTTTTTGTCTACCCTGCTTCCTGGGAAGAAAGAGAATTCTATGAATAATTGCTTTGAATCTCACATGTTCCACAGTGATCCCTGCATTTCTGGTATAGATGACAGATGGTTATTCTGCATCTTATTTTGCCTGCCATTCTTGGCAGAATGTGTTACATTCTGTAGTTGTAAAGAATTAATTGCTCTTTTTTTCTTTCGCACAGAAGTAGTAAAGAGATTCTTTCTATTGTGAAAGTGAACCAAAACATACCAAGATAACCCACTTAAAATTGATTAATTTAGAAATCTATTGATAAAATTAAAAGTACAAAAGTGTGTCACTGAAGGTCTGAACAGGAAATCTCTGGCATATATTGCAAATGGTCTCATTACAATTACCATGGTAGGTGGGAGTCCAAAAAGATAAATCAGCCAGAAATCACCAAACCGTGCATCCATCTCAAGGATGCTCACTGAGCTTGGAACACATGAAGCCTCAACTGTAGATAAAGAGCAAATTAATGTTTAAATGCTATTTTAGCCTTTTGCCCTCAGTCTGGAAGAGCTAAGAGTGCTCCTCCAAATGAAGCTAACATTAAGAAACAGAAAGGGCATCTGGGATGCCAACTGTCTGTGTAAAATGAATGAGATGTTTTACAAATCATACTGGGTTTCTCTTGCACCTTATTTGACAAAGTGCTTCATTCATGTAAAAGAAACAAGTGCTGACAGAACACTTTATTCATGTACAAAATTCCCGAATAGGGAAAACAAAGAATGATTATATATATAGTGAGCCAAGCAAACATACCCTAAAAAGTTTACTGTTTCTTTGGAATATGAAAGCAAGTCATAAAAACTGACCCAAATTTGACAGTAAATACAATCAGAAGAAAGCAGGAAGTCTGAACTTAGAAGTTCTCTTGCAGAATTAGCTAGAGGAGCACTATATATATTATGTTGGATATTCTCATTTGAGTGAAATTGTTTTGAGATATAAAGATGTGTGTTTAAACCATTGTAGAATTGACATTAAAATAACATTATTCTTGGTTTCCTTGCTTGTCTTCATAAAGATGTATTTTTGGGTCAAATATTTTTGAAAAATATATCAGTACTCATGACATAATGTATTTTTACAATCGTTCATTGTGGATGAAGATTAAAACCTCATTTTCACAGTATGATTAAAATTTATCATTAAGTAAATTTAAAGAAGCATCAACATAAATAATGCAAGCCTAAAGTCTGGAGAGATGCTCAGGTGTGAAAACCTCTGCCTCCCAAGCAGAAGGACCTGAGCTTGAATCACAGATCGCTTGCAAAATGCCAGGCAGAAATGGTGACAATCTGTTCTTCTGAACCTGGAAAACAGAGCCTGGGAAACTCTGAAGCGACACAAATGTAGGGAGATAAACCCAGGGTATAATTCCTGGACCTCCATAGACAAACACATAACCCTCTGATACACACACATACATACACCATCAAAAAAAAAAAAAAAAGAATGAATGCTGCCTGACCTGGAGAGATGGCTGAGTAGTTAAACTTTTCTCTTATCCTGCAACCAAAAGGACCTGAGTTTCGATCTCCCAAACCCACATTAAGAATGTGATGGATATGGAAGCGTCCTGCAATTCTGGCCCTGACACCAAAGCCTGGAAAACCTAAAAGCAAAGCAATAAGAACATAGAGTAATCCAGGATGATGCCTGATGTCATTCAGTGCCTTGTACACACACCTGCATGCACCCACCTACCCACATGCAAAGCACACATACACACACAACATACACTCACACACACATATACATAAACGCATACACATATAAAAGGAAACTTACAAAAGCAGAATCCATGTCAATGGTCATGTAAGAATGTACATATAGGTCTAAAAGTAAATGCATGAAACAGTGGCTTTGCTTGCAATTCATTTGAATATAAGACCAACAGGTGCCTTTTGTTGTCATGATTTTATTTGCTCTAATTTACTAGGTGTCTCACACTGGATGGTTCTGCACCATCAGTTAAATGCTTACAAGAGGGTTTTATGAGATTAAAACAATAACTTTGTCTTTTTACATTATACATGATTCAGAAACTGAGAGGAGTCAGCAGAAGGGCGTATTTATTCAGAGATAACTTGTTGTCTGTCTGCGTCCAGTGAACAGTCCCCTGAGAAGATTCTGATGTGGTGCGTTCCTTTAAGTCTCATAGTAAATGGAAAGTGTTAGTAGTCATTGCCAAGAATAAGCCTTCATAAGTCGGAGTTTGGCATAGACTATATAATGAATATCACTATCCAAAGGTTGTTGGAAAAAAATCTAGACATTTCAGATACTTTTATTAGAGTGAGTGAATCAGAATCTTTTCATGGTAAACCGTCCCCTGGGAATTGTCCTGAGTGAGTTCAGGGGCCTAGTGAGGATCATTCATGGCCTGCACTTACCTGAACAACCTGTGTTTTCTGCAGCAGTAACTGAAGCTAAGCGCTGGCAACTGAAGGAAAGGCAGAAACGGTTCATCATAAGAGACGGGACTTGGCACCATTGGAGCAACTTCTCAACATTTCAGCAACTGGAATTTCTCATTTCTCTGTGTCGACAGTCCCGAGTAACATAGTAGGACCCGGGAGATCATTTAAAGTCTAATTGAAAAAAAATTAGGTAGCTTTTCCAGACAAGCATAGCAGTTTTGCATTTTTACATCTTGTCATCACCTAGAAGAAAAAAGAGCATGATGCATTTCCTTTCATACATCGAGTTCAAATTTTTAAGGTCATTCTTCTTTTCCAAATAATCTCTAAATGCACTTTGCTTCTCCTTTCCAAGTTTCAACAGCTTACCCTCAGTAGACAGAGCAGATTATAAAATGCAAGGATTTGCATTTTTCCCTAAAACTGAGGTTAGCACACACTGTAAGTAGTTTATTATCCTAAAGTGGAAAAAAAAATCACCTGAATTGTTGAATGAGAATATGGAAAATTTTATTTCTAAGTGTCTTAGGACAAATACGGAACAGAAGACTGACAGATGCACAGAGACACCAACATAGGATAAACTTTTCTCATGAGCTCTAGCCACAGACCTAGAAAGAGGGTCACCTGGAACAGTTTGGGGTCACCTACTCGGTGGACTGTGGAGAGCCTTCATGGTTCATTTTATGTCTCTGAGAAAAGCCAAAAATTTTATCTGTCTTTACACTCAAAGTCTTTATAAAAATTGAACTATTTAATAGTCAGAATCTCTTAGAGAGGAGAGACCAGTTAACTAGAATAGTGACCACTTGATGGAATAACTTTCTTGTGTTTCTTTTATGTGTGTGATGTGGAGACGTGGGTGTGCACGTGTGTGTGTGGTTGTGTGGTATATGCAGGTATGTATAGAAGAGTGCATTGTGTATGCATGTGGAGGCCCAAGGGTGACTTTGGGAATCATCCTGGATCACTCTGCCTCCTTATTGCTTTGCTCTGGGGTTTCCCAGACTCAGCCTTCTAAAGTCATAAATGCAGTCTGCCACTCTTTCTACCCAACTCTATTACATGAGATCCAAACTCAGGTCCTTTTGCTTAGGAGGCAATGGCTTAATACCTGAATCATCTCTCCAGTCCTATTCTTGTGTTTCTGTACTTGCCAACTGAATATATAAGGGAGTTCTCATGTTCTGTAATTTGTTCGTGAGAAATAACCTCTCTGGGAAAACATGCACATACAACCATATTCTCATGTCCTAAAGTGGGCTGTGTCCAGTAGCAAATTTCTTTACAAAGAATGAGCAGATCCTCTTCTTCTCTAACCTGCATGATGAGTAAAAATGGGAAAAGATGGTGATGAAAATTTACATAGCAAATTTAACATACATCACAGACAGGATTTTAAAGAATGTTGGAGTTGCAATGCTGAAAGGAACTAGAAGCAAGAACTGTAGACAGAAATCAGGCTGGATGGACCTGAGACTGGTGAATAACTGAAGATATGGATACTAATGTCTACATTGTAGTCGAAGAGGAGTTTGATCGGGATTGTTGTATTAACTTACTTTTATTATTTAATTTATTTTTTTCATACAAACTTGTTAAGTTCCCCATTCCCCTGCCCCCCTCCTCCTTCCCTGGATCCCCTTGCTGTCTCCTCCCTTTTCCCCTCCTTTCCCCCCTCCCTCCCTTTTTCCCAGTGCCCCCCCCCCATTCCTGGAGCATCCTTTAGTGTGCATGTCAAACTTCCCTCTAGGTCCTCCTCTCTGATGAGGTATAAGGACTCAGTAGCATTGCCTAGAGCTCTTTTTTGTGTTCCCCTTTAGTATAGGAACACTATTGTGGCTGTTAATCCCTTGCCTCTAAGGATCTTAGAGCTTGTGATCCATGCTAGACTTTGGGGAGGTCAATGACATGTTAGTCATTGTGCAGGTCATTCAAAGACTTATTATGATTACTTCAGCCCTAATGTGTGTGGAGTATCTTGTATATCATTGCTCCTCCCCATCTTTAGGCTCTTACAATCTTACTGGTCCTCTTCCACAAATTTCCCTGAGCTTTGGGATGGGGAGAGATTAGGCTGGCCTGGTTCCTGGTGATTAATGTAGGGTCTCTGATGTTCTGAATTATGGTTTGTTGATTTTTTTTCTTCTTCCAGTTTTGCTGTTCCTGTACCACTCTTGGCTCCATCCTGATGGGTATTGGATGTCACCTCCTAGCCAGAGATAAAAGACTGTTAAAATAGAGTCTTATTGAAAAGTAGTGTGTCACTTAAAATTTTTTCTGAGGAATATTCATACTAATTTCCAGTACTACACAGCAGATTGTATTATTTGTAATGCTTCTTGAGGCCATTTGGAAAATTAATACAAAAACTGATCTTCAAGCAGGCTTATATTTTTCTTGTTTTGCCCACTCTTTGGACTCAGAAAGTAAAAGAAATCAATGACATTGATTTCTACTTCCCAAGCATTAAGTAATATTAAATAAAAACAAGAATCAATAAAAAAAGAAATAAATAAATAAGAAATAAATAAAAGTAGGAAACTGTGGTGAGAGAGGGGTCAATCGCCCATTTGCAAAATGGTTACTTTCTATCCACCAGATTATACCCCCTCCCCTTCTGGTAAGATCATACCCCATCAGTTATACACTCTTATAACAAGACTCTAATTTAACAGGTTTTTATCTCTAGCCAGAGAGTGTTATCCAATACCCATCAGGATGGAGTGAAGGGCATTGCAGGAACAGCAAAACTGAAAAAAAAGTCAACAAACCACAATCCAGAACATCAGAGACTCTATATCAACCACCTGGAACTAGGCCTGCCTAATCTCTCCCCATCCTGAAGCTCAGGGAAATTTGTGGAAGAGGGGGCAGTAAGATTGTAAGAACACAAGGATGGGAAGAGTAATAATATGCAAGATACTCCACACAAGTTAGGGCTGAAGCAATCATAATTGGACTTTGCATGCCCTGCACAATGTCCAACACATTGTTGACCCCACAAAGTCTAGCATTTGCTAAAGGCACTAGGATCCTTGGCGGCAAGGGATTGACAGTCACAATAATGTTCCTATGCTTAAAGGGAACACAGGAAACGGTTCTGGGAAATGCCACTGGGTCCTTGCACCTCATCAGAGAGGAGGACCTAGAGGAGAGTTTGGCATGCTCATTAAAGGATGCTCTGGGGATGGGAGGGGGAGGCACTGGAGGATGGGAAGAGAAGGGGGAGGGGAGGGGGGCAAACTGGGGGGGAGGTAGAAGGAGGGAAGGGACCAGTGTACCTGTTAAGTTTGTATGAGTGGAAAAAAATAATAAAAAAGAAAAGAAATAAATAAAAAAGAAACCATTTATGACAGGCCTAGAAAAATGATACATCCATATTAAAGCATAGTATTAACCTCATTCCCAGAAAAAAAAAAAAAAAACTTCATTTTATTTTAGTGCATTTAACTTTTTTTTTCTTTACTGGGAGCAGTCACTTCATGAGGGTTTTGTAACTTAAAATCAAATCTTATGCCTACTAATTACTTGGGGGGAAAGAAAGGGCCTATTAGCTGATGACTGTGCCCCCACCAAAAATATGTTAAATTCTTAGTTCTCACAGAGCAATAGTGTGGGAATGTGAAATCTTTGGTAGGTAGAATTGTACCCACATTAAAGAGACCTGAAGAACCATGTTTACCCTTTCAACTGCATATTATGTTAAAAGATAGTCATCTGTAGACACTGAACCTGCTGATACCTTCCTCTTGAATTTCCTAGCATCCAAAATCTTGAGAAAGGACACTTTGTTGTTTTTAAGCCATCCAGGCTATGATGCCTTGTTACAACTGTGTAGAATGACTAACAGCAGAGCAGCCACCAAACATGCTGTCCACTTTCAACTACCTCTGGTGGGTTGTAGCCAGCAGAGTGACAGGCTCACCACTTGTATGGCTCTTGCATTTTTACCTTCTGCTGTGGTGGGTCACTGTATCCTTCCTGAGGAAGAGGAGCAGGTCTGAGCTGTCATGCATCTACACGTTTGAGGTTTAAGCAAAGATGAGGAGATACAAAGAGGGTACACGGAAGCAGTCAGCTTGCCCTCTCATCCTGCAGAAAGGGTGGGGCGCACTTTGCAAAAGAGCCACAGTATTGCTGCACTGCATAAATAATTTACCATATTTAAGGAACCTGAACCTATGAATAGGATGATACATAAACTGTTACATATTACTGGATAACTTATGGATGGCCAAGGTTCAAAACCACCTTTTTAATTCAAAAGTAGGCATCCTTGAAAGGATAAAGATATGAAGAGACATAAATATCGTCAACCCTGAGGCTCTTTATAAGTCACTTCCTGGAGATGATAGTGACTTTGACCACAACTATTCTGGTCCTAAAGGTTGCCACATGTAACTGTTGCTATTAGGTAATTTGTGGTCTTTAACATTTTTCTTCCATATCTGATAAGGCAGGAAATATCAAAAGATGCTTCCTGTGATATGAGAGAATAGAGAAAAAGTGCCAGTCTCGTTCTTCCCTGGGATCATCTGGTTCCAGACTTTGGAGACCAGAACTAGGTTCAGAAAAGATGCCTGCTGGGGGAGACTGTTCCGTTTTTAAAGTGCTTGCAGTGCAATCATTAATTTCTAAGCTCAGATCTCCAGCATCCACTTAAAAGTCAGGTGCAATTGTGTGTCCACAATCCTAGCACTGGGCACGGGGTATTTCTGAAGCTCATTAGTCACCCAGCCTAGCCAAATCTATGACTTGCAGGTTCAAAAGAGAGATCATACCTCAAAAACTAAAGGTGAAGAGATATCAAGGAAAGATACCTGATGTCTATCTCTAGCCTCCAAACACGTGAACCTTCCTTCACACACACACATGCACACACATGTGCACACACTAGCAAATATGTATACCACAAACACAACACACACATACACACACACATACATGTACCACAGTTTAAGGTGAACATGGCAAATGGCTAATATACCTTTCTCTCCCTCACAGAGGCTCTCCATTAGAAAAACAAAGAAAGGAAAATAAATAAAACGACAAAAGAGAGTTGGAAAAGACTTAATAGCAATTGAGAATTTCGACAGATTTTTCAGCAAACCACAGAGGCAAAGGAAAAACTGAGTCAGCAGATAGTAAGAATTTACAATCTAAGGGAACGATGGGGACTTAATGAAGAAGCACGCCAACTGACATTAAAACCTCACTAGTTCAGTTCATGGGAGAAAACAGTTCTGCTTAGGTTTTGGGTGAGGTGTTGGCATACAGAAAACAGAGAACGTTTCCATTTCCAATGTGCAAAATCAGTCTGATTCCCGTCCTCCTCAGTACTGAGCGTATGGGGTTCATATTTGAAGCGAAATCAGAGATATACGAAAAATTCAAGAACAGAGCTCAGATCTCAAACCAGACAATCACTACATGAGTGAACTGGTACCTGCGTGGTGGGTAGAGTCTGCATGAAAAACCTTCATATCCCGTGATGACTTCAGGGTGAACGGTCATGTGCGGGGCTGGGGAGTGTGACTCCCTCCAGCCATTTGACTACAACTGAAGTGATCTGACTTCTGTCTCCTTTGGTCAGAAAATCCCTTATGGTTTTTAGAGACAACACCAATTGCACATCCACTATGATTGCAAGTTGGACTGATGTTTTATAGCAAGTAATGCATTCAGGGCATCATATATGGGAAGTTCCCTAGGTATATATGGTCATGACTATTTGTTGCCTGTTTCCTAGCACACACACACACACACACACACACACACACACACACACACACAGATCCACATGATCCAATAATCCTATTATTGGGTATTTATTTGAAAAATAAGTATATGATGTTCTCAAAAATGGTAACTCTGTGAGATAATGCAGTTATTTAGTTAGCTAGAATTATGCCATTATGTATACATAAATTTATGGGAAACACAGCGGGCCACACATGAAGAAATATTTGAAAATATGAGGGACACTGGAAGGGGAAAAGTAGAGTTGTAATGGGAAGATGAGGGGAATGAGATTAGTGGATTAGGTTATGAAAATACTATCAGTTCACTTTTTCAGGTATGAAACACTAAACGAAATATATTTGTATCATCAGCAGAAAAGAAAAAGGGAGGGAGGAAAAGGGAGAAAAAAGGGAAAGAGAGAAAGAAACAGAGAGAGAAGAGAGGGTGAAATCAAAGACATGGGGCCAGACTTGTACACAGATAAGTCACTAGATGTGTGTTTCCTTAGGGCGTGGGTATAAACTCTAGAGGTTAAAGTAGCTGTCTTCAGTTCTAGCCAGTCATGGTCACAGATTCAGCTGTGTTTGCAGGCTCCAATCCAAGCACTTAAAGCAAGTGCCATGAAAAAATAAGTCTGGACTTCATAGTGGAGATTCTAGGTGTGAAACACTCAGCCTTAGACTCACTGATTCATTATCACTTTACCTGACTACTTATTTTAATAATTAATAAACTATTCCAGTCTTTTTAAGCAAAATATATCACAAATGACTATTTTTATGCTGCATTTGAAAACCAACTATCTGTATTTCCAAATGTGTCTAATATTCTAATATTTCCAAATCTGTTTTTATTAAGATATATAATTTCTTATAAGATGTTTAGATTAATAAATATAAATGAATAGTTTCTATGATAGGAAAGAGTTGCCATACTCAAGAAAAGCAGCTTCTGTGTCTTTAAGAAAGAAATCTGTTCAAGTGTGATTTTGATTATACTTGACTATAATTGGCAAAAAGAAAGATAAAACCTTTTGCGGGTGTTCACCTGGGTCAATTCAATGCATAGATTACCATAAAGATACAAAGTTAAATCAGTTGACTCATGAAAAGCAGTTTGTTTTTCAGAGAAGCTAAGAAAAATCTTTTGAAGCCAAGATGTCCCACGACATATAAACTTCCAGTTGAGCTTTAGGGACAACTGGATTTGAAAACACATTGCTTAGATAGGGAAAAAAAAAAAAGTTTTTAAGAGGAGCGATTTGCAATTGTTTCTAGTTTTCATTTATAAGGAACAAGATACACACCAAGAATTTATTTCTTCTTTATTTTGGTCTAACCTTTTTTGGTCTAACTTCCTTATTTTGTGTATGTCTTTAAGAAAGAAATCTGTTCGACTGTGATTTTGATTATACTTGACTACAATTGGCAAAAACAAAGATAAAGCCTTTTGCGGGTATTCACCTGTGTGTGCGTATAATGTCTTCAAGCTGATCTTTCTGTGGTGTTAAATTAGTGGCTATAGATTTATAATAAATGATGTGATGTTCATATTGAGAAAAATCTAATAAATATCGAATCCAATATAGTTAAAGAATTTTAGGCACAAATGATAACTTCAGTTTTATCCTCTATTTGAGCATTTTTTATTTTCTAGATTAAATACTTGAAACATAAAAAGCATAGTTCCTGGCATATATCAACTTTAAATAGCTACTGTTGACATTCTTCCAAAGGCTTTTTATTGATAAAACTGATGACATCATGGATCAGCAGAAATAACCTAAAATCTCATTTGAACTGGAAAAATAGTAAAGCAAAACTACCTTTGCTCCTGAGTGATCCATTACATTATTTCTGAATAGATATTGAAATCTGAGTTTTATTTTTAAGTGAGTATGAAAATATCTTATTTTCATTTGTTCATTTTTGTGTATGTGTGTATGGAGTATGAGTATGTGGATAGGCATGCTTGTATGTGGGTTGCTTGTGTGTGAAAATACGTGTATTGTGGATGAATGTGCACGGATAGCCTTAAGATTGATATAGGAACTGCTCCCAATTGCTATTCCACCTTATTCTGTTGAGCCCGAATCTCTAATTAAACCCCAGAGACCCAGATTTCTCTGGGGATTCTGACATTATTTTTGTGGGGACTAAACTCTGGTCCTTTTTCTTGCATACCAAGTGCTTTGCCTGTGAGCTATCTCCAGTCCTTCCTCAAATACCTGTGAATGTGTCGATTGATGGTGTCAGTGGGTGGTGGAAAAGTCCCAGCATGTGCAAAATGTTCCACAGGGAATCACTGTATGGCTCTAAAGTTTCAGTGACCCACAATCTTTATCTCGGTGATGATGGGCCTTGGAGCCCTCAGGCTATTGAGAGAGAATAATTTCCTAGGCGTTGCTCTAGGGAGGAAAATAGATTTCCAGTAGAATCAGGCTTGTTGGAAAGAAAACAATTTCCTGGTTTATTCTCCTCATTTCTACAATTTAAAATAAATCATACTTCTCTATCTTTTTATATTATTTTATTTCAGCTTGAAATGCCTTATTTATACTACATTCACATAAACTTTTATTTTATGCTTTATTTTATCTTACATTCTTGACATAGAGTATCATTGGAACAGAAAACTTCCTGTTTTCTGTTGACTGTTAAGTCTAGATACCCAGAAAAAAGATATAATGTGTTCAAAGTACTAGTTACTAAACAATAAATCAATTCATTTTGAAAGATAAAGCATCAGTCATTATTGACATTCATGTGAGCACTTAACTACTAGGGAATGTCTTAAGTATCACTAGTGCTAAGCATTTGGCTCTTAAGACGATTGATTGAGGTTGACAAAGAAAGACTGGTAGGGAAGACAGTTTGTAATATGTAAAGGAAGGGATAGGACTGGAGATTAAGGTATGAAAATACAATAAATTAGCTGGATTCATGTATGAAACTCTAAAATAATAGACTAAGCTAAATTCTTTTTAAAAATAACTAAGTGACATTTCAACTTATTCATTCATCTCGATAGCTACAAGATCATGATCTGGAATTAGACACCCTGACTTGTAAATTTTATCCATACTGCCAGTGAGCTGTGGATTGAGAACGTCAATTCGTGCAGTGGATTTTTTGTCTGTTTCCTACCAGGATAGTTCTTTTTTGAGCAAGAGCCCCCAGACCCCAGTTCTAGATGTGCTGACTGTTAAACAAAGATACCTAGTTCTACAAAGCTGCCCTCTTTTGAGTGATGGCTGTTTTGCTCAATGACTACCTTTTTTAAAAAGTGTGGCTCAGGAAAAATGCAAACAAAGGTCTCAACCAGGTATGAATGCTGCAAGCTATAACAATAACTGTGACAAGAAGAACCCAATGGAGCAATGACGGCATGCAATGCCCTCTGGTCACCAGTTACTTTCTGAAATGGTTCTAAATTCCCCTTATTGTCAGAGAACACATGCCTGGTAATGTAAACTTGTACAAATAGCAGTAGAAGGGAAAAATAGACACTAGACCAAACCAGAAGTTTTAGTGTTAACTATAATACTTGATAGTAAACTATCATCAAAACACTTGTTGTTATTGTCTTAGATAGGAAAAGCTTGAGAGCAGAAGGTCCTGAGTTCGGATCCCAGGTCCTATGTGAAAATGCAGGGCAGAAAAGGCTGTCTGCACTTTCAGCCCTGGTGGGCAGAGCCTGGGAAATCCCAGGGCAAAGCAAAAAGGAGGTAGAGGCAATCCAGGATGATTCTCAGTCACACTTGGTCTTCCACAGGGATACAGAGTGCCCTCTGATACACACACACACACACACACACACACACACACACACACACACAGAGGAAAATAAATAAATAAATAAATAAATAAATAAATATTGAAAAAAGAAAGAAAAGAAAAGTTCTCACCACTTAACCAAGAAGCATCCTGTCCCCAAAGGAAGTTCAGAGATACAGAGACCCAGAATTGGCCAGAATGCAGAGTAGAGGCGACCCTGGAACCCTCAATTCTAATCAGGCTCTCAGAATCACTCCTCACTCCAAGACTCAGGAAACCTATAAGAAGAAGGTGCAATAAGATTGCAAGAGCCTAAAGGTGAGGAGTAGTAATGCCTGTCATGACAATCCAGTCAAGACAGGGAGGGCTGCTCCCTCCCAGAGCTCCCTGCAATGAGATCTGTCTCCTCCAGATCCTCACAAGGGCCAACAAACCAGAATTCTGCTGTGACCTTAGCGGAGACATTAGGACGAACAACTATACCAGGAGAATCATTGGCGCAGATGCTCTGCAAGAGCCTACCCACAAATATGTCCACTGGAGGGTCACTTGCACTGTCACAGATGCCTGGACTCTTCCTTTGGCACCCAAAAAGTTGGCCTGTGTCTCAGATTTGCAGTAGGGGCTTGTGAGCAGGAGAGGTATGGCTGGATTGATGAATATAAGGTAGGGTGAGAGAGGAAGGGGATGACAAAAGAAAGGGTGGAGAGGTGGGGAGGTGGGCAAAAACTCGTTTGTTTATGAAAACTTCAACAAATAGAAATTTTTGAAAATAAACAAATAAATAGCACAACATTAATCACCTCAAGATCAATCTACCTCTGTGATATTATTTATAGTCCCTAACAGATCAAGTTGAAACTGGACTTCAGGTAATGCCATATACTAGTTTGATTTTTCTCTTTAGACTCTTTCTTCTTCTTCTTCTTCTTCTTCTTCTTCTTCTTCTTCTTCTTCTTCTTCTTCTTCTTCTTCTTCTTCTTCTTCTTCTTCTTCTCTCTCTCTCTCTCTCTCTCCTTCTCTCTCTCTCTCACACACACACACACACATACTCTTTATGACAATTAATATTAGTACTGTCCACCTGATAGGACTCATTTAAAGGTGAGGCATATTTATGAGGGAATTGATACAGTAGGTTAATGGAGATCAGAAGATCCATGCGCTATAGGTAGAACCATTTCATAAGCTGTGAACCCAGTGAGATGGCTGGGAGAGGAAAGGTGATGGATGCCAAGCTTGATAACCTGAGTTTAATCCTTGGACTAGACATAAGTGGAAGAAGAAAAGTGACTCCCAAATGGTGTTCTCTGATCTCTATACTTAAGCTGTGGAACACAGATATAAACACACACACACACACACACACACACACACACACACACACACAACTAAAAGGTAAAAAGGAGAAAGTAAGGGAAAATGTTTCACTCTGCTTCCTCATTAGGGATGCAATGTGGCCAGATGCTTCAAAGCATCCCCACTGTGATTTTTCCAATCATAAAGCACTATGCTATTAAGCCAGAATAAAACCTTTCATATTAAGTATTTTAGCACAGTACTAGGACAAGAAAGTAAGGCAGTGACCCTCAAACTAACACACGTAAGAATCATTGCTTTTGGCTCTGCTCCTACTAGGTAAAGCCAAAGACACATAGCTTTTCTTTGCTTAAACTTTTTCACCTCAAAGCACCAGGACTATTCTGTGCATAATGAGAGCTAAGCAAATAGGATAAATTATGGTTAAAAAAGTCATTTCCTATTCTTGATTTTTTTCTAGTCTGTTTGATTTTTTTAACTTCTTTCTTATTGCATAATCTATTTCTCACTTTAGTATTTTGTATCTAATATTCCAATATTTTATTATGTCCTAACCTATTCAGACACACACAGACATCAGGATCTTGACACTGGATTCTTACAAAATGATGGCCTAAGCTCCCAGGATAGATATAGAACCCATCATTTTCAGTCTTCTCCAAGAAGTGTTCTGGCACCCATGACTATAAGAAGCATGTACCAAGATTTCCAAAAGGATGTTTCCCTCTGCAATTATAAAAATTCTCTATGGTACTGGAGCCAAAAAGTAGCTACATTTTCATGCTAGAAACCACCAATGATCCTAGGGTCTATAGGACTTGGAACACAGATACTTAATGGGGTAGAATAGGTTCTCGGTCAGCTCATTGTGTGTTCATAAAGCCAAAGGAACGAACATAAACTTCAATAGAAAAGGAACTTGACTGACAAGGAATAATCTTACATCTGTCATAGTAAAATTCGAAATTATGGAAGCAATTTTTTTCTGTTGGTCACTTTATTGAGAAATTAAAGATTAAACTATTCAATTTGCTCTTTTAAAATTTAAGAAAGGATGGGGGGGAGAAGGAACATGTGTCACTAACGGACTTTGCAGAGCTGATTGCTGTGGGGAAAACACCTTCCCCTGCTAGATTTGAAAGGTCCTCTTGGATCCCAGGAGGAGAGATTCCCCGGTGTGGACCCAAACAAGGGGTGGTACAAAGGCCTTGTGGTGTAGGAAACCCAAACTCACTTTTATGTCCTCCTCCCCCTCCACCATCAACATAGACTTAACTCCCTTAAAACCAGAGCCCTGTTGGAACCTGACCCCCTAAAATTGGTTTTGCCAGTATGTCAGGTGATCTAGACTCTGCAGTGACATCATTAAGATGGTGGTCCTCAAAAGAACAGTGGTTCCTTTCCTAAAAAATTGTGGATTTTCAGATTGATACCTCTGCCAGTTTCATTTCATTTCCTGAAAGTCAGGGTCGGCTTGTGAAAGTTGTTAAACAACATGCTTATGTGAAATATCCACCCTCACTCTAAACGTCCCCGTTTGAAGCATCAAATGAAGACTTCCTTGGATTTTATAGTGGCTTTCTGATTTTGGTAGTTGATACAAGAAGGGAGTTTGAAAGTTCTTGTATACTGTTACTGATTGTCTGCCCATGTCCTGCCTGAAATACCATGATTGTTTATGAAAAGTATCTTTAATAAAGCTGGATACAGTTTGGCTTGGAAAAAAATAAAATTTAAGAAAGGAGACTAGACTGTCTAGGGATAAATTTATTTCTTCTTTATTTTTATTGATATTTTAATCAGTGTATGATAGATTATAATCTTCATCCTGCAAATGTTAAACAAGTTAATTTTTTTACATTCATCTATTTATTTTTGTGTGCATGTATGTGTGAGTGTATGTGTGTTTGAGAGAGAGAGAGATGCAATTTTGACAGATAAATGGGTTATAAAGATTTTAAATCCTTATCAGAATGCCATTTATGTTAGTTATTGTTAGGAGCGCATAGCAATGATATGTGTATTTAATAAAGATAACTTTTAAGATAATTTTAGAGAATCAACTAATTTTTGCTACTCAACAAAAGTAAATAATTTTTCATAAATCATTATACTGCTCTCCCTTCTCAGTGCTAGTCTGCGTATAAGTTCCTTCTTCATAAATAATTCATACATAAACACTATTTTAGTGATGAAATTTCCTTCTTTCTGTTCATGGAAAATTATAATGTGAGCTTGCATATTATTTTGATGTCATGTCCAAACACTCAAAAGCAGGAATAAAATATATTTGGCACAGATTAAATGGATTTAATTGTTGCTAAGAATAGTTTCAGGAGCAAATTGGGAAACTAAATGCACACTTAAGCACTTTTCATGTACAGTGACCTTCTTAGGTCTTTGTATTGGCTTTACTTTGGACACTTAAGTGGATTCACAGCTGAGGATAAGTGTTTGGATTCATGCTGTGATCTAGTGTTTTTATTTATTATCGTTCTAATCAAGTTATATTTAATGAAGCAGATAAATTTCTGTCAATGAAGTCCTTTAATTTCTGCTCACATTATTTTTTTATATTTTATTTGATATTTTCCTCATTTTGATTGTGCCACTGTTTTGTGTGCTAACTTGCTGATAATTTGAAAAGTTTTTTCATCTTCACAATTAGATAAAATTGTACATAATAAATTGTGCATGGTATATGTCTGTGTCTTCGGATAAAATCTACGTATACCTCCTAATAGTAGCAATAATACATTTGCACTTACTCATACTCTGAACCCATACTTTCGGTTAGCTTATTTTCCCTCTTGTACCTTTAAATGTGTCACTTTAATATCTAATTTTCCCTTACAAGCATCAGACTCATCTAATACAAAAAACTAACACTTTTATTGTTTCTTCTACCAATCTTACCAAACTTGATTTTCAGCTTATTGATCCTCTGATGTTGTATGCATATATTCTGTTAGCATAGCTGTCTTGTTTATTGTCCTTAGAGTACAGTTAATTGGCATTAAACATTCATGCACGGTATGCATTGACTCAAAACTGACTCATTTCTCAGTTGACTGATGTTTGTCTTGTTCTCTTGGGGAGGATAAAGTCTGGAAAGTGACTCCCTGAACTGCAGTCATCATCTCGCATCCTTGTTAGGAATCTTATAAAGACAAAAGCCAGACACAGAAGACGGAAGTGTGACAGATAGAATGGAAAGATCATAGCATGCTATCACTGATGATTAATCCTGCTTTTGTTGTTGGGGAAATTAGGATTCCCCAGGTCAGGTCCTGAGTCTCACTAACAAATATATTTAGAAACAGATTCAAAGAATAAGGAAGCCGATGAACCACTTTAATATAGAGTAAGAGAAACAATAACAGAACTGCTGGTTACAAAACCTGACAGAAAGATGTCAGCAACTGCTAGGAGAAAGGAGAGAAATAAGGAAATTATGCTTGATTTGGGGGGCCGGGGGAGATATGTTGAGTGAGAAAGGGCAATACTTCCTTGCAATGTCAGGTTGTACGAGTTTCATTTCTACCCACCTCTTCTGAGGAAAAAGACAAAGAAAGAGACAGAACAACTCTTCCTTCTATCTTTCTATCTCTTAAGCATTACTTCTGGTGTATCAGATCTTCTGGGCATTGAATCCCAAGCAGGTGATTCAGACATAGATGGATTGTTTCAGATAGCACACCATGAGCCTAGTCTTACCAGAGAATCAAGAAATAGGATCTACTTGTTGCTAATGAGTAACACTATTATCAGGTCTTCCATCCTAAATTTTTACAAGAGCATTTGTCTAATCTTTGTGTCAAAACTATAAAGCAAGGAACAGTTTAAGTTTTCTGACTTACAGTCTATGTGTGGGGGATACATTCCATCATGGTAAAGAAGATGCAGTAGAGGGAGCAAGAGGTAGATTGCTTTCATGTTATTTTACAATCAGGAAGCAAAGCACATGCAAAAGTGGTACAAGGTTGGAGCCCTCAAGAGATCATTTTGTCTTGTAAGATTCCTTCTCTTAAAGATTCCACTGCTTTTTAATCATACCATTGACTGGAAATCAAATGTTCAAATACATGAGTCTTTGTGGGACAGCACGCATTAAAACCAAGACAACAATGTTTTATAAGAGTCATCACTGACGCCAATTTGCAGCATGAAGTACATGACATATGATAATGTAATAATCAGTAGACTGCATTCCCAGGATTAAATATCTGATAAGTCAAACAGTTGGAATTGAAGTCTTAGTTTTTTATTGCTAAGATATATGTTTACAGATTAGTTAAAATTTTACCCATTTATTTACAAATAGTTATTCATGAAAGTGGTTTGTATTTGGCTGCCCAAAATAAGATTTTCCATTTGTACAAAATTATCTTAGCATGTCTTAAATTTATTGTTTTTGATCATCAAGTTAGATTTCTAATGTTTCTCATATATATTTTTCAAAAATGATTATAAATACAATTTTTTCTGGTGACAGATTTCCCTTATTCTTTTAATAGAGAAGCAAGTTCATTTAAAAACGTCCATTTTCTGCAAAAAAAAATCAACAAATCATAATTCAGAACATCAGAGACTATATATCAACCACCTGGAACCAGTCCAGCCTAATCTCTCCCCATCCTGAAGCTCAGGGAAATTTGTGGAAGAGGGGGCAGTAAGATTGTAAGAACACAAGGATTGGGAGGAGCAATGATATGCAAGATACTCCCCACAAGTTATGGCCAAAGCAATCATATTTGGACTTTGCATGACCTGCGTAATGACCAACACATTATTGACCCCTCAAAGTCTAGCATGGACTAAAGGCACTAGGATCCCTAGAAGCTAGGGATTAACAGCCACAATAGTGTTCCTATACTTAAGGGGAACACAACAAAGAGTTCTAGGAAATGCCACTGAGTCCTTACACCTCATCAGAAAGGAGGGCCCAGAGGAAAGTTTGACAGACACATTGAAGGATGCTCCAGAGATGGGGGGGGGGAGCACTGGGAGATAGAGGAGGAAAAGGAAAGGGAAAAGGGGGGAGGGAGCAAGGGGGTCCAGGGATGGGTGGAGGGAGGGAGGGGACCGGTGTATCTATTAAGTTTGTATGAGCATAAATAAATAAATAAATAAATAAATAAATAAATAATAAAAGAAAGTCCATTTGACAGAACTCGGATTTTTAAAGATTTTTTCCTAACATAGTTTTGATAATATTTTTCCACAGAAATGTACAATTTAGTTTAGTAATTTTGAGTTTCCCATGTAAACACAGCTAAAAATAATGCAATAACTTGGCACTGATTTCAAACATTTGATTAAATATTCTTGCATGAACATGCAAATTCGAATTGAAAATATAGCGGAAGGAAGGCTAGTAGACATTTTTAAGCTAATAAAGGATTCATTAGACACAATTTATTTTAATTCTCCATGATGCTGTGACAAGGCCATTTACTATTTGCAATATGTCCTTGGCTTATGAAAATACCCTGGATAAAACTTAGAAGCTGATTTTCACTTTAAATTGAAAGAAGCGTGTCAGAAGATTGAGAAAGATTATCATAAGCTACCAAGGAAAACTGACTCCTATTGACATGGTTTTAATATGTCTAAAATATTGGTAATTAGATTAGTTTCTTTTCTCATAGTAACAGAAAAGCATACAATAAATAGCTCAAAACATAAAAGAATATAATAGATAGCTCAAGACCTATTTTATCAAAGACAACGGAATGAAATTTATTCATTGGCTTACCTGCTCATCAATAAGAATCAAACTATACAATGATAACATTGGCATCTCTTTGAGTAGAATATCACCAAATATTTGGGAACATCTTTAATTATTTACAATTATCAAAAAATATTGAATAAATTTGAAATGCATGTGAATCTGGAGGATACTCCGGACAGTGAAATAAAATGTAGGGTGACAGCGCATGACTAAGTTTTTATATTTTGCAGTTTTACAACTCTACACATTTAAATTCATTGTCTGATAAGTTTAATGACAGCAGAGAGGCACAAGGTTTTTTTTTTCCATTACAAAAATTGGATTTCTATCCTCTTTCACAGATTTCAGAATATGCAAGTTAACACCATACATTTGTATCTATGCTTGAAATAAAGATTTACACTTTTCTTTTAAATATAGAATCATATTTCCAGCTTCTTTTCAAATGTCAACAAGTGGAAATTCCACAGTAGTCCTAAAATACTCTTTCTTTATTCATTTGAAAAGTTGAAGAATTTCAATTTATTTTTCTTGAACTTAGCAATTCTGTTATTTCACTACTTGCAATGTCTAAGACACTGCAATAATCTGGTAATTTGAGGGGACTGTCGCAGATTACTTTTGAAAACACTGGTGAGAAAACATATCAGAATATCATTAAATATCATAGGAACTAAGAGATCAAAAGCAAATAGTTAGGATGGGCTTTAAGGGTAGAGTGTGAACCAGTAGATACAGATAGCTAAACTTAAAATATTTTAATCATACTTCTACGATGTTAATATGCAATTGTTTGCAGGGAGATTTAACATAATTGTGTGTCTCTCTTTCTGAATGTGCTCACTTTTTATTGAATTTGAGGGGTTGAAGAAAGTGCTGTGGAGCCAACATTATATTTTCCCAATTTTGATGTGCAGCCACATCTATTAAATTTATAAAGAATGATAACAAACTGCTCATTCATCTCCCCATGTATTGCCAGCCCTAATGAGCTTCGATGTGACTGGAGACTTTCCACAAAGGGATGTAAGAGGAGCTAAAAGAACAAAAGCAAACAGTTAGGATGGGTTTTGAAGTGTTGAGTGGATCGTATAAACCAGTATACACAGATATATATATATATATATATATATATATATATATATATATACATACACACACACACACATATATAGAGAGAGATTTATATAGAGAGTTTTATAGCGAGAGAGACAGAGACCCAGAAAGAGAGAGAAAGTTAGAAAAACAGTGGCTAGAGCTATCTAGTATGAGAATCAAAAGAATTTGATAATAAGGTAAGCACATATCTCAGAAATTTAAAAAAATCATAACAAAATATGCTAAAGGTATATGACTTATGATATAAAGTTTAGGTCAAAAAGTGGAACACTTGAATTTCTCATTCACTGTTGGTGGGACAATTCACTTGTACAATCACACTGGAAAACAGTTTGGTAGATATTTGAAAATATAGAAATGAATTTACATATAGAAATTTACATATAGAAATGAATATCCCAACCCTGTGTTCCTAATGTTTACTCAACCCTGTGTCAACAAAGCACTGTGGATATAAATATTCTTTAAAAAGCTTCATGTACCTTTATCTGTAGTTTCCAAGTTGATAACATTTCTTTTTCTCCCTCTCTCTCTCTCTCTCACACACACACACATGCATAAATACGTGGAAAGATTACGTAGCAATAAAAATCAGTTATTCATTGATAACACTTCCTTGAATTTCAGCACAACTAATGGGAGAAAAAGATCAAGACGACCAAGGAAAATGTAAACTCCACAAAGTGGGCAAATCCAGGTGAGATCTAGGGACAGAAATGACCACATGCTAGGACATGAAAATGGAGGACAAGAGGTATAAAGTTCTAAAATGGGGTGTGAGGAAAGTTTGTAGTCAACATATGTGTTCATCATCTTCAATACACTCACAGTTTTATAAGCATCTTTCTATATTGATTAATTAGTATATATTGGATGTGTATAGTAAATTTACTTCATTAAAGCTATTAAAAGCCTAAAAGTGACTGTCAGTAGTATAGATGGAACAGTGTAAGATATTAAAAAGGGGGGGGGCTGGAGAGGTGGCTCAGGGGTTAAGCCTCCGCCTTGCAGGCGGAGGGTCCTGGGTTCGGATCCCGGATCCCACGTATAGACTCCAGGCGGAAGCGGGGGCGGCCTGCGTTTCCGGTCCTGGTAGGGCGGAGCCTGTGAATCCCGGGGCAGAAGGAGGTGGAGGCGTCCATGGTGGTTCGCGAATTCGTCCGTGGTTCTACACATACACAGACACACACACACACAGACACATACACGCGCGCGCACATGCACACAGTTGAATAAATAATTAAAAAAAAAAAAGGGGACACCACGTGGTAGTAGTTTCTGAGATATGGGAACAGTCTATCTTGTTTAAAGTGTTAGCTAACATAGATGTCTTCATCCCAATTCATTAAATTGAAATTTCAGTTTCATGATTTGTATACAATGGACATATCTTTCCATTGCAATTAGAATATTGGAAGCTGACATTTATATTTCGTATGCATTTATAAAAAACTATAATTTCTAAAATAATAGGAATTTCCATAAAATTCATGGATTTGATTATTTCTCCTTTATTAGTGGCTAATATTTCTTTTAGTATTATCTTACATTGTGCCTTTTTGGGCTTTATAGATTGTTTGTGACTGAGAGTTGTCTTAGAAACTAAAATCCAGTTCTGCTTCATTAGCACATTCCTGGGTTGAGTGTATTTAAATATAAACAAGAAAACAATAGCTCTAACATATCAGCTTCATCCAGCAGTTCATATACCATGAAAATCTATTCTGTTTGCCTCTTTTTCTCATTTAGGTTCATGGGGACACATGAATGGATGGACCTAGGGAATGATACCTTATATTATTTTATTTTTATGACTTCATTGTAACTTATAGCATCAGATACAGTAGTGTCATTCCCTGGAGGACAGCATTACATTTATCGTATCCATGTGTCTTACATATTTTTCTTTTCAGTATACTGTGAGTTCCATTTGCTGCATCAAATCCAAATGCTTAAGCATCATGTATAATATACACATGTGGGATGGTGTTGGAGAAGTGGTCATCCCTCTAAATTCTTCCAAAGCTAACATAATTAGTGTGATTTGTATCATATTATCAGAAAAGCCGGGTGCAGAGATTAAAGAAAAAAAAATAAAACTCTCATGCAGTCTAATAACCTTTTTGTGGGTAGGTGCACAGACAAATAAAAACATAAACTTTAATATGTATGCATATACAAATAAAAACACAATCTTAAATATATATATCCACACTGTGTCATTACACACAAATGCCCACATATGACACATAATGATGTTGATTTAAAAACAAACAATATAGGAATAGTATTCAGTCTTAAGAGTGTAAGTCTGAATTTTCCATTACATGGAGATCCTAGATGACATAATGGTAAGTCAAATCTGTCAGGAATGGGAAGGTAAATATTGCAAGATGCCACATGTGTAGAATCTGTAGATCAAAGGCACAGAGATAAGCATCAGAGTATCAGTTATCAAGGATTAACAGGGAATGAGCAGATATTTGTCAAGGAGCATGAAGTATCAGTGACTCAAAAATGACCTGAAGATGGAGCAGAAAGTATGGTGATTATGTAATCATGTGTTGTATACGTGAAAATGCTAAGACAGGAGGTCATCCAAGTCTTCACAGTAAGAAACCATTAAGTATACGACCTGATTCATGTGTTAATGAGCTTGCCAGAATAGTAAATTTAAGTCTAAGACCAATAGGGGGAAAACACAATATTAGCAGAATGTTTATCTTGCTGTCCTAACTGTACGCATATTGGTGGTAGTTCTGGAGATGTGACTTAGGGAAAGGGTAGGCAGCATGCACATGGTACTGCACTTGGCTAAGCTAGAGTGTTAATCATAGTGTATATGATTGCACAATGATCTGCCATGTTGTATAAGGCAGACTTTACTCTCTATTCTTTTTTTTCTCTCTTTTTAAGCATGAGTAGGCACACGATGGCCTGATGAGGATAGTCTTTTTCTTGGATCCTGTAAGAATACTCTCAGCTTACTCATTCTTTAAAAAAAAAAAAAAAAAAACTTATTTATTTTGCAAGTGTGTGTGTGTGTGTGTGTGTGTGTGTGTGTGTGTGTGTGTGTGTGTCTCAGAGGACACTGTGTCTCTGTGGAGGACCAAGGGTAACTTTGGGAATCAACCTGCATTGCTTCCACCTCCTTTTTGCTTCACTCTGGAATTTCCTAGGCTCTGCCCATTAGGATCAGAAGTGTAAGCCACCACTGTTTCTACCTGGTGTTTTTACGTGGGACTTGGAGTCCAAACTCGGGACCTCGTTTGTGAGGCAGAGTCTAAACCCCTAAGCCGTCTCTCTGGCCCAGTTTCCTCATTCTTAAATGCACAAACTCTGAAGGGCATTTTTCTTATGGTGGGAATCTCACATAGATATACAGGTGTCAACTTGACAATTTGAAAGCTGAGTTCTGGTCTCAGCTGAAAAGAATTAGTAGTTAAGGCGAGCTCTTAAGCAAACCTGTAGGAGATTGTGTGATTGATGTGAGAAGGTCCAGCCCACAGTGGGACCATTTCCTGGGCAGGTGGCTGAGATGGGGAAACTGGTTGAGTTGTTGGCATTCTTCAGCCCACATGCTGTCTGCCAAGTGAGATTTGCCCCACTCTCATTTCTGAAGATATGGTGTGGCCAGTTTCCTTGACTCCCGGTGTAGTATAAATCTCTTGCCAAGCTAGAAAAAGAACTCTAACCACAATCATAAGTAAGAATTAACCCCCCCCTTGTTCCCCTCAGCTCTTCGGTCATTAATTTTTGAGCAACATGCAGACAAACTGGAAGAACCATTAAAGGGTGGAACTTAAGGTCTTCTCAGTGCGACCTGCAGCTTTTGGCTCCAAAGCACTACAGATAACAGCCCTATCTCCTGCCATGTTGTATAAGGCAGACTTTACTCTCTATTCTTTTTTTCTCTCTTTTTAAATCTTTTGCTTTTATTTTTCTACTTTTACATGCACATTGAGTACTTATCCCCAGTTCTCTCCATTGCTCCTCACTCCAATCCCATCCCTTCCCTTCGTCAGTCCCTCCCACTCCTTCCCACCCTCCTGCCTGTCTGCTTCTATGAACCCCAGGGTTCCCTCTGACTGCCTACTCTTGTGGGGGTTCAGGCCTCTGTGGCATACTAAGTTGCCTCTCTTTGGGCCACCCCACCTACAGGGGCATTTCCCTTCACTCATCCAGCTTTAGTCCCCGGGGTTTCCACTGTATGTTCTTATCTCCCTTGTATGATCTCTATTCTAAATCAAAATGAACCTCTTTCTCCCTAAAGTGCTCCTGGCAGGTAGTGGATAAAAGTGATAAGAGTAATAACTCATTTCATATTCAAGTCAGTAGGATTCTGTTGCTGGCTTCCTCTCCCCTTTGGTGCTTTCATTTTGCCAATGTCTGTGGGAAATTTTTTTTGTGTCTTTTGTTCAGGAAAGTCATATTTGAAAGTTGTTTAGTATTGCAAAAGGCTGAATAACATTTCGTTGTGTGTGTGTGTCTGCATATACGTGCAAATAACTTTTATTTTAGCCATTCATCTGTGGATGGATACAAAAGTTGTATCTTGGCCATTGTAAATAATGTTGATATGTCCATGAGCATGCAGATCTGTGTATAAATTGTGATTTTGTTTCCTTTAGAACTATGTCCAGCAATGTGACTTGTGGGTAGTACAGAGACTCTATTTTTATCTTTAACAAAATTCCACACCATGTTGCAGAATGGCTATGCCAAAGTTTATGTCAGGGAAGAATGAAATTCTGACTATGGTGACAGAACCTAGAAGACAGTATATTAAATGAGATAAACCCAATATAAAAAGACAAATTTAACATTATTTACTTCTAGAATAAAAGCTAGAATAACTAGAATCAGAAACAGAATGGTTGAGAAACAGTTACATGGTTTTCAGAGACTGGAGGTTTTTTAGAAAGGAAAGATAATGTGGAAGAGAACAAGCCTTCAGTTAGAAGATGAGCACATTCTGGAGACTTAACTATAACCATAATTTACTGCATAATTAGATTAGATCTTAAGTGTCTCCTCCACTATAAGATACCTGTGCTAAAGGGACAGACATGTGCATTAGCTTCATGTGGTAATAACTGAATAATTTTATCAAAAAACTGCAGGGTATAATTTAGGCATATATAACTTGTATTTGGTAATGATGCCTTAGATAAAAAAGTGGATTATAAAAACAGCATATTTGCCAACAACCTGGTGAATGGATTTTTTTTTAAAACTGGAAACATGGTTTTCAAGAGAAAAAGAAAAGATTTCCACATACCCAGTGAAGTCACCTGACTTGTGTGAGAGAGAAGCACAAGCTCTGATGGAATCTTCCCCTCTGTCTATAACTAGACTATTTTAATATTCTCCACATATGACATTTCAGTGTTGGGCTTCGGGTAGGTTATATTACTTCTAAGATTCTCCAGAATCACATCTTAGATTCAAGGTTATTATTCTACATAGCAACATACAGGAGGATTATATGAACATTTTGATATTTTAGTGCAATTTACCCTGGAGACAGTTGTTCTCAATTATCTATGTGGCTATCAGCAAGCAAACTATATTCAGAGAGAATGATATTGATGATAACCAATTAGTGATTATTAAATTGAGGAACAATAAATTGGTATTTTTATGTGATGAACAAAAACATGCATATTTACTAGACAATTTTAAATGCAGTTTTTTCAGGAATCATACAAATGATACAAATACAAATGATGCAAAATACATTAAAATACATAGATTTATTTCTTCTTTGGCAGAGTTTGTTGATGGACCTTGTAAGTTAAATATAAAAAAATTCATATGCACGTTTTTGCTTAGTAATTTGGGTGCATTAACATATCTTTCTCAATAGGCTTACATTAAAGCCAAAGCTAGCCACTCAATGAATGGGTTAAACATTCCTATATGAAAAGATTTTTCTAAGTTAATTCAGAAATTTTTATTCATTTCAAAGATAATAAAAACAAATCCACTGGTAGGAAAATGTCTTCTGGAAAGTTTTGGACTTTTCCCTTCCCCTATAAACTGTCAGCAATACTAACAGATAATGGCTTTGTACTTTCAGGGGAATGCAGGAATGGAGAATTCCACCCACAGTAGAAATTACCACTGTGCAAAACATTCCACACATCCCAGAAGGAAACTCATGGGTGAGATAAGAAGATCACCAGAGCTTACGGACCATCTTGCTGTGAACCCTTGAGAGAGGGTCTAACTATAGCAGGCGAAATCATGCAGAGCAGAGGATGATAACCAACTAGGCATTATGCATTTCAGCAATGCTCGGTTGTAACGCCCCAGTTACACAATGAGAGAACTCTGTATTTGAAAGAAGTTACGTAGTTTAAAGATACAGGCTAGGATCACTTCTACATCTATCTGACCCTTGCCACATCCATTTCTGATGTAATTTTATCTGAGAAGACTATTTTAAAGGTAGACGCATCTTTGTTAGATAGGAACCTTCTCTTCTACTAAGGAACTTGCAAGACACAAACAGATCAAAAATATAACTTAATAGTTCATTTTAGAATCTCTATTCCCCCTTGGTGAAATGAACGGCTCTAACTTTCTCCAAGTTAATTCATATATATTCTTTCCATATTGTTCAGTACTTGATAATTTGGACACAGTAATTAAAATCCTGATGGTGACCATGTTGATTCTTAGACTTCCTGTCTAAATTAATGACTTCAGTGTTTGATGGAATATGTATCAATTTGTTTTGTTGGTATGTTTGGTTTTTTTTTTTTCTTTAAGACAAGATCTCATGCAGACCATTCTAGACTTGAACATTGTGTGTGTGTGTGTGCATGCACTAGCAGACACTTGAGCATGTGTGCCTGTAGAGGCCCAAGGGTGATATCAGGAATCATTCTGGATTGCTCTGCCTCTTTATTGCTTTACTCTTGGGTTTCCCAGGCTCTGTCTTCAAAGGCTAGAATTGCAAGCTGAAGCTATATCCACCTGGAATTTTTTGTGGGATCTATGACTTTTTATGTAATCAATGCCTTTGATTTCATCTTCCTACAACGACTATCCCAGTGCTAAGATCTCTGGTGTGAACCTCCACTAGTCTGTGTAGTGCTGGGGATCAAAAACAGGAGTATACTAGACAAACTCTCTATCAGCTGAGTGACATGCTAACCCACAATCCATCTAATTCAGTTAAAAAAAAACTGAATAGTATACATAAGATAGTATACAGATGAAAACGAAGTATGAATATAAAACTCAAAAGATACAATTTTATTTGTAGAAGGTATAGTATCAAACATTCAAATAGCTTTACTTTAAAAGGCCTGTATTGCCTGAAGCTGACCAAAGTTATGTTTACCAGAACAGAAACAACCAAAACATGATGTATATGAGGGTACACAAAGGTGAACCAATTGTTTATTTGTGAGCAATTGTAAAATGGTTCTAGTCAAATCACTGTACTTTAGTTGTAATCAATTGTCATTATCTTTTACTATTTTATGCATTTGGGAGATATGAAAAAAAGAAAGGATGAAAGGCATGCACATGCATGTCATGCATGGTGCATGGGTGAGGGTCAAAGGATAACGTCCAGATGCTACTCTTCTTCCTTCCACAATGATTCAAGTCTTCGGGTTTGCAAGAAAACAGGGTTTTACCTGCTGAGTGATGTCATTGAACCTGAGGAATTGTTTCAATGGTGGCATGATTTTTCAGGACACTGTATTTTTGATGTCTTGAGATGCTTTGTTTTGCACTGAAGATTGAGTGTAGAGCTTCGTGCATGTGAGGAACTCACTGATGCTGACTCCATCCTGAAGTCAAGTGCGTGTCCTCTTCCAGATAACAGAGATGCTTGTTTTCTTATTCAGCTTTCCTTACGTAATTTCAAATCTTGTTGAAAATAAGGAGGACCACTAATTTCTGGCACCCTATCAAGATTCTACATATTACAAAAAAAAAAACCCACATTTTTTCAAAGTTTATAGACCTAGATAATTTTCTGTGTCAAACAGGCCTAAGGTTTGTTTTTTTCATGGTTGGGTCTTTCTGTTAGATTGTCTTTTTCCTTTCACTCTTTCTGCGTTTCTTTCCAAAAATACTCTGCATAATCCAAATAGTAGCCAACATTCTGTCTTCAATGAGCAAATCAATCCATTTCTTAATCCACTTCTTTTGATAAAGAAAAGTCGAAATTCTATTGCAATTAGTAAAGATGAAATATTTTCTCTCTTTTTTTGAGGGGGGTTTGTTGAAATCTTCACTTTACTCTTTTCTGTCTGAAGTTCTAGAACTTGAATGTGTGCACATGTCCTACACTGATCTAGGGCCAGAAGACTTTGTGATTCTTTAAAATTCACTGGGTTGAAAAGAAAGCTGTCCCCCAAACCAAAGATGGAAAGGGGGGGCAATAATTAGAACGTGAAGCAGACTTGTAGAGTCAGACTACCAAACAGTTTCACAACTGAGTGTCATGTTTTCATGCAGCATAAATATGTTTGTAAATAGGAATGTAAGATTTGCAAAGTGCTCCACACCTGTAAGGCATGTGTTCTCTCTGTCCAGAACATAACTTTCGCTGCAGACATCTATTAATCAGCACTCACTGGCTTCATGATAGGATTTAAATCAAACTCTTAAGATTTCCATCCCCACCCGTCCTTTTTCTTCTTTTGTGTTATACTAACATCCTTGTTGCTACATCTTTTCTAAGAATTTACAGTGAGTGATCATTGTTTATAATTTGAAACTCAAAATAAGCAATACTGCTGGTCAGATCTTCATATTTCTGCACTGAAACCTGGAGAGTTGATTTAGCCATAACTCCAAAGAGACTTGATTTTGTGTGGTGTATGTGTTAGTATGTGCGTGTGTGCATTATGCATTCATAAGTGTGGATAAACGTGTCCTTGCACATGAACATGAAAGACAGAGGGCATTGCATGCCCTGCTTTATCCTGTATCTTTGACACAGATTTTTCTCATTAAATCTGGACGTAGACTGGCAGCATGCATGCACCAACAATCCTTCTGTCTCAGGCCCCACAGAACTAGGTTGAAAGGAATTAATATGGTTGCACCAAACTTTTTAGGTGGTACCCAATGATTTGAACTCAATTTTTCATGAGTCATCAGTACTAGCACCTAACCACTGAGCCACCCCCCAATTTGGAGCCCCTCGAGCTTGTCCTCAGAGGGCTTCTTGTCTACTGATGAGAAAGGTGACAATCCTCACCGCATCTGCATTTATCTAGTGCCCAACATGAATGGAATCCTATGTGACACAAAGAGGATCGCACATCACATCATACCTCGGTCTGTATCAAGCCTAAAGTTAATGATGTGTATGTGGTTTTCTGACCTGAGTTAGGAGATTTATAGACAGGGGGACTCAATAATGATTTGTAATAGGAAACAATGAAGATGTTAAGCAGAAGAAAGTGGTGGAAAAGAAAAGAAAGAGAGGACAGGAAGACAAAGAATGAGAGTTTTTTCAATTCTATCCGTGGCACAGTTATTAGAAAAGATTATTTTTGAGTTCTGAGGTATTCAATGTGGTCTACACTCACCCTTTGAAACACCACGGAGTCATGTGAAAGAGAAAGGGGCTATTAATTGATGAACAAGAGAGGTGGTCATATTGGTTTAATATGTTATACACATGTATAACCTATGATTACATAGGGGCATCTCTGTATAGATATAAAACAGCATTCCCTCATCAGGAGAACAATAAAGCACCCAAGAATTCAAAGAAGAGATGACCTTTTGTGGATATATGTTAGGATCAAGAAGGCCCAAAGTTCCTAAGACCACAGGTAAAACACACAGAGATGCCCTTGTCAGGGGCTCACAGTGAAAGCATGAGGTGAAAAGCAAGACCAGAGTCATGCTTAGCCTCCCTACAAGAAAGAGTAAAACAAGACTTCAGAACTTGAATAGCCCCAAAAGGAATGAGAAATATCTTGGTAATCATTGAAAGGCAGTCGTTTATTTTAAGTGCTGATGTAAAAATGTGAAAAACATGTTAAGTCTCGTGTTTGTTTCATCTTTCTGTTGCTGAATCAATCGCAAGCCCAGGCTAGGGTTTGAGGAGGGAAGAACAACCACTCATTATGTTTGTGTGAAAGGAGAATTCTTAATTAAAAAAAAAATCCTAGACCAAACAACATGGTGGAATAAGAGCTTATTCCAGTGTTCAAGTCTCAGTTAAATTCATCAAAATAGCAGGAAAATTCATATGAGCATCAGGAGGTTAGAGAACTGGCCATGCTGTAACCACAAGATGAGTCGAGAGAGGGACATTCTTTGTGACAACCAGCCTGCCAACATTCTGAACCAAGTCTCTGCATCTTCATCTTACCTACTTAGACAAGGCATAGTACGACCACCATGGGTTGAGTCTCCCTACATCACTGAGATAGGCTCGCTCAAGGCTTAGCTTAACTATTTCTTCATAAACTCACTCCCCTCCTGAGTTGCCAAGTTGACACTTGACTGATACACCAACATATGTGGGTGGTTCTTCAGAAAGAGCTTAGATCCTGTCCGTCAGTTACAGATTGTTGATCTTCTTATTGCTGATGTTAAGTGCTCCAAAAACATCGCAGTCCTGGTACGAGTTTTGATAAAGTACTGATGGATTTGTGAAGATGTGTCTTCTAGTCTGTAACCCTGGATTCTGAGATTACCCATTACAAGATACTTTAAGAAAAAGACATTACCAACTGTTTGGATCCTAAGCCCCTGTTCTTACCCATAGATGCTTGGTGAATTGAATGATTCTTGATGGGAATTGATCATCAATGAAATCTCTCATGCAGCACACTCCTGTCACCATCCCTCTGCCAAGGAAGGAACCTGAGCCAAAGAGTAAGTCAGCTGCTTTCTTCACCTTCTCTAAATTTATGCCAGGGTTACCCTAGCTACAATAAAAGGCTTTGAGAAATCTGAACAGGAGAAGAGACAGAGAGGGCAAGAAAAAAATACAAAGAGAGATATAAGAAAAAGCTTTGAAAATGAATGAAATGACAGAAAACAGAAAGGAGAGAAAGACAGAAACAGGGATACAGAGATATAGAGAAAGATAGAGAAGGAAAGAAAAAATGAAAGAAACCCAGAGATATGATAAAAGGATTTGAGAATTAAATGAAACAAGAGAAAACAGAATAGGAGAGAGACAGAGAGATAAACAAACACACAAACACATATACACACACACACACACACACAGAGAGAGAGAGAGAGAGAGAGAGAGAGAGAGAGAGAGAGAGAGAGAGAGATGAGAGAGAGAGAGAGAGAGAGAGGTGATGAGTGAGAGAGCGAAAGAGAGAGAGAGAGAGAGAGAGGAGAGAGAGAGAGAGAGGAGAGAGAGAGAGAGATCTGGGCTTTATGAGTCACCTGACATTTAGGACACTAAGCTGTTGTGAAATTCTTCCTGAAGAAATGCAGCTCAAGTTGAACACACAGCTGTGTGAACCTCCTCAGAAAGGTACCAACTCTGTGTGGACAAGTGTGGCAAGATTTGGGCTCCTGTGGCAAACTGCTCTACCACTAACTTTCCCAAGACTTCCAACTAAGTTTTCAACGATTATTAAGAGACTTGTAAGTGCTCAGAGCTGAGCTGGAGATGATTCAGAGTAAGGGAGAAATGCCAACCCAATACAATCTTAGTTCAAATGATTTTTTTTAAATCCTCAGCTTTGAAGCTGAGCTTCTCCTGGGTAGTAAGAACACATATACTTATTGTAGACAGTCCTATAATGAAATCTCCCAAAGGTAATGTTTGTTTTCTATACATCCATTTTCCTGGTTTATTTGTTCCCTAGTGGAAAATGTATTTTGTTAGAGCTTCACGTTGTGTAAATATACCATGAGTTACTGAAGCATCGTGGGTTTTGTTTATTCCTCAACATGCAATTAAAATGCTCACACAATAAAATGTTGCTTCAGTTAAAGGCATCCAGTGCTCAGTTCTGAAAGCAAAGATAAGCAGTGTGGAGCAAAATTTCAGTAAGAATCTTGCTATTTTTAGCCTGTATATTTTACACCAAGTCAGAAAATTCGATAGAAATGTGTTCTTGCATGTGAGAATTGTGTATATTCAAATCCTTGAGAGATCTCTCCTTTCTGTTTAATCTCTTATACATGTGTGGTGGGCCACTATGCCTTGTAAGAGGCTCCCACTCCACCATCAGTCTGGAGATAACGTTGTTTACCTGAGTGGACTTAATATCTTTCAGGTGCTTTATTTACTGCTATTTTAAGAACAGGTGGTTGTAAATCGTACCAACAGTTGGATCTGTGTGCACCTAATCCTCCTTGTATGAACTATCACTGCCTCTACTGTCTCTCCTCATGTATAATGAAAGACATAGTCTGCTGATCTCCAAAGAGTCTCTTTCAGTTTCTTGTTGACTTGGTTCTGTTCAGCACATTCAGTTCACCTACAATTGAAGCGTCTATTGGAGCATCAAGGTGTTTTGTTTTTCATTTCTTTCTGCTTTTAAATTTCTGATTTTGCATGCTTGGATTTGTATTTCTGAACGTTTTTTGCAAGGGCATAAATATCTTATTGCTCTTCACTTGCATTAAATAAGCATGTGACTGTCCTGTAAACTCATCTAAAATGGGTTCTTTTTTTTTAAGTAGAAAAGGAATGTGCCCAAGAAATATGTAATAACTGATAGGAGTTTGGGAGGCTCTGGATCAGAATGGAGGACCAACAAACCATGTGATAATCTACTGGACAGGAAAGGGTACAGGAGCATGAAATCTAAAGAGTTTCTTCAAAGACATCCCTCAATTGGTGAACTGTCTGTTCTTGCTAAGTTTATGAAACTTGAGGGTGCATGCCCTGAGGTGTACACTCAGAGATGAGTCAAGACTGAATCTTTAATGCAGCTGGATTGATGTACTTGTGAAAATATTTATCCCTTCCTGATGTCCTTGTCAGTGTATCTCCTGAACACCACGGCCGTCACTGTGTACAATGTAAGTCAGACTTAATTTCAGAAATGAAGACTTAGATGAATGTGAAGTCACCTTTTATTCTCAAGTCATTCTGTACTATCTACATATGTGGAATATTTCCAAATGGAGAATAAAATTCTATTTTTTCCAGCCACTATATTCTGCAATATTAAGTCCCTGTTGCTGAACTTAAGTCTAAGTCTTGTTCCTGTTCTTTGAGGAGAATCCAGTCCAGATTTATTCATTTGCATCCTTGTCTGTGTGTGTCTATGTGTTTTGTGTGTGTGTAGAAAAGGACACTTGCATGTGTGTGTGTGTGCCTGCGGGGGTCCAAAAGTGACAGCTAGAATCATCCTGGATTGCTCTACCTCTATATTGCTTTGCTCTGGGGTTTCCCGGGCTCCACCTTCCCGGCCAGAATTGGCATGGCACCACGATTTCTGCCAGACATTTTTACATGGCATCTGTTCTTCTGCTTGCTAGGCAAAAGCTTTAACACCTGAGTCATCTCCCTCTTCTTATATTTATCTTCATCTCAACATTCTAACTCCCCCTAAACTAGACAGTTTCAAGGTGTAAAGCTTTCCTACCAGTCAGAGCCAGTCACCGAGGAGAGAATGGCTATGAAAGACTTCGACTCTGGTGAGAATGAAAAAGAAAGTTCTAGAATTGCCTACTAACTCTGCTGCCTAAACCCACTGAAACATCACTGAGAAGGGATATTTGAATGACTGTATGAAATTGCTAATCTCACAGGCATTTGGATGCACGTGTTTCCTTGATTTACTGGGAACGTCTTCAAGCATGTATTTGAAGTGTCTTTCTTTATATGCTGTCAATCCGTGAGAATGGTTTCCCACTAAAGTGTTCTCTGTTCCTCCCGGTATGTAGACAACAAAATTAAAGACCCCCTTCCCTCTCCTTTTTCATTTCAACCAGATAAAAGTTAAGGCTTCAAAAGCAATTACACTTATGCTTTGCCATGTTTGGCTGAATGTTTAAGCTTGAAATAGAGTTGAGATTGATAGGCCTTATGCTCTGGGTGTAATTGTCTGCTTTTTGGAAGGCAAACACAATCTGGGAATGGCGTTTATATTTTGTGTTTTTTTCCCTTCTTTTTTAAACTTCATTTGACTCTCTCTTTCACCCAAACCCCTCGCAGATGCCCATCTAGAAAGTTTATAAACAGCATTGAATGTACGATTCAAAGTTTGTCCTTACTTTCAACTGCCTGGGTGGTTAAAAATAGGACAGATTCCTTTCTCTCTGCAATAGAGAACTGTTCTTCAAAAGAATATTTTGCAAGTTGGAATGTCTAGAGAGGGCCTATACTATTTGGAATCAGCTACTCATCTTCAGAGAAATTATCTTGCCACATCGAAAAGAGACTCTTGAACTAGAACTATATTAGCTACTTCCAATTCCACAGAAATCAAGAAGCAAAACCCTATCACCTAAAGTCATGGGATAATCACATGGGATTCAAAAATAAGAAATCATTAAAGCTGTGTTTATTTCTTTAGAAAAGATTAGAAAACTGGAGCCATGGTAACAGAGGAGGGAAGGGACCTTCTATTTTATATGGTATCTGTTTTTTTTTTAAGGTTTGATCTTTCTATATCGATTACAGCCTCTCACTCAAAACAATCCTTCTGCCTTGACCATAAAAGTGTTGTAATTACAAGCATGAACCATACATGGCTTAAATTCTCAGATTTTGAAGCAAGTGTATGAATTACTCTTATATAAATACAAACAAAATAAGCTTAATAATAACAACTATATAAAATAAAGACTATCACATTTCCAAATAAGAGAATTTATCATATTTGTTGTTTCACATGAAACATCATAATATTACATGACAAGTGCAAGGAGTTAAATAATATGTATGTATTTAATAACTATACACAAACATTAAAGTATTTACCCATCTTCAGTTATGGAAACAACTTAGAAGAGTTCATGTCAGATTTCTGTGGCTGTTTATTTGTGAGGAGCAGTCAAAAGGACTTCTTTAAAGATGCAATGCCCCTAATGGTGTAGACATTTTCATTATAACTAACAGAAAATATTTGCTACATATGGAACCCTCTCCTTAGCATTCCAAATGTATTAACTCATTTTGCCATATTTTGCAATGAGTTAATATACAGACAATGAGATGAAAAGAAGACTCTACATGTAACTTTTCAAGAAACCTGAAGATCCCATAAAGTAGAATATTTTCATGACTCTTCCCCTCTATATAGCAACCTTTCAACTGGCCTTCTTCAAATATTAAGAGTTATAATCATATTGACTTACCTGCAATTTAGATACCTTGTTGTATTAATGTAATAAAAAAGCTTTAGATAATTCTCATAAATGGTTGTAGTAAACTTGTCTTCGTTTCACAGCACTTTCCTGGTACCAAATTTGTTTTAGTTTCAAAATCTTGCTGCTATAATGAATACACAACTTAAAAACACTTAGGGGAGCAAAGAGTTAATTTTCCCTCACAGTTTCAGATTATATAGTCTATCGTAACAGCAAAGTTATGCCAGCAGAAGTCAAGAAGCCTACCGCACCATATCTACAGGAAGAACTAGGAAAGAGACTAAAACCCAAGCATGCCTTCTAGCTTGTCAGTCTGTCACATACACACTTCTCTCCATTTTCTCACCTGCACAGGAAATGGAACCATTCAGTTAGGTCTTCCTAAATCAATTAGGTAATCTCTCAGAGGTCTTCTCATGAGTTTGCCTTACCTAAATGTTTCATTGACATGCCTAAATTCTCAGTTTCCACTGGTCAAGTGGACACCTGAAACTGTCTGTCATAGCTGTACTTTGAGACATTAGATTTGATCCTCCACTGAGTCATCCTGCCCAGCTACGTCCAAAGGGTGGTCTCAACCAGGAACGGCAGCATCAATCCAGAATGATCCCTGTGTCCTCCTCCAATTAAATCTGCAATGTTGTGGTAGGACCCAACATTCTGTGCTGGAACCAGACCTCTGTCAGATTTAGTCTCCAGTTCGATAGCTGCTGATGGAGTCTTTTCTTATAAAAGTTTTAACAGAGAAATACTGGAAAATAGTCTCTGGCCAGTAAAACTTCCAAACAATTTATCTGTGGTCCATGCTCATCTGTTGGATTATAAATAGCCTGCACAGCTAACATTGGTATGCAAATAACCCAGAAGTTTTTTCTGCTTTAGAAACAACTGTCTGTCTCATTAATTGCAAGTGTACTAGTGCTATAAATTATTCTGAAACAAAGTTTGTAGTGAGACGTATTTATTGACATACTCAATGACAGTATGGCTGATGGAGTGGTACCAGTGGATGTCTGTCGGCCTCCCACTATCATAGCAAACAACGGCGAAAATCAAGTTACAAGGAAAAAAGAATTTATTGTGGTGCACGGTTCTGAGCTTCCCATCCGTGATTGACTTGCCTCGTGCCTTTAGAGCTGTTTAAAAGCAATGATTTGTAACAGGGGTTTGTGGCAAAGCAAAGCAACTCAGTTTATCACTCAAGAAACAAATAAGAGTGAGGGGAGTTGGGGGCATCACAGTACATGTCGCCACTGATCTAAAGAATTGCCAGGAATACCACACCTTACGTTTTGACCCTGGGGACCAAAACATGTATCCCTAAGACAGGTCCAAATTTAAACTGCAACAAAAAAAGAATAGGAGGAACACTACCAAACACTCTCAGTTTGTCATTCAAATGTACCAGTGGAAAGTTTTATGAGAACATATTGTGCATCTCAGCTTGGATTTACATTTCTGTGTAAACTTTACAGAGAACATGGATCAAATTATGACCAGAAATGCTCCATTTTTATGCAGGAAAGCAAACCCTTCTTCTCATTTTGTGACCTGATAATATAAGATATTTTTCACTCTTCCTCCCTGTGAGCACAAAACTTTTCAGGTTATATCCGTAATAGATGCATCTTTCCTCTCCATACAGAGCTGTCAGATTAAACTGGTGATTGTACTGGTGTTTAGGTGAACGTCATTGTTTTGAGTATCAGAATGTGATCATCTTTGGAAATTGGGTATTTGTTTCTCTAAGTAGGACAAGATAGAATAACACTGGATGATTGGGACTCCTGATCCAATAACCAGTGTCTTTTTAAAAAAATACCCTTGACAATGGCAGAATCTAGTACAAATCACCAAAAGCCAAAGTTTGCCAACGCTATGAAAAACATGACAATGCCCCCCTATAGAACTGGGGACGAGCCTCTGATTCTTCTGAATCTATTCCCAAACTGTGTTTTCTGAGACTATGTGTGAATGGACTTCTGCTGTTAGGAGCCACATTTGGTAGTGTTTTGGCAGTTCGGAAGACCTAACATTGAAACTTCATAAACTAATCTTGATAATAAAATATAGTGATCAGCTCTGAGAAAGAAGAGCTTCTCCAGACTTCATTGCCAGGTCTGGAAGGCTGGATGAAGAGCAAAGCCAAGGGCCTCCCAACATTCCTGAGAAGACGGTTACCCAGGGAATTGTGGGAACGGTGCCCTCCAGACTTCATTCTCTGCTTTCAACACATTGGGTGTACGTTTTCCAAAACCTTAACAAAGTGCTTTGAAAGAGAACCGTTTCCCTAGTGATTCTGCACCAAGGCAGAATTCTGCGTTTCCTAAATCGTGATTCCATCATCTCTGGTCCCGCAGGATCTAAAGAAAATGTTCAATGCAAAAGAATGTTTTAAAGGATCAGTTGCTCAGAGCTACAAAAACTCTTCACATGCAAAAATTCTTGTGCAGAATCTGAAACAGCCAAGAAGGAAACCAGGTTTTCTTTGGTTAATCTAGAATACAGATATTTAGAGAAAGATAGAAGAACTTGGGAAACCTTTGAGTCAAGGCAACCAATGATGAAGTAGAGAGACCAAGTTTCAACTCTCACCTTCATCATGTAGAGCGAGTTTTCCAGTTTTCTCCATGGAAGATGAAAGACAGGACCTTCTCTGTTCATGCCAGCAAGTCGATAGAACTTCCGAAGCTGAAACCATGTCATGTTTTTATGTATATGGTTTTATGAAGTAACAATATCTTGTATTGGGCAGCTTCAATAAACCAGCATAAAAACAGAAAGCCTGGGATATCCATATGCACCTTGGGAAACTAAGGAAAATATCATACAGTTAGAAGATTGAAGTTCAGTCTTTGTCTAATTATTTTTTTTCTAATTTACCAATGGTGGGTTAACAAGTCAAAAGTGATTATATTTACAAACAACATGGACGGAAACAAAAGTCACTGTAGTCCCAATTATAAACTTATAGATATATGTATAAACTTAATATCATTCTAATGCCATATTTATCTTCCCAGTAATATTGACAGGGATACTTTTTCAGTGTTATTTTATGATTTACTTTGCATCTTCCAAAGTGTAGAAAAGGAATGATCTTTCCATTGTGCCTTAATTCTTATCATATGTGGTTTCTTTTGTTATTTTTTAATATAATTCCATGTGTGTAGCAACCCTGCTGGTTTTTAGAAGAATAGGATCTCCATGTCTGTGTGAAAGGCATATTAATGACACAATACAATCAAATTTCTGGAAAATCTGAAAACATTTTCTTTATTCAATTTTAAATGTTAAATTAAAATGATATTCCTTTGCACTTATATTTTAGCATCAATACATGAAGATAGAACACACACATAGATAATGTTGCTTTCTTAGAACTATCACTGGTTTACAAGACAGATTTTTTTTTACATTCTCAACTGAGCATTAAACAAAAATGACTATCTTTTTCAGAAAGTAGCTGATTTATAACAAGTGGGCTATAATGAAAGCAAAGTTGTTAGTGCGAAAGGTTTGGCATACCAACAAATAGAAGTTCAAACCAATTATACACAACAATATATTCACTGCACGAACACATATGAAGAGAAGAGTAGAGAAGGGAAGGGAAGGAAAGGGAAAGGAAGAAAGAAAAGAAGAGAGGCAAGGAAGAGAGGGGAGAAAAGAGGAAAGAAGAGAGAGGAGAGAGAAGGGGCAAAGAAGAGAGGAGGAATGGAGAGGAAAAAGGAAGAAAGAAGAGAAGAAAGGATAAAATTGATTCAAATAAAATTGAAAATCTCTTAGTTTAATTTTATTTGTTGTTTGAAGAGGAATTTTTTCTAAATTAAGTGCAAGACACTATTTCTGAGAATATTAAGACATTAGTAGGAGGACACATATACACATACACACCCACTGCTCTGAGTTAGCATGATTTGAATATATCCTTCCAGGTTACCTGTGTTGGAGATTGGTGGTCTATGTCAAGATTTTAAGACAAAACTGGAGGTTGTGGGGCACGTTGGACTTATGCTGGATTAAATAGCTCTCTTTGGATCCTAGTGAATTATGTGAGAAAGAGAAAGACAACATCCTCCCCTCTGACTTCCTCTTTTGCTCTGAGATGCTGCTGTCCTTGGACACTCTGAGACTCCATCCATACAGAGCAATACAGCCCATCAGGCCCCCATCACAACCTGTGTCTTTTAAACTCCAAGACTGTGAACTCAATAAATTTTCTTTCCTGATACAGTTCCTGGTTTGTTGCATTTAGTTATTGAAATAGAAATAAAGCAGAATGATATAAACACCACACACAGACACCACACACACACACACACACACACACACACACACACACACACACGCACGCACACACACTGCATGAAAATTGAAAATGTAAATGCAGAGATCTTACATTTCACCGATATGATCAGTGGGTTAAATTCTTTAAATTTTCTGGTTAATTGGTTTGGGTTTATTCATTTTGGAGTGACTTTTTCACTAAAAAATGTGCTGAATATTTATCGTAGTTCTATACAGATGAAACAGACTTAAAAAGGAAACAATTCAACTGTATCCAGTTTCTTGTGTTGTTTTTCATAATATATGCAAAGAATGACTTATTACTTGTCAGTTATAAAAACACACATTTCCTCTAATGTTGGGAATTTCATAAAACTGTCTCTAAAAAATACTGCAAGTCCATATGCAAGCAATGTGTAAAAAAGACTGGATATTTCGCCGGGGTGTGCAATATGTATTTTGGTGTTCCCTGCCAAGATTCCAATCTATTTACCAAAGACATCTAAATTGTGAATGCAGAAATATTTTAAACATAGAATTTCATCCAAACTGCTTTTTCCCTAATATACTTTTTACAGGGCAAAAGGTTAGAATCTTCCGATCGATTGACGCACTCCCTCTGATTTATTCACCAAGGAACTCGAAACTGCGTCATTTCGCCATTTTCCACTCGTGCCCAGTGAGATTAGTGATGGGTTTATTATTGGGTTTATAATCCAAATTAAAGAAAGGAAATAGGTTGAGGAAGGCCAACAACCGTTTCAGTATTTGTTTATGAAGAAATAATTTTGGACGACCCCTTCGCTCCCACAAGAAATGTAATTAGAAAGAGTCTCCAGGAGTAGAATTAGCTAAGTCTCCCCCTCCACCTTGCAGCTATAACTAGAAACATGTGACTAGTTACCTAGAACTCCTCTTTAAAGAAACATGGCCTCCTTAGGAATATACAGCCAGTGCCATCTTTCCAGAGCTGAACATGGGCCATGAAGACATGGCGGGCAGACGGCTAAAAACAGATTCTCATCACTCACTGCCGTTCCAAATGAGATGCTATGTTTCCAAAGAATCTTCCATGGAAAGAAAATCAAGTTGGGGAAAAAGGAGGATTTCCATGCGTCTATGAAAGAACAATACATTCTTTCTGGGAGGGCTGGGACAACACCCTCCTTGCCCAAAACCAGGGGAACAAAAAGAACAACCATTTTAAAAGAGCTTTAAAATTTTTTAAAGAAAAAGCAATGAAGGCAAAGATAATCACACCAGATGCTCTGAGTCTTGCTGCTCTGAATCATCACTATGAGATGACTGCCGTTTACTTTTGGATTATCTGAATCAATCCAGATCTTTATTAGAGGGATCTTTGAGGTTTTTGTGTTCACCTGTTTCTTATTTCCTTGGTGCATGTATATTTTGCTTCAAGAACATCTGTTTGGTGTATACTTGAAAAGAACTGCTGTTTGAGGCTCAGGGACTCTTGCAGAAGAAGCGTGGAAATCATGTAAGAGCCTAGGGATGGGAAGAGCTACTCCTTGACAGTATCCTCGCATTAGCACGTAAGGCAGTATCCTGGCTAAGAACAGGATGCTGCTCCAAGAACTCACTGTGGGGGTGTCTACTTCCTTAGGGACTTTACAATAGTTGGCTTATTCATATGCCATCATGTATGAGATAAGGTCCTAAGAAATCTTATTCCTCCCTAAGAGACAATTTAAGGCTAATGCCAGACAGAAGGGGAGATCCTTTACTCAACTATTTAACCCCAATAACTCATCCATATCCTAGCAAGTACTCAGGGCACCTGCCAGTACAGATCCCAGATGAAACTTAATGGGCCACACATGCAAAAAGATATGAAACTGCAAGGGTGACTGGTTGGAAAGGAGAAAGTATGAAGTGGAACAGGAGTGGGGAATGGATGAGATAGTAAAGGATACAAACAAAAACAAAGTCATTGTAATTTTGGATAAAATTGTCAGTGAACAAAAAAAATGAAATTATTTTAAAAATAAAAAGGAAAACAGCTGTTGTATTCCGTCCACATGGAGTGTGCTGTGATCCTAACATCTAACAATCCTATTTGAGAACACAGAGGTGCCTGACTTTTCAGCAAATTGGACATTGGTTCAGATCTTTCCATTTCTGTCATTTAGTCTTATTTTTTATTGAATTTGTTTGTTTGAGAGAGAGAGAACAAGAAAGAGACAGGGAAAGAGAGCCAGAGAAAGACAGAAACAGACTGAAAGACACAGAGAACATATATGCAGAGAGACACAGAGAACATACATGCCGTAATGTGCAGGTGAAGGTCAGAGGACAGCTTTCAAAGTCAATTCTCTCCCTCTATCATGTGAGCTTCCAGGGATTGAAGTCAGATTTCCACATCTGCACCAGGCACCTTACCTACTGAGCCACCTCAGTGGCCCCTAACTAGTCTCGTTGAATCATCTAAAGTTGTGAATAGGAGATCATTATCCAATCGTATCACACCTCAGCAGTGGGGAATCAGTAGCAGTAACCTCTCTTCCGTCACCAGGAGACCCGTCCGCAGCCCAGTTGCTTCCTTTGGGTACCAGAGTGATTTGGGAAAGGCAAGTTTCCTTCCTTTACTTTCACAGCTTTCCTTGCCCATAACCTACCTGGGGGGATGTTTAGGGTTCAGGGACCCTCACTTTCACACCGAGTGCCACCGAGAAGATAGATCCCTGTATGTGGACAGTAAAGGGGAAAGTCATGCTATGAATTATGGGAACCAAGTCAGGGCTCACAATGTGAAGTTTTGTCCTATTTCTACAAGTTGATATCTCTGTCACTTTAGTGAGCTACACCTCCTCTTTGTGTTTCCTTGTTCGCATTGTAGAGTTAACTGTTCATGTCACAGATTCAAGACTAGAAATAATGTGATAACATACATAAAGTACTTACAGAAAAAGTTGATGAATAAGGACCACATGAGTCTTCTGTATTATAGGCATAATCCATAAGTATACAACAAGAGAAAGATGTCAATAATAAACATACTTCATCTATTCCTAAAGTGCTAATCAATTTATTGGAACTATTTAATAGAAAATTACAAAATGGAAGATTATTTATAATCTGTAATTCACATATAACAGTTATTTACTTTGATGATTCAAGGTGTTAAAATAAAAGGAATATTTAAATTTTATATACTTTGAAAAGAGAACATACTTTCTACCCAAATAAAGCACCTTGTGATGTTAAAATTATAAAAGTAATAAAATAGCAATTAAAGAGTTTTTTCTTCTTTTCAGAACAATAATAAAAATTATGGTGGAAAAAAATCTTTATGGCAAGTATTACATAACATATCTAGGAATATAATTTGTTAGGTTAACAAATTAAGAAATATGTTAAGAAAAATAGAAAAAAATTATACTTCATCAGAGAGGAGGACCCAGAGGAAATTTTGACATACACATTAAAGGATGCTCCAGGGATGGGGGAGAGGAGGCATTGGGAGATAGGGAGGGAGGGGGGAAGAGGAAGGGGAAAAGGGGGTAGGGAGCAAGGGGGTCCAGGAAGGGGTGGAGGGAACGAGGGGACCGGGGTACCTATTAAGTTTGTACGAGGGGAAAAAAAATTTAAAAAGCAAATAAATAAATAAACAAATAGATAGATATATATATAAATAAATGAATGAATGAATGAATGAATGAATAAATAAATAAAATAATTTAAAAATTAAAAAGAAAAATAGAAAAATTACTAGAAAGATGTGGACTAGAAGGCAGAGCATTACCAAGGCATCAATATGTCTATATTGATCTATAATCTCACCTACTCAAATACATATTTTAAATTGTTTTAAAAATTATCAACATGTCATTTTTGTCTATTTATGTTTATTTTTAATTTTTTTCTTTTCTTTTCTTTTTTTATTTCTTCCACTCATACAAAGTTGATAAATACTCCATTCCCCTCCCTCCCTCCCTGGATCCCCTTGCTCCCTCCTTCTTTTTCCCTTTCCTTTGTCCCCTCCCACTCTTTCTCCCAGTGCTCCCTCCCTTCCCCCAATTCCTGGAGCATCCTTTAGTGTGCATGTCAAATTTCCCTCTGAGGTCCTCTTCTCTGATGAGGGGTAAGGACTCGGTGGCATTGCCTAAACCATAATTCAGAAAATCAGAGACTCTACATCAACCACCTGGAACCAGGCCAGCCTAATCTCTCCCCATCCTAAAGCTCAGGGAAATTTGCGGAGGAGGGGGCAGTGTAATTCTAAGAGCCTAAAGATGGGGAGGAGCAACGATATGCAAGACACTCCATACAAGTTAGGGCCAAAGTAATCATAATAGGACTTTGCATGACCTGCGCAATTACCAACATATCATCGTATCCACAAAGTCTAGCATGGATCACAGGCACTAGGATTCTTAGAGGCAAGGGATTAACAGTTACAATAGTGTTCCTATTTATGTTTATTTTTTAAATTTGAGGGAAGGAGAGAATGAGGATGGAGAGACATGAGGCGAGTGAGAGAAAGAGAGAGAGAGAAAACAAGAGAGAACACATCCATGCACATGGATGGAGGTCAGGTGACAATTTTTAGATGCCACTTCATTTGCTCAAGCGTGTAGGTGTCTGGGGGTCAAACTCAGGTCACCAGTTTTGTACACAGGCACCATACCGGCTGAGTCATCTCGCCAGCCCCACTAGAGCATTCGCGAAAGACTCTAAAATTCATGTAAAGAGCACATAAAAAGCACGAAAGAGAAAAATCTTTCTAATATTTTATTCCATTAAGTAATAAAATGTGTGTCATTGGACCCAATGAAGGATGCAGTTTGAGGGAAAAGAAAAACACTCTCGTACCCAGGGGTTCATTCACAGAGGCGGCTGCAGGACTACTGGCAAAATGCTCTTGTGTGTGATTGAATGGCGCTCTTTCGTTCCCTTGATTCTCTTTCTGCATTAAGCACTGTAGAAATGACTATGTCTTCTTGAGTTAGATGATTTTTCCTTTTTATTTTTTTAAATTCATAAGTATGTGTGGGGATAGGTGTATGTACGTGTATGTGCATTTTTGCATTGGGTTGGCACCTGTGTGTATGTAGAAGCCCAAGACTGATCATCCTTGATCACTCTTCCTCCTTATTGTCTTGACCAGATTTCTAATCAGGCCCAGAGCTCTTTGATAGGGCTAGTCTTGCAGGTCAGCTTGCTCTGAGGATTCCCACTATCTGCTTTCAATGCTGGAACTACCGAATTACAGGTGGGTCTCTATATCTGCCTGGCATTTTATATGGGATCCGGGAATCTGAACTCCTTTAACATTTATTGCTGAGCCCTCTCCCTTAATCTGCCCTTCTATTCTGTTTTTAACAGGATTTTGCTAATTAAGTTTCTCCTAGAAAATTTTATACATGTGCCTATGCATCTGAACACCTTCTTCTGTCCCTCCCACTCCTGTTAGGCAGAACCCCTCACGATGAATCCTTTCCCAGACTCATGATTTTTGGTTTTGTTTTGGGACCCACTGAGTTTATCCCTATTCGACTGTGCGACCATGAGCTGGGAACTCTCTCCATTAGAGCCTGACATGTGGGGGGAGGGGAAAAGAAGCTTGGGGGGGGAGTGCTCACTAGTGGGAATACACGCAAGGTATTGACTCCCCCCTCTGCTTGAATCTATCGGTAGCAAATAGTTCAGCAGTGAGCTCTTCCCCACCGGAGCCTCCTCCTTCTTCCATGCCCGATTGCTGCCAACTCATCTCTCTTGGATCACTGTCTGTGGGACCAATTGTGGCTATTGCTGAAAGATGCCCAAGAGCATCGCCGAGTGAGGCACACACTGTAAAGAACAGAAGCATCCCCTTGCGCTGGGCAGCATTTGCCAACGTGAAGGATGCCATCTTGGAAGGGATCCTCCAACCTCCACGAAGCCTTCAGGTCACAGCAAGGGCCGCACCACAGGGGCTGACTTTCAGTAGAGATTCCAACTCTGAGCACATCACAAGGCTGTGTTGCAAATCCTGATCAATAAGTAAGGATCGGGAAGCTGACTGCTGCTGTATACCATTAAGTTGTGATGACATTCAATAGAGAATATATAATTAATTGATACATTTGTTATGTATAAAGACAGTGACCATGCAGAATGCACCTCCATGGGAAAAGCCAAGTTACGGACAGTAAAGAATAAGGAAAATAGGAACCCATCAAAATATCTTTAAAAGGGGAGGGGCAGAAAGATGACTCAGTGGTTAAGCCTCTACCTCGCAAGCAGAAGGGTCCTGAGTTTGCATCTCAGATCCCACATAAAAACTCCAGATGGAAATGGTGGAGGCCTCTGATTCTGGCCCTGAAAGGTGGAACCTGGGAAACTCCAGAGCAAAGCAGATAAGAGGTAGAAGTAACCAGGGTGATCCCCAAAGTCACCCTTGGGCCTCCACAGGCACACACAGTGAGTGCCCTCTGATTCACACACACACACACACACACACACACACACACACACACACACACACACAGAGAGAGAGAGAGAGAGAGAGATTGCTTAGTTTTTTGTTCTTTTCATGTATTTCTGTGCTTCCTGTTTATAAGTAAAGAATGCAAGCATAGGGTTGAGGGTGACTCAGGGTTTGATCCTTTGTTTTGAAAATAGAAAGACCTGAATTCAGATTCCAGATCTCATGTAAAAATGCTGGTGGAAATGGTGGCTGTTGGTACTTCTGGCTATGGAAGGCAGAGCTTAGAAAAACCCACTGCAAAGCAATAAGGAGGTAGAACAACCCAGGACAAACCCCAAAATCACTCTTAAGTTTCCACAAGCACACATAATCAAGTGTCTACTGCACACAAACACACAGACATACACACACACACACACACACACACACACACACACACACACAAAGAATAAAAATAAACTCCAAGACTCTAGTGGATGTCTCTGCAGAGGGCATGCCTCACATCTTCAATAAAATGAAAAGACAGATTAAGTTCATAAAATAACACTTTCAGGTGAGTTTTTTACTATAGATTCCAGTGCAGAGACTTAGCCATGAGTTATGTAATTTTCTGCATTTTTCTCTCCAAGAAAGTGAAAGACAGGGTAGCTTGTTTAACAATGTAAAAAAATGACTCGTCAAAGTTCTTTTGTCTTCATCTGCTGCCAACTGTTTCTTTCACTCTTATTCCATCAGCATCTGAAATCCCTGCTATCTTTGCCTTGTGACTTTCAGCCTAGAATTTTACCATCCTTGACTCCTCAGGCAAAGGCAAAGAACGTCTCTGTCTTCAAAGAGTGCAGAGCAACTTATGGCTTCTCTTCTTTAGTGTTTCCTTTGCATCCATTTCATTTTCCCCAAATAAAACAAATGAAGTGCAATGCTTCAGTGGCCAGAAAGAAGATAGAGCTGACTGTGCCAAGTTCAGCCTAGCCTTTGAAAATAAAGCAGGTCCAGACTTCACGCTAAAAAACCATTTTCATGACAGCAAAGGTGAGTTCATGAAGCCATAAGCAGACCAGAGGTACAGCGCTATAGCAGGGTGATTTCTTCATGTGTCTTCTTTGTGATTATTATTGTCTGAAAAAGCACAAAAATGTCTGTTCACTCTTTTTATGTAAATCATGAACACTGTGCACTGTGGTAAACATCTAAACCAAGGAGCAACTTATTTAGGATAGATCTTCCAAAAGCCATTTGTGTTTAAATAAAACGTTAAAACAAGACATTGTGAATGAGACTTGGAGGAATGTGATGGATCAGGAAGTTCTCATTTCTTTGCACATGCATGCTATGCATTGATACATACTTACATGTATGTCGACCTGTGTGGGCCTGTATGTGTGTGTGTGTGTGTGCATGAGCACACAGGTATATGTGGAAATCAGATGTTGACTCTGTGTCTTCCTCTATTGCTTTTATTCTTTATTGAGATAAGGTCCCTTGATTATCCTCACAGCTCAGCAATTTGGCTAGTCTAATTAGCTTGCCCTGGTCATCTACAGCCTCTGCCTCTGAGTATTAAGGTCACATGACCTGACACATCTTGCTGGGAAACTGAAGTCTGAGTCTCACAATTATACAGCAAGTACTTAATCCTGAGCCATCTCCAAGCCCCCTCTTTCAGGAATAATTTAATAATCTCATAGCCAAGTAAGTACAGCTTCAGTGTAAGACTGGGGATAATGTATACTGGATCCCTAGGACAGAAACAATCATCTCAATAAAAATAAGCAATATCCCAGCAATATCATGCCTGGTTTTTGCTTTCTGCTAAAGCCATTGAGCCTGGTGTTTCCTCAAAAACAAGACTTCCTAAAGAGCAAGCTAAGCGTGTTTCCTCATCGCATGGCTGTTTGATATGACATCGATATGTTATTGAAAATGCTATGTAGTTAAACATTTTCTAAAACTCACTGAATAGACATGTAACTTCTATCATCAAAAAATTATATCTCTTAGCTATTATAAGTAATGCTTTGGGTCACATTTCACTAGCATGTAGGCAAAGAGTGATGTGAAAGTAGACAGGATTACATAAAGGGATTCTAAATTTTGAACTACATGTCCATGTCTCTAAGAACTCCAAGGCATTTATACATTTGAACAATTCTGACACACCTTAAAAATATCAAAATAAAAATAAGTTTCTTTTTTCTTTCTGAGTGACTGGAGAGATTGCTTACCTGATGAGAACACATGTCTCATAAATTTCACAACTATCTTTTGTTCCATGAGGAATATCTGAGAGAAAAGTACTATGGAATATATTATCACACTACTATTTAATGATAGAAGCTAGAATGATAGTTGTATATATAAGATAGAAATTATATTGGTAGATTCTTTATTTCAGTCAGGCCCTAAATGTACTCTTGTCTAACAATAACAAAGGCTGCCTTAATCATAAAAGCCTAATTTGAACTGGACAATTACAGAGTCTTGCTTTTGTTGCATTTCCATTATGCTATATTGACTTTTAAACTGAATGGGCAATGATACTTCCTGGTAAAATGGAGCAGGTTGGGGAACATAAAAGAGACCCTGAAATACACAACTTGTAGGTGCTTTTGTCCTTAGTATTTTCATCATTGGACAAGAGCTCAGCTGGTTGATAACCCTGATTCCAGAAATTAAAATCAGGAAGGTTCCTAGGGAAGAAAATCTTCAAGAGGAAAAAAAATGACAATAGAAGACAGAAAATAATAATCAATACACAAATGAAAATTGACTGACTAGTACACACATAAAAATTTGCATTAAATACACATTTTAGGGCATTTTTGAACTTTGGAAGATATCTAAACCAGGTGCAGATTACTTAGACTATACCTTGTAAAAGTCTTAGGCCAACAGTGTTTTTTTTTTCTTACTTAGCATAAATGTGTGTGTGTGTGTGTGTGTGTGTGTGTATGTGTGTGTGTGTGAGAGAGAGAGAGAGAGAGAGAGAGAGAGAGAGAGAGAGAGAGAGAGAGAGAGTGCACAGTTTCCCTGTGGAGGAACAAGGGTGACTTTGGGAATCACCCCGGATTGCTTCTACCTCCTTTATGCTTTGCTCTGGAATTTCCCAGGCTCTGCCCACCAGGGCTGGAAGTTCAGGCTGCCAGTGGTTTCTGCCTGGTGCTTTTGTGTGGGACCTGTGATGTGAACTCTGCTTGTGAGGCAGAATCTTAACCCCTAAACCCTCTTTCCAGTTTCCAACAGTTATTCTTAAATGGCCATAGTGCCAATCTGAAAAGGGACATGCTATAAAAAATATGATTCCTCAACATTTCATGACGCTCATAGTCATGAACAATGTTTGAGAAAATACTATGTGAATCAGATTAGAATGTGAATTTCTTGCAAGCTTGGGAAATGGGTTCCACACATCTTCAAAACTACTAAATCATAAGGAGCTATTATTGATGAATATTCTTTTGATCTGTTCTCTCTTTTCCTACTATTACCTACAAAAAAGGAGCCCTGTGTCTGAATCTTCTTGCTCCGCAATCTCATTCAAGCAAGAAAGACACTTTTTTGAAAGGTCTTTGTTTTTTTGCCCCAAAGCATACACAACTTTGAGAGTTCAGGCCAGTTATGCTGCATTTTCAAGTTACGACCTCTGTTACCTGCTTTCTATTTCTTTGGGAAAATACCTGATGCAGTCAATGTCAATGTATAAAAGAAAAAAGGGTGTTTTGATTTCTTTGTTTATTAACTTTATCATTTGTGTGTGTGTGTGTGTGTGTGTGTGTGTGTGTGTGTGTGAGAGAGAGAGAGAGAGAGAGAGAGAGAGAGAGAGAGAGAGAGAGACCGAGGGGGGGAGAAGTTAGAAGGAATCTTCCTGTGATTAGCTCCTTCCTTCTACCTTTATATGAGTTCCAGGGTTTGAATTCAGGTCATCCGTCCTGTGCGGTAACCACTGTTCAGCCTTTTTGCTGGCACAGATAAAGGCTTGCTTTATCTTATCGTTCTGAAGACTGCAGCCTGTGCTCCATTGGTTCCATTCATCAGGTCCCGTGGAAAGACCATCATGGTGAGGGGTGCAGAGGCACAGCCCCTCTCCCCTCAGCAAAGGGGAATGAACAATATTGGGGGTCTCATGTTCTCCTTCAGAGGCAGCCCTTCCCAGTGTCTAAACACCTCAAAAAGCCTTCATCTCCTGTGAGTTGACTACATCACCTGGAGGAGCCAGTCCTCCCAAGCAAACCCTTAGGAGATGGTGGCCCTGTTGTTCTAGCCTTCGCAATGGCCGTCTGTGGATTAAAACATCTCATTCCCGGAAGAGTGGCTGCTTCTTTGCAGTCCAAATATTTCAGATATCCTATTCCCATCAAGGAGGTGTAGACGTGCAAAATAAACATCTCAGACTCAAGGGAGAGAGGGGCAGAGGGTAAACTGCTTGTGTCATCATCCACGTCAACTGTTTGGGCAGCTGGATGTAGATAAGGGTGAGAGTCAGGCAGTTGAATATACTCAACACACCTGGATGGGAACTCCAGGGCACTTCCCAATGCCAAAGACTTTAGCCAGGCTCCACACTTCCTGTGTGCAAGGAAACTACAGTGTTAGACTCATTTCATGGGATCCCTGCATGTTTGTGATTAGAACGAAAAAAAAATCAAGCAGGTCTTCCAGCTTTCATGAAGCACTTACTCTGGCACCTAATAAGCTAATATTGTCCTGCTGGTGTGACCGATGGAGAAGAAAGTGTGTTGAGAATAATGATCATATTATATGGCAGTGTCGAGGGGAAAAGCCAAACCAGGCGCATCATGTAGGATTCTCCCAGGACTTGGGTGAGGCAGCTAATTACTGCAAAGGGTTAAGTGCGAAGAGTTCATTGGAAGAACTATTTGCTGACACCAGGGTGGGTTTCATGGAATCATAAAGGAATGGTCAAATGCCAAGGGGCTCCCGAGTGTAAGAAACCAAACCATAAACACTTCAGTTCTGGAGGCAAGAGGAGAGAAAGCTGGATTCCTAGAACCCAGAAAGAGTTACAGATAATCAAGAGGGGTCACCCTGCAAAAGCAGTGGTTATAGAGCCTGGGAGGAAGCAGACAGAGGGATATGCATACCAGCATCTACTAATCTTCAGCTCAGGAGCTCTCTCTGGGTGGTCCCAAGTGAGATGGATCATCTGAGGCTGTGAAGCTCTTCTGGGTGAGCTCCTGTGTGTGTGTGTGTGTGTGTGTGTGTGTGTGTGTGTGTGTGTGTGTGTGTGAGAGAGAGAGAGAGAGAGAGAGAGAGAGAGAGAGAGAGAGAGAGAGAGATCCTGAAGGAGAAATGGAATGGACCCCAGAATTTCATATAATGAATATAATGGTGAGAGACTTTTCACTAACTTTTTTATTTTTTCCTCGTTTTACAAGCATATTTTTATTTATTTTTTCCTAATCATACAAGCTCAGTAGGTACCCCTGTCCTCTCCCACCCTCCTCCCCTCCCCAGTCATCCCCTTTGCACTCTCTCCCTTCCCTCCTTCCTTTCACCCCTTCCTTCCCTCTCTCCTCTCAGTGCCTCCCACTTCCTCCCTCCGTCCCCTGAGCATCCTTTTGTGCGAACACTAAACTTCCCTCTGAAACATCCACACTCGTGAGGGCTCAGGACTCAGTGGCATAGCCCAGAGCCCCTTCTTGGGCTTCCCATTAATATGGGAACTCTATTATGATTATTTAATCCCTTACCTCTAAGGATCCTGCTGCCTGGATCCTTCTCTCTTGTGATCCATGCTAAACTTGGGGGGGGGGGTCATTGACATGTCAGCCATTGTGCAGGTCAGGCAAAGTCCAATCATGGCTGCTGCAGCCCTAACTTGTGTGGAGTATCTTGCATATCATTGGTCCTCCCCATCTTTAGGCTCTTCCAATCTTGCCGCCCCCTCTTCTGCAAGGTTCTCTGAGTTTTAGGATGGGGAGAGATTCGCCTGGTCTGGTTCCAGGTGAATAATGTAGGGTCTTTGGTGTCTGTTTGTTGTTTTCATTTTTACTTTTCCTGTACTGCCTTTGACAAATGAGGGAATTGATGAGTAATCTCAGATTTTTTATGGCAGTTATTTTATAATGAAGGTCTCCGAAGAAGAGGTGTGTGTGTGTGTGTGTGTGTGTGTGTGTGTGTGTGTGTGTGTGTGTTGTGAGTAGTGTGTGCAGAATAACACACACATAAAATGCCATGAAGTCTTAGAATTTTGTTTTAAATATTACATGTTATTTTACTTCTTTCTGTTGAATTGTGTAGTAGAGTTCTGTTTGAGAAACAAAGAATTACATTTTTTCAACATATTCAGATTTGCTTCTTTCTGAAGTCTTAAATGAGATGAATAATGAATACTTTCAAATATAATTGGTAGAAGCTACTTGGAATTAATGAACTCTCAAAAAAGGAAAATTGGCTAAGAGGACAAATCACCACATTACATAGTTACTGAAATGGTCTTTCACATATGGAGATCATTTTGGATTGCCTTCTTACCATCAATATACCAAAGCAATTTCCACATTCCCCTCCGTGGTCCTTCAATCACACCTTAAAGCAAGATACAGCTGCAGGTCCAATCAAAAGCCCAGGGTTATCCTTCACAGATGCAAAATAACAATCTTGAAGTGCATAAGGAAGCACAAAAGACCAAAGGTAGCCAAAGCAATCTCAAATGAAAAGAATACTTCAGACAGAATCAGCATATCTTATTTCAAGTTATCCTTCAAAGTCATGGTAATAAAAACAGCATGGTACGAGCATAAAAAGGAGATATGGATTAATGGAATAGAACAGAGTTCCCATCGGAAATTTCATGCAGTCACAGCCACATGATTTCTGATAAATATACTGATATACATGTGTGTATATATATATAATATATATGTGTGTGTGTATAATACATACATATATATAGAGAGAGAGACAGACTGACAGATGGAGAGAAGAAGAATTATATTTTTAAAACATTTATTCTTTGGAAAAAGGAATAGTATTAAAAGATAAATCTTGCAAAGCACATGGAGGAAAAAGAGAATAACGACCTTTATTTTTAATCTCACTGGCCATCTTTTTAAAAAGTTTATCATTTATTATAATCTGTGTATTTTAAAGTTTCATTTGTACAAAAGAGATTTAGTATCATGATGCACATTCTAGCATGAAGCCATCAAAATACAAAGCAGCATTACATGTATCCCCGGAGAACTTCTCAGCGCATACTGTCACATTTTGTTCTTTCAAACCTTTATTGTAAAAGAGAGAGCAAGAGATAGTCAGAGCACAAGACAGCGAGATCGCTCCTTCCACATTGTGAGCATCCAGGGACTGAACGCAGGTGACCAGGTTTATGAGTAGAGACCTTATCTTCTGGGCTATCTCACTGGCCTCCTACTGTCCAGTTTTTAAAAAGTTGCAAAATATCAGCGTATCAACACCTTTCATTCTCACTGAGAAGTGAATTACAGTGGGTTGCAGCTCACCAGAAAGAAGGCTTATCAGGTTCTTGTGGGCAAAGGTGCTGGCCACCAACGTGGTGAAGCCATAAATACCAACGTACCCAAGCACTAGAGTCCCTGACTGCCTCCTGGCGTATTTACAGGTCTTCATGATTCACTTAACTGTAAAGAATGCAAGGAAAATGGATTGATCTTGACTTGTCAGGAGATAAAGGTGTGGATAAAAACACGAGTTTGAGCAGGATGTGCAATGTTAGCTGGTGATGACACTAGCGTGAATCCTAGCATGCAGGCTTAGCGGCTTAGCGCTCACTTTTTTTGGAACCAATTTTTTTTTTCTTATTCTGGAACAATACTTTCTTGACTAGGGTAAGTTGCCAAGTCAACAGTATTTTTGTTATACAGTTTCGTTCAAATTTACCATAATGGGTTCTGTCAGAGTCGATATATAAGCTCATTTTCTCCCAATTTTCTTTTGTTATACAGGAAACTACCCTCAAATGCAAATAGGCTTTCAGGATATTGAACTTCATTTTTACTTAGCTCAAGGTTTCAGCGTACAGGAGATATAGGAAGAAAGCAAGGTGACTCATCAAATCTTCCGCTACAAAACTGCTCGGAGCTAAAGTCTGATACACACGACGTATACTGAGGATCTGTTTTTATTTTTTTCTCCAGCTTTGAATGCATCATGCTGCGGAGGCATTTTTTAAGGATCTGAAGTGCTTTGCCAATATTTATTTGAGATGTGACTAGAACTTACAAGATGGTTTCGAAGCCAGGAAAACTAGCACAGGAACGTTTGTGGAGCTAACTACGTTGGCAGCAATTCAACCCGCAAGAGGCAGAGGAAAATAAGTGAAAATAAACTATTAATGTGTTGTTTAGCTCTTGAATAAACTTGTGTTTTCTTCAGCCGAAGTGAAACAATCATAAATGTGATATATATCAGTTCATAAGAAATGCAAAGTCCATGAGAAGTTCAGAAGCTGATCATTATGCTTCTTGTTGAAACATAAATGTGTTGTAGAAACCAGTGATGCTCCTCGTAGCCCGTGGGTGGAAAGAACACTGGGCTATCTCATACACTTGTGCTCTTCTTTGAAAAAGGAGATCACTAAAAATAAGTCAGTTTTAGAAAAGGCATGCTGGGACGATCAGCAAAGGTCTTCAAAGGTTATCCCCAGGGCTGGGGTTACCCTCTGTTCATGAAAGAATATGGAGTTTAGTTCTCCATTAAAGATAAACCCGACCATGAGGTTGGGCACAGGATTAACTGAATCAAGCCCCAATATGAAGAGACCAATCCAATAGAAAGGAACAAAAGCTCCAGTCAGGTTTGGAGAAACTGAAGTTCACCAATGAGGAAAAGCCATTTTTCCTGGGTCTGCCTAGGTCTACAAATAATCCTGACCTGGCAGCCATCACTGGATTCCATGAGTTCCTACCCGATTTCCCTCTCACCCCTCATGGATTCCATACCTGGAGTCCACGAGTTCTCCAGGGCTCTCTTGCCTTTTGTGGATTGACATCCCTTAGTCTCATTCTTTCTCTCTTCTAATAGACTCTGTCTTAATCCTCTATGTGTGTTCTGGTTTCAGTCTTTGAGCCTGTAGGGGACACTCACATTCAAACCATGGAAATTTCACAAGGCCAGCAAAGCCTATATAGTTCTTTCATCTATGCTACATTAGATAGACATAATGTAAGCTATAATTTACTAAAGATTTTTTAAATTATTTCTTGTTTTGACCCCAAACTGCAACTTAGGTATCACTAATTCTCATTGATTACAGAGTGTCCTCATGTTTCTCATTTGGGCAAAAGCCTACCTGAGTTCCTTATCTCTTTTCTCATTGCAGGTGACCTGATGTGTTCTATGAACACAGAAGCTAATGGGCATTTCAAACACTCTCAATCTGTTTTGGTTGCTGTTTTGCTTTGGTTGGTTTCTTTTAATTTTCCTCAGACCACATTTAGCTCCTACCATCACAGAACTTCCAAGAACATCCATCTATGGCATTAATTAAATCTTACTACATCTATTCGCTATTCTCAATAATTAAAAATTGTTCTCGAACCTCCCTTCTCCTTTGGCAACATTTTTTCTATGTCATTTAATTTCATGTGTGCCAGAGGAATATTAAAGGTTTTGAGAAAAATAACTCCTCTTTCATGCTGAATAAAGCAGCAATATTGCATACACTGTCTTATGTAAGCCTTACTAAAAATGGAAAGAATTAAAGGGAGCAAAATACAATATATCTGAATGGTAGGTCTTCTATGATTTTATTTTCAACTCAATTGAAGCCAGGAGGAGTTTAAAGCATTACATGATTTTCCCAAAAATACACAGCTAGAGATTGATAAAATCAGAATTCGAGTGACATCTACCTGACATCAAAGTCTCTCAGTTTGGAATTCAATTGAACCCCCTTCAGTACTTGCAAAAATGTGGGTAATAATGTTTCTCTTAGGTAGTTTTTAAGATAATTGAGATACTTATAAAGCAGCTATCTCGTTGCCAGTATATGGAGGCATTCTAAAAATCTTGAAGTTAAAGCCAAGAGCTGCTTCATGAAGCAAGCACGTGAAAATATAGAATTGCCTTTGGACATGGGTAAGGGCCTGAGTTTGGGAAATAATGAGGAATGTGGTAGAAATAAATAAAAATTTGTATCATCTTAGAGAATTCCTAAGCTGCTCTAAACAGGCTATTAATAAAAATACCAGCATTAAAGGTGCTCATGGTAAAACAAACAAACCAAAATAAAAACAGAATGTCTACAACAGAATAAAAACCTGTAGCATTTTGGAAAATAACCGAGTCATTATGAACAGACTTTTGGTAGAGATGCATGTTAAATCAATGCTGGTGGGAACAGAAGGAAATGGAAACCATGCGTTGGAAACTGGAGGAAAGAAGTTTATTAGGCACAGAAATAGTAGTTACATTTGGTTCTGAGGAAAGTGGAAAATGATACATGTGAATGATAAATTTGGAGAGTACCTGGAAATTTCCAAATAGCAGAGCATGCACAATACATTTATTATTACTATTATTGTTGTTTTTGTTGTTATTATCATATCATCATCATTATTGCTTCTAACAAAATAAGGAAAGAGAAATATAATGATGGAAAATCAGTTAACTAAAGGAAGAGCCAGGACTTTAAGATTTGAAGAATTTTCATCCTAGGCAGAATTCAGAATCCATTTAATGTAGGAGATTTGCTGGTAAGAAACTGTGCTATGGATATAAGCCAGGGGTGTGGCAGAAGGTGGTGTTAGTAGCCACAGGGATGGAAAAGCCAGGGTATTTCCTGTTCCTCCAGGATTCTTTGAACAAAGTAATGTGATGGCAAATCCAGCATACCGTACTTTCTTACCTAAGGTCAAGAATATGGATGGGGTATGTTAAAAAGTAAAGGAATCCTTGGTCTAATGACATAAGTAGAAGAGCCATAGTAGCTTTGAGAATGTAACAGCTGCCAACAGATGCCAACCAAACGCAATAAAATAGGCGACAGGACCCCAACAGCATGCATTCAGGAAACTGACTGAGGAAAGCACGATCAGAAATATGCAACTTCATGGACAAGAAAAAAAAATGAGTTTGTAGACAGAGCTGGGAGCCTAGAAGGCAACTGCACAGTTTACTGAGGGCTTGGCATCTAGTCCAGTTTGATGAGATAAATTTTAAATTTTCTCAGGTCACTGGACTGCTAATCAGCTTTGACTTCCTCTTTCCTTTAGATCGAAAATCGGTACAACTTCTGTCTTATGTCTGATGCCATATTTGGGGAACAGCAGACTTGTTTGCTAGTTTGACAGTAAAGAGGAATATGTTCTCATTACCACTTACAGCCAGTGTCTTTCCCCATGTCAGTGATTTGATGCCAGGTTTGGAGGTGTCAAGTTGATGTTGGTGCGGGGTATAAGGACAAAAGTTAATACCGCTCTGTCTGACCTAGTTTCGTTCTTGCCTCAAGGTTTTCAATCTCTTCCTCTCGCTAACTGTACCCTGGGTTAGTCAGAATGGATTAACCCAGCCACCCATTAGTTCAAAGAAACTAACAAAGATGCTAACAATACTATAAATTAACTTTTTGTGCCTCTTTGATATTTCTCTCAGACTTATTTGCATAAGACAATGTAATTGTGCTTTGGATGTTTATAAGTCTTTTTCACCTTTGCTTTAGGGTCCAGAGTTCATTCAGGCATGTGCCTGTTCTCAACTGCTAACAATAATTGGTTCTTAACTTGACCATCATAGTGTGGTTTTTGTCTGTGACTCACATAAATGCAACAGGAACACATCAGAATAGGACAAATGCAGGCTACATGTGAACTGGACATAGATCTTCGGGGGCTACACTGAAAGCTGCATAGGAGGTTAAGTAATGCACACCCCCCCAGTCATGCATGTCTCCATCTCTGGAGTGTGTGACATATTACAGAGAGACTGTGCAGATGTTCCCACTCTAAAATCTTGAGACCAGAATAGAACTCATAGGATGCAACCATCTCTGGTAAACTGTGAGTCCCGAGAAGAGATTAGAAGCAATGAAACTAAAAAGGGGGTCTGATGGAAGAAACGGACATTAAAAGATGCAATTCAAGAACATCAGAGCAGCCTATATATCAGAAACTGCATATGACCAACCTCTATATGCAGGGAGAGGTAGGAATGGCAATTCTCCACTGGAGCTTCCATACGAAAGGCAGCTGTGCAGAGATCTTGATTTGTAACTCATAATATCCATTTAGGGCTTGTGACCTGAAGTATAAAATAAGAGATTTGTGTTGTTTTACAGCCACTAAATTTACGTTCATGTGCGCAACAATATTAGGAAGCTAATAAATAATAAAAATGTGCTTTTCATATATTCAAACTATGATGAAGGATATTTTTATTATTAGTTATTGGGGGTATGCTCAGCCATGCAATAGGCACAAATATAAGTTGACCTCAGGATGTCTTACCCTGAGAGCTTCTCTACATTTTTGTTTGAGACAGAGTCTCTTAATGAGCGTAAAGCTTGCTGTTTGACCAGGAGGGTTGGTTATTGATCCTCTCAGATTCTGCCTATTTTTCTCCATCAAACCCCCTCCTTAGTCCCCATTGCTGCTAATCTTTTCTCAGGACTCACAGATCATCAGGGATGACTGGATAATGTGAGTTCTGATGCATTCTCAAGGTCTTAGAATGGATACATCTGCAGAGTCTCTCTAAAACATCCTCACCGACTGCAGAAATAGAGACATGCATGACTGGGGTGGGAGGTATTACTTAGCCTCCTGTGCAGTTTTCAATGTAGCCTCCAAAGATCGATGTCCTGCTCACAGTACTGGGATTATCACTATGTCCTACTTTTCTCAGATTTTATGTGGGGTTTGGGGATGTGAATTTACGGATGCCCTGCTGCCACATGAGCACTTTGCCCATTGAGACATCTTCCCAGCCTTAGCATCTTACTTTTATATGTTGTTAGGTGATTCTTTTCTTTGTAAATTTGTATTTGTTGGTGGGTGGATTAGTCAATTAATCGACTATGTATTTCAAGCTGCCTTTGAACTTGCCGTCTTCCTGCTTTAGCCTTTCTTAGGTTCTGATTTCTGAGATGACAGATTCACACAACCATTCCTGACTCCAGATTGCTGGTTGCTGAAGCAGGAAACCGAATAGAGTGTCAATTCCTTCTACTCCAGCCACTGTGATCTTGGACAAATTAGATGCTTTTGAGTGATGTATGTCGTTTGCACCACACCAAACAGTACTTCTTGTAGAGATTGTTTGAAAGTGTTCGAAGCATCCCACTGGGAGTCCAGCTGATAGGTCAGCTGAAAACAAAGATTGGATTGCATTAGCCTGTGTCTCCTCAGGGATTCAGTCTTCTACAGAGGAGAAAGGTGACTAGGGCTAAGTGAAGATTTATCATTCTTGGCCATTCCATTTATCTTCTTCCTTTCTTCCTTTTTTTTTTTTGACAATCTTTCTCCTTTGTGACACTTATCTCAATGACTCTGATATTTTCTGATGATGGTCTCTCTCAGGAGCACCCATGATAATTGCTGTAAACTTTGTCTTTCGAGATGTGTCAATGTAGTTTTAGATTTCTGTTTTCCTATGATGTCATCAAGGGGGCAGAACCCTTTTCTTTGAAATTAATTCTATGTTTCATAATGAGTGTGACACAATGAATGTAGGGAATAAAGGGATTTTTATTTTCGCTTACAATTTCATCTGAAAGTCGATTAAGACAGAAATGCTGCCAACAGATAGACAGAGGAAACATAGGAAAACATAAGGGTCAAGAACCAAAGCATGAGAACATGCTAGCTACCCTGCCTCTCCTGCAAATTCCAGACAGCTCTTTCTCAATCTTATCTACCTGACCAGGGAATGGTCCCACCCTTTGAGGGTTGTGTCTTTCTACAACAATTTGACAATCTCTTATAGGCTTGAATTAAATATAGAGCATTTTGTATTCTGTAAAACTTCAGTCCTATTCCTAACATGTCAAATAACGATTAAAAATGTTATTAAAAGGATCACTTCCTAAGGAAAGAGCAAAGTGATGACTTGTGAGACTCACAGCTTCTCACTTAGGAGATCTGGGGCATGGGCTGGGAGATGAATTCTTTCGCAAAGTGCTTGCATAAGTTTGGTCCCAAGAACGCAAGTCAAAAAAAAAAATCCTGATTTTGTGGTCCTTTTCTTTTAATCCCAGTTTTGGAGCACCAAAACAGGTAGAATCCAGGGATCGTGGGCCAGCCTGTTTAACCTTCTTAGAGAATTTCAGGACAGAGAGAGAACCTGGGGAAAAAAAGAGAATGGAAAGATGGACAGTCCACACACAAACACACACACGCACACACACACACGCACACACACACACACACACACACACACACACACACATGCACACAGACACACATTCACTGAAGAAAAAACAATGAGGCCTCATGAAATAATCTTTCTATATTTTTCTTCTCCTATGACTTCTAGATACTTATGCGCAGGCCTCATCAGAGAGCCTTCACTTTGAAAGGCCATTGCCCTTTAGGTTTTCAACTAGCATCTTGATACTAGTTGGAAATTGAAAAAGTGTTTTCTTTTTGTGGGAGGAACCTGTAAGTCCACTTCAGGGCCACTCGACGGTTTAGTGGAGAGACTTTTGCATTCTTGTGTTGGAGTCCAAGAGATATCTGAAACCCGTATTTCCTTTGACCCCGTACTCCATGCCTCATGTACACACATCCCCTCAGGTTCTTCAGGTACAAAATTAGAAGGGACAGAAATAATCAAAGCAGGGAAATGATGAGGTAACGGTTCTAAAAATAATTATTTGTAAAAGGAGATTTTGAAACCTGCAAGAAGGTGTTAAGTCCTCTCCATTGGGACTTTCTTAACAATTTTCTGTGATACCGCGCTGGGAGCTGGCAGGAACCTTGCTTTTGATCTTCCTCCTGCGTCACTTACGTAGGGCTTTTAACAATTGCCCAACATGTGATGTAAACTTTCTTTGTATATCCAAGGTAAGTACGTGTTCTCTCTGCACGTCCTTCCCAGCTGACTTCCGTCCTGGACAATCACCTTTCTCTTCTGTCCAATGAACAGGGCTCATTCAGTCTCTGGCTAGGTTGTGAAATCTACAAAGATTTCTCCAGGCTTCTCAGTTTACTAGCCCATCTCCACAACCAGCTTGGAGGCAAAATCTGCTGGAATACACCTCAACATCATCCTCTCTTTCTCCTAAGTATCTTAGTAGGACTGGAGAGAGAGAAATCAGAAGGAAAGAGGATTTTGATCAGAAAGGGGGGGGGAATGCTCATTTGGTTTTGGGTTTCTTGGCTTCAATTTTCTTTTTGTTAAGTTTGTTCTTGCTAATTCATTATGTAAAAGGCATAAGGTTTAATATTTGCTTTTTTGTACTTTTGTTTGTCTTTCATCTTTGCCTTACGGCGTTTTCTCTATAGCATTGTATAGAACATTTTTGTCGCCTATACCACATTTGGTTAAATGTTTGCATTATAAAAATTTACCTCATAATAGAAATAACCTACATCAAAGGAGACAGATGGAAGAAATGATAAGCTACTACTTTCATGGATAAGTGTAGAGTACAGCATTTGAGCTGGGCCTAGTAGAGTCCAAAAACATATAATCAGATGTGTTAGAATGTGTAAGTTGCAACAGCAATATATTAAGTAAAGATCAGAGGTAATTATAAAAAGAACAGCACCATATAAATTTCTTTCCCCCCCAACTCTCCAAAAATGTACTTAGTACATTTAGTATCTGTCATGTTTCTTCCTAGCTGTCATAGTTGGTAATGTGTCCCCCATAGACTAGTGTGTTTGGCACCTTTAGGAGGTAGAGCCTTGCTTAAGAAAAGCAGTCACAGGGGATAAGCCCTAAGGTGGGTTACTGGCACCCTATTTCTTGGAGAAGTCTGCTCTTAAAGATGGCACCCTTGCAGTTCTCAGCCTCCTGGAGGGATGTGATGTAGCCATCTCCAGTTTCTGCTAGCCTGCCATGATGTTTTTGTAATGAAAGAGTAGATCTCCCCTCTGGAACCTCAAGCTGAATAAATCTCCCTTTCTCCCTTAAGTGGCTTGACTTTGGGCATTGTCTCACAGTAACTAGTACACTAGCTTTATATAAAATATCGTATTCTAGACACTGGAGTGATGACTGCCAATCATAGCTCATCCGTTCTTTTGAGAAGGTCCAAAGGGAACCCTGCTTCACAGAATGTAGAAAGTCAAAACCAAGGAGGAAACGGTCCTTAGGAGCAGCAGATCCACATTCTGTTGGTCTCTCTGGCTTCTGCGCAGCCCTTTCATTATTGCTCTTTCCCTTGAGGCCCTGGGTCTCCCGGGAAGGTTTGTTCTCTTTGCTTGGGTGCCTCTTTGTTCTGACAGTCATGAGATTTCAAGTTTATTCCTTTGTTCAGGGGTCAAGTTATCAATAACATATCATTGTTATCAATAATCCTTGCCATTCTGCCTGTTTTTATAAAAATATACATAACCATTCCCTGTTGCAACCATCAACTCAGCAACTTCACCTGGTTCTTTCTAATTCAACCACTGGATTGGAGTAATATATCGTTGACATACATTGTGTGTGTGTGTGTGTGTGTGTGCACGCACGCACGCCTGTGGAGGTCCAAGAATGACTTTGGGAATTATTCTGGATTTCTCTACCTTCTTATTGTTTTGTTCTATAGTTTCCCAGGCTCTCCCTTCCCAGGCCTGAAGTATAGGCCTTTGCCATTTCCTCCTGGCATTTTTAATGGGATCTTGGAATATAACTCAGGTACTTCTGCTTGCAAAATAGAGGCTTAACCCTTGAGCTGTCTGCCTCTGCAGCCCATAATTGACATTCTTAGGGGGTTCCTTTAAAAAAATGTAAAAATTAAAAAATTTGAAATTTAATTTAAAATTTTGGAATTTAAAACTTTCATTTATTTTTCAGATATTATCATTGACTCTTTTACTGGACAGATCTTTCCTTTTATTGACAGAAACAACTTGATTTTTTAAGTGACTAGCATATATTCGCTGGACATAGAAATGGATTTCATAACGACATTTTCAAACAATTGTGTACTACACGTCAGCAATGCTTCTTCTCATATACCCAGTTTTCTCCTTTCTGTCCCTCCACTTCCACTAGACTCCTTCATTTCTCTAGACCATTATGATTCTCCTTTTAGCATAATGATTTTATGTATGCGTATAAATTCTAGGATCCACAAATAAGAGCAAACAGACGTATGTTCTCTATCTGTGACTGGAATTTGGTTACTCTGATAATCTCTAACTGCATACATCTTCTTGAAAATGAAATAATTTGAAAGTACTAAATAAGTAAATATAACCACATTGCATATGTTTATACATATTATGCACGTTCCTTTATGCATACCTCTGCTGAAGGCACCTGGGCCAGTTCCATAGTTTGACTATTGGGAAGAGTGTTTCAGTAAACTCTGAGATCCTAATTCCTTTGCTGATGTATATAGACAGGATGGCAAAGCCAGATCATGTGGTATTTCTGCATTTATTTTTTGAGGAACCTCAGAAAATAGCTGGGAGAACTCATTTATATTCCCTCTTAGCACAGTACATGGGTCTCTTTTGTTCCAAATTACATCATCATATCATTTTTAAAGATCACCATTCAACCAGCTTGATAGTTTTGCTGTCTCAACCTTCCAGATCAATCAGTTTTCACTCTAGTCCTGATAATTCTGGATTAGGTCACTTTCAGCATTTCCTTCTTAACAAATGTATGTTTCTATGGGGAAACCAGTTGCTCAGGTACCAGATCTATTAAAAAATATTTTAAAAACAGTAAAGCACCTATTTCCTTAATAATTCTAAGGAACACTCTGCAAATGGTGACTCCGCATATCCCACGTCTGCATTTTTACTGCCTCTTATATAATATTCCCTATGTCTAGTGGCTGCATGACAGTCAAAGACTTGAGTTTTGGAGAATATTTCTTATTTATTCCAGATCAGAAACTTTCAGAACTATGGGAATCCATCATGATTTCTCAAGCAGTATTTGTTATCTCTTAAAGTATACGTTGCCTACAGATATTAAAGGTCAATGAGAAGGACCTTCCAGTCCTTCACTCTTTAGGATTGGTGATGTTTTATCCAGTTTCTGAAGGGAAGAAAAGAGCAAAAAGCAGGGTGTACTATTAACAGGTGCAGCTGGGAAATAATGGGTTTTCCGAGGGGGAGACATGACCCAAGGATTGGGAAAGCAAATGAACTTAATCAAAATCAACTTGATATTGCAGATGACACTATATCCTGTAATTTATGAGATGCAGAATCCCCCAACTCCCATCATATATATATATATATATATGAATATATATGAATATATAGGTACATGAAATACTAATATTAATAGTACTGTTGCTTGTACTATACTATATACAATAATAACTATAGTATCAATGCACTATGTACACTAGTAAATTCATTTGCTGTTTAATCTTTGGCTTGGCCAGATGAAAATTCAGAAGGAACAAGCTATTCCTTGAGTCCTGCCATCTTTCTACTGTCTGTCCTGATGATGTTTAACATTCTTTTAGCATCTGTGTTAATTGAGGTATAGGGGTCAGCTTGAATTGAAGTCTTGAACTTTAAACATATTCGTGACGCAGCAGAGCAACCCCTGAGCAAACCTGAGGGAGATTGCCTAATTGATAAAGGAAGTCTCAGCCAACAGTGGGTGGGACCGTTTCTTAGACAGGTGGACCAGATGGTTCAGTAGTTCAGTATACTTTGGAGGCCTCTGAGACTGGCATCTGAGAAGGTTTGTCCCTCATCAGAAATTCCTATGGATATCCTGTGGCCAGTCCCCCCAGTTCTTTATATCAGTTCATTGAAATGAACTCTCACCCTGCTGATGAGATGTAACTGAGAATATTAAATAAGAATAGGCCCCCTGCCCCCTATTTGTCTGGTGGTTTATTTATCCCAACATGAAGAGAAACAACAACAGCTTTTCATCATACCACACTGTGTATTTTATTGGGAAATGACATAGTTTGCTTAACAATAACAGAATCGTGTTAACGATATCTGCATAATAGGCAAGATTATAGGTGACAGATGATTAGAAAATAGAATCCACAGATTTTTTTTTGTTTTTATTTACTTTTTCCCCTACCTAATTCTCTGATTTCTTAATATTATTTAACATTTGTTTACTTAATGTATCAGCTATCAGATTAAACTGTCCAGTTTTCTTGGTGAGGTAGTTGAAAGCAATTGTGTGTCTCTTACACTGTCATGGGATTCTTTCATCCTTCCCTCAATATTTATTTCACTGATATAATAGGCATTGACGTCAATAGTGCTTCCTTGCTTCCAATGCTATTCACCCCATGATGATATCAAATAGTTTCCTGAATGAAAGAGAGAATCATAAATATTTTATTGTGGTTGAATCATTATGTCAAGTGCTTCCTGATAATCTCTTTCAACTGTTTAGTTTTGCTTTTTAATACGAGGGAGGTGGTTTGGTAAGAGTAGGGAGTGAATGAGCTTTTGAGCCATTGACATTACATATGCCATTTGGAACATTTTACACATAAGCATAACTTTGGAATTCTTTCTCTATACAGTTTGCCATAGAGCATAATATTTGTATTCATGGTGGGTACTTTTACTAATTCTTGTAAGTAATTTGTGTTGATATTAAAAGTAAAGGCAATTACTTAAAGTATGTTCATTTTAAATTCAGATATAATGTTCATGCATTATATAGTGTAACTGCTGCAAAATATTTCAGTACATGTATATTATGTGTAATAGTTATATCTGCAAAACAGGTTTGTATATCCACTTCAAACATGTCTTATTTCTTTCTGGTTAGCATATTCACATTCCTGTCAATTCTTGCAGTTAGCTTGAAATATCTCCTTTTTTTCCACGAAGGCCTGAAACAAATGTAGAATATTACTGTCTGGGTATTTACCTATGGAATGGTACTTATTTCCCAGAAATTCAATGTAGATTTTAACTGTGTGAGAGAGAGAGAGAGAGAGAGAGAGAGAGAGAGAGAGAGACAGAGAGTGTGTATGGGTGTGTGTATTCCAGTGATTTGAAGTCCAATGATTTGAAGTCTTCTCAAAGAATCATTCAAGTTTGCTTTGCCAGTTGACAAAATTTTATGTCACTCAAAAATAATTCAATACTAGCTAGCATTACTGTAAGAGGAATGACAATATTAAAGTATCATAAGAGCACAAACAGCTAAGTCAGAATAAAAAATATTTACAAAATCTTTAAATAGTCATTCAGAATTTCCACATGGTCCACATCATTTTGTTGAAACTTAGTAGTGAATTCTTTGACAGTAAATATGGTTGTTTTGGCAGCAAACTGGATTTTTAATAAGCTATCTTATTTTGACTCATTAATATAAATTAATAAATGACACATATATGTTATTCATTTTCTTAGCTCTAGAAGAACAGGGACATGAGTTTTATGGGTATGAGACCAACATAGACTAAAAACTGACCCCCTGCCTCAAAAAATGGAATATTAACAAATAAAACATAAATCCCCCAAATAAGCACCAAAATTGATCATTTAATTAAATTAATTCTTCATTAGGAATTGTAGTCTTGTGTGACAGAAAATGTCCACTCTCTCAAAGCGGAGAAAAGCACTTAAAAGTTAGGTTCATATAGCATATGAATAATGTAACATAGCTTAAAGCTAATGACCAAGTTCCAGCCCACAAAGCTACAAAGAGATAACTCTTAAATTCTCCCTTCATCCACTCAAGGCAGGGCTGCTGCATCCAGGAACTCACTGCAGTGAGATGTATCCTTACCAGGCCTCCATAATGACTGACACACCAACATGCCCCCATAGACTGGAGAGGATCTCTGGGGAGCTAATTACATGCAAGGGAAACCTTGGGGACTTGGGTTGGATGAGTGAAGAGGAGAACCCCATCAGTGGGCCATCTAGAGGACACGTCACTCAGTATGTCACAGAGGCCTGAACCCCCACAAGAGCAGGCAAGGCAGAGGGAACCCTGGGACCTATAGAAGTGGACAGGCAGGAGTGGGAAGAAGTGGGATAGGCTGATGAAGGGAGGGGAAGTGGGAAGAGAAGGAAGGGGAAGGAGGGAGTCAGAAATAGGCCATGGTCAAGTACTGCATGTAAGTAATTAGCACTTAGCTTCCTGGTCATTTGGGACTGAAGAGGCTTATTCTCACCAATCAGCGAATTCGCCGGTGGTTCTACACACACACACACACACACACACACACACACACTCACAATTGCATAAATAATAATAAAAGATTATGAGAGCCTAAAGACGGGGAGAACTAATGATATGCAAGATACTCCACATAAGTTAGGGCTGCAGCAGCCAAGATTAGACTTTGCCTGACCTTCACAATGGCTGACATATCAATGACCCCCCAAAGTCTAGCATAGATCACAGGGGAGAAGGCTCCAGGCAGTGAGATCTTTAGAGGGAAGGGATAAAACAGACATAATAGAGTTTCCATACTAATGGGGAGCCCAAAAAGGCGCTGTGGGCTATGCCACTGAGGCCGGAATCCTCACTAGGGTGTAGGACTCAGAGGGAGGTTTGGTGTTCACACAAAAGGATGCTCCAGAGATGGGAGGGAAGAAGGGAGAGACATTTGGAGAGGCGGAGGGAGGGGGTGAAAGGAAGTGGGGAGAGTACAATGGGGGACATTTGGGGAGTTGAGGGGGAGGGAGAAAACGAGGGTGCCTACTAAGCTTGTATGATTAGGAAAAAAATTAAATGTGGCAAACTTTTTTTAAAAAGTGTGAAAATGCCTTGATTTTTGTAATGCAATGATGAGCACATTCTGTGCTGTCCATTCAGAAGCTTGCTGCTCCAGTTCTTTCTTGAAATCTAATCAGCAAATACCAAAAGGGAAACATAAAAGCTTGTAGTGATTCCTGGTGTGGTTTTCCTTCTACTAGGAACAGAAGAGGACGGGGTCACATGCACTCATGCAGTTTGACGTGTCAGGTGCAGCAACCCATGTCAGATGCTTCACCCCACCTGAGCTACGGCAGAGAGATACAGCTTTTATTTGTGATTCCTAAAATTTGACATTTCCTGCTTGTTTCCTTGGATGGTGACTAATGAAGGAAGTCTTTTTCCGTGACTGTATATAACTGCATATGATTACTAAGGGAAACAATTTGAGTTTATCTTGCAAGAATTGTACAAATTAATATGAGAAATATTCCTGAAGGGCACAGATGTGATGTTTGTTAACTGTTTGTATTCTCTTCTTTGTATCATTTATTTGTTATTCCTTCATTTATCTATAAGAGTGGGAGAAATAAGGAAAGAACGAAGGAATCACAGGGGTGAAGGAAGGAAAGAAGGAAGGAAAGAAAGAAAAAAAGAAAGGAAGGAAGGAAGGAAGGAAGGAAGGAAAGAAGGAAGGAAGGAAGGAAGGAAGGAAAGAAGGAAGGAAGGAAAGAAGGAAGGAAGGAAGGAAGGAAGGAAGGAAGGATGAGGGTAGACACCAGAGAAACACATTTTCTGTAATTAGTTATTTACTTCTACCATGTTCATTTGTGAAGATTGAACTCAGATCTCTAGGTTTGTGAGCAAGAAGTCTGCAGTTGAGTTATCTCACCTAGTGACTAAATATACATATGTGTTTATGTACATATGTGTGCATATACATATAACAAGTATATGTATATATTGTGCACACAAAAATTTGTATATATGTGTGCGTGCATGTGTGTGTGTGTGTGTGTGTGTGTGTGTGTGTGTGTAGAGAAAGAGAGACAGAGACAGAGAGAGAGATCCCCATAGGGGTAGCATTTTAATTACTTAGAAAATGAAAGGATAGGACAGCACTTCAAATGGAAAGAACAGGAAAGAGATTCCGCTTTGCATTCTTTAAAATGTCTGCTTTTTGGCACTTCCTGATTTTGGCAGAGTGAGCAAGAGCAGGACTAGGGACCAAACAGACTATTCTTGTCTTTGACTGTGGGAGTTGTTCCTGTGTGCTTCCTCCACAAAACCAGTCGCCCCAACTACATCTTGAAAAGTTCTCTTTTCACTACATGTTTGATCTGACAAAACACCAGGCGAAGGCGCTGAAGATTTTGGGCCTCTTCTTCTTCATCTTAAGGTCTCCCAGGAGGAGATTGGAATGTTTTCTTGGAGGAATTTCTGGGGTATCATTATTACACAGTGGTCATTTTTCTCTGGGAGATTACTCTATAGAGGTCATTTGCATAATGATGAACAGAGTTCCTTGGGTTAAAAACATTAGGAATCTTTTCGATGTTCTAGAGATTCGTTTTCTTCATCCCACTGCCCAGAATGAGCACAAACACGTCTATGATTTATGTAGATGTATGCAAAGGCTCTGCCAACAGGTACATGTGGGAGAATGGAAGTCTGCTGCCTCCACACATTCCTTTGCTTCCTCCTCCTCTCTCCGGCAAGAGCGCACAGAGGTCTGAGAACATTATTTTGCATCTCTGTTCATGTCATTGCTCCCACTTGGGTTGCCTGCTCCTTTATTCTTCTAGTAATCAAATCATCCTGACTTTCAAACAAAGTCCAAGTCCTCGCAGACTTACCTCCTTGACAGTGCACACTGCAGACCTTTTCTGGGATGCTGTGTTAAGGTTCTAAGAAACTGTAGCCAGAAGCTACTCATTAGCATTTCCAGGTTCTTGTATCCAAGAGCAAAGAATTGCACTAGGGACACATTGAAGGTAATAGAAATAAAATAGGGGGGTTAAAATCTTTATTTATATTCCTTTAAGGAATACAATGCATGAATACAATGAGTTTGTGTCATTTTTATGCTTTATTACCCAATTCCCAATCCTTTTCTTTTTTCCCACTGTAAACCTGGGTCTTCCCCACAAGTCTCACTTCTGCTTTTATGACGTTTTGTGTGTGTGTCCCACTGAGTTTCATCTAGTTGCTATAAATGGCATGTACCTGGGCCTTGCTGGGGTGAGGATGATCTGTCAGTGGATATACCACTTACACTCCTGGGGAAAGTAGCTCCCTTCCCCCATCTAACATTAAACCTCAGTGGTCTCTCAAGGAAGAGTAGTGCAGAAGCAGTTGACTAAGAGAGACAAAAGTACACCCAGAACTGGAGATGGGCAAGGGCTGGGAAAGGCTAGAAATTTACATATCATTGGGCCAGAGGGTTGTGACCCTTTATGAGTTGTTTACTTAACAACTCCCTTTTCCATGTTTGTATACTATTCCTCTCTTGTGCACGCTCTGTTCCTTCCACATAGTCCTGTTGGAAGGGGCTTCCAGTCCTTCTACCAATTGGTTCTATTCATATGGCAATTCTGATGTCGCTGTCTCTCCACCTGATTCCCCTGACACATTCCAACACACCAACACAGGTCAGACAGTTTAACCCTGTTCAGTGTGTGAATGTGTGTGCATGTGTCTCTGTGGATAATTGTGTACATGTTCATGCATTTGTATGTGAAAGTCTATGCATGTATATGTTTATGTCTGTGACTGTGTATATGAAAGCATGAGTGTGAGTTCATGTATCTGTGCCTGTGTGTATATATGTGTGGGTAAATAAGTGTGCATGTATGTGTGTGCATATTGCATGTATGTGCATGTGTCTATGTGTGTGTTTGCTTGTGTGTAAGTATGTGTGTGTGTTTTAACTATGATCATCATGCTATTTCTTCACACATACATTTCAATATAGTTATCATCAATTGCATATCATCTACATGAGACTGGCAACAAAAGTTGGTACAGACATTGAAAAGTAAGGTGTGCAAAGACCTGAAGTTTTCCTATCTGATGTTGTGTATGTACTATTGGGAAGACAAGGAGTCTTTTCACATGACAAGTACACAATTTCATAGAGGCAGAAAAGTGTTGTTTGCTTTAATATTACATTCTTTACTTTGAAGACAGAGAACACTTTCCATAGAGTTAGATATGACATCAGAATGGCTGAGCTAGTGGAATGTTGGCAAATGTGTCCAAACTCTTGCAAATTATGCACAAAAGAAAGGACATGATCCTTGTCTTTCAAGACAGTCCTGGACTGGTAGTTCATGTCACCTTTGTGGAACAGAATAGAACTTGAGAATCCAACTATCATCATCAAATGATGGCTCAGGGATACAAGACAAGTATCTCAAAAATTAATTAATAGGGCTGGAGAGATGGCTCAGGGGTTAAGACTCTGTCTTGCAAGCAGAAGGTCCTGAGTTTGGATCCGAGGTCCCACGTAAAAAACGCCAGGCAGAAATTGCACTGCTGCGTCCTGCACTTCTGGCACTGATGGGTGGAGCCTGGATCCCAGAGCAAACCAAGATGGAGGGAGAAGCAATCCAGGATGACTCCCGAAGTTATCCTTGGTCCTGAACAGGGACACACTGTACCCTCTGCACATGCACGCATGCCCACATAAATAAATAAAATATTTTTGAAAATTAATTAACAATAATAATTAACTAATAACAGTTTCTTTTTATTTGGAAATGGCTTGATAGGTAAAGTTCTTGTACCACACGTGAGGAGCTGAGATTGGAACCTCAGTTTTCACATAAACATCAGACTCAGTGGCTCTCACCAATACTTCCTAGTGACCAAGAGAAGGAGATATGAAATTCCCAGAGGCTCACTGACCAGCCCTTCTCCACAGTTCTAATAAATTGTTGAACTCCACTTCAATGACAAGCCTACGTCAGATAAATAAACACATAAAACTATGGTAGAGTGCTATGGAGAAGGACAACTTACATATACTCCTGTCAATTTTTAGGTGGGATCTGAGGATCCAAACTCAAGTCATTTTGCTTGCAAGGCAAAGGTTTTGCTGCCTACTGAGTCCCATACACACAAACACACACACATATCAACAAGTAACATAGAAGGACGCAAAGCACCCATTGCTTAAATTCCAATGGCTTGCAGAGGAGTGATGGCTGGATGCTTCCATTTATACCAGGACTGACCACCTGCTTACCTGGGGTTTCTTCTGAGATATAGTGATGCCTGCTGCTACTAATGCCCTGAGACATGGAGATGTCACACTGCTCTCTCAATGCCAAATGTTGCCAGTTGTTAGACATTTATAGAAATGACATTTTGCCATTAAATGTTCTAGGCAAAAAAAAAAAAAGGAGTCATTTTGCATTAAACAGGTCAGGGAGAACCATGGCTTAGTGTGTGTGTGTGTGTGTGTGTGTGTGTGGACTCTTCTACACCTCCCTATTGATTGTTCTTGTTTGTTTCCTAGCACAGTTTGCATATGCATTTCCCCCACAGGCTCATGTCTTTGAATGCTTAGTTGATACTAATGCTTGGGAAGGTTGTGGCACCTTTAGGATGTGGATCCTTGATGGAGGAAGCTCTTCACAGGGAGCAGGCTTTGAGGTTTGTTAGCCCGGCTCTTCTTGAAGGTTGCTCTTGAATTCTCTGCCTCCGTGATAACCACTGGGAACTGAACCGGCCATCTCCAACTTCTGCTGCCCACCATGCCGTTTCCGCCATAATGGACTATGTCCCTCCTCTGGAACCATGATTCTAATAAATCTTCTCTTCTCCCCTAAGTTGTGTATGAGTGCTGCCTTGCAGTAGCAAAAAGAAAATTAACCAAAGAATCCCTACTGGGCGGGAAAATTTGAGAGCTATGGCTGCTAAAAGCCACTGAATGGAAGGATCTGGAAAGGAGGATATTCTCTATGGTGTTCAAGATTCTTTCCAGGGGATATTCTATTCTGCTCAGTCAATTTAATAAATTGATAATAAACACCCATAAGGAAAACACTTTGCACAAAAGAAACTTGAGACTTAAAGAGTTCTATGATTTCCTTCAGTTACATAACATTGGACTAAATGGTGAAACCAAAGTCAGACCCAACCCCATCCCACTTCCCTGACAAAGGCTGGAAATATTAGGTCCAATTTTGACCTCTTCACCAGATTGAAATGAAGCCTGAATATTGCTGAGATGAAAATAGCAGACAATTTTGTCCTCCACAGTGGCTAGCAGGAGCTTCTGGAGGTAAGATCTTCGGTTTAGTTTTCTACACAGGGTATAAGATAGATCCGGCCTCGCCTACCACAATGGAGAGTGGATTTTATCTCCAAGTGGATTCTAGCATTGAAATCTTCCCTTGACAAAGGCTGTACTGTCTCATGTCAACTTCTTGAGGGAAAGTGGGGCATGAAATGCTTTCATTTTCCTTTTCATGTGTGTGTGCATGAGGTGCATGCACATGTATGTGTGTGTTTTGCATGTGGCTGTGTTTATACATGTGTGCTGGCATGGGAACAAGAATTGTGTGTGTTTGTGGACACCCAAAGGTGATATGAGGATCTTCCTGGATGGCTCTTCCACCTCATTGCTTTATTTCTTGCGATTTCCAAACTCCCCCTTCCAGTGCTGGATTTACAGTCTATCATCATATACTCCTGTCAATTTTTAGGTGGGATTTGAGGATCCAAACTCAAGTCATTTTGCTTGCAAGGCAAAGGTTTTGCTGCCCACTGAGTCGCAAGACCATGGACTGCTTATCAGTGGTTGGCTTCATTGGAACTTATTCAGTCAGAGCTACAGACAGTGGCCTGCAGGCCGTTCACAGGCCAGGGGTGTGCTCTGAAGTCTTTGTGTAGCCAGACCTAACAAAGCTTCAGCCAGGGCATTTCTAACTGTGAATCACACTGTCCAATGACTCATGGAGAACAATGAGTGGGGAAGGCAGGATGCTTCACCTGCAACATGCCTTCCTTGCCAGCGTGTGTGGCTTTCAATTTTCTGAATTATGAAGTAACTCAGTCTTTGGGAAGGATCATGAGGAAAATGGGACCTCTGAAGTCTGATTCATTTTCTTCGATGTGCAAGGGATCATGGGATGGAGAAAGAGGCTTGTTATTCCATGACATCATGAAAGTCTTGGTTTAGGGTACTTTCAACTCCAAGAAGCTACTAAGAGGTGAGCTGCCCAGTTGTGTAAACTAAAGGATCTGGGTTGTGGAGTCTTTGAATCTGGTTACTATAGTTCCTTCTCTGCACATATAGATGCATGCTCTGGAAGGAAACAGGGTCACCACTTTAGCCAAGGATGAAGGAAAGCATGATAAACACTGAAGAATGGAAATTCTGGTTCCTTGGGGACCGTGGGAATGAATGCATTTCATTCCGGGTCCTGGTACTTAGCATTCTTGTTACAGGCAGAGATGTTCCAAAGCAGAGGAGCTGACAGGAAGCTTCTGCTTTGAAAATAGGTTTGGCGATGATTAACTCACATTTGGTGCCCGAATCTGCCATTCTCCCCAATGAAACAAGCACTTCACGATGCTTCCCCAGACCTTGATGCTCCTAGATGAGGCATTCGAAGTCATGTCAGAGTTTTGAATAGGTCCTTGAACTATGGGGTAGCACACTGCATAAGTTGCCCAAGAAAGTGAGAGGGGATGGACTTTTGCATTGTCTTCCTGGCATTTTATGTGAATGAACAAGCTGAAGGAGCAAACACACAGGAAAGGTCTTCAGAGTCCCTTGCTGTGGCTGTGAACCCCAAACTACCCAGCGCAATGAAGGCAGCACATTCCAGCTTGCTGAAAATTTAAGACCAAAGCTAGGTCCATCTGTTTCACTAGCCAATCTACGCTGTTGATAGAAGCTCTGGAGAGACAAGGAACACTTCGAAATGCAAGGCGCACGTTGCTCTGCAAGAGGGTTTGGCAAGCCAGCTTGACTGGCTGAAATAATTCCTTCGAGTCCTTTGAAATGTAGCATCTGACGCCCTCTGGTGGCGGTTGTGTTTTTTTAAATAGGTAATTAAAAAGGGATGATGAAATACCAGAATGTCAAAAAGCAAGAATAACTGAAGGTCCCAAGTGCCACTTAGCAGAGCTATGCTCAAGAATGTTGTAGCCTTTAATTGAAAGTTCTGCTTCTTTGAACAAAACAGAGAAATCTTTCATCCGTATTTCAGACTTCTGGGAAGTCTGCTGCCCCTGCGTGTTTTTTGCACCACTTTCCAAGAACCTGCCCACTGGATTCTTTTTTTTTTCCCCCATCCTATTCAAACGTGCCAGAGATTCTGGTCTCCTTTGGGAAGTCTCTGAAATAGGTCCATTTCTCTTAGTATTGTGATCAGAAAGCGCGCTGTGACATGTAGAAGAATTTCTAAAAGATACTTCAAGCCATAAGGGGACTGTAAAAACCTATTAAGTTGCAATGCCTTGGAAGGATCCTGACTAACAGCTAAACATTGTGTCTGCTTCTCCCTTTGTTATGTCTGGGAGATAAAACTGGCCATTATCGAGACAAACTATCATTAAATGATTTCAACTGATTGTGAATGACACCCACCTGCAAAGAAGAGAAGCTATGGGATATAGCGATTAGTTCATTTTATGAAGATTTCTTTTCATTCTTTGACAGATTCATACATGAATGCCATGGACTTGAGTCATGTCACCCCTTGTCACCCATTCCCAAGCCCTAGTTCATTTTCTTAAGCAACAGAGTTTTAGTTAGAATCCAACTTCTGCTCAACAGTTTTAGAATCCAGGTTCTACACAACTATACCTAGATAGATAGATAGATAGATAGATAGATAGATAGATAGATAGATAGATAGATAGATAATAGATAGATAGATGATAGATAGATAGATAGATAGATAGATAGATAGATGAATAGACAGGATGTACAAACTCAATGCAATTATGAAATGAAGCCATTTGTGTTTAATAAATATTTTTGAATAAATTGACAAGTCTTCTATTGTGTACCCTATTTTGTTTTCCTAAAATGGAATTTGTATAAAATTTTGTGGTCTTTCTAACAGCTGTGACTGAGTAGAGAGGGCAAGGCAGGAAGGCTGCTTCATCGAACCACGTTCAAATTCAGAGTGAAATAAAGTCTCCTGTAAGTTTTTTGATAAGGAAAAAGATATATATTTTTGAAATCCTCTAATTTTAGCCTCCACAGCTAAGACCTCCTATGAGGTCCATTCAATAAAACTTGGGGAAAATCTCTTTAACATCCTACAATGACTTTGAAGTATGAGTTAAAAACCCTATCATATTCCATGTTGAAAATTGGGAAAGCCTGAAACTAAATTCTAAGTAAATCTTTCATGTGATGGTAATTTTTCATATGTTATTAGAAGGCCTTTGAACTTTCTGATCATGCTTCCTTTACAGGAAGGGTCTTGTGTGTGTAATTCTCCAATTTATAGGGAAAATCTTTGATTTTTTTCCAGTCAGGATCTGCTATGCTTTATTTTAGCTGGATGTCAATTTCTCTGTCCATCTCTAGGCTTGGAAAAACTCATTATAGGTTCTAAAGCAGCTCCATACATCAGTTATTCAACATGCAATGCCTGTGGTATTAATTTCCTTTGAGTTCACGGAAAGAAAGACCAAGAGCAGAAATGAGAGGAAGAAGTGAGAAGGGAATCAGAGAGGAGAGGAAGGGAGGGAAGGGAAGTAGAGGGGGAAGGGAGGAGAGAATAAAGGAAGGGTCAGAGAATAAAGAAAAACAAAAAAGGAGGTGATTAGGATATCTATAGGGTTCTGGTAAAAATAGTAACAATATACTTTCTCACATTTAACTACCACAAGAGTAGGCAAATATTTGTTTCACAAATATTGTTTCTAATTGCTCTCTATGTCTAGTGTGGGAAATGAATATCCACAGGAAATAAAAATATCAAAGACCCATCAGGCTCCTATATAAATGTTAATATTTTAAACATGAAGTATGATTGAAGTGTCCAACCTTGTCAATATGAGTTAATGCCAAGAATATAAGGACTAACTCATAGTGGTCATATTTCCCTAAGTAATAAATCTCTTCTTTTCTCTTTCACATACAAATTATATCTATCGTTCATCCTGTGGAATGGCATGTAATTTATTAATAATTCATCATTTTCTACCTAATCTTCAATAGTGCATTATTTAAAGTGGCAACCAGTCTTAACCACACTTATTTTACTAAGACCCTGGAATGTATTTTAATATCATATGAACACTGCTCTTTTACCTCTTAAGTCATTATTTTTAATTAAAGTGTATGGATAATTGTAAGTAACCATGGGGTACAACCTCAATCATATTAGATTATTTTCCATTTGATTAGTTCCAAGTTTAGCATAATAGACTCAGAAGACATTTGAACTTACAAACATCTGGAAATTTCACCATTCATTGATTTTTCTCTTATTTATTTTAAAAATGCTAGATGAATAGTGATAAAAAATCAAGTATCAGACAAAATCAATTTAAGTTCTTTCATGGAAGGTAGATAGATAAATAGTGGTTTAAACAAACACCATGGTAATACAGAAACATGGAATTCAGTGGCCAAAGAAAAAGAAATAATGGAGTAATCTCAAAGCATTCCTGTGAGTAAAATAAGTCAAATCATATGCACATATACTCAGAGCATATGTATGTACACTTTGTGATATGTGACATCCAATATATAAAATATGAAATCATGCAAAAAATTATGTATTGTTCATCTTCCTCTTCTCTGTGTGTGTGTGTGTGTGTGTGTGTGTGTGCGTGCACACGTGCTCTGTTCCTGACAGTGAACCTCACTAGTCTTTCTAGACTACCTGCCCAACCAGCAAGCACTAAGGATCCTCCTGTGTCTTCTTACTCATTGCAGACCTTATCAGAGCACTCTTCCATACCCAGTTTTTTCCATGCCTATGAGGTTTGGAACTCAGGTCCTCATTGTCTGCACAGCGACAAGTTAGTCGCTGATCTTTCTTCCTATCTCTGCTTTGTGGAAGACAGTGATAGATAGAGACCCGAAGTATTTTCTCTTATTCCAGAATAGACAATATTTTAGAACATGATTCAGAGATTTTAAAAGATAGCACCTGATGTTTTTTCTGGAAAACACACATGATGATTAAAAAATCACGATCTCCTCTCCTAAATAAAGGCCTTCCAATTCTGATAGCAAGGCCATGTCTCCAATTCGTGAACCCACCTAGCCCAGCCTGACATGCAGAGACATTTACCAGATCCCCCTTTTCAGCTCTTTCTGCCTCCTTAGTTCTTTTCCAGCCTTAGTGTTATTCCCACACCCACCAATAATTCTGGTTCCCTAGGACACCCAGTGTCCTTTCAACCTTCCCCTTGCTCTTCTTACTTGCCTCATCTCCCTCCTTTCTGGTTCGAGTGCTCATCCACTTACTCACCAAGTATCACAATATTGTACTCAAGTTAAAAGTCAGCACACTATTTTATAAAACACATGAGCTTGTATGGTCGCCAGATCCCATACTGTGAGGACAAGAATCTTGTCTGTCTGTACAGTTAAGTCCTATGCCCTCAGTTTAGATAGTCCAGCAGACTCGGATTTTCAATCCTTTGTATACATATGTTTTACAGATACCCTAATGCAAACACTGAATACCACTAATTTCCAGCACCTTCTCTTGGGCATACTTTTGGCAATTTTAGATCAGGTTCAATGAATGAGTATTCAGCTTTCCCATAGTCACTACAGAGAGCCTTCAGAAAAGCAGGCAGGGTTTTCATCTATAAGAATGCATTAAATGTGCAAGGTTTCAGAAATGTACATATTTCACAGAATAAAAATCACCCTTCTTTGGAGAAAGATTTATTAGGTTATTCCATTAGGATTCATGAAATACTTCACAAAGGGCATTTCTGCAATGTATGTATGGGTGGAGTCCTGCTTTCCTGCTAACTTTCCATTTTAAAAGCTTATCAATGTTGGCCACATAATAATTCACCTGCAAAGCTATGCAAGGAATTTTCCTAGTGCTCATTTGTAAATGTACCATGCTTTGCCTGTCACACCTCTGCTGCAACCACTGACTGCCTCACAGTTCAGTGGATTTCAGTCTTCATGAAATACAATATCCTGGTAGAGACATGAAGAAAACTGTTGGCTCTATTTCAACCTCCTGAGCCTAGTGGGTGACCTATATGTCTTTCTCTTCTCTTTGATAAGTAAAAGTCCTTGGAGATACAGGTCATAACCACATGGTTCCTAGTCTATGATGATACTATATTGACTAGCTCTACTTGGAAGTAACAAGATATGAAAAGTCATTTGAAGTATGCTGTCATTTCATTTGGTTCTCTGATTCATTTTATGAACCAGAAAATCAGCCACACCTAGACACTTACTTTTTACTTGTCTCATCTTCCAATGTAGTTGGGGACTGAATAAAACAGTTCAATGGGTAAAGTGCCCGTCACACAATTCATGACAATCTGAGTGTCAATCCCCAGAGCCCACATAAGTGCCAGATGAGGTAACATGAGTCTACTCCCAGGGTCGCTAAAGTGAGATGGGATGGGAAAGGGATACTAGAGAATCTTCAGACTCTCTTGGGCCAACTGTCTTGGCCTAGACAAACAAATGAGAGAAACCTTGTGTCAAACAACATGGAAAGTGAAGGCTCACACTAAGTTGCCCTCTGATTTCATCCATGCATGCCATGTATGGTACACACATCTGCACTCGTGAAAATGCACACATCACACACACACACACACACACACACACACACACACACACACAAACACACACACATACATACATACACATACACATACACATAAACACACACACATAAACACACACACATACATACACACACATACGTACACATACACACACACATACATACACACACACACAAACACAAGAAAGTTTGCTGTAGATTGTCCAATGACAAAGGCAAGCCAACCATGAGAAAATAGTGTGAATGGCAAGTCTAATAATTAAATGCATGTTAATTACCCTAAAGTGAGTTTTTCTCACTCTGTCATTCCAAGCATGCATAAAAAATTTGATCTATAAATGAAGGAGTGGCTCAGCTGGCACTCTGCAAATCATCTTTGAGACACCTCACCCGCCTCCTCCATCTGTGTCAATATGCCAATCTTGTCTCCTCTGAGTTTCCCAGATCACAGACTTTGCTACGTGCATGTTCATCAGTCCCTTGGTCCTGCATTCTGCTGGCCTCTTGCCATCCCTTCTAACCTGCTGGAAACAAATGGCTGTTGGCATTTGCTTGGCTCAGGGTCAGTTTATTTTATTGCTCCCTTTCCCAGTTGCCTTAACTGTCGGATGTCTTGACAGTTGGCAAATGGTGGCGGCAGTTCTGATATATCATGTATAATCTACAGGGTGAATATTTTCCTCTAGGAAAAAGTCAAGTGAAATCCCATCTCATCCCACCCTCTTTCCAAAACAATAAACATTTCCTGGCTTCTAGGATTCACTAATCATTTAAAGCAGTTGCTATGGACTGAGAAGCTGACACCCCCCCCCATGCTTCCATGGGACATCTGTTCTTATAGTTGATATAGAAATGACAGGTTCTGTGAAATGAAATAATTAGAGAAAACAAGAGGGTTCTATGTCACAAAATATATCATCTGGAAACTTTGAGAGGCATATATATTTACCTACCAATACTCAATGTCAGTGTAAAAATAAGTCATTTTCCTAAATGCACAGACGATATAGAGACACATTTTTCTCCCAGTCTGTGGCTTACATCGGCTTACATAGAGGATACAAATGATATGTAACAGTAGAGGCAACCCAATTAGTTTTATTATCCAAGATTCTTGAGGCATATTTTACACTATATTGTAGCATACTGATGCTAACATACACGCACGCTCACACTCACACACACATGCACGCACATGGAAAAGAAGACACAAAGTAAAAGTATACTAAATCACAACAGAAGTCAGAACAGCCAGTGTGCAATTATTTTGTCCTTGCAATAATGTCTTGAGTGGTCTACTTTCAAAACTCTGTGACAGACATACAAAGTCCTAATAGCTTTACTACTGTGTGTCACTGTTTTTGACATATCTAAGAAAGGAGATTCTAACTGATAGTCACAGTATGAACTTCATGTCAAAATGTCAATGATATGCTTTGTTTATCATATCACAGGAGGATTAGCCCTGCTATTTGCTTTCTTCACAGGCTATTTTCTCTCTTTTAAGGAAAAAGCAAACACCAGTTTACAATCCAGATCATGACAAAGAATCAATAGTATGTAGGTTTATTAGCAATGAAAACAAAAAAAATGAGTAGGAAAAAATCATTTCAAAGACACATAGAGAAATCAAAGAGTAGAATGTTCAAGGCATAGAATACTTTTACTCTGCTGACCTTGAAATATCTTTCCTACATCCTGGAACACGAGCATTTTGAAAGTATGATCATCTTGGTTTTTAAATTTTCATGTGTTTCTTTTTATTTGACAGCAAATTTGTCCACCGTGCTGAGAAGCTGTTCCCTGGTTGACTGAAGGATTTCATTCTATAAATGCTTTTTCTTCATTTGACCTAAAACTTCCATGGGGGGAAGTGAATGCTCATGAGGGTATACCTGCATACTGATGGAGGTCGGAGGTTGAACTCCGATGTCCTTTTTCTGGAATTATTCACCTTCTTTACTTACTTTAGAGTTTGTTTCTTTCTTTGTTTCTGTGTTTTATCTTTATAAAATTTATTCTTGAACTATTTGTCATAGGCACAAAAAGCATACCTACATATGCTACTTCTCCCCCTTGTCCTGCCAACTGTGTTTAATTCCCTTTCTTTCCCTACACATCTCTCTTTTTTTAAATTTATTTATTTTTCTGCTCATACAAACGTAATAGGTACCCCTGTCCCCTCCCTCCCTCCACCCCTCCCTGGACCTCTCTGTTCCCTCTCCCTTTTCCCTTCCTTTCCCCCCCTCCCTCCCTTTCTCCCAGTGCCCCCTGCCCCCATCTCTGAAGCATCCTTTAATGTCCCTACACATCTCTCACACGCAAACCTTTATTTTTTATTTGGTATTTATTTATTTATTTATTTATTTATTTATTTATTATTCATTTATTAATATTTGTGGCCCTTTGAAATCAACCAGAGCCTTCTGTGTGACCACAAATCTAGAGCTATTCTTCGGAACCTACTGGGCTCAGTAGTGGGTTGAGAGTTGAAGGCAATGATTAGTGATTGCTTCTCCCCCAGAGCCTATCATTAATCCAGAGTGCAGCAGTAAGGAGTAGGCCAAGAACCACCCATGTCCAGAACTGATTGTTGAGCAGGCCCAGTGCAAGTAACCACAGTGCACATGAGTCCCTGGTTGCATTGGATGTGTCCAGCTTACAGGATGGCGTTATTCTCACTCACTTTTGTCTCATACATGAAGCTTCCCCACAGGCTAAGGATTTGCCCAGTAACTATTTTAGAGGATTGACGACTGACATGCTCCACACTGGCATCTTCCGTGGGTTCTGGAAACCAAGCTCAGATCCTCAAACTTATGTGGCAAATACTTACCTGACTGAAGCATCTCCGTTACTCAGCTTCATTCTTTTGTTCTCCCTTTCTACACTGCCAAATGTTTTCATGCTAAAATAAAAATAAAGTCGTTAGCACCTTGCATAACTTGGAATTATTGCAGCACTGTGCAAGAGACTATAAAAATGTACATGAGAAAGTGTTACCTGTTCAACTTAAAAGATGTTACGACTCTCTATAAAGCTTATGCAATACTTTCTATAATCAAGGTAGAGAACATTTTCAATGATCTGTGCATTTTGGTCTATATTTCTTAATTAGGAACTATGCATAGGAAACTCATCATTTGTATAAAAAATATCTACTGAAATACAGAATAGCAGAAAACTGAACTGGAGGTTGTTCATGCAGACGAATCCCCTTCCACCACCCCTGTGAAATAGGGAAGCAAAACTAAAAATCCAAAGTAGAAGTTTGACTTAACCATGATAATTTTACATAAGAGGTTGATTCACCAGCTAAATAGAAGGAGTGGGCACTCTGTAACTACGATGATACACATGTTTGTCTTCTCTGACTAATGTTTACTGGCTGTTCAGTCAGAGCTGGGCATATGATGTTACTTGTATACAGCAGTCATTTAATAGAAGGCAGTAACTAAGTCATTATATCCTGAGCTCGTCTGTCACTCATGAGCTCGTCTGTCACTCATCAGTGCAGTGTATAGCAATCTTAAGAAGGCAGATGGGGATAGAGAGCAGTCACGAATCACAACGTGACAGATTTCAGAACATTCTCAATCTCTTTCATTCAGACCATAACCCAGTCCTCCCTAATCTAGTCAGAGCTACTGATCTCCAAGTTCCCATGACTCCATTGACTTGGCATTCCTTCGAGACGTGTAAATCTTCATCATTCTATTTTGCAACACCTTGTCTTGACACTGGCCCAAATAATCACAGTTCTTTTCTGCAAATGACTATCATGCTTCTCTACAGGCAGTTCCCAGTAAGACATACAACACAGGCCTCCAAGTATCAGAGATTCTCTTATGTGTAGGGGCTTTCCTGCTAAAATAGTGAGTGGTTTTACAATAACAAAAAAGTTTACCTGTAAATTGTCTTGCTGCCTTCAGGAAACTGGTCTCTGTGGCTGATGTATTCACATAGACAATAAAGGACTACGTGCTTGGCTCTACCTATTGACATTGATCAATAATGTTTCAGCACTCAGCTGAACCAAAAATATATAATTTCTTTCCAGTGGAAAACATTCCTTGAAATCCACACAGTCATTTAGAGACTTACTTTACTGCCATTTATAGAAACTTCAGTCCAGAACATGAAATAGCAATAATAACAAAGTAATGAATCCAGCCAATTATATCTTCAAGAATTTGGTCACATAAATTAGTCATCTGTAAGTATAGGTTGTTTTCAGAGTGTTTAAATCAGTCTATGAATAATGATGATAATGATGATGATGGTGATATCCTGAACATATTATTTTGAAATGGGATTTCGATGTTTTGGCAAAAAAGTTCAGAATTTTTTACTTAAGAATATTTTAAATGCTGTGCATGCAAGTAGGTAAGAGATGAATTTATAAGTCATACATTCTGCCCATGAATAATCAAGTCAACAGTAACAAATCATTACCTCATGTAATACAATACTTGCCTTAAAAGGTTTGTCACACAGCCTAGTTGATTGAAAAGCTAAAGAATCAAGGTAAATAGCATTGCTTCTGAAAATAAAAAAAAATAGATGGAAAAACTACTGAGCAATAGGTTACATGGGAAAAAAGGGTTTTTGTTTGTCTTTTTAAGCCAACTTCAGAAACAAATGCATAAAACACATGTATTCAAACAACTAGCTAATGGGAGCCATGCAAATGATGGATTCTGCCCTACTGTGCACCTCACAACAAATGAAGCCAGATGTAGGAGGCTCCATTTCTCCATTGCAGCAACAAGGAGGCAAGAACAGAATATTAACAGAATATTCTTTTTAAAATATTCATTAATTTATTTGAGGAAGATGGGGAGAGAGAAGAGGGAGGAAAGGGATGTGCATGTGTACATGAAGAGGGAAGAGAACAGCTTTGTGAGTGGATTCTTCTCCTCTTGCCTGCGTGGCTTGTTTGTGTACAGGCGTCCTTATCTGTTGAGCTTTCTGGTCCCTACTATGGTTTTGAGCTACACTCAGCTAATTAAAGAAAGTCCTATAGAGACATATTCCCCATGGAAAAAGAAAGAAAGAAAGAAAGAAAGAAAGAAAGAAAGAAAGAAAGAAAGAAAGAAAGAAAGAAAGAAAGAAGAAAGAAAGAAAAGAAGAAAAGAAAGAAGAAAAAAGAAAGAAAGAAGAAAGAAAGGAAAGAAGAAGAAAGAAAGAAAGAAAGAAGAAAGAAAGAAAGAAAAAGAAAAAGAGAGAGAGAGAAAGAAAGAAAAAAGAAAAGAAAAAAAGGAAAGAAAGAAAAGAACAGAAAGAAAAAAGAAAGAAAGAAAGAAGAGAAAGAACAGAGGAAAGAAAGAGCGAAGAAGAACCGAGACTCACTGGAGAAAGAAAAAAAGAAATAAAAGAAGAAAGAAAGAAAGAAGAAGAAAAAAAAAGAAAGAAAGAAAAAAGAACACGATTACCCGTCTCGGTGGAAGCCCTAGGACGTAAAGAGAAAGACGGAGAGCCTAGCACCGGAACACGAAGATAAACTAATTCAACAAAGAAAGAAAGAGAGAGAGAAAGAAAGAGAGAAAAAGAAAGAAAGAAACCTCAAGGGTGAATAATAACATACATTCAAATGTTCTGAGGGCAAGTTCATATGTGTCAATGCTAATGTGAAAGCTAAGAAAAGTTAATAGTATTTCTTTAATTTTGATGCTCTTTACACTTGAGAATATTCCCACTGAATGAATCATGGGAAGAAGAATATAAAAACTGTGCACACAATGTCGTGAAACAGTTATCTATTACCTTATGGGAAGCAAAGTCCTCAAAGGTTCTGGAATTACATAGATATTGAGGGAAAACATATGTGGAATTTTCATCACCATTCCGGCTGAGTTTATCACTTTAGTGTACAGTCTAAGAGGATGCTATGTCAACTAGTGGGAAAATAAGAAAACCAGGGTAATGGGATAGCTAAATGCAATGCCGCATTGTAGAAAGTTTTCACTATTCTACAGTAAAATACTCTATTACAAAAAGAATAAAAATAGATGAATGATCATTTTCATAGACTGATGACAGGTGGTAGATTCCAGATAGAAGATAGATACATATATAGTTAGGTGATTGATAGATTGATGATAGACAGATGATAATACATGACAGACAGATAGATAGATAGATGATAGATAAATGAAAAATATTTGATAGATAATAGATAATTAATTGATAGATGACAAATGACAGATATAAAGGTAGATAGATAGAAGGGGTAGACTGATAGATAGATGATTTCTAGATGTGACAGAGAGAGGTTTATAGAAAGGCTATTTTCCAGGAAAACAACCAAGCTTCAGTAAATATCATAACTCAGAGGAACTCTAATATGGAGTAAAAGCTTTCCTGAAGGCCTGCTGGTAGGCAGAGAACTGTATAGAGCTGAGTAATTTATTCCTCTCTGCCTCTTATAGCTGTGCCCACTTCATGGCCAAGCAATTGTTTGCACTTCAACTGGGAGAGGCAAGGAAGCAGAAATAAGATGAGATAAGAACTGTTTAGCGATGTCTTATTTTCCTTAGAACTATACTCCTGGGATATTACATGTGTAAAATTAAATGAATATTCATCTGAGCAGTCACACAATTTCAGAAAGGTACTGTTTCACTTAATACACATTTAAGAAGTTGGTGTTTTGAGACAAACGATGGGACCCAGTTTCTGGAAGAATACAGAGATTTAATCAAGTTGTCATCAGATTATTAAAATATTAATATGTAACATCATCAGAACGATACACATATGGAAAGCAGGTTATTCATTTCATGTACAAACACTAATTTTATCACATGAAATGGCTGTGTTCCAACCTATTCAATATTCCTTGATGTTATTTTAATTTTTATGACTTTAAAACATGTACCTATGTGTCATAATATGCAGGTAAAAATCATCAGACAATTTGCAGGATTCTGCTCTCTCCTTCCAACATCAGGGTTTTTAGGGATCAAACTCAGATCCTCAGGCTTAGATATGATGCTTTTACATACTGAGCATCTTTGTCAGCCAGTGATTCTAATTTATGAATTAATTCATTAACTGCTCCCATTTAACTCAATACTTAGATTTAAACCAGCCATACAGGTTTTCTGCAAATATCACATTAAACATATTGAGCCTAATTTGCAAGAAAAAAAGAAAGTAAAAAATTTTGATATTCTTTTCAAATCTATTTTTACAGTTTAAAGTTTAAGTCCTATTAATAATGTAATTAAAAAATCTACCACATTCTGAATTGATGGTGGTAGACTTTGTTCCTCATAACAAATATTTAAAGATTCAAGGATTTCACACTGTTTTGACAAGACAGGTGTGTTTTTCAAGTGTTAACCTACTATTAAAAACTAACTGCAGTTTCTGAGTGCAAAATGTTCCATACATTGAAAAGTTGCATATATATCAGTTTAAGCAATTATTCAGTTATTGGTGGGAGGCTTTTTATTGTTCTAAAATTTAAACACTTTCCACAAGAGAAACATAAACATGTCTAAATTCTTCTAAGTTGCAACTTTTTTATTATGTATCCTCCATAGGTCTTCTTGGGATTTGGAAGATGGAATGTATTTTCATAATCTTGAAATTCACTGTAGATACTAGAAAATTCTGCGAACTATTATTCCTGTTTCTTTAAAAAATTAACTATATATAGTCATGGCTCTGTCTACAATGAAAATACATAGATTTTATTATTTCAAGAATTGCATGAACTCTAACACTTGACCTATGGTTCAGTGTGAAAGATCTCTCTCTATTGCTGGAGGGGGGTGAGGGAAGATCAAGCATTTATTGGCGCCTTCTAGCTGTCAGTTTAGCTCCAGATGCAGCGAGAGAGCCTGCCTCTGAGACATAAGACAAATGAATACAGAATTACACCTGATGTTGTGTTTCACCCTCCATACATGCACATAAGCAGTTGTACTCATCTACACTTGTGTCCATACACAACACACATGCACTAAATGTACATACTTAAAATTATGTATTTAATGTGGACTCTATATTGACAGTGTTTATGTAGCTGACAAAGAAGATATGGTAAAAATCAATTGGAAAAGGAAAAACAGTCTAGTTCAGAGCATAAAGGGAAAATATGGACCTATATAAGTGATAATGTTCCCGTCTCCTTTTCGCTTACACTAAATGCTTTGTTTTCAGCTGACAAATGAAAAGAGAAATTGGCATGTAAAAGTATATAGCAGCCAATAGAAGGAAGAAATTTAGACTTCTTTCTGTCTGGTGTCAATTTTAAGACTGATGCAGTAACATTTCTGCTTAGACAAATCCTGAGAAATCCAACTTCACGAAGGATAACCATTTTTAGCTCAGACCTGCAAATTCTAGACTTATAAAACAAGTCTAAAGTTGCTTTTAACACCAGTTCAGTAGCTTCCAAAAAAAGAATGAAGAAACTTCTTTTTTCTTTAGATTTGAATTTGCAAACACACATTTGCAAAGTTTTGCTAGTAAAGAATATATTGAAGATAACAGAAATTTTGAAATGATTTCAAATTCAATTTAATCAATATTAAACATAAAGCATAGCATTGAATTTATTAATGAAAATATATTCCTATAAGAATATATATGTGTGTATAGCCATATATTTTACATTACTTTTATTATAATATTGATATCACATAATTTAATAATATATTATGTATTTTTATCATATTTCTATTTCAGTTACTTTCCATTGATGCTTAAGTGGAGAACAGGGAGATTTATTAGGCTTATAGTTCCAGAGAAGTCATAGTCCATTTAGGGGAAATGTGCCTTCTTTCGGCAAACTCTGCCTCCTAAAGGCACCATGACATCCCCAAACAGCTGCCTCATCTAAGGATGCAAACACATGATCTTGTGTAGAAGAGCTCACATTTAAACCATGACAATTGCTTTATTTTATTGCATTATATATGATGTAAGCATTACATGACTTCAAGGACTTCAAGTGCTTTCAAGAAGGATCTATTGAAAGCTAGAAAGGTGCATACTACCAGTTAGACTTATAAACATGCCCAGTTGTAGATGAAAATAAGCATTACCTTTCAGTCCACAAGAGCACACACCTACCACTTTACAGATGTGTCAGAGAAAGTCTCAGAAGAAAGATGCATTAGGGAAATCACACAAGATGAATGAGAATTCAAAAGAAACCAGTTTTTGAAGATGAAAGAACTTGAAATGCCATAGTACCTCTGCAGAAAGGAAAAACATTGGTGATTTTCAAATTTGGAAAGTCAGGACAGTTGGGAAGAATCATCAAAACACACCAAAGTCACCTTTACTTCATGTTAGAAATTACCTTTTTTACAACTGCTTTTTTACAATTGCTCATAATTATAACATGTGGGGTGGGGGATTAAATTCCATCTATTTTATTTTAGCCACTCTGTCTTACTACACTGAGCCTTTCGTTTGTAATTTCTTCTTTTTGTAATTCTCTAACAATTTTTTAAATGCATACAATGGATTTTTAACATTTTCCTTATATTACTCTACGTATTCTCCTTCTTCTATCATTGAGAATCTACTTTCCAACAAATATTCTTGTTATTTTTGATTGAGCATGCATGTATGTACATGTGTGTGTATGTATGTGTGTGTGTGTGTGCACATTACATCTATGTAGTAGGTGAGGGTTATATGTATTAGCATGTGCTTGGACACTTACTGAGGCAGAGATCATATATCAGTGGCTATATCACTGAGATAAATTGATACCTTTTCATGACCTAGAATTAACCAATAATCTTTACTTAGAGTGGGACAGAGTCACATGAGTTCCTCCCTAATCCATGATGTGATGTTGATCCAATCATGTATAGAACTTCAACAAGAAACATAATTAGAATGATTTGGTACATATGATAGCCATTGATTTCTTAGATATGATGTCGTTATGTACAGAAGACACTGTATGATGACACTCCTCCCTACCCTTTGACTCACACAGCCTTTCTGTCGCCTCTTCAGAGATGTTCCCTGAGCCTTGGGAAACGCATCCTGTTAAGACTCAAGCACTTCACACTCACTTTACTCTTCAACTTGATAAGCTATGATTCTCTGAGTTATTCACCATCTCTTGCAAAAGGAAGCATCTTAGATGAAGACCGGGAGCTGGACTAACTGATATTTAAAGACAAGTATTTAGAAAGTAGTTAGAACTATGTCAACTTACTAAAAGAATACTAGTGGTTTCTTCCTCCAGGGCCTAGGATACCTCTATTTTTGGCTCTTACCCAGGTTTGCAGGGAAAGCCAGTCCTTATTATGGCCTATTCTCCAGCATGCTTCACAGCACCTTCTGGTACTGTCAAACTAGCCAGCAAAGAGGAAGCTTCCAGATTAATTCTAACTTGATTTCTTCATGTCTTGGTATGGAAATATGTGGTGTCTTCAGCAGCAGCATCTTATCATCAGGCTGTGTTGAATGACCAAAATCAATGCCCACATTCTACACTGTTTGGAGGACCTTATGAATCTTTTGGACCAATGGATCCTGTGCACATTTCCCATACCTGCTACTTGGATTTGTATTTAATTACCTATGGCTTCTGTAGGATCATCTCAAGGAAGTTTCTGGAAGGAGTAGCTAAGGCAGTTTCTGCTTTCCCTGTTCTTCCTCTCTCTGTGGAGTCCTGTGTAGATGACTATGTTAAAGCTACTTTGTTTTATTTTTTAAGTGGAATAATAGGTTTCTATGCAGTGGTATCATGAATCCTTGGCTTTGAGTATCTCTCTTCCATGCATCTTCTACACTGTGTTTTACTATCCCTCACCCTTAGACCCTTCCTTTTGCCATTTTGACCTTTGCATCACATAAATTGTCTTATTTCCCCTTCTTTAAGATCATTCCCCACTTTTATAGCTCTTCTTGTCCTAGTTAATAGTCCAATATAATCACGTAAATCTGAAGGTTCAAAGTTCACATCTGCATATAACAAATATCAATATTATAAATATGATTTGTCCCCCACAGGTTCATGTGTTTGAATCTTTAGCCATTTGGGAAGGTCTTGGCACCTTTAGGAGATGAAGCTTCACTAGAGGAAGAAAGTTTCAGGGGGTAGGCCTTGATGTTTGTTAGCCCTGGCTAGGTTAATCTAGTGAGTCTGTTCTTAGAGTATTGCAGTTTTCAGCCTCCTTAATGGATGTGACTTATGTTGCCTCCAGCTTCTGCCAGCCAGCCATGTCTTTTCCACCATAATGGACTATATCTCCTCTTGGAACCATAAGCAGATAAATCTCCCTTAAGTTGCTTGACTTTGATTGGTGTCTCACAGTAACAGAGAATAATAACTGCTACAGAAATTGGTACCAGAGAGGTGGAATGTTGATGTGAGACTATGAATCTAGTACCAGAAAAAGAAGCTGAGAGAAGTTGGTGCTGAGTAGAGAAGTATGGCCATTGTTGTTATAAGGCTTATGTGCCTTTGGAATTGTTTGTTGGGAGAAGTATGGAGAACTTTGGAACACTGTGTTGGGAAAGCATTTGTAGCTTGTAGAAAGAGTCTAAAGGGCCATTCTAGTGAGAGCTTAAATGAGAGTGATACTGTTAGATACAAGCAGTAGAAGCCCAATTTGTGATGGTCCAGAAGGGAGAAGAAACTGTGTTTGGAACTGCAAGAAGGTAAATGGACTGATACATTGGCAGAGAGTTTAAGTTTTGATTACGCTTTGAATGTTTGGTAGAAGTTTCAAGACAATGTAGTCTTGACGGTGTGACATGGCTCCTTTTTAGTGCTCTTCTTCATAGTTGAGAGGAAAAAGAGCAAGGAATCAGGAAGGGACAAAAACTGTGAACTTTGCGAACAACGTAAAAACAAATTTAAAGAGAAGGCAGACAGCATAATGGTGACCAGTGCTAAAAAGATAAACTCCATTAGTGAATCAAAGACTGCTCTCAATTTTGATAAGAGAAGAGGCCCTACTCTGAGGACAAATTCTTCAGGGGAGGTTCCAATCCATAATGATGCAAATTATTTTGGAAGTAAAAGGCTAAAGGGTGCAGTTCTTAAGTAAAGGTCTGTTCCCCCTCTGAAGCAACTGCCTGAGTGAGAAACTGTGCAGAATCAGCACAGATAAACAGACTAGTTGTGATACAAGGAGGCTAATCTCCACCTGACGTTATACCAGAACTTGACAAAGTCATCCCTGTGATCCTGGTTTTAGAAGCATTTAGATGCAAGAGGGAGGAAGTCCTGGATTACTCCTCCAAGGTTTCAGAGAATGGCAGAAACCAGACAGTATATGGTTGGAAGCCTGATGTTCAGAGGCCCAAGAAGGGCAGTTTGTGCAGTTGAGTTAAAGCCTGATTTGCTATTGACAAGTGAAGATGTTAGCGATGCCAGATCCAAAATAGGACATCTGTGAAGGAAAGCTGTATACTCTGGGAGTATACAACCCAAGATAGTGATGTGCTGCATGGGTAACTTTGCTGGAGGGATGAAACAAAACACTTTGGAATTGAGATGATTTCAACAGTAGTTCATGTGTTGGGTTTGGAGCTGCAGGATTTGAAATGTGTCCTGCTGTTTTTTGGTCTCGTTATGGACCAATGCTGGATATGCCCACCATTTCTCCATTTTGGAGTGGGAATGTTTGTTTTGTGCCATTGTAGGTTGAAAGTATGTAACTTGTCTTTGATTTTACAGGAGGATTTGGACTTTAGACCTTTGGACTGTATTAGGGCTACTTCTGTAGACTACATGACTTTTAAATTTGGACTGAGTATGTTTTGCATCATGAGATGACAATGAGCCTGTGGAGGTCAGGGTTGGAATGCCATGGTTTGAAATGTGAGTTGTCCTCCTCAGGCTCATGTTGGGAAGCTTTAGGAGGCACCTTTAGGAGGTGGAGTCTTGCTGGAGGAAGGCAGTCACAGGAGGTGGGTTAAGGTTATTTAGCCTCACCCTGCTTCAGCTAGTGAGTCTGCTCTTGAAATTTTGTGTTTCTCAACTTCTTTGATGGATGCCACCTCCAGCTCCTGCCAGCCAGCCATGCTTCTCCCACCATGAAGGATTGTATCTCCTCTCTGGAACTGTGCCAAATAAATTTCCCTCTTTCCCCTTTAGGTTGTTTGAGTTTACATGACTGTTATAATAACTGAGAAGATTAGCCCTGCAACAGGGTACATGCAGTTTTGGTCTGTTTATGTCACTAGATGTGTTTATCTCCAGTTCTATTCATTTGCTGGTAACATTAATAATTTCATTTTTCTTAAAAGCTGACATATTCAATAATATGTATTTATTAAATTTTTAATTCCCACTTATCAGTTAATGGATATCCAGGCTTATTTCATTTCCTCATTCTGTAACTAGAACATCATTAACATGAATGTCCAAGCATCTCCATAATATATATTTATGCAGTTCTTGGGGAACACACCCAGAAGAGGTATCATTGGATCAAATGATAGTTCTGTGAATTTTCATTTCAACAACTTACATCTATCTTTCTATGAATTACATATTGATTATCTATCTGTCTATCATCACCATCATCATCTATATATCACTTGTCTATCATCTTTTCATCCAGTCATTTTTATGTGTTGCCAATTGATTCCTTAAAGGAAAGGACTAGGCACTCTGGACTGTTCCTACCTCTTCTTATTTTCATTCTTTTTTTTTTAATTTTGTTTATTTGTGTTTCTATGTGTATGTGTCTCTATGTATCAGAAGTCACTGTGTGTGTCTATGAAAGCCCAAGGATGACTTGGGCAATCATCCTAGATTGCTTCTACTTTCTTTTTGTTTCACTCTGGAATTTCCCAGACACTGGGAAGTATAGCCACCTTCATTTCTGGTTGGCATTTTAACTTGGGATCTGGGATCCTAATTCAGGTCCTTTTGCTTTTGAGGCAAACGTAATCCCTATGCCATCTTTCCAGTCTCATTATTTCTCACCCTCTTCCATTTAAATTGTCAAAATTATTTTTAATTTCATCAGTCTCATATTTTGTATTTTGTTTAGTAACCCAAATTAAATTGTGTTTAATATTAATTCCATGTTATATCAGAAAGGTGCTTTGAACAGAATCCTTATTATTTCTTCTATAACCCTAACTTTCCTATACTAATCTCCTAGCTATGGACACACACACACACACACACACACACACACACACACACACACACACGGTAAGAGCTAATATTTCCTTTCTATTTTCTTAGATGAAATGCTGCCTTGTTAGCATTTCTTGGTAACATTTTTAAACAGCAATTTAATAATATCTTCTGGCACTGATAGTTGTGAAGAAATATAAAGCCATCAAAATGTGTGTTCCTTGTGGTTGGCCTGTTCTATTCTGTTAATCGAAATATTCTTATCACTGGTGTTAAAATCTTAACCACCAGAAAGTTGTAAGTCATTATTAAATTTTAAATAGTTAACACACACAAGAAAGTGTTCTTCCTCCCTGGAGCTTCAAATTCTCTTTGTATCAGAGACAAGTTACCTGTCAAGCAATGTGCTCGGATACACGGCTCAGACCCTGGAGATTGAAGACCCCAAAAGTACTTTTTGACTCCATGATGTTGGATTTCTGATGCTATCTGTCCTGTAATTATATAAATCTTGCCATTTCCTTTAGTATTATTTTCTGATGTCAGTATTAGAAAAAATTGCCAATTTTTACTAATTCCAATTCAAAACTCTCTCAACTTACATTATAAATTTTTTCTTTTCTTTTCTGTATAAAATATTTTATAATTGGGGCTGGAGAAGTGGCTCAGGGGTTAAGCCTCTGCCTTACAGGCAGAAGGTCCTGAGTTCGGATCCTAGACCCCATGTATAGACACCGGATGGAAGCAGTGGGTGGCCTGTGTTTCTGGTCCTGGTAGGGCAGAGCCTGTGAATCCCGGGGCAGAGTAAACAAGGAGGAGGTGGAGGCGGTCCATGGTGGTTCCTGAATTCGCTGGTGGTTCTACATACACACACACATACACAAACACACACACACACACATGGAAAATTGAATAAATAAAAAAATTTAAAAATATATTTTATAATCGTCTTTAAGTATATCTAGTGGATTCATATAAAGTTTATCAATGTTTATTGATTGGGAAAAACATATTTCCTTAAGAACTGAGTGAAAAGACATGAGGAATATTATAAATTTACTATGCTCACATACTAGAGATTAAAAGAATAATAAAACAATTTAAGTAACTTAGAATTTTAAAAATGACAAAATTACACCGAAATCCTGTGTCGTGCTTTATTTATTTCTCTGTATATGTGTGTGTGATACAACATGTGCCTGAATCTTAACATTATTTTTCTTTTCATTTTGCTGTTCATATTTATCAATAATCTGGCAAAACCTTGCATCCCTAGCCTGGCTCCCCGTCACTTCATGGAGTGTGAGTCACTCACTTCTGCTCTGTTCTGGGTTGTACCTCACTGGCTGCTGATATCTCACCCCTGCATATCTCTGAGTCAGGGCATTGAGTACAGAAGCAGAACATCTTGAAGAATTGTGGTCTTAGATGCTTGCTTTCACCTTTCTTCTGAATTCTTCACATCCAATGGCTTGGTCCATTCCAGACGGGAGATAATGTGTCTCATCTAGATGCAGTTCGTTCTCCTAAGGCAGGAGTGTTGTGAAAACAGAATGTGTTTTCCTGTTTTCCCACAGGTTATCTACATGCTCTTTCTATCTTCTGTCACTCTCCATCTAAGCTAAAATTTCAAATGAATAATTTTAGTATGATTTCTTTCCTCAGTGCTGTTTCTGAGGTTTAGGAAGTTCTTATGAGAAGAAACTGTCAGAGTGTAGTTTGTGAATGCTCCTTGCTACCCCTTCTCTAGCATCATTGGGAAGTTATAACCTTTGTTTGGTTGGAAGCCTAGTGAAAAGAAGTCAGGGTATTGGAAAATTTGGATCAAGTCTCCTCTTCTTTCTTCTTTCCTCCCAGTCACCATGAGGAAAACGACATCCTTGGACACGGATTCCTGACTCAGACACTAACTTGAATTCCTTAGAAGTCCCTTACTCAATTTTGATGCCTAAGGCATTCTCTATTATTGATGTTATAATTTTGACCACGAGTAAGGGGGTAAGATAAAAGTCAATTGTGTGTGTGTGTGTGTGTGTGTGTGTGTGTGTGTGTGTGTGTGTGTGTCCTTCCTCCCTAGGGCTTCAATTTCTCTCTGTTTCAAGAGTTGTTACCTGTATCAAGCAATGCCTTTGGCTGTATTCATCTCTTGAAGACAATGAGACCTAACAAACATTTGTTTAGTTTTTAAGTATTCAGTATTTTGTTTCAGTAACCAAAACAGTTGACTCACACAGCACCAGATCTTTGTTTCCCTTCTTCAATCTCTCTTCTGACAAGATTGTGATTGGCTCCACACTTTCATACTTGCCGCTGATGCTTTGGAGTTCATCGCATGTATTTTTTATCTTCCATTTATTTAACTGGGTCTTAGGGCCTGCTCATCTCTTCTACTTTCAATGATTAGTTTTCATGGTTCCCTTCATTTAAAACACTTAGAATACCTGCACAGGCAAGAGTTTAACTGGCAAAACTTTCTAATACTTTTCTTGATAAACTATTAAGGAAGTTCTCCTTGAAGACCATGTTGTCAATTGATATGTATTTACAATACTGTTAAAGATTTTAGTAAATGTACCATATCTACATATTTTCTTACACTGTACTGATCTTCCACATCATAAGCTTCATGGAGGCATTGGATGAGTATATTTCTCTTTACATAGCACAGAGCCTATCACAGAAATAGGCACCAATGCATACAAGCTGAAAGAATGAATGAATCTGTAATAAATGCTAAATATTGAAAGTGTGTGATGACACACACCTATAATTCTAGTACTTGAGATACTAAGGCAGGAGGCTCACCAGAGAGTCAAGTCTGGACTATCTGTTTATATCTGTTCTCTCAGCTTCCCAAACACTTCACTTTCTGGTATCATTTCTCAGTCTCAAGCAACACTCCACTCTCCTTACCAATTTCTTACCAGTTCCTGTTCTCTACTGTTGTAAGATATCACTTAATGTAAAGCAACTTAAGGGAGAAAGAGAGATTTGTTCAGCTTGCAGTTCCAGTAGGAAGATACAGTCCTTTATGGCAGAAAAAGCAGGCAGACGCTGGAGAAAACCTAGGTCACATCCATCATGGAAGCTGAGAGCTACACACTGCAAGAGCAGACTAACTAGCTGAAGCAAGGCAGGGCTAACCTACCCCAAGGCCCACCCCATGTGATTGCCTTCCTCCAGCAAGGCTCCACCTTCTAAAAGTGCTGTAACTTTTACAAGCAATTAAAGATTCAAACGCATGAGCCTGTGGGGAAAAATTCATATTTTAAGCCATAACATTTGTAAAAAGCTGAGAGGGAGAAGTAAACATTATTACTGTAAAATAAAGAATACAATTTTTCATTATTTAGTTTATATAGAAATTTTAAATTGAGTTGCTTTTCCTGTACAATATGAAATGAGACATTGGTGTTAAGCATAGCTTTCTGGAGTTTGAGCAATCAGCTGTGATGCTAATTCACGTTATCTCCTGAAAACACCTGGAAATAAGTATCCCAGTGATTGATCAATTTGAAGGAAGGAAATTGCTCTGTTATCTGGAGTTTAAGCAATAAATAATTAAGTGAATTTAAATAGGATATTTGTTCTTTCACAATCTGTCATTTTGACTCTTAAAGTACTCATGCCATGTGACAGCTTCACAGTGCTGAGACAAAATAGCCTACATTAGTGATTTTTTTCACCAGTACAAGGTCATGAAAACTATGCCCTTCCATTGATTAGGTTTCTACTAATACAAGTAACAGAAGGCTGAATTGATGAGTTAATGGATTATATTTATTTAACTGTTATGTATGTATTGATTTAATAAATAAGGATCAGTAGCAACCACTAGATGGATGCTTGTACAGTCTTATCTATGAAAGCATATAGTAGTGGAAACATAACTGAAATGTCCTTACTGAATCAGCCTGTTGAACTGTGACTATGGATCAAGTCAATAAGTAATTCCATGCTCATTTATACCAATGAGCCTTCCATTTCCACTTCATATCTCTCATAAGTGTGGTAAAGACTTAACTAAGACTATTTCCCTAGTAACAGTGAAATCGTGGTCTTAATACTTACATTACATTAGCTTGGTCCATCAATCACCCGGCCAGGATTTTACTCCTCATGGAATCTCACCCATTAAGAATTACACTAATAGATAACAGAGCCTGTGCCTTCTTGTGTCTTGAAGCTCCTTTCTCAGACTGTCTCTTCCCTGAGCAACACTTGAGAAAGAAGCAGAGACTATAGGATTGACAGCTGGTAGTTTGTACGATGTTTGCTCTGAGCTTTAAGGCGAGCTTTGAGTGAAACTCTGTCTCGTTGGTGTTTTTGTTTCCCCATCTAACCAGATCTTCCCTGATACTCTAGGGTCTGAGGGCTCTCCTGCCACATAGCCACTAATGACATAACTTTTGGTTCCTCATCTACATTCTTTATTTTTCTGACAGCTGCCAAGCATCCCTGCTTGTATCTTTTGATTTCCCACTGGTATGTTTGTATTTATGGTTTAAAATAGCCATAAATATTCCCTACTTGTATACACACATCACCACTTATTTGTTTATTTATTCATTTATTTGGAGGAGAAAATAAGCCCATCTCACAAGGCTGTAACAGTAAGAACACTAAAAATGGAGAAAAGTGTGCTGTGAGAATTCCTGGCATGTCAGTTTAACAGCACAGGGCAAAGTCTGAGTGTTTCAGCACAATCTCCATAGAAAGGTTTTTCAAATCAAAGCCTCTCTCTTTGAATAATTATTTATGTGACTTTCTCTCTATTGATGGATGAACATTGATGGATATTGATGGATGTTGGAAAAGGCTCTGCAGGCTGTCAAGGGAAAAGAGTCATCGACAGTCTTACCCAGCTGAGAAGCCCACATGCTTGCAATACCAGCTTGTCTAGCAAGGTAATTTCATTGACGCAGTAACAGCATGACGTCATAAATGCCTCCATTCTTCACCTATAAGCACATCTTGCTTATAATGATACTTAAGAGAATATATGTTAAGTGAACAAAGTGCAGAGAGTAAATGAATGTGGACTGCTCAGCTCTAAGCGGGATATCCAAAATCATGCTCAAACTCAGGGCTCAAGAATCCTCTTAGAAGAGGGAACAGAGAGAGCCTAAAGGTGAGGAGGGGGTCTGGCCACAAGGTATCTTCTGGGTCTTATGTGGATTCTGCAATAATTTCATACTATTTGATCTACTATTTTAATAAAAAAGATCTGTTGCATAACTTCTTGTATGAACTCACTTCAGCTATGTCCAATTCCAGAAGTCCTGTGCAAGATTGAGCCTATCAGCATATTACCACAAAAGGGGCACCACTACTCCTTCAGAGACTAATGAGGGGAGCTACATTCCCCAATAATATACCTCATTGTATATCACCCTTACTCCAGCAAATGTCCAGACACATGCCAATATTGTCAGTCCAGAAGAAACTTTATGGGCCACATACACAAAAGGACATGAAAATAAGAGGGAGATTGATAGAGAAAAGGATTGCAGTGGGAAAAAGAATTAGACTTTTGGACGATGAGGAGTGCAAATGATACAAAACTCACTGTATTCAAAAAACGAAAAGAAATAAAATATATGCAGAACTTTCTAAGCAGTGACAAAAATCAATGACATGCATATAGGTATACATTCATGCATGCATATATGCAGGCATTTATTAAGTAAAATTACTCTAGGAAGGAAATTTTAAGTTTTTTCTCACATTTTTCCTGCTTCTCATGAGTGCTAGATTCATCAGGTTTCTTATAGCTGATGTCCAGTGAGACTTTTGGATATTTCGTAAAGAAGAAGAGCCAATCCATCTTAAAACACGTCTTTGTCTACTGGGTTTCTTTTTTGTTTTGTTTTAATGTGGGACCTGGGATCCGAACTCAGAACCTTCTGCTTGTGAGACAGAGTCACAACCCCTGAGCCATCTCTCCAGGCCCCTTGACTACTGGGTTTCTAATAACCTCATAAATGCTATTGCTCTGATATCTAAGTAATATACTTTCTGCCCACAGGAAAATGAGCAACTATTAAATTGGCATTTGTTAGCTAAATTGCAATACTGACTGCGTAACAACAGTACAAAGTTTTCAACAAATTGGGCTCATTTAAAATCCATTACTTAGCTTTTAATTAGGAAGAGAGATGAGAATAAGACTTCAGTGTTGTCTAATTAAGATGGAACTTTGAAAGAGATAGTCTCACAATAGCTAAGTCTGTAATATTTAGAATATTATATTCACCACTTTACAGCTAATTCTTTTCTTTCAACTAATTCTTTTTTAGTCAAGTTGCTGAGAAATGCAGTGAAATAATCTCATTTTCTTAAATAAGAAGAGCACATTATTATTAGTAACACATAACACTTGGAAATGAGTGAGCCTTCATGATTTAAACTCTGCATATATAGATTGGTACCAAAATCTCAAGCAAATTCTTTTCATTGTGAAAACTAATGCATCATTCTTTTACATTCATTTAAGACTATTTGATCTATGGCTTTCAATAAAATATCTGTTCCATAATTCAATAGCATAAATTTCATATTCACATATTTATATTTGATGAGTATGTATTTCCAAGAAATTCTGTTGAGTTTTCTCCCTTTCTATATCTTTCATCATACACATTCATACTTAAGAAAATATTTCATTCCTTCCTAAGATTTTTTTTCTACTTACTCATCTCTTTGTATTGATAACATGATCGCTAATTTCATGGATTTAAAATTGAATAGGATTTCTTATGATCTCTTCCTTACACCATAAAAAGAATGTTGCCAGGCATTTGCTTCTTGTCCGGTAACATTTTTATGAGGGCTTAGTCAGTTGCATCAGAGTCACTTATGTTATAGTCAAGATGAAGGCTGAATTCGTGAACTACTTACTGCATTTGTGACATAGATCTAACTGACTCTTTTTCTTTCTGGGTCAGATTCAGTAACCACTGGTTATCACATAGTAACATACAGAAAATTATCAATGTGGTTGACCTGTGAGATCACAAATTACAACTTGATAAGTTTTATAAAATTCATCAATCTTATGGACAGTAACATTAAAAATTATCAGTGCCTCACAATCCCCTCTTTTGCTCCCTACTTTCAAAAAGAAAGTAGTCATTCTTCTGACTTCTAACATCAGATATTTCTGTCACATTTTTGAATTTTGTATGAATGAAACAAAAACAGATGAATAAGAAAGATGGTTTCTTTCCTCAGCATCATCTGTGACATGAGGTATGGTGTTACACAATTATTATTAGTTCATAGTTTCCATCACTCCCTGTTAATCCATCCTAAGGATACATCCTAGTATCTTTTTATGATGGTCATTTTTTCCCCACTATTATTATACCTCACCCTCTCCCACTCTCTGAGAATGTTCTTCTTTCCAAAACGTTTTCCTTCCATGTCCTTTCTGTAACATCGTAGAAGAGGGGATGGAAAAAAATGTAAGAACTACATTGAGGGGAGGGACAGTACTCCCAAACTCTTATATCAGTGAACTCATTCTTACTCTTAAAGTTAGTGCTCACTATATGTATCCAAGATCAAAGAATAGTTACTGTGTTTATAAAACAGAGTGAATATTAAACCTCACATATAGAAGTATCCATTATCTTTTGTAAATATAGTATTTTTCTCTCTAAACCTATAAAATTCCATACCATGCACTACAAAGACTATTTTCCCCATCCCACTGTGGTTTCTGTTTGTAAAACAGATGAATTTGTATAAGAATGCCTTGTTCAATTCTATTCTTCCTTAGCATTTTCTTTAAAATTCTTGCTCTTTTGCATTTCTTCATAAGCTTATGGATTAGCTTGAGATTTTCTACAAACACATACCAACCGGAGTCTTCCAAAACATTGTGATTCCATCCAATGCATAAAGAAGTTTGGAGCAAAATATTCATTTGAGGATGAGCATCATTTCTTTAAGGGAGATTTATTCAACTTATAGTTCCAGAGAGGAAAAATAGTCCTTTCATGGCAGAAACAGCATGGCTGGTGGCAGAAGATAGAGGCAGGCTAAGTCACTACAGACATCTTGGAAGCTAAGAGCAGCAAGACTCCTTGCTGCAAAACAGACTTCTCCAGAAGATAGGGTGGGATTAATCCACCTCTATGCCCACCCCTGTGACCACCTTCCTCCAGCAAGGCTCCACCTCTCAAAAGTGCCAGGAATGCATGAGACTGTGGGGGACACATTTCAAACTATGATACTCCACCCCTGGCCCACACAGACTCTTGCCAACTCATTATGCAAACCATACTCATTCCAACTGTAAAAATCTTCATAGACAACATCAGTAATCCCAACACAGTCCCAAAATCCAAAGCTTCTTGTAAAGTCAAAAAACAAGTTACATATTTCCAGCATACAATGGCACAGAATGAACATTCCCATTCCAAAAGGAAGGAAATGTGGGCATATCCAGGAAATATTCGTCCATAACAGACCAAAAACAAGGAGGACAAACTCCAAATCCTGCAGCTCCAAGTCCAGCAGGTAAGCCTCTTGTTGAAATTATCTCAGTTCCAAAGGGCTTTGCTTCCACCCTTCCAACACAACTGTCCATAGAACAACACATCACTCTCTTGGGCTGAATCCTCTCAGGGTGTACAATTCTCCTAGGCAGATGTCCCACATTGTCTCTGACATCTATAACATCATCACTTCTCAGTGGCAAACCATGGCACAAACTGCCATTCTTGGATATCTAAACTGCAGGGTTTCTGTCACATGCTGCTTGGATTCCACAATTCTCTGAAACCTTGGAGGAGGAATAAATGACCTCCTCTATCCTGCATTTTTGATGCCTCTAAAACCAGACTTGGAGGCTAAGAGCAGCAAGACTCCTTACTGAAATACAAAGCCACCACATGGGTGACTTTACCAAGACTGGCCCCCTGGAATCACAGTAGCTCAGTTTCTCTATGCTGACTGTAAGAAAAATCACTTTTACTCCTGGAAAGTTGCTTTAGGGGAGAAACAAACCCTTGCTGTGGTACTCCAACCTTTAGCGCATTCCTTCCAAAAAGGATTTGCCTTCTTATGGGTAGGAGGCTTCTCTGAAAATCTTACTTTCAAGGTAGGGCCTTTCCTCTCATTCAAATAAAAAGCTGGCTTTGATTTGCTAGTGAAACTAATCTTTTTAACAGCCAAAATTTTTGTTCTCTGCTTCTTCCTGGTTCAAATATTTAAGTTTGCTATTGCATTTTTCCTCATCAGAAATCAGAATTATTGCTTCTTTCTGCTTCATAAATCTGAAGAAGAGAACTAAAACATATCCATATCACATTGTCAAGACTACATTGCTCTGGAATTTTCTCCACCAAACACTTTAGTTTAACCTCAGACAAGCATTCAGGACAAGGGCAAAACTTCACTAAACTCTCTGCCAACACATGGCTCCATTTGTCTTTTGTCCACTTCCAAACACAGACTCTGTTCCCCTCTGGACCATCACAAGCTGGGCTTCCACTGCCTGAGTCTCTTACAGCAATATCCCACTTCTCAGTACCAATTTTTTTACTGGTTACTTATTTCTGTTGCTGTGGGAAAGCATCCAAAGTCAAGCAACTTAAGGGAGAAAGGGAGATTTATTCAACTTATGGTTCCAGAGAAGAGAAGCAGTACTTTCATGGCAAAAGTGGCATGGCTGGTGGCATCTTGGAGGCTGAGAGCATCAAGACTCCTTACTGACAACCAGACTTCTCCCAAACATCATTTTTGAATTAACTCAGATATGACTGTCTGTGAAGATGATCTGTACACAGTTTTCTCTATAGAGTTCCCTTAAAATTCTCAAGAGATAATTCCTTTTTCTCAAATGATTTTTAAATTTTCTATAAATGCTATCTATCATTTGGGCTTTAATTTTATAGCTCTTGGACTAATAAGAATTAAATTATTTCATAATTTATTTTAACCCAAGAACTTTCCAAATTTACATATTAGTTTAAAGTGATAACTTCAAGTAAATTTGAATGTTTTAACATGATATTATTCTCTTAGTATATGGTGCCATTATTGCTTTATGGTCCTTATACATATACGTATACATATGTATATACATTTTTATTGATCATTAAATGTGATTTATTGACAATAAAAGACAAACTTGTCTAGTGGTTTATCTCAGAAGATAAATGATATGTTATGTGTACTCATGCAATATCGTAAATAACGTTTATCAGACTAAATATTCCCTTCTTCTTCAAAGTAGGTAAACCATTCTACTGACTCAAAAAGACAAAGTTTATCAAAAAAGAACGCTGCTAATGATATGAGAGGGCAGAGAAATGAAGGGATTTAAGGGGTTTAAAACTTTAGAGAGAGTGATGAGAAGATGGTTCATTTGTTAAAGTATTTGTCTTCCCAGCAAAAGCACCTGAGTTTGCATCCTCAGATCCCACATAAAAGTTCCAAGTGTCTGTGACAGACTGCCTGTAATTCCAGCTCTAAAAAGTGAAACCTAAGAATCCACAGAGAAATCTGACTATCCATACTAAGCCTAATTGTGTGTTCTGGACTTAAACAGAGACCCAGACTAACAATATTATACTTGTAAGGGCAACTGAGGATGATTCCCAATATGGTCATGTGTTTCCACAGACACAGATACACTCATGTGCATACACTTGCACACACATGTATACCCAAATGCAAATACATATACGCATGCACACTCACACATGCATACATGCATGCATGTACCCCAGGCGTACATATAAAAAAATAGGGAGAAAGTATGTTCCAAGGTGAAGGAAGATCTGCAGCTGCCTTTTCCAAATTGCATTGGCCAGTTCAGCACTAGCAAAAGTTGAAAACCCTGGTCTGACCAACCTAGGCTTTGCTATCTCTGTGGAAAAGAGAAGTCAGTAGAGTTTTGAACATCCACACAAGAATGCAAAGATACATGATTACGGACCTGCCATGACTAAAATACTGGCTTCCTTCACCTCGAATTGTTGTTTGTGCTATAATTTCTAAAGCTGCCTTAGTCAAGAACTAATCCAAAATATTCCTGAAAATTCAACTAAATCTATTACTACTTCTGAGGGTTAGAAATGCAAAGACAGCTTCGCCCAAAATATGAGATCTAATTTTTTCTAAAGGCCTTAAGGAGCAAAGATGAACCAGATGGAGAAGATGAGTTATAGAAACGATACCATTTTGTCACATTACTAATCTCTGACTGGAAATGACTAGCTGCACAGTTATTCACTCATAGAAGTCTAAGCAAACCCTGCCAAACCTCACATCTATAGACTTAAGAAATTAAGTTCAAAATTAGAAGAGCTATGTGGCAGGAATATTAAACTGAAATTCAGACCAAATACATATATATGTATATCTGCAAACCAACAATTGAATAGGTTTAATAAATGAAAGTTCAAAATGATTAAGATTAAAATAGCAAAGAAACATAGATAAAGAAGAGGATATGGGTTAACAATGAATACTTTCAACAGAAGATTCACATCTATAAGTATATTTAGAGTAATAATCTTAAAAATATTAATCACATTTTCAATATTTTTAAAAATTACTGTTTGGAAGTTCTCGACAATTTGAAGCTGAATAGAACTTCAAAGATGATTTATCTTTATCATCTTCATTTTAACTCAACAGTCTCAAGAGGGTCTGAAGATTTGCCCAGGGAAGATGATGACTGGATTTCAAATTCATTTTATATATGAATACCCTGCTAATAGTTTTCTAACAAACATGACCCAATTAGTCAGAAGAAAGACATATTTTCTTCATTATTCTGCAAAAATATTCACCTGCACACATAAAATAAGGAAGAGGAGGCTTTGGGGAAACAGTTTCTTGTGGTTTTTATTCAATTTGTTAAAACTGACCTAAACTAAACCTATCACCGTATTTTCAAATAGCCCTTGGAATCTCCAACTGTATTCTCCTTCCATTAGATTTGTGCCGTCAATACTAAGCTTTCAGCAATATGAATTTGTTCATACATTAAATATGGCTAATTTCCTATTATCTTTACAGACAAATAGAAGTGGTTTTGTACAAGATGAGGAATGTTTCATTTCCTAAAACATTTGTTATTAAACCTTCCACAGATTTACCTCATAGTCACAGGACTCAGAACACTGCCTCACATAATATTGCATGTTCATTATTGCCTTAAACTCCCCATATTACATTATATCAATGAAATATTCGAATGTTTAATTGCTACTTAGGAACTATCTCTATATGCATGCCAATTTTTAATGAATTGTTCATTGAAAAAGCAGATCCACAAGACATGTAATGCTAGTACAGTCACAATTTCCGCTACTACATTATTATGTAGTTTATGACTAGCAATTTTGCACAGTTGGAGTAAATATATTTTGCATTTGAACTGGTGATTTATAGATCCTGTTTGAGTTTATTGAAAACTCTGAATACCATTTTGAGCTACTTGAGAATAATATGTGTTTCTCTTTTAACAATGCCACCAAGTCAACATTTACTTAAAATAAATAAAGTACTCAAAATTGATTGCAACATGGCTGTTACAAGATGAACATAGAACAGTTGTGATCACCTGCATGAAGCGTGTGTGTGTGTGTGAGAGAGAGAGCGAGAGAGAGAGAGAGACAGAGACAGAGAGAGAGAGAGACAGAGACAGAGAGAGAGACAGAGATAAAGAAAGGACAGCTAGTTGGGAAGAAAAAAGTGGTCAATAGAGATAGGAAGATTGATAAAGTTCATAAGGAATGGAATATGAGCAAAGACATTGCTTGTAAGAAACTGTCAAAATAAAAAATATTAAAAACATAAGTTTGTAAAAAAAAAAAGAGATACCAGTAACTTTGTTATGCTGTGCATAAGAACATTAAGCATGATGATTTTAGCTTATTTCAAAAATTAATATAAAGATTGAAGACTGAATCATGGAATATTCTGAAAATACAGAGAACACTGCAGTACATGACAAGAGAGAGGCACACACTATTCTATTTGAAGTGAATATTATTTATGAAAGCATAGTTAGCTAGGAGATGGTGACCAGAAAAAAACTGTCCAAATCAGACATTTTCAGACATATATGACTTCCTGGATATTGAGAGTTTTTAATTTTTTTCTCTTGATGCATTGGGTGATAACCAAGATGGGTCCATCAAAGCACTACGGTTCTGAGACTAAACACCAGTAGTAAGTGCTACAGTAAGTCACCAAACTTCTTCATGTATATGGCACTGAAGGTTGTATTAGCTTTTATTTCCAAGCTTAACATTGAAATTATTATACATGAGCTCCTACTATACGAAAGTATAACATGTGATACATGTTCTGTAAATAATTGCTGTCATGTTTTGATTGTGAAATGTCCACCACGCTCATGTATTTGCAAAGTTAGGGAATTAGTGGCACTGTTTTGGAAAGGTTGTGGAACCGTCTGGAGATGGAGTTATGTTGGAGGAAGTAAGTCACTGGAGAAGGCTACGTGGTTTGACAAATTGGCCCCACTGTCTGTTCTCGTCTTGCTCTTTCTCTCTCTTTCCTTTTTTCTTTCTTTTCATTTTGTTTTAAGGCACATATCTGGTCTCCAGGTTTCTTATTTCTTTTATGTATTTTCTTTACAGAAGGAGAGGAGAGAGAGAGAGAGAGACAGAGAAAGAGAGAATCACAGAACATAGATTGAGGTCACTGAACAACATTCAGAAGTCAGGTTTATCCTTCTACCATTTGGGCTTCCAGATATCTTACTCACGTCATCACATTTGTAAGAAGGTGCCTTATCAGCTAAACTAGCTCCCTGGGCCTCTCTGTGCTTTCTTACTAGGACCACACTTCAATTGCTGGAGTCACAACAACAAAAGAGTGAAAAACTTACTCATTGAATAACAAGTAGTTCAAAATGCATTACAGACCCATCTCCAGATAGAGAAGGAGGAATTTCAGTCACTATAGAAATCCCTCAGGATTATAACATGATAAAATTATAAATAAAATAGGAAGCATGACCCTAACAGAGGTCTTAGTTCTCTATGCTATAATGAGATTCAACCGATCAAATATTAACAGTGAAAACTTAAGAAAAATCTTGAAAAATGCTGCATAGAAAAAAAAATCTTCAGAACTGTGTGATTAACTCAATGTTGGTTACAAAAACCATATGCCAGGACTAGGGAAGTGGCTTAGTGAGTAAACTACCTGTCACCCAAGCCCTAGGACATGAATTCAAGTTGTCACAATCTATGTAATGCCAAGTACGATAGCCTATGTCTATAATTCCACCATTTCTATGTCAAAATGGGAGGCAGAAATAGGTGAGTCCTGGACATTTATGGGTCTAGTAACCTGGTATCAGTTGTCATAAACAGCAGAAGTAAGGCAGGTTCTTTGATCTCCACACATATGCTTGGCATGTGTATGCCCATGCATGCACATATAAATATACATGCACACACAAAAGCACACACACACACACACACACACACACACACACACACACACACACAATAAGTAAATAAACCAAGGAATCCATCCCTCTCACTGTGTATGGAAAGAAGGTATATTTTGAAATAATGCAAAGAATTATTGATAACTTAATATGATAAGAACAATTCCAGATAAGTTTATAAACAATGACTTAAAAGATAGCATTGGTTGATCATGGAAATTTGGGAGAAGGGAAAAGTCAGATAGAGCCAGTTTGCAAATACACAACTGGATCCTTTAGACATATTCTTGTAGACATATTGAAATGTGAATTTCAGACTGTCAATAGAACCACCTGGATTACCGTGAACCTTCCACAACCAACTGAGTAGTTTTCAGAGACCATTTTCCTTCTGAAATGAACCCCACCTGAAACTCATAGAAATAGAGAATTCAATATTCACTTATTAATAATGCTACCATTTAAAAGCTTTTCACACTTATGAAAGTTATGTTTAAAAGAAAGTCAAAATACATCAAAATTCCTATGCTTGTTTCAAACAAAACGTGTGCAGTGATAGAACTTTAAAAACAGAAGGAATGTGAGAAATAATTTTAGCCAAAAACCCTCTCCATGTTGAGAATTATCTTTTCCTCAAGCTTTCAGGACTATCAATAGTGATGAACATTTAACTTCTTAAAGTCAATAGTGAATGGGTCAACTCAGAACCTCTCCCTTTTTCGATATCTGTATTCTAATTGTAGTTACTTATAATCAAACACATATATACTAAGAAGTTAATTTCATGTCAAAGCTAGGATATAAAAGGAGTGTAGGTAGAGTCAACCAGAGAGAATGCTTGAATGAGAATGCCAGGAACTGCAATGTGAAATTTTTGAAAAAGGTTGTCAGGACAGACAAAGTTTACTGGGGATGTCTGAGAAAGTGAGACTGGAAGATGACTGAGACACAAGAAAATATTTGGGAAAGAATCCTTTTGATTGTTGACATTTTTGGGGGGCACAGTTAAGAATCACGTTAGATTTTTTTCTCCAGTCTAAGCTAAGGAGAATGTTGTGTAACAATCTAAAACATCCCACTTGCAGGAAGTCTCAACAAGTAAACAGCTCTTCAGATTCATGAACTTTGGGGGGAAACAAGCTTTGGGGGGACGTAAACAGCTGATGGGTGAGGAGATTCTCCTGCCAATCAAACAGATAAAGACTGCCAGGCAGTGTAGGCAGTTGGAAGGCAACTCCAGAACATGAAGAAGTTGGAAGGGACTCTCTAGCAAGTCACACAACAGAGTTCCAGGGTTCCAGCTTCAGCAAGTCTCATCCATACTGGGGATGGGCTCTGAGGAGCACGTACCTACCCTTCAACTTGTTGCTGCTTCTGTAAGTAACCCTTTCCCCATTCCTGTAAATATTCACTAAACTCATTAGTTTATCAAATATCTTTCTGGAGTGGAAAAACAGTTTTGTGTCATTTCCCTAAGCAAAGTGTTCACTCAATATTTTCTAAGTTACTGGCCCCATTAACATGATGCTTGATGAAGAGGATTTCACCTTCCATCACGTTTTGGACATGAACACTACTGACATGCAGGGAGCAGCATTGCCATGGGAATGTAGACAGTCACATTCAGCGGGACCAATTGTTAGAATCGTCTACATGTGCTTACCTGAACTCTTCATCCGCTTCACCTCGTTCTGGCATGTGACACCACTTAATCTGGAATTATTCCTTATACATTTTTCCTTCAAATTAAAAATCCCCATTTCTCATAAATGTTCCTCCAAACACAAATTATAGATTCTTGAAGAACCTGAGGATTCTTTCTGTCAGGTGTCAAACTGAAATTAAAAGGATGATGCAGCTCAAAATGGTATTATACAAAGATCCTTTTCAGATGCTATCACACCAGGAAAGAATTTGGGAATTCTATACCTTTGCAAATCTTTGCATCCCTTTTCTCTAGGGCATATTATATATGATCTACATGGTAGAAAGTTGGAGGGTTTTTTTTTTTGGGCAGGGCAAGTGTGTGTGTGTGTGTGTGTGTGTGTGTGTGTGTGTGTTTGTGTCTGTGTGTGGTTGGGGTGTATGCAGAAGAGAGCATTTAACTATGTGTGCCTATGGAGGCTCAAAGATGACATCACAAATCATTCTGGATTGTTCTACCTCCTTATTGCTTTGCTCTGGGGTTTCCTAGGAATCACCTTTCAGGACTGGAATTGTAGGTTAACCTCCATTTACACTCAGTGTATTGGTGTGGAATTTGGTATACAAGCCCAGGTAATTTAGTTTACAAGGCATACAGCAACACCTATCTGACCCAGATCTCAGTCCTAGTCAGTAGTGATTCTCATTTTCAGCATTATTATTACTCTTATTTCTTTCTACGTGTTTTGCCATCTGTTGCACTTACTGTGCATGATTACAACAAAATGGTTTACAGGAACAGAGAATGTAATTTTGCTTACAATTGTCTGTTCACAGTTTCTGTTGAGTTTGTTATACTAATACCAGGAGTCAAAAGAATCAAATCCATGGGAATTCTGAGAGAGGGGCGAAAACCACTCATCAGACAGTATGTATGTCCAAAGAATGCCAACTTCTTTAAGCAGATTTCTCCAAGTTATCCACCTGCTCAGGGACTTAGGTCATGTGTTTCCCCATCGATTAGACAGTCTTCTGCAGGCCTGCTCAGGGTTTAACTTAAATATTAATTCTTCATCACTGCACCCAGAGCAGACCTTCAATTGTCAAGTTAACACCTTTATCTAACCATGAGACCATCTGCTTTCAAAACAGCTTCAGTTGATACTTTAGGCATTAGTAATCCTACTTCTCTTCCCATCTCAATCTATCTATCATAGGTAAACCATCTTTAAAAAACTCTATACAGAGTGTTTTCATTATGTTTAAATTCCCTAGTGTGTAACTTCATATATTATTACATATTAGTTATTGCATACTTTTGTTGAGTTAATGCATAGAATGTTTCTTGAGTCTCTCATCCCATTCTCATGTCTCTTTTTTGGCAACTCTAGCAATTGCTCTGTATTCTCTCTGACAGCCCAGTTGGTCAAGCCATTTCTGTAGAAATAACCTTTACAGAATCCTCTATTTTCCCACCATCTGGGCCTGGTTCATGTCAGGTGACATGCTTGGATGCTGTCATCTTTTCATTTTGGCAATTCTCTCTCTTTCTTAGGTAAACTTTTGTACTCCCTCAATTTACTTTTCCTTATTTCTTTCACTTTAGCATACTTTCCAGTAGCTTTTTTTAAATGCAAGAGTTATACAGCTCGGGGGAGGGTTGCATATTTGGTCACTTCATTTTTTCAAGGGTCAAAGGACAGAGAATCCTATGCTGAGCAGAGTTTCCCACATAATTTTACCGACAGTGATACAGTGTCTTCTGACACTGATGTTGAGTTTCCATGTTATATGTATACATGTTTGTATGTATGTCATATGTATGTAGGTATATACACAAAGGCCAGAGGAGGATATCTGGTGACCTGTTCTTTCTCTTCCATATTCTCATGATAAGGGGCCAATTACTGAATATGAAGGTAGAATGGAGATCAAGAACCCCAATGATGTTTTTTTTTCTACCTCTGAACTGAAGAAAATACCCTGGAGAACACCTAATAATTTCAAATGTTGTAGGTTTTTTTGTTAAACTTGTAGTCTATTTGTGTCCACTTGGTTTCTTTCATTGCTAAATGCCAGAGTTTGATTTGATAGTTGTGTGTGTGTGTGTGTGTGTGTGTGTGTGTGTGTGTGTGTGTGAAGTTGACATAAAGATCTTTTTCCATCACTCTACTCCTTTACTGTTAAAATTCTCTGTTGAAGCAGAGTTTTCCAATGAGCTACATAAGCTAGACACATTGCTCTGGAAATTTCCTTGTTTTTATCTCCTGAGATCTGGGATTATAGGCAGCCATCATACCTACTGGGATCTTATTGGATTCTGATGATCTGAATTTTCATCCTCAAGTGACGGCCATATCCATTTAGCCATCTCCCCAGCAACTGATGTTTCTAAATGCTTAGCACAGTCTATTGTCATATTACTGTGAATGTATCTGGTCACCTTTAAATGTTTATCATGTATTTCTCCACCTACCTGTTAGTTTTCACACTCAGAGCAGTCATTTTGCTCTATGTATCATCTGTCACAAATGTGTCATTTAGCTATCATAAATATATCACTTATCATCTATGTTTATCTGTCTATCTATCTGTCTGTCTATCTATATATGTATCTATATATCTATCTATCCTTATATTTCTCAGAGATCTCTCCTACTTTGTTACAGCTAGCTAGCTTCAGACATGAAAGTATTCTCCTCTGTCTAAGCCTGAAACAACCTATCATTACAACAAAATGGAAAGATGACAGATAGGTGGACAGACAGACAGACAGACCAACAGACAGATAATGTATAGTGCATGTGTATTTACTTTTGAAGATGACATTTGAATTTTTCAAATATTTTCCACAAATATTTTTCTAATGTTTAGTACAAATATTGTTTTGTAATTTGATTGTATTTAAAGATAACTACTATTTGATTGCCAAATGCAGGTGACTGAGTCATAACTTAAAAGAATCCTAAAATTTCAAATAAATTTGAATTGCCATTCAGAAACATTAAACCATAGCAGTTGATTGTCTCAGATGAGTTTCATCCCTGAAACCTTCACAGTTTGGGTGGGAATATCCTTCAAACGTCATACATTCGGTTTCAGCCCCAACCCAAACCTCTGTGTTGCACCTACGATGATGCTCTAGAGTACTCTGCTATTCACAATTAACTCCTGCCCACAAAATCAGCCACGGTGTTCTCAGACTAGAGCAAATGAGTTCTAGGTTAAAGTGCTTCTCTCTCTTCTCATTCCTGCACTTCCTCTTTTCCTTTTGTCCTGTTCTCCCACACAGATCTTGAAAAGAAACAGAGTACCAGGATGAATTGAAGTTCAAGGAGCACACTTAGCAACAGGATCCTGACAACAAAATACTACTTTGAAACTGCAGGATATTTTATAATCTCAAATTTGCTCATTCCCATCATCCCCAAGGGGACAGAGCACATATTATTATTCCATTAAGGAAATGAAGACTAAAGGAGCCAAACCCTGTTCTCTCCAGCTCCTGCTCCATTCCCATGTTCTAAAACTTTCTCTGCATAAATAATCCTCCAACTTTTCTGGTTAAAACCTTGTGACCTTCTGAAGCTTCTCAAAGGTCAAGCTTGTAAGGACCTCTAATGGGCAATCTATGCGGTTCCCATTTGTATCCTCATTGAGAAACAAATTCACTCATCTCCCCTCCCCAGTGATACATTAGAGGTTTGTCTCACATTATGCTTGGGAAAAAATATGCTTGGTGTTGAAAACGGCTGAATGCAAGTCTCCTATTAAAACTTTCTCCATGAAGACAGTATGTGCTCCAAATTTCTTTTTCCTAGAAACCACCCAAATGAACAGAAAATAAAACAATGAGAAACAGTGAAATGCCAAAGCAAAATTTAGGTTAATGTACTGATATTTTCCAGTGACTACAATGTAGAAGAGAAACATTGAAGGATTCCAGATTTTTTTTTGTATTTATGTGATAGTGCAAGCTAAATATGCTTCATAGACATTGTAACTCAAAGGTACCCAAGGTCACAGGACGTGACTTATTGTTGCTGTCATTCATGCCTGTGGCTTTGTGATGCATACATCATATATGTGCATGTGTGTATGCCTGTGTTCAGATGCCTGAAGTGAAGTTATCTTCAAGTGTTTTCTTTCACGGCTTTCACAGTTTTTATTAATGAAGTATGGTCTGTGTTGAAGTCATGCAAGTAAACGTGGTGTGTGTTGCATTGGTCAAGGGAAGTGCACAAGAGATCATCTAACTCTGACCAGTCAGGATGCAGCCCAGAGCAGGGCAGGAAAAGCAAAACCGAAAACAACAACAAACCATAATTTAGAACACCTACATTAATCACCTGGAACCAGACCAGCCAAATCTCTCTCCATCCTAAAACTCAGAGAACCTTGTGAGTGAGAAGGTGGCAAGACTGTAAGAGCCTAAAGATGGGGAGAACCAACCATATGCAAGATATTCCATACAAGTTAGGGCTGCAACAGCCAGAATTGAACTTTGCCTGACCTGCACAATGGCTGACATGTCAATGACCCCCTCCCAAATTTTAGCATGGATCACAGGGGAGAAGGCTCCAGGCAGTAGGATCCTTAGAGGGAAGGGATTAAACAGTCATAATAGAGTTCCCATATTAAGGGGGAGCCCAAGAATGGGTGTCTGGGCTATGCCACTGAGTCCTGAACCCTCACTAGGGTTGAGGACTAAGAGGGAAGTTTGGTGTTCACACAAAAGGATGCTCCAGGGGATGGGAGGGAGGAAGAAGGAGGCATTGGAAGAGGCAAAGAAAGGGAAGGGCGTGAAAGGAAAGGGAGAAGGGGGGACGACTGGGGAAGGGAGGAGAGAGGGAGAGGAAGTGGGTACCTATTGAGCCTGTATGATTAGGAACAAAATAAAATGTGGGAGAAAAAAAACAGTGAAAAGGACTCAAAGAACTGAATTTGAAAACTGAATATGAAGTGGATCTGAGTAAATAAAATCTAAAATCATTAACACTGGTTTTCTGTGATAGATTGAATCAGCCCAAAGAATGATTTCAATAACAGGACTTCTTGTCTATAATTATATCACTGACTGATACAAAGCAAAAAAAAAAAAAAAAAAAAAAAAAAAGTCAAGGCCTTACCTTGGGTTTCACACAGCTGATTTTCTATCTATCGAAACTCCATGGGAAATTCTATAAGAGCTGGAAGAGTTTGTCCTCCTTATCTAATAGCACCAGGCACAAGAGCACTGCAATTTGAGCAATCTTGATGGACCCTCCAGCTCTCTGTGTTGATTAAAGTGAAAGCTTGCCTCATGTTCTAGCAACTGCTCAGGTGCATGCCATGAAAGGCAATACAGATGAACTCAGTGTGCCACTCATTAGAAAAGACATGAAACTAGGAAGGAAACTGACACGGAAGAGGAAGGGTTATAGAAGGAAGAGGCGGGGGGGGGGGGGATGAAAACTGGGGATTAAGATGTGAAAATAGCATAAATCACTGCATTCACATGAAACACTAAAAGAATTAAAAAATGAAATATTTTAAATTTCAAAAGAAATAAATCTGAAATAACTTTAAAACTCAGTTTTTGTAACTTCTTTTAAGATAATTAGCAAGTGAGAGAAAATATTGTAAAATTCATGAGGCACATTTGTCCTCTGGGCTGCATCTAATTACCCTAATGTTGATCATTCAAAAATCAGGATATTGACTGTCTTCCTAGTCTATTTTAACCTATGACAACCAGCTAATCAAGCTATCTTGGTTTTCACGACCTTGGCATACTTGATGTGTTTTGTAATATAGAAAAATATTCTCAGTTTGGGTTCCTCCTGCCCGCCTGCCCGCCCGAGAGGGGACTCCCTCCCGGTCAGTCGGTCCTCCACCCCAGGTGAGTTGCCCAGCCCCCAGGTCGCCCCTTGTCTCAGCTCCTCCCACCAGCCAGCCAGGGCAACACCCAGGCTGCTGCCTCCAGTTTGCCTGAGCCCCTTTGTTCCTCCCACCCGCCTGCCCGCCGGGACAGGACTTGCTCTGGTTCCTCCATCCCTGGAGCCTGGATGGACCACTAAGCCAAGTCCCAGGTCCCACGTGAAGAGTTCTGCCATCACCACCAGCCCCTCCCCCCCAACCCACCGGGGACCCCCGCTTGTGGTCCACGGAGGTCACACTGCTACTCAGAATTCAACAGAATCCAAAGAAAACCCAAGCAAAGCTTTAAGGGACAAAGGCCATTTATTTGAAGTCTTCTAAAATCATCCTATCACATGGGAGAGATTCTTCACATCCAGCCCAAAGATAAGTAAATCTCTTTCTTTCACCATACTGCTCCTTTTAAGTATTAATCACTGTAGATTAACTTTTCCACACAGCCACCCCTAAAATATACACAATTCCAGGGATTATACCACTCACCCTCACATATCACCAAGATACTAAATCATAAAAGTACACTACCATACTAATATTCACCCCCTGCCTACTTAACCTGACTTAACTGATGTACTAACAGCCTAATAGCCTCATCTAGAAAATAATACTAATAGCAGACAAATGAACCCAACTATAAGCCAAGCACTAGTAATAACTGCCCGAGAGTAGTTATATCAACTAAATCAGTTCAGTCAAAAACACACAGAAACTGAAAGGTCATAAGAGACAAAACGACAATGCCCAAGTCAAAGTGCAGATCCATGAGAAACAAAACCCAGGAAGACAAATCTCCCATCAAAAGAATTAACTCCATAATGATGGATTCCAAACAGAACAAATTCACAAGTAATAGCCAAGAAAGCCAGACCCAAGATAATGACTTTCAAAGTATGATTATTACCATGATTAATACTATGAAAGAAGAAATCTGGGAGGAGTTAAACAACCACATCAACCATTTTGAACAGGAACACAACAGATACTTGGAGGAGTTGAGAAAACCAGTTCAATAAACAAAAATAGACATAGAGCAGTTAAAATATTCTCAGGCAGAGTTTAAAATCTAACTAAAAGACAAGTTATCTTCAACCCAAAACTCAACAGAGAGTCTTATCAGTAGAACTAACAAAACAGAAAATAGAATTTCAGATCTTGAAGACAAAGTGGGAGTACTAACCAGCTCAATGGAAGAAGTTCTTAAAGCCAAAAAGATACTTTTAGAGGAATATTCAAGAGCTATGGGACACCCTAAAGAAGTCTAACATGTGTATTCATGGAATACCAGAGCAAGAATCCCAAAATATCACACCTGAGAAAATTTTCAAATTATCATAAATGAAAACTTCCTTAAACCAAAGAATGAGAGGCCCATCCTAATATGAGATGCATTCTGCACCCCAAACAGATATGACCGAAATAGAAAATCGCCATGGCAAATAATAGTCAAAACACTCCAAATTCAAGACAAAGAAAAGGTGCTGAGAGGTTCAAGGGAAAAAAAAAGTCACTTTTAAAGGTAAACCTATGAAAATAACAAATGACTTCTCAATGGAAACAGTAAAAGCAAGAAGAGCTTGGAGAGATGTACTTCAAGTATTAAATGAGCAAAAATGTCAACCCAGACTGAAATACCTGGCAAAACTATGAGGGAGAAAGAAAAGTTTTTCCAGCACAAAGACAACTTGAAGGGATACATGTCCACCAAACCAGGCCTTCAAAAAATGCTATAAAAGATACTCAAGCTTGAAGAAAAAAACAAGCATATCCAGGAGGACAGAAGGGAAATATAATACCACCAAAATATAAATGTCAAAAACAATACACATACAAAAATCCACTAACCATAAAAAATGTACAGAATTAAAAATAATTTCTCCATTATAACATTAAATGTCAATGGTATTAACTCACCGATCAAGAGACACAGATTACAAACTTGGATTAAAAACCACAACCCATCAATCTGCTGCCTTCAGGAAACTCGTCTCACCAAAAAAGATAGGCACATCCTAAAAATAAAAGGCTGGTCCAAAATTCTGTAAGCTAATGGAACCAGGAAACAGGAGGGGGTAGCCATTATGCTTTTGGACAAAGTGTACATCAAACCAAAAAAAAAAAAACATAAGAGACACAGATGGATACTACATTTTAGTCACAGGTACAATTCACCAGGAAGACTTCACATTACTGAACATATATGCACCTAATACGGGCCCCTCCACATTTATTAAGCAAACTCTTCAGCGTCTAAAGCAAGAAATCAACCCCCAAACAATAATTCTTGGGGATTTAAACACCGCCCTCTCAGCATGGGATAGATCAACAGGTAAAAAACTTAACAGAGACACTTTGAAGCTTAATCAAACCCTTACTGAAATGGACTTTATAGATCTCTACAGAACTTTTCATCCACACACCAAAGAATACACATTTTTCACAGCAACACACAGAACTTTCTCCAAAATAGATCACATATTGGGCCACAAAATGAACCTTCACATATACAGGAAAGTTAAAATTCTAGCCTGTACCCTATCAGAACACCATGGTCTAAAGCTTGACATCCTCAACACAATAAACAACAGAAAATACACTAACTCCTGGAGACTTAACACTATGATGCTGAATGAGAATTGGATTCAGGAAGAAATTAAAAAGGAAATTCAAGATTTCCTGAAACTGAACGATAATGAAAATACAACTTACCAAAATCTCTGGGACACAATAAAAGCTGTCTTAAGAGGTAAATTCATAGCTCTTAATGCCTACATCAAAAAAGTGGAAACATCAGAAATAAATAACTTAGCAACGCAGCTTAAAGCTTTAGAGACACTAGAGCAATTTGATCCCAAAAGCAGTAGAAGAGAGGAGATTAGCAAAATAAGGGGAGAAATATCCGAAATTGTTATTAGGAAAATGATACAGAGAATCAACCAGTCAAAAAGCTGGTTCTTTGAAAAAATCAATAAGATTGATACACCCCTAGCTAAATTAAACAAAAGCAAGAGAGAAAAACCAAAATTAACAAAATTAGAAATGAAAATGGAGTTATCACTATGGATACCCAAGAAATTCAGAGTATTATAACGTCATATTTCAAAAACTTACACTCTGTGAAATTTGACAACACAAAAGAAATGCATGAATTCCTAAGTAAGCACAACTTACCGAAATTGGATCAGGAAGTTATGAACATTTAAACAGTCCTATAACATATGAGGAAATTGAGGAAGTAATCTCGAATCTTCCCACCAAAAAATGTCCTGGGCCAGATGGATTCAGCACAGAGTTCTACCAGACATTTAAGGAGCTAATAACACCAATACTCCTTAAACTATTCCATCAAATAGCAAAGGAAGGAACACTACCATATTCTTTCTACGAAGCTAATATTGTCTTAATCCCAAAACCTAATAAAGATACATGTAAAATAAAAGAAAACTATAGGCCAATCTCTTTGATGAACACAGATGCAAAGATTCTCAACAAAGTCTTAGCAAATCAGATTCAAAAACATATGAAAAAAGATCATTCACGGGGATCAAGTAGGCTTTATCCCAGGCACACAAGGTTGCTTCAACATATGCAAATCAATACATGTAATCCACCATATACACCAGTCTAAAATTCAAGACCACATGATACTCTCGATAGATGCAGAAAAAGCTTTTTGATAAGTTAAGTTTTCTGCCATGTTCCTGTACTGGAAGAATCAATATCATAAAAATGACCATCCTACCAAAGGCAATATACAGATGCAATGCTAATTAAATACCAATTAAAATCCCAAAGCAATTCTTCAAAGAAGTTGACCAAAGAATCTCAAAATTCATATGGAGGCACAAAAGACCCAGGATAGCAAAAACAATTCTCAGTAACAAAAACACTGCTGGAGGTATCTCCATACCAAACCTTAGTCTAACTACAAATCCATAGTTATAAAAACAGCCTGGTACTGGCTTCACAATAGGCACATAGATCAATGGATAAAGATTGAAGACCCAGGTATAAGCCCACACAATTACAGCCATTTGATCTCTGACAAAGGGGCCCAAAAAATCCAATGGAAAAAGAACAGCATCTTCAACAAATGGTGCTGGCAAAACTGGATCTCCACATGCAGAAGATTAAAACTGGACCCGTACTTGTCACCATGTACAAGACTTAAATCCAAAATGATCAAGGACCTCAATATAAGGCCAGAGACTATAAAACCTTAGTTGAAAGGGTAGGGAACTCCCTTGAGCTGATTGGGCTAGGCCAACAGTTCCTAATCAGAAATCCAATAGGACAGTCAATACAACCAACACTCAACAGATTGGATCTTATGAAATTAAAGAGCTTCTGTCAGATAAAGAGATTATAACTTGAGCATAAAGGCAACCCACAGAATGGGAGAAAATCTTCACTAACCATACATCTGATAGAGCTCTATTATCCAGAGTGCACAAAGAACTTAGAAAACTAAACACCAAGGAAACAAATGGCCCAATTAAAAAAAATGGGCCTTGGAACTTAAAAGAAACTTTACCAGGGATGAAATTAAAATGTCTAACAAATATCTTAGAAAATGCTCCACATCCTTAGCCATCAGGGAAATGCAAATCAAAACCTCCCTGAGATATCATCTCACCCCGGTCAGGATGGCAAAAATCCACAATACGAACAACACCAAATGCTGGAGAGGATGTCGAGAGAGGAGAACTCTCCTACATTGCTGGTGGTAATGCAGGCTCATACAACCACTCTGGCGAGCCGTCTGGCAATTGTTAAAGAAGTTAAAGATTGAAATGCCATATGACCCAGCTATTCCACTTTTGGGAATAACATACACCAAATATTCACCTCAATGGAACAAGCACTGTTTACAAAAGCAAAGTCATGGAATCAGCCCAAATGTCCAACAGTTGACGAGTAGATAAGGAAAATGTGGTACATTTATACAATGGAATACTACTCAGCCATCAAAAATGATGAATTAATGCAATTTGCCAGGAAATGGATGGAATTAGAAACAATTATATTGAGTGAAGTATCCCAGACACAGAAAATTAAGTGTCATATGTACTCCCTAGTAGGTGGATCCTAGTACCCAACCCACTTAGAGACAAACTCAAGGATAAATCTCTGTAATACCTACAGTAAATTGCAAAGATTATAAAAAGAAAAGAAGTAGAAAGAGGGCCCCACCAGAAACAAGGAGAGAAGGGATCATGCTACAGCAGAGATAATAGACCACCATCAAGGACTGCAAGTAAGTAATGAGACATCTGATTAAGCTCACAGACTTTCCTTCCTGGTCACTTGCAACTGATGGGGTATGATCTTACCAGAAAGGGAGGGCATAGTCTGGCAGATAGAAGGTAACCATTTTGCAATGGGAGACTGACCCACCCCTCACCGCAGTCTCCTACTCTTTTTCCATCTACCTTTGAATCTATCCTTATAATAAGACTCTATTTTAACAGCTTTTTATCTCTGGCCAAGAGTTGACATCCAATACCCATCTGGATGGAGCCAAGGGCATTGCAGGAGCAACAAAACTGAAAACAAATCAACAAACCATAATTCAGAACATCAGAGACTCTATATCAACCACCTGGAATCAGGCCTGCCTAATCTCTCCCCGTCCTGAAGCTCAGGGTAATTTGCGGAAGAGGGGGCGTTAAGATTGTAAGAGCACAAGGATGGGAGGAGTCAAGATATGCAAGATACTCCACACAAGTTAGGGCCAAAGCAATTGTAATAGGACTCTGCATGATCTTGGCAATGACCAACTTATCATTGACCCCTCAATGTCTAGCATGGACTAAAGGCATTAGGATCCTTATAAGCAAGGGATTAATAGTCACAATAGTGTTCCTATACTTAAGGGGAACACAAGAAAGAGTTATAGGAAATGCCACTGAGTCCTTGCACCTCATCAGAGAGGAGGACCTAGAGGAAAGTTTGATATACACATTAATGGATGCTTCAGAGATGGGAGTAGGGGGCACTAGGAGAAAGGGAGGAAGGGGGGAAAGGAAGAGGAGAAGGGGGTGGGAGAAGGGAGGTCCAGGAAGGGGTGGAAGAAGGGAGGGGACGGGGTACCTGTTACGTTTATTTGAGCAGAAAATAAATAAATTTTAAAAAAGAAAAAATTCTCAGTTTGGATCTTCCTGAAATTTTCTTGTAATTAGACTGAAGATAAAAAATTTTGGTTGAAGCTTCTACAAAAGAAGCATTAGGACCTATTTCCTTCATCATACTGAGAACATATGTTATCTGTGTCATTCAGATAAATTGTTCCGTTAAGATAGCACTACCAGATTTCTCCACATTAAAGTCACTCTTTTCCCCTTTCTTGTTTATTGCATCCTGAAGGAGACACTTTAAAGTTATGCACATATCTTATTTTGATTCAATTTTCCTCATATATATTTTAGTCTTATGATTATTTTATATTTTCTATGTAAGTATTGCATAATACTATATATTCTATACAAGTATAATATTTGTATTTTCCTGTTAGAACTGGAAATTTTTCATAATTTATATATTTATTTAAGATATGTAGGTATATATAGGTCTATAAAAATTGTAACTGAAGTATCTTCCAATCATTATTTCATGTAAACTTATTAACATTAAATTCATTAATTAGGTGTTTCCTACGAAGAAGAGCTGTCAATAGCTTTCCTTCACTGTGTGTCTATTCATAGCATTATAGACTCATGTACTACATAGGTCATAATTATCCATAGTTATCATTTGTTTCCTTTGATGCTAAGTTGTATTAGTTCAGTTGTTGGAATTTACTTATATTGGTTCATGTTTGCTTTACATCTTCTCAATCTGGTTTGAGAACTACTTTATGTCATGACATAAAAAAGTATTCCACTTTCAACTTCATTGTCCTTAGTCCTGGAAAATTTTCCTGAAAATCACATTCTTCTGATTTGAGAATGGTCCTTAGAAGCTAGTGTCTTGTCACTAGAGGTGACCCATTAAATATATAATAAAATGTATAATAAAATACAAAATGATTACTTTTATGTTGTGATTTTTTTTTAGTCATTTGCGTAGACAGAGCCAAAATAATTCTATGTCTCATTTGTATGAAGAATATTCCACATATAAATTTTGCTAAAAACAGTGACAATTTTCTCATTTATATTTTAGGCTATGAAAAATGTGCTATTTAACTTGGAGTTAAACTATCTTTATATTTAAAATTCAGTTATTAATAAACTTTTTAATGAATTAGCCTCCTGGGAAAGGATTTATTACTGTCTTAAAAAAGAACAACACTTTTTGTTTCGAATGTTCTGAAAGTTTAAATATCTGCTTGTAAGTTACAGAGTCAAAAAACTGAGTTTTTCTAGTCCTCCATTTTTAAAAATTGGTGAAAGTTCAAATGGCATCACCAATCTTTCATTTTCTGTTGTTCTATAATGACAGTCTAGAGTCAGATGTGTGTCTAAATGCTCAGCCCTCAGCGACCAAGTTGACCTTTGTATCTCACTGGTATACTCGTTATCAGGATTTCAACATTTTCCTATATAAATATTTATAAGACTACATGAGTGCACATGCTAATATATATATATATATATATATATATATATATATATATACAGATATGCGTTTATACGGAAAATGACTCATGAATACTTACATATCTACCACATAAGTGACATTTACATGTATAAAAAGTAACAATACTATATGATAGTTGTATTGATGTTGTCATAGTTAGGCACAGGTGTCAACTTGACAGTTGAGGGTTTGAGTTCTGGGCACATTTGTAGAGAATTAGTGGTTGAGTTCTGCCCAGAGCGAACCTGCAGGAGATTGTCTAGCTGATGGGGGAGACCCAGCCCATGGTGTGTAGGACTAAGCCCTGGAATAAAATATAGAGAATTGGTTGAGAAAATTGGCATCCATGTGTACATTTGGCCAGACATGCTGTTCTCTCAAGTAAGGATTATCCCTCTCGGCCCTGGTGTTTGTGTGAGCTCTCCTGTCAAGCTGGACTGAGAACTATAATCAGACAACCATAAAAGAAAATAAATTCCTTGTTACCTTAAACTGTTTGATGGTGATTTATCAGCAACCATGCAGGCTAACTGCAACAAATGTCTATTCTTACTTTATCTAAAAAAGATTTTCAGTAACATATTTTACTTAAATGTTTTTCATTTCCTAATTCAAGGCTGCCTTTGTCATGCATCATCTTGAACTACAACTTATAGCAGGCATCAGTATATGAATTCTTTGAACATGTTTATAGAAGCTATTAACAGACTTTCCCTCTTATTTCAACATTGCTAAAAGTTTTTACGTGTGGGGGTGTAGAATGTTTCCAACTGCTTTCTCTGCATCTATCCATATATTTATATTTTTCTTTCACACTTTAATGTGAAGAATTATTTGATTTACTTCTCAGTCTCTCCTATGATTCTCCTGTAATGAGTCATTCCTTTTCTTCTTGGAGAAATACCCAATGCAAATGGTTTCTATGATCTGATCTGTTGCATATTTTAGATTAATTTAAACTTATCGTTGCACTTAGGATCACAGTTAGTATTCTAACTATACAATGGGCTTAGAGTAGATATGCTTTTGAATATGCTAATGATGTCTGAATCAGAGTCCTCCCATAGCTGTCCACAAAGTGTCATCAGGGTGTCACTGACTATGAAGTGCTTACCCCATTTCTGTGATTGATGAAGTTTGGGAAATATGGCATCCTGTTTCCAGTTACAAAGTCTCAATATGTCAGCAAATTGAAGATTCTTTATATGCTGTGAAAGATTTTGTTTTCATGAAGGATTTCCTCAAACATAATGGAATCACTATCCCTGTTCTTAACAAAATTGTATTAGTAGTGTGTGTGTGTGTTACGTATGTGTGTATATAAGTGAGTGTGTGTGAATATTTGTTCAGATATGTGAGAGCAAATGTTCGTGATATATTTAGCAATGTATATGTGAGAATGCATGTGTGTTTTAATGTGTGTATTTATGTATATATATGTAGTGTGAATGTATATGTGCATGAAGTGTGTGTGTATGAATGTGAATGTATGTAAATAGTATATATGCATGTGTGAGAGTTTGTGCATTTATGAGTGTCTGTGTGCATGTGAGTATGCATATGTGTGTCTGAGCATGTATGTACATACATTTGTGCATTTATGTGCACCTGTGTGTATAGACTGAAGGTTGACATCAGATGTATTCCTTAGTTACTCTCCACTTTAATTTGTGAGATGGTGTCTCTCACTCGGTCTGGATGACACTAAATGGGCATGACTGGATGGCAGAGGATCACTAAGAATTCTTTCTCCTCAGCACCAAGATGTGACAGGCATACACTGCCCTTCTTGATTTCTAAGTCAAGAATTGAGTGCTGAAGATCTGAACTCCAACTTAAAACATCCTCCCTGTCCCTTCATTTTTGAAACTATAACCTGTGAGGAAAAGTGTTTTTCACAACAGAGAATTTTTTTTCATTCTGCCCAAAATTGAAGCTTATCAATCTGTATTAGAACACTACCAAACTGCCGCTTTTCTTTATAGCTTATGCGGAAACATAAGTTTTAAACCTCTGAAGGTATAAAAACACTTCTGAGATCAAAAGACACCACGACTTACTAGCATCTAAATAACGGCTAAACTTCAAAGTAGACACCGGTGTTCTTTCATCTCTTTTTTTAAACCAAATTACATTTTCTTTGTATATTTTTACATCAGATCATTTGGGTCTTAACAGTTTTTAGGAAGTGTATAGGAAAATTTTTTGTCATAATAAGTTGTTCATATCACTAAATGAGATTTTTCTGGAACTTAACATCTCAATTCATTTCTTATTCTTAAGGAACACATAATTTATCTCTGAGTTTCTCAAAAGTTAAACTAAAGCCCAAACAATGCTTTGTTGACGGGGCTAAAAAATGGAAAATGCTGTCAGGAAGTAGAACTTTGAACCTACAAACAGTGATAGCCTTTCTATGCAGGTGCTCAAAAGTTTGATACTAAACATCATCTATAAAAACCTCATTACCTCGAGTACAATAATTCTGAATTTTGAATAGCTTTATGCAGTAAAAAAAAGAACTGTTGAAATTAACTTTTGTAATGATCTGTGAAAGAAAATATATAAAGTCAATTAAAGTCATGGACGTGACAGCTTGGCAGACACCACAATTTCTTTTCCTGTATTGTGCCTACTTAATTTCCTAATTAAAAAACCCTCTTATCTACTTGCGGAAGCATTCACAAACTTGAAATAGCATTGGGTCTGGGTGAGATTCCCCCACGTCAGCTTGTGTGCATGAGTTGGAAGATGCTCTGGAGATAGAGGCTTTTAAATTCCTCCTTTATTAACTACAGTGACACAATGCTCCGTTCATTACTTTAATATACTTCCTCACCCACAGTTCTCTCTGAGTCTTAGAATTCTTTGCCATCTTGCCTGTGTGGTCAGGTACAATATGTAAAGTACATCTGAGGCATCTAGCAATTAAAAGTGTGAACCACTAAGCATATCTTTTATTCGTGAGGGGTTTTTTTGGCATTATGTATAGTGAAGGGAGAAAATGGAGACTATAATCTACTGAATAGCTAATGTGCATAAGCATTGGGTTAGGAATCTGGGGGTCGTTGGTCATTGTGACTAGTACTACTATAAGAAAAACAAATAAAACTTGGAAGATGGCTCAGTCGGTAAAGTGCTCTCTATGTCACATGAGGATCCAAGTTCAACCTCCGACATTCACTTGGCAAACAGAAGACTTGCCTGTGCTGGGGAGGTGGAGGTAGAAAGATGGCTGAAACTCACTAGCCAGATAAACTAATGTCCTTTGTGAGCCTCCAGTCCCAATGAGAGACACTGTGAATAAACAAGGTGGACAGTTTCTGAAACATTTTTATAAGATTATGACCTCATGCATCCATACACACACACATACACACACATACATGCCATGCACACGTACATGCACTTGCACACCTGTAGTTGTTACATGGGCATATGTATATACATATAATATATATGCACATTTTCACAAAGAACAACAAAGAAATAGAGTTTCATTCAGTTTTTACTTATTCTTGTTTATGCATTTTTAATCAGGATGCTTGCTATAAAATAGCCATTCAGAAAACATACCAATATCTCATTTGTTGCAATGGACAAGAGCCTAGAACATGTGTAGTCACTTGGCTGTTTGATTTGGACATAAAAACACTAACACCTTTTTATTGTCTTACCCTCTCACACACTTTAGTGTGTAGAAACTTCTCTGTTTTTTTTCATTTTAATTTATATCCTTTTAGGGCTTTGACATGTACTCATGCCATTTTCACTTCTTATGAACCAGTCTTAATCCACTTTCACCTTTCGAAATTTTTTCTTCCCTACCAACCTCCCTCACTCCACTCCCGTGTGTGTGTGTGTGTGTGTGTGTGTGTGTGTGTGTTCATGTGTGGCTTACTAAGTCAAATCTGGGTTACTGTTAATGACGTATGTCTGGGTACTTGATGGTGTAAGGATGATACACCACTGGACAAACCAATGGGGAGACCTGTTCCCTTTCTCTCCTATCCATCCTTAGTCTCTGAGGGACATGTGGTGCTCTTTGAGGAATTTCCCTCATTTTGATATAATGTAGAGAAGGTGAATATTGTGCAGGTCTTGTGAGAATAGGCACAGCTACACTGAGTTCATTGTTTCTGAGTCCTGTCATGTCCGGAAGATACCACCTCCAGTCTTCAAAGAATTCTTGAGATTTTCTCTGTTCCCAAGGCAGAAAGAAGGAAATAAGGCTCAGTATACAAAGACTGGACCCTTAAACATCAATCCTTGGAGAGAGGGAGAAGGTGATAAGAGAGCATGCTTCAATTTGCATTTTGAGACAGGGTCTCTCTTTGTAGTCTGGACTGACCTTGTGTTTCCGAAGGACTCAACTAGTGATTCTCTTACCTCAGCCTCTGATGGTGGAGATACAGGCATGCACTACTGCATCTTGCTTCAGAGTATATGCATTCTCATCCAGTCACCAGATATTTTGTCCCCAATAACTGTTAGTCTGTTGCTTCAATTATCTTGAAAGACCTATAGGAATAAAAAGTGAAATGCTTCTGTATTACATTGCACGTCTCTTCCTCCAATATTTTATATAATATATTCTGGGAGAAGTCAATTCCATCAAGACATATGGGTCATTAAAACATGAAGCTCTTTGGACTTCCATGGTGTGAATCTCCTTTTGTCTGTTGAAAAAAGTCCTTGTTTTTACTGTGGCTGTGGTATATAAGAAAAAATAATGGCATTGCTGTTGTACTTATGAACTTTTAACAGCTGCGCTTACTTGAACAAGACCAAGCTAGTCAAAACTCCAGCATGGATGGAAAATGTATTCCCAATTTCCCGCCCCTTGATGAAGGGATACTGGAAATCCATAACTGCATGGGAAGAGAAGGGGATCTGGGGTAAGGGTTTGTGCCCCAGTAGAATGTTCTACATCCATGCTCATGTGAGGAGCAGTAACTGGATACAGTTGATGATTAAAGGAAAGAAGAGGACAAAGAAGTTGGAAAGCAGATGTGTTGGATAGCCCAGGCAAGTGGGATATTATCAAAGTATGTTTCATGGATGTATTCAGTTTAAAAAAAATTTAAAATAAGAAATAGAGTTTCAACCAAAGTTTAATTTTCCTTATTTATGCATTGTTTGTGAAAAGTGAACACTATGCAAATCAGAAGGTTTGCCCTAAATCAGGGAAGAACCATAAAGGGAATTAATTATAGGAAGCTGCAAGGTTACCAACAAGAGTTACTTGGTGCAGCTGGGAATAGAACCATGTCTGCAGGGGCAGCACAGACATGGGTAAACAAGCTCAGCTTTGCTTTCCTGACTCCCACTATCAGTATACACATATGTCCTCCTGATCCTCTAACACCTTATTCTTCCTGAGCCTGTAGAGTTTCATGATAAAGTTTGACCCATCTTTGGCTCTAGTAACCTAACAAATACTTCCAGACTAATCAAAATAATAAGGAAACGTCAATCCAGGACAAGGTTGTATTGTGCCTTGTCTTTTTCCTGGTTGGAAGGGAATATAAAGCACTTTGTTTTTGAAATGAATAGATGAATGAGAATGTGCCTCTCAATGGAACACTGTTTCAAACTTTATCTCTGCAGTTAGGGTTTTATTTGTTTCTCTGTCAGTTGCTTGATGAGGACCAAGTGCCAGGGTGAAATGCAGACTTGTCCAGCAATAACATTTGGAACTGCCCATGGATCTCAGGAGGAAGCCTCTCCTTTCATCCAACTGCTCACTTTATATCTGTTTTCTTCATAGTATGCATAAGTAAAATGATGCTTATCTTGACTAATTAATTATACATATATAAGCATTACATTTTACCAAATATATATACCTTGTGTATACAGATATAACAGCTAACACTTACTGAGTGTATTTTATGCATGCTTTTTTACTAGGTTTTAAGTTAATATTCACACCATCTTAACCTATTAAATACTATTAGAAACACTTTATATGGGAAATCAAACATGGAGCAGCTAAATGAGTTTATCCAATGTCCATATTTATATGAAAATGAATTTAAAATAAGAATACAGGTTAGAACCAATGCATTCAGTAACTAAGATATATTAGCTCATTCACACTGCCACTCTTATTATTACAGCTCTTCATATACTTCTTGCTGTAACAGAATACTACAGACTGGGCGTTGTATTTGGAATAGAAATGTTTTTCTAACTACTTTGGAGGTTGAGAATTCTGTACATAAGGTCTTGTCACCTAGTGAGGACCTTCATTCTCTCTTGGAGGAAGATAGAAGATAAGTCAGGGTCTGGGGACACATGTTAAATTTGCTTTATGACAAAAAAATATTCTGGGTGACTAACCCTCTCTGGAAATCACAGCATCGATCTGTTTGTAAGATTACTATGTAGGTATATCTATGTATTTTATGCTCACTTAATTTCTTAAGATGTACACCTAAAAGGCATTTAACTGGGTCCCATGGCAGTTCTCTTTTTAGATTTTCTAAGAAGCTTCTTAGTGGATTACTATAGCGACTGAACTAAAACCAATTTATATTATTACCAGCAATGTCTATCTGTGCCTTATTTTTTTTTTTTTGCCACATACTCATCAGCATTTGTTTCCTTTTCCTACATGAGAGTCAACCTATGGTTGTCAGAATAGTTTCTGGTCATTTCTTTGGTGGCTGAAGATGGTGAACAGGTTTCACGTCTTTGTTTTTCATTGTTGTTTCTTCTTTTGAGAAGAATCTTGTGCCAATGACTGTCACCCATCAACCTGGATCTTGGGGGTTGGGCCTCTGGGCACAGATAGGAGAGATGATTAAGTTAAGTCAAGCTTTTGGGCAAACCTGTAGGAGATTGTCTTGGTTATATAACTGATGTGAGGAGATCTTGCTCACAGTTGGCTGAGCCAGTCCCTGGGCAGATAAATAGAGGACAAGAACTAGTTAGCATTTTGGTCCACTAAAAAGCAGATTTAATCCTTTCAGGTCTTAACTTCATATAAAATGTAGCCAGTTTCCTTGCATACTTCTGGCATGAATTTTTCTGTCAGGTTGCACTATAATCTGCAAACTTGAGCATGATTAAAATCCTATTTCTCTCCTCTATTGTTTGGGGTAGGTACTTAGTGCAGCAGTGACATAGGTAACTAAGACAAGTGTGTTCAGAATTATCAAGGATTGGACATAGGCATTCAAAAACTTTAGAGAAATTTAAAAATAAAGCATTACTGAAATTCACCTCATCATCTCTACAGTGTTCCTTAAAAGCTGAAACACGTATGTAGTGGAACTATAGAGATTTTGGGAGTCAGAAAGTAATAAAGCTCACAGTAAGCTAGATGCGAAGCAATCCCAATTCATCTTTTCTGTCTTGTACAAAGCTTTGTTCTTGATTTTCTTCCATTTTTTTCTTATTCGTAAAGCAAAAGGAATATTGAAAGCAATATTAATTATTTTAGAGTGATAATTTTTGACCATACCCCCTAGCTCCTTTTACCAATCTTCTGCATCAACAGTGAAGAAACCTGCTTCCAGGCCAGACAGATGCGCATTAGTTAGAGCATTTGAACAAGCTCTAACTTGTGAAAGGACCTAAATTTAGGTCTGAGTTTATGTGGGTCCCAGAGCCCACATAAAATGATGAATTGTATTGCGGCCAACCCATTATTTCAGCCTCAAAATGTAGAGACTGGGCATTCCCAAGCAAGACTTTTTAGTCAGATTAGCCTTATTAACCAGTTTTGGATTAGATTACAGAGCCTGCATTAAAATGATAAGGTCGTAGAGCGTCTGAGGATGATTCCAGATACCAACCTCAGGTTGCATATGCAAACATGCAGACACACACGTATGCACTCCCCACCCCAAACATGCGCATATAAATGAAATTTTGGAAAAAGTAGAATTACTTCCTCAATCTTACTGACTGCTAAGTGGCTGATTTTTTTAAAAAAATTTTGGTTTGCTCTCAACCATGTGAGTGTGTGAGGAAGATACAGGGGTGGGATCTCTCTCTCTCTCTCTCTCTCTCTCACTCTGTGTGTGTGTGTGTGTGTGTGTGTGTGTGTGTGTATGTGTCTGTGAAGGCACAAGGGTGATATCAAGATCATCCTGGATGGCTCTTCCTCCTTACTATTTTCTGTGGGGTTTCCAGGATCTACTCTCCTGAGCTAGAATTACAGGGCCCTGACATTTTTTTCTTGGGATGTCAAAATCCAAATTTAGGTCCTTTTGCATGTGAAGCAAAAGCTTTTTCCCTGAGCCGTCTCTGCAATACTTGGTAACTGTTTTTTATGAGGTATCTGGTATTAATGACTAATGATACTGAAAATTTTGTCTTTGATTTTAGCCAGACTTGCATTGAGCTTGGCCATTTTTCTATTGCTAATTCAATGAACCATAGTGAATGTATACCACAAAGACATGTTTTTCTGAAAGCGCATCCATGACAGTAATGCTATTTAGCATTTCCTTATTGATCACAGCAAATAAGTCTAGATGATAATTAAGGAAGCAATTAATACTTAGTTCCCTTACCTAGACAATAGAAGTTACATATTGTCTAGAGAAATTCTGATCATTTTCAATTATCGTTTTTTTAGCCACTAAGAAAGTCTGGCATCTTCAGAGGAAAAGTCTTATATGAACACAACTCCAAAATTCCATTTTGTAGAACATTAGACATTCTCAGAAGTGCTTCTGTACATCATCTTTATGATACAAGCTTAGCAATTCACAGCTCCATTTGTCCACTATATTTATCTTTTAAACAAGTGGACTTAACCTTGATATAAGCATACCGAAAAATGTGCCTGCCACCTTTCATTCTTAGGAATGTGTTCCTTACCTGAGCATACTCAGAACTCTGTCCATCTCTGAAGTCTTCTCCTCTAGGAATACAGATAGAATGGTAGGTAGAGCATAGTAGGTAGAGCATAGATGGATAGATGATAGAAGGTAGACAGATGCAAGATGAGAGATATATAATGGATAGATACATAGATGAAAGATGAGATATGATACATAAATTATTGATATATACATATATAAATGATAGGTGATGGATGATAGATCATTGAGAAACAGATGATAAATGCCTAGATACATATATGTTAAACAAAAAATAGATAGATGAGATATATGACACTTACATAGATAATTAAAAGATATATAAGTGATAAATAACTGATAGATTACATAGATGGATTGTTGATAGACAACAGATAGATAATAAATATACAGATACAAAGATAGGTACATTTTAGATTTTAGATGATGACATACAATATATAATTGATAAATATATAAATAGATGATAGAAGATATATAATGAATATATAGATAGGTGATAGACAATTAATAGATAATTGACAGATGATAGATACATGGATAAGTGATAATTGCATCCTAGGTGATGATGCTGATAGATAGATAGGTAGATAAGTAGGTAGATAGATAGATAGATAGACAAGCAGTTCATTTTAAATCTCTAAGCTTATTTTAATAAAAGGTAATACCTTTTCATAATTCACCACTATGTTCTCTTTGCAGGTGATAGTCTTTTAAGTATTCCTGTACTTCTTAACCATTATTGTGATGTTTCACTCATCAAAATTAGAATTTATTTATAATCCCTTATCCTAGAGACTAGACTGCATAAGTATATGCTTGTTACCTACAGTCATAGTTTCAAAATTTCATTGCTCTAATAAATACTTGAACCATCGATTTAGGGACTTATAGGTTATAACCTATTATGGTAGGAGAATTGGCATCAAAAGCTACATCATATCCCAAATCTACCACAGAGGGGTCAAGGAACAATGCTGCGTATTTGCATTCTAGGTTGCTGGCTTCCAGAATGCTCTTACTAGCTCTCTCCATCTTATCTTCCTGCCCCTGGAACATTCCTACACACCATGGGCTAGGTGATCCCACATCAGATTGAGACAATCTACTGCAGGTTTTCCTGAAGACTTGACTTACAAGTATCAAGTGATCTCTGAAATTAATTGTTACACCTACTCTTATGAGTGTCTGGTTTCCACACCTCTAGCCTTTCCTCCATATCTTCTTTCCTTTTTTTTTAAATTTTCTCATTCTGTGTTTGGGTCAATGCAATCTCAGGAAAGCAAAGGGCTCTAGAACCATCTATTCACGATATTCCTTGTTTGGTTTGTCACCAAATGAGGGCTTACTTTATTTAAAGAAAGGACTTAATTTCATTACAACAGAAACATAGAGTTCAACTCAGAAACAAAGAACACACCCTTTAACAGGATGGCCAAGAGTTCATATAATAGATTCAGACAGACTATTCATGAGTTGGTTTCTTTCCTTTGCTAATTAACATGACCTTGGTTTAGCTTGCTCATCCTAAGTGCTTGGTGTTCAAGCTAGGGATTGTTTTAGAAATTTGGTGGGCTTATTAAAAAGTAAGTCTCTTTCTCATTGTAGTTTTAAACAAAACTGAGAAATACTAGATAGGACTGGAAAGCGGAGATAAAATTTTTACCTGGAATTAATGGTAAAAATGGACCAAATATGCAGTATAGTAGCAGAGCCACACAGATTTACTCTATGCTTTCACAGGAGGGTGTGCAGGGCAACCTGAATCTCTGGTTTCATTACATGCTGTAACAAAATATCTGACTCAAGCATCTTAACATCTTTCAATAAGAAAAGGTTTCATTGGCTCTCAGGCTACATACAGTTCATCATCACGGGGAAGTCAGAAGTAGTATGAGGGAACTATTCACATGACAGCCACAGAAAAAGAATGGACATCAATACACTTAATTTACTTTCCTCAGATTTTCTGATTAGATAAGACATTTCATTTTTCCTTGTAGAACAGTAATAAAGAGGCAGGGACAGATCATTCATGTTGAAGGAAAGTACAGAAAACACAGATAACTATCCTTCTAGAGTATTCCCCCAAGTTTATGAGTTCTTAATCTATGATGCTTGCACATTGACATTAAGTTTAGTGTAAGCCTGAGGAGAGGAGCACATTTTGGGGGAAAGAAAGCAGTAAATGTTAAGGACATTTTGGATGCAGTTACTTCTAGTTCCTCAATCTCAGTCCCACAAGTGGATCACAGAAAGTAGCTTACATTAGGTACCGGACAGCTTTAAAGTAGATCTGAATAGAATGCTAAGTTAATGTTAAGGGGACCCAAAGCTGTAAATTATCATCCTCCTCCCTTCCTGACCCAGGACTATGCCGAGTAGCATTGTCCAGTGCATCCCCTAGAGCACTGTGGAATGTCATGACACTCACCTCATGACTTAGCTATGAAAATTTCCCAGTGAAAGTTCCAGAGGAAGTAAGTTCAAATACTAATAGTCCTCATAAGCTAAAGTCTGGTTCCTCACATAAAATACATGAGTACCTAAGAGAAGCAAGCATCAATCAAATTCACTTTCCTTTGCAAATTAAATTTGGAAATGAAAGACTGAATTTTCTCAGCAATGAAAACACATGCACATTCATGCGCACAAACACATAAGCACATACATTGTTGCAGTCCGCCTGCATGGCTGCTGATAAATGACCATCAAACGGCTTAAGGGAACAAGGGTTTATTCTCTTATGATTCTGGTTACAGTTCTCAGTCCAGCTTGACGGGAGAGCTCACACCAACACCAGGGCCAAGGGAACTGGCCACACCATCATCACATAATGGCTGAGAGATGGACGATCCTTACTTGCCAGACCAGCATGTCTGGCCAAATGAACAGAAGGATGCCAACTCTCTCAACTAGCTCTCTGTGATTTATCCAGGGCCCAATCCCACCCACCATGGGCTGGGTCTCCCCCATCAGCTAGACAATCTCCTTCAGGTTTGCTCTGGACTTAACTCAACCATCAACTCTCTACGACTGTGCCCAGAGCTCAAACCCTCAACAGTCAAGTTGACACCTGTGCTTAACTATGACATACATACACATACACTCACATATATACATAGGCACACACTAACATGTAAACACATATACGCATAGTACACTCAAGAAAATGTACACATACACACAATCAAACTTTCCCACACATACACACACAGCACACACACACGCATGCACATACGCATGCACACACTAAATTGGTTCCAGCTTTTATCTACTTGCCATGCTCAAATGTAGTTCAAAGAGTAGCTATAATCCAATGTGATTTACATTCCTTCAGCAGCTGCAATCCGAGCTACATTTTTTTTACTCAGAAATTAATGAAATTTTACTGGGAGACTTGGAAGTTAAATTAGTTCAGAGTCAAGACTGATGCCAGGACTTTAAAAATTAAAATGACTCTAATAGAAATAATGCAGATAGTGATTCCTGAAAAACTTAGAGAACGAGGTAAAGGTAGTCTGATCCTTGAAGATTTATTTTGACATCACTGTGCTTCTCGAATGTCTTGGCAAACTAGATATTGAAAGAAGGTACAATGCTATCAGAGCAAGAAATTCTTGGGTTAGTCGTTACCATAGCAGCTCTCAGCTCAAACCTAGAGCTCAGAACCTGTAGCATCTAACCATGCTCCTCTCCTGAAAGCTCCTTGCAAACAACCCATCAGTGCTTTACATTTGTTTCATGCTCAATTTTAAAATTTTGCAATTATGCAATTGCAGATGGCAAATCTTGGTATTCTGTCTGCATTCCTATGTGTAACCTCACTTAATTTTAATTTAACTTCATGAGTTTTGTGGGTTTATTGATCCCATGTTCCAAACTGCCTCCTCTTCATTTTCTGTGTTCTAGATGTAGCCATCGATATTTTTACTATTATTTCATGTTAAAGTTGCAAACATGAATATAGTGAATTTTTAATACTTTCAACTTTTGCCCCTTAGTCGTAAGTCCCATCACCTTTCTTTCTTGCCCTTACAATCCTTTATCTCCCCATGCCAGACTCCTTCCTACTTTCAAATCTTTTCCTTTATGTGGTCCACTGTGTTGCATCTGGTCTGTCTTTGATGACATATGCCTGACATGTTTCATGTTCCAGCAACTATCACTATCAGTTGGCATTGAGGAAAACATCCTCCTTTTCATCTCCATCAGCTTTATTTCTCATTAGTCTCTCAGAGGGGTGCAGCTCTTCTTGAGATCTTTCTGCCTTCATGGTAATATGTTGAGATAGATCCCATGTCATGTCCAGGAGGTAATGTCTGACTTCTGTCTCACTTCAGCTATTACAACCTTACTGTCCCCTTTTCTTTGATGGTCGCTGAGATTTGGGGCGAGGGTGGATAAAGTATGCTTGTCCTGTTTAGGTATAAGCCATTCACAGCCATTTATTTTCTGCATTTTCTTAACTTGTGCTTTTCAGCAATAAACTCTTTCTGCTGTAGAAGGTTTCTAGGATGAGTGTTCAGTTTTTTCAATCTATAGGCCTAATAACAGGGATTTGCAAAGCAGTTTGATGTACTGTCTTCCTAACTAAGGAATCATAGTTTGTTCTTGCCCTGGGAACCATGTTATTCCCTTTCATAGGTTCTTGTTCTAGTTTACAGTAACAGGAACGTGTTCCATTCTGACTAGAGGGCCTTAAATCCACTCAGTGTCACTATTACACTGATTTTCAACTGTTGCCATGGTGATTGTTATTGCAACTTGCAGATTTTGCAGATTAATGTGATCTTTGATTGTTTTGCTCCCCAGGCAGCTTCCCTAGTATTCTCTGATGCTGCGTAAGCTATCCAACAAGGAGGAAGCTTCTGGACCAGTCCAAATGATGTTTTATATCTATATCAGGTGATCCATTTGTTACACCTTAAGCAATAGGGTCTTACTGTCAGTTTCTGGAGTGCAACCAAGAACAATGACAAAACCCTATACTCTTTGGGGGAACCTTTGATACTTCTCTGGCTAGCAACTTGTCAAGAAGTACCACGTACCTGTTACTTCTATCATCATTTAATGGCCTCTGGATTCAGATAAAGCAACTTAGAACATTTTTGTTTTTCCCTATCTTCTTCTCTCTTGTTTATCTGTACAGGAAATATCCATTCTTGTTTTTTCTTAAAAAATATCCCAAATTTTTTGACCTATTAAGACACATTAATGTCAAACGAAGTTCTTATCTGGTTGCATCCCAATTTCTTAGGGTTTTTCTATAACTTCTTCAGCCCCTCCTACACCCCAATCTCCTCATCCCCCTAAGGATTTTATCTTATTGTTCCCACCCTCATTCTGCCACCTAGGTAATCCTGTATCTTCTGCTCCAAAACTATCACCCTAACCATCCCTCACCACTTTCCCACTCATTAATCCCTTTCAAATACTCTGACTCTTGTAGGAATTCGAAGCCAACTACAATGGTTTTTGAATTGATCCTTTCTGTTTCTCCTGGTTTTGAATTACATATGGATAAGGCAGACCACATGTTCTAGGGAAATTTCATTCCCAGTTGAGACCTATCATCAGTGTATCTGTTGAGATGGGAATCTGAAACTTGTGCTCAAGTCACAGAAGCAAAAAAATTAGCTCCTCTTCAATGTTATTTTTGAAAATTTAATACTACTTAATTTGACCAACTTCTGTACTTTAAAAGTTAAATCTTCATTTCATTTAGTATCTCTCTCTCTCTCTCTCTCTCTCTCACACACACACACACACACACACACACACACACACACACAACACTAAAACATACAATGTAATCCACAAATGTTTGTGCAAGAAAATACTTGCTTTCCTTCTGACTGATAGTTTGCCAATTAAAAGCCATACCCCTAAGGTATGATGCAAGAATTTGTCATTGGATTTTCCCACAATTGATAAATGTAAGGTAGGTTTTCTGCTGAGTCTCAATTTCATCCTGCCTCTATGTATGAAGAACACACATGTGGCCTCTAATCACATCATCCAGCTTATCTGCATAGGTTGATGGAAATCATCTGAGACCAGCTATGTGGACATTTTCAGAAGCTCCTCATTGCTTAATGTTGCAGTTTGGATTGAAAAACCTTTCCTTTGGCTAAGGTAACAAAACTCAGGAGCACCATCCCCTTAATGCTTCTCATACAAAACTTCTGATGCAATAGATACCAGGTACCACACTCTTATCTAGGTGGATTGCAGCTTTGTGGCTTGTCCACAGTAGCTAAGATCCAAAGGCTTGAGGGTGAAATCTGCTTGGGTTAGTGATATGTCTTTACAAAACCACCAAGAAAAGACCATTCTTCCCATTTCCCAAATTTGTGGCCTCTAACCAAGTTTCTTGACCACATCACAAACATCTTGAGTATATTCAGTCCTATAATTTTTCCCCTTTTCTTTATCTCTCAGTATCTTTGTTTGAGTCTCTCAGAGAGCTTGAGAATTGACATCCTTGTTTATATATTTCCTGCTCTGAAAGTGATTGAGAGATAAGATATATCAGGCAGTACCAAGTCCCCATTGTAGATTTCCAGTGGACATGCTAAACCTGTCTCTCCACAATTGATTCCCTGCACCTACCCTGAGAATATGAAAAGAACAAACAGAGAACCATTGGTCACAGGCAGGGAAGTCTGCCCATTTGCCTCATGTTATAAATCGTGATAAATACTAATAAAATACATAATAAAAATCATGATAAGTACTAATAAAAAAGTACTATTTGTTAGGCTGCGGAGATAGCTCAGTTGGTAAAATGTGTCCTTTGCAAATATGAGGACTTGAATTTGATTCCCAGGACACACAATAAAAAATTTCAGACAGGGGTGACACTTGTGCTTGAAATACCAGTGGTGAGAAAGTAGAGAATCTGGGGGAGAGGGGAAAGCACTGGTTAAATAGACTAGACACACATGCAGGTACATGCTCATCATGAATGTACACCTACACACACACACACACACACACACACACACACACACACACACACACACAGAGTGCTGTTTGAAGAGCCTATGTGTGGCAGCAACCAAGAGATATGTAATAACAAATAGATTGTCTGGAATCTGGAAATGTGGATTATTTTGTGTGGTCTGAGATAACATGTGTTCTCCTGCAGGAATGTCCCCATTCTTTCAATTTATTCACAAGAAGAACAAGTGGTTGTAGGGTATATATATATAGGTCCACAGGAAAACTAAAGTACAGTTTCTAGTCCAGGAGAACATATGACATGCTAAGGGCAGAATGGGAAGAACATGGATAGAAAGAGGGGTAGGGGGTGAACATCTTATGATTCAGGGAAGAACAGTCAGTCAGTAGAGGAAGGTGTTAGTGTTAGTAGTGTTAGTTCCTGTATTGTCTTCCCATTCATACCTGTGTATATTTTCATGCAACCTCAAGAAAGACAAAGAAACATGCTTCTCACAATGATAATGTGCATTTAACAGGCTACTGTGTAGATGGACTTTATAATGCATTTAAAGAGCTCAGAATAGTGTTTTAGAGGTTTACTGGTGATGCATTATTCATGTACAAATTTTAGGTGAGTGCTCTAGCCTCATGCTTTACTACGAGTTATTCCACAAGCCAGTTCAGCCTCTTTTGACCAGTTCCTACTAAAGTTCAATGTCTGTGCTCCCAAACATCATCAATCTATGTAACATGACACAAATGAAACAACGGGGCATAGATAAATTAATCTAGGCACGCGACACTCACAGCTGGTTCATTGGTGGCACCATGTTATGTATATTAGGTCATTTAGAAATTCTTAAACATTATAATATACATTCACAAGAATTCTGCTTGTGGAAGTTGACAGCTGTGTAAAATATGTCACCTGAGGATGGATGTGACTATAGTCCTTGTGATACGTGTATATCTGTGTTCTTTGTCTATTTCAAGGTGGTTCCTTACACCTGGGTCTTACTTTCTGTGTTTACTGGATATCCCTCATATATGAAAATACACTGAGCAAGTGAAATGCTGTTACACTCTCATGAATCTTTTGTCTCATCAATCAAATGGAAACCAACTTAAATTTCCAAAGCAAGCAAACTGATGTTACATTATTTACCAATCACAAGCCACACATCTGCCCTACTTTAAAATAGTGTGGCTTTTTTTAATACATTTTTTATTATTATTTCAGCTCATACAAACTTAATGGGTACACCAGTTCCCTCCCTCCCTCCTTCATCCCCCCCCCGTATCCCCTACTCCTCTTCCCCACTCCCCTCCCTTCCCATCCCCCAGTGCCTCCCGCCCCAATTCTCAGAGAGTCCTTTCTTGTGCATGCCTGATTTTCCTCTGGGCCCTCCTCTCCGATGACGTACAAGGACCCAGTGGCCTTTCCCTAAACACTTTCCCGTGTTCCCCTTAGGTATAGGAACACTGCTGTGTCTACCAATCCCTCGCCTCCAAGGATCTTGGTGCTTTTAGCAGATGCTAGACTTTGTGGGGTCAATAGTGTGTTGGACAATGCGCAGGGCATGTAAAGTCCAATTATGATTGCTTCAGCCCTAACTTGTATGGAGTAACTTACATATCATTGCTCCTCCCATCCTTTTGCTCTTACACTCTTACCGCCCCCTCTTCCGCAAATTTCCCTGAGCTTCAGCATGGGGAGAGATTAAGCTGGCCTAGTTCTAGGTGGTTGATATAGAGTCTCTGAAGTTCTGGTTTGTGGTTTGTTGGTTTTCTTTTGCAGTTTTGCTGCTCCTGCAATGCCCTTCACTCCATCCTGGTGGGCATTGTTTGTTACCCCCTGGCCAGAGACAAAAAGCTGTTAAACTAGAGTCTGGCGATAAAAGCACATTCAAAGGTAGATGTAATAAAAGTGGGAAACCACAGTGAGGGAGGGGTCTATCACCAATTTGCACAACGGTTACTTTTTATCTGCCAGACTATATGCCCTCCTCTTCTGGTGAGATCATACCCCCTCAGTAGTAAATGATCAGGAACAAAAGTCTGTGAACTTAATCATATGTCTCATTACTTATTTGAGTCCTTGATGGAGGCCTATTTTCTCTGCTGTAACATGGTCCCTTCTCTCCTTGTTTCTGGCTTTTAAGGGATGACATCTTCCAAGATCAATGGCTTACAAACTTTGGATGTAGGCCATGGTTGTTGGCCTAAAAGTTATAACAAATATAAGACAGCTACAGAGACCCTTGTTAGGAGAACTGTAGTTACCTCACAAAATTACTAGGTTCTACATAAATTATGTCTGGGGACATTTGACAACAGCAGGAAGAGGAAAGAAAGAGGAGGAAAATAATTGACCCATATCAATTCTTAGAAAAATCAAGGTAGTATAACTTGCCCTGCACTAAGTACCATATGATATTTTGGATGTTACCTATAGTTTTTTGTCTCCGTGTTTTTGTAAAAATAATTTGGCCTTAGTATCACAGGAAAAAAATTCAATGTTTGCTAAACTGTCATATCCATGTTTCTCATCTTTCAAAATTAAATCAAAGTAAAATCTCTATTTCTCTGGGTTTTGTTGCTAAGAATAAGAAAAATCATCTAAGCTAGAATATGAAGGCTTACTTTACAATGATTAATTATTGGAAATGGAATACATTTTCTTTGTTAAAAAGTAGATTGTTAGTCATTAGTGGCAGATGTATAAATAAAATCTCATGCATAGTGACAAAACAGCTATAAAAAGTACAGAAATATATGAGTAATAATTACAGCAATGAATTGTTAAACTCTCAAACCTTTGTAAAAATTAATTTATGTGCATTTCTGCAATCTTTTAAATGTCCTTTTTATAGTTAGTGCTCATAAAAGTGTCTATTCCTTTTTACTGAAGATTCTTAAGAGTTGGGACTGACGTCTTAATGATGTTCATATACTTCCAAACACAGTGAACTCTGCTGGAAGTAAAACAGTTGCAGCGAAATACATTTTGGACCATGAGTTCATTGGCATTGTGTAACAAATCAACTTGCTACTCGTATTTTATTGATTTGGTATCACATAGACTGTAATTTTTAGATTCAACTCCAAAAAACTTTTCTCAAGCATTTAGCAAGCATCATGCTTCAATAGACATTCTAGAATTTTCCACTGAGATGTTGAATGTCCACATTATTGTAGTATGAGTCATGTATTGGTCCTTGGAGTTCCTGAGTTATTCGTTATGCCACAGCATGGTTTAAATGCCTTTCCTCCCTATTCCTAATCTATGGGCTCAGATTAGGAATACCACATGCTCCCTACCCCACTCTAACAAGATCTATATAGCATTGAGTGAGAAGTTCTTTCTGTTCCTAAATAGAATGAGGGAATTGCAGGTTGAAGGTCGGGTTGCTCTGGTTTAGTGTTTTACATATTGAACTTTTCATGACTGCAACTTCTGTTTTCTTTTCATATGCGGTAGGAAAGAGAGTCTGGATTTGTTTCTGTATAATTTTCTATGAAGACAATCAGTTCAGGTCACTGTGAATGTGTGGGTGATGCTGTGAACAACAGCCCAGCTTTGCTATTTTTACTATTTGGACTACTATAACCCCTCTCTGAGCTGAATGTATGATACATTTTCAAAATAAAAGTGAAGCAAAGTATGAGTCTGGAGGTTACTAGTCTAGAGCGACGCCTTTTTTTCTACGCTCCTCCAACCATTCTCAATCCCTCCAAAGTTAGACTTAATCTTCTTGTTTTCCTGTCAGATCTGAACTGGACCAATATCACTCGTTTCCTAGGAAACCTTGAAAAATTGTCTTTACATAATTCCCTTTGCTTACTGTTGGAATGCAGCCACTTTTGGGGACAGGCGCAGCAGCTGTTCGGTGGCTTGGTAGCAACTCCTCACAACAGTGTGGGAGAACAACAAAAAAAAGAGCCATCAACTTAAATTAAACTGCCCTGGGGAGGAAAAGATAGCAGGGCCGAAGACAACAGTCAACAGACTGGGTCTGAAGGGGAAGCAGTGAATTTTTAATGAAATCAAGAGACGCAGTTCAGGTTCCTCTTGTGGTAGAAGGTCAGTGAGCATATTTGAATAGTGATCCTTTAAACCGCCCTTTGCTTTTAAACACACCACCAGAGAGGCACTTATACTTTTCATTTGATAGCTTTTATTTTGAAGCAAAGCACTAAAGAGAATACCAATGGCAAATAAAGTCAAATTCGCTGGGTTGTGCTTTTACATAATTCCTGCAATTTTCCCAAAAGTTCAGAGCATTTCACCCAACCACCATTTGTCCACAAGTGCCAAACGCAAATCACAATGCAGATGCATCCTTTCAAAGTAGCACCACACTCCCCTTAGCACAGAAATAGGAGAAGGATTTCTAGAGGCCTTTCTTACAACCATGATTTACAAAAGTTGGGGGATGGAGTGGAGACTAGAAAGGTAGGCAAAGTGAAATTGTCAGGTAAAAGGAACATCGGAGTAAAGTGAATGATTTGCAGATGAAATGTGCTTTGTACAAAGGTCCCCACTTTGAGGGCAAAAAGAAATTGCATTTTCAGTTGAGTCCAGCTCAGCCTTTTGTGTGGTGTTTCCATCCTCCTGATAGTAAAGATGTATATTTGCATCCACGCATGAACTTTGAAGTAAGAAGAGTATCGCATCATTAATTCTGAATAACTGTCCAATGGTTTTATAGTTGTTCATTTATGCTGGATTCAAGCTACCTCCTTCCCAAAGATGATCTTCCTTAACGGCACCAAGGTGCAATCTGTGCACCAAGCCAATAGGGAGCTGAATTCTCTTGTTTTATTCTATGGCCAGTGGAAAAGGAGCCTACTTTTCTAGCAGAAATCTTGAAGGAAATGAGGAATATAGGAGCACAACTTTGCAGAAGTTCTCCATTTTATTCCAAGAAAAAGACACTCTTAGACTTTGCCCTGTGAAGTGTGGGGCTCAGCAGAAAGTTAAAAAGGAAATCTGCAATTCTGACTTCCTTTCTATGGCATCTCCCTCAACTTGCTGCGTTATCTTTTTTTTATGGTGCTATTGATTTAATATTCGAATCAAGCAAAATCCACAGTGAAACAATCAGCATAAACGAACAAGTGCAAAACCATTGGACAGTTATTCAGAATTAATGATGCAATACTCTTCTTGCTTCAAAGTTCATGCGTGTATGCAAATATACATCTTTACTCTCAGGAGGATGGAAGCACCACACAAAAGAAAAACAGCAAAGTCAAAATACAGTCTTGAAATATTTAAAGATGTTTATCTTTCATGCCAGTAATTTGTAGGGCTCTCAACTCTCACGCCAGCAGTTTCTTTTTTGGCAATAGATGGTAGTCGACAGAGACTAGATGACTGTGAGTCACTTGACCCCACTCGAGACACTTAACTGTCAGCCCTTAAGGACCAAGGGAGATCAAACAAAAAGAGAGAGCAGAAATAATTCAAGGGTTTACCTTCCTTTTTCCAGCAGAGCCTCCTCTCATCTACGTGAAGGGCGGTGAATGCAGGGAGCCATGGTTGCCTAGGACGATGAGCGAGGACGTGAAGGTTGAAGATTCAGGCCTTGGCCTACGATATGAACTACACTACCTGACAGCCAGAAGACAGGAAGAAGGGTTGTAGAATGCCATTCTCCCTGAACAGCACAGCATGGCAAACATAAACCCACAACTGAAGTGACTGCTCTCATTCAGCCTGTCCTGCAACCACAGGACCAATTTATCATCTCTGAACTGAGTAGAAATCCCTGGAGGAGGAAATTAGTACTTTGGAAAAATCAACAGGTTTCAGGCAGGTACCCAAAAGGATGCAGCTGTGTGCGCATGCTCATGGAAGAGTCCACAGGCTCCAGGAGAGGATTCCATCCCCAGAATCGCACAGGGAGTCCTTGTACAACTCAGTGCAAGCAAAAGAAGGCAAAAGGACAGGCACATAGGAAGATTTGAGGGGAGAAGTGGTCAGAGGTGGGGACAGAGCAAAATTGCAAAGGACGAAAAGGAGAGTCAAAAGAAATACTTTATATACTTGAATAATACTGTCAAGGAGCAAAATTTAAGAATAAATAGATTTAAAAAATAAAACTCATCTCTATGGTTTTTATGTTACTTCCCAAAGCACACATTGTTTTTACGTAAATAAGATGAATTTATGAAATTTAATCCCCAGTTTCTTTGCCCATTACAACCCTTCTTCTTCCCTACCACTATCACTGCTTTGTTCATGTTTTTTCGTATATGTGGCCCACTGGGTTTCATCTTTATCCTGGTCACGTCAAGGCAGAGCAGAGCTTCCTCAGATCTGCTCTCCATGCAGTAGGAGCCTTGCACTCTGGTGACTAAGAGCTGTGATATTTGAAGGTACAGGGCCCAGATGATATGCCTTATGCAAAACAAAAGTGTGGTCCACACCATACCTCTCAGGATCATGCTTAATCTCATCTGATCTCAGAAGGTAAGAAGGGGTAGGATTGGGCCTGGCTAGTACTTGGATGAGAGGCTACCTGGGAACACATGTTATCTTATCTTCAACTCATTGACATGTGAAAAAAAAGTTTGAAAGTAAAAGCAAATTATACTATGTCACCCATTTTAGCATACGTGTTTGGCTGGTATAAGGAAGGAATTAATGAATAAGAATGGCTAGAATAGGTTGCTTATCCTTTGCGAGGGTCTAGAATGTCATTATCTTTTTAATCACGTTTGATAAGAACTTCCACTTTTGAAGTAAGACATCAACACTGAAGGATGTTGGTACAAATTTCCACATGCTTGGAGATGAAATCTACTGACCTAATACACTTGAGTATGTTTGGACTGCCATGTGAATCAACTGGAATTTGTGTCATGAATAATGCAGATGCTGTATGGGGGAACAGACAAAATCACAATGACAATGAATATTGAACATATCACTGTTTACATGCATGCTCTGTTTTTTATTGAATTTAATATAGCATTGTAAGACAGAACTATTAAGTTTTTGAAGAATTTGATGCACAACAGCAATCGGTAAAGAGTCCTTCTGGTTGGAGGCACAATTTGAGCACACAGACCTCAAGAAGATGAAAATAATTATCAACAGTAGTTGTTTAATGTACAGAAATAAATGTCTTCCAACCTCAGTTCATTTATAAGCATTCCCTTCTATCCACTCTGGTTTTGATTTATGAACTTACCGTTGGAGTTTGCCTGCATTGTTACTGATAAAATCACCATCATACACCTTATGAAACAAGGGGTTTGTTCTCTTATGATAGTCCCATTACAATTCTCAGTCCAACTTGGCAAGAGAACATGCACGTCACCAAAGGGCTGAGGGAACTGGCCACATCATCTCCTCATGACAATCGAGAGAGGGACGATCCTTATTGCCACACCAGCATGTTTGGCCAAGTATACACAAGGATGCCAACTTCCTCAACCAGCTCTGTGTATTTCATTCACCTGTGTAGGACCTAGTTTCACCCGCCAGGGGTTAGGCCTTCCACATCAACTAGACAATCTTCTTTAGGTTCTCTGGGCTTAACTCAATGCTAATTATCTATGAATGTGTCCAGAGTTCAAACTATGATGCTTACTCTCTTAATAACTATTCATTGTTCCTATTAGGTTACAAAATGCTAAGGTGCAAATGTCTGAGAAATAAAGGATGCTAATATTAATTGAATGGCCAATGCACTTTGCTAGATGTATGTGCTAGTTAGATATATAGGTGCCAACTTGACAATTGAAGGTTGATCTCTGGGAACATTTGTGGAGTTAGTAGTCGCAGCAAGCCTTTGAACAAGCCTGCAGGTAACTGATAGACAGGGGAAGAACTTGCCAATAGCGGTGGGACCATTCCCTGAAAATGTGGAAGAAGCTGGTTCAATAAGTTGGCATTCTTCAACATACTTTGGAGAGATTTGCCTGCCAAGGATGGTTTACCCACTCAAGAGATCATTGTGGATATACTTTCTTCAGCTCTCCTCTCAAGGTGGACCAAGATATGCAATCATTCGTCACAACCCAGCATAGAAGTCCTTGTTCCCTTAAACTCTTTGGTAGTGAATTTTATAGGAAAAGTGCAGGCAAAATGCAAAAGAATTTGGTACCAAAAAGATAGGATATTGCTGATAAATCTTATGTGCATGGGATTATTTACATAATTCCAAGGAAAGGAGGTTATACTAATGTGTTCCTAAAATCAAATACAGAACAGCATCAGAGATATGCGGTCATTGTCATGCAGCATGTTTACTGAGTAACATGACCGGGGATATGTGGACAAATAAAGATTTATTTTTCTTAGGAGTCTACAGTATAACCTTCCTATGACTTTGCATAAAAACTCTAGTTCTTGTATTTCTGTCCACTCCAGAAAGCCTTTAGGTGGACAACTTTGTTTCAACTTGGAAACTGGATTTTCCAGGCTTGTGTAAGAGGCACGTGTCTGAAAGGGTAGAATAGGAAGGTGTGTCTTCCTTCTTCCAGCTGGGCTGTTGGAATTGGCCAATGCATTTTCTTCAGTGGATGGGACTTTCTCTGTTTTATTTGCCTCTCCCTGTGGGTACGAGAGGGAATGTGAGTGCGATCAGCTAAGCTGCGGGACGGGAAGCAGGGAAGAGTGAACAGTAGGGCGTCCAAATGAGATTTCTCATTGCATGTGTTCTGTGTTGGCTTCAATTCTTCGCTACCTCCAAGCGATTGTCTTAGGCCTGAGTCCTCAGACAGCAAAATGCGCATGAACTCTGGCCCCAGATCAGAATTGAAAGGCGGCGAAGGTGATTTAGAAGACGAGAGAGGAGAACAAAACAAGGATGCCACATTAAGTTGGTCAATGCCAAGACAGCTGAGTGCTGGTTCCCAGGGACGCTGACTGAGAAGATCTGAGGCCTGGGCCTCAGAATCAACAATTCAGAGAGGAAAGAGAATCTGTAATTTCCTGATTCTATTCACCTTGGTTAAGAGGTTCATCTCAAGGGGCACTAATCCTACTGGGGTGCCAGAGTGAATGTGGATGCAGACCCAATGAATATCTCTTTCATGCAGTGTCTTGGGGAATCCAAGGCAAACAGTAAGTTTGCTTTTGGTATGAAGGTGGGTAACACCGGCAGGCAGCTGCTCCAGCCCATACACAACCCACACAAAGCCAATTCCTAATGTTGAGGCCAAACCCTACGGATAAGGAGACATAGAGTTCAGAGAAGCCTAGAATCCAGGCAAGTCTCCCAGGATGTTTTCTTAGACTTCATTCTTGGCTTGTCCAAATGAAGTTCTAGATGTATGTAATGCTTCCTCAGATCCTTCCTCCCAGACCTCTGTGGCAACTCAGCTTGCTTCATTAGCATATCTCAGCTCTCCTAGATTGGAAGGTATTTCCCTTTCCCCATAGACTTCTGGTCTAGGACTTCGATGGTGTTGGATCACTTTTCTCTTCTACTAAAATTTGAGTCTATGTGTGCTGTGGCAGAGACATGTACTTATGTTTGAAGCAAAGAAGGACACTACCCTGTTCCAAAGGGCTTCCCCATGTCTTCTGTCTCCCAACATTCCTTGTGTGGACGTTGGACCTTAGTTCACCATGATTCCTATGACAAGACAGTGTCATACAGTCTTCTTATAAAACAATAAATAAACACAATTATTCTTTTCAGCATATATTATATCCAGTTGCTAACTTTATGGTGACTAATATTCTTGAAAACATTTAAGGCAGAAGATACAATACGCAGTTTAAAGGAAAGGCTCCCATGGACCATGAGATACTTACAACACTGTCATTTGCCTATCTGTCTCTGCTGCTTGAACTTCCTGTCTTCTCTGCCTGAAGACTTCACATACTGATTGCAAATGGCTCAATTCTCTTTGCTTTTGGAAAGTAAACAGATGACTTGAAAAACATCTATACGTTTTAATTTATGGAAAACTATGTAAAATGAAGGCAAAAATTTGGATCCAGTCCTACTATGGTTGCAAGCAAAATTTTATATATTATATATATATGTGTGTGTGTGATACTTTTGGAAAAAATTATCTAATTAATATACAATATCTAAAATATCTAAAAATTATCTAATATGCCTGGGTTCTCAGGCAGCAGAAGGTGTGAGGATATATATACATATAAACCTTGGGGAAATGTAGAATGGCATGTACACCTTTCAACAGAGTTACAGTTACCTGGAATGAGGGGGGGAGTCATTAAAATACATAGAGTGTGAACATCCGGAGGATCAGAGTGAAGACGGTATTAGGCTGAGAAATGGAAAACAACCGGAAGCACAGACCTGAGTGTCGTCACAGCACTACCTGTGCAGTATGTTTACCTCTGAGAATGATCAATGCTGGCTTTTGGAAGAACAGCCTTAGCAGGCTGGAAGCTCCTGCAGCAGTGGGGATGGTGGGGGTGGGGGGTTATGCCTCCCTATTCTCAGGTATTGTTTAGAACAGGCAGTTCTTAGGAGAGCTGGCGCTGGCCAAGCTTAGGGACAAGCATTGTGTGTGCACGCATTGGAATCTGCTGAAGAACCCAGCCACATCCCTGAGGCTTGGTCCTTGCAGATCATTCTTGCGGCAACTAATACAAAAGCATAAACTCATTAGTGGTCTGTTTCGCCTAAAATCTTACTGGGTCAGTCCCAGTAGCTGGTCTTTCTCAAGGAAACTGCCAAAGTTGTTTATTATTTTAATCATAATGACAAATTCACTGAGGCATCCCTTTTGCCAAGGATCATGTTCACCTTTGTGTACAAACAAGCTGGGTTATTTTCTTGGAAATAATGTGACCAGTGACTTTTATTAATCCCAGGCAAAAGGATACTTAAAAAGACATCATCTTGGGTTATTTAGGATTTTGTTGTGCCTTGTTTTATTTATTCCAATGCTAATGATCTGGAAGAAATCACTGTTTTATTATTTTTCCCCCATCGACAGATTCCTGTTACTTAGGCAGGCTCTTCAGCAAAGCCCCTGTGTTTTGGCAGAGGCCTATTAATTTGCTCCTGGCTGGCTGCTATGAGCAGAAGTCATTACCATTAGTAGTCAGTCCAGAAGGCTTGGTTCTGAGAATGCTTGCCTCTCCTCTCCCTCCTGCACAAACCTTCCTTAGCATGGATTTTGCTTAAAGATCGTGCTACATTTCTCTGTACCGCCTATCTACTTATCATGTCAAGATACACTGTTGACCAACCAGAAGCTTCCAGAAGGCACTTAGTGTTCTTCCGTAAATGCAGAAACATAATGTATTCTGTGCTCACGAAGCGTTCCCTTGCCACAAGGAAAGTGCTTTTCAAGAAGCGATGGTTCAAGACAGTTTGCCCTGCTCCCCTCCACCTCCGCAGTACATCTCCGGTGACTCATATCCACATTCCGGTACTCCACATTCTCAAATTCATACAACAGGCTATTCTCTGTGGAGCAGGCATTTCCATATTGCATTTATTCTATTAATTTGTCTAGGGAAGGCAGACTGACATAGGGTCTCACTCCATAACCCAGTCTGGTTACAAAATCGAGATCCTCCTGCATCATTTTTTTCAAATGCTGGGATCAGCAGAGTGTACCACCATGCTCAGTTTCCAACATTGTGCTTTTTAGATTATTTGGTTGCTCGGTCTTCATGAAAGAGATATTCCAACTTAATTTTCCACAGCAGATTTGCAATGTAATCCCAGTGGTGTTCAGATAATTCTAGGAGGAATTGCAAGTGCTTATTACAAACCTTTTAACAATTAAATTTTAAAAGTATGTTCTTGAAAAAGAACACCTGTAACTTCTAGAATGTTCAGTATTTTGTATTAGTTTTCATTAATATTTTATCTAGCTAGACATGGTAATTCATGCATATAATATCATGGAGGGAAGCAATCAAGTATATGAAGCCTTTTAGGGCTACAGAGTAAAATCCTGTCAAAAATCAAAACAAGCACACAAACATGAAAACAACAAACAAATATTTGATATGTTTTGATTCATTTTTCCTAGCTATATGAATTAAGTATCTGAAGAAAAATTATGATATGTTAAATTTTTTTAAACTTTATTATTTATTATTATTATTAGTTGTATGTGTCTATCAAAGGGCACTATGTATCCCTATGGAGGGCCAAGGGTGACTTTGGGAATCAACCTGCTTCCACCTCCTTTTTACTTTGCTCTGCCCATGAGGGTCAGAAGTGCAAGTCACTGCTGTTTCTGCCTGGAGTTTTTACATGGGACCTGGGATCCGAACTCAGGACCCTCTGCTTGAGAGACAGAGTCTTAACCCCTGAGCCATTTTTCCAGCCCTGATATGTTAAATTTTATAAATGCAAATTTCCATTTTTTAGTAAATAAATCTCTCACTGAATATTGGTTAATTTTTTCCTATCCACTAATGAGACAATGTTTTATTATGGTAATTTTACCAGTTGATAAAAAGTTGTTAACAATACTAAGCTTTTCTGAAAGTGTCTCAAGTAGTCCAGACTGGCCTTGAACATACTTATGTAGTTGAGGATGACTTGAACTTCTGATCCTCCGTTCTGTACCTACTAATGGCTAGGCTTAACAGGTATCTACCCTCAACCCAGTTTATTCTTCTATGTGGATTGTCTCCAAGGTTTCATGCACACTAGGCAAGTGCTCTACCAACCTTTAATTTATTAATCCCTTAATGCACTCCTATATTTACTTTGAGTGTGTCTGAGTTTATTAAAACATACTGATGATGGATTTAAAAATATTTCAATACTGTGAAATCATCAACTTCGAAATTCCCTAAGGATGGACTCTGTCTAAATTGATCGTATTTCATTTGTCCTTCATAGACATCCCCCACTTCCTAAAAGTCTATTAGAGCTTCAAACGCCTTTTGTACTTGTGATAATTGGGGACTTGCTCAAGACTTGGTTCCATCCAGATGCTTGAAATTCTCCGTGTCCAATTTATAAACCTACATCCATCCCCAAAGTCAAAGTTCAAGCTCCTTGACATCTCTCCAATATTTAACTATTTCTTCAGTCACTCAAGACCTTGGGACTCTGAGATCCACCGGCACTGAGACACTTCAGCAATGTTCAGGAGCTCTGTAAAACAAGAGCCTTGGGATTCTAGTGATTCTTAGTTGTCTTTGTTCTATGCCTGCACAGCTAAGACAGGCCAACTGTCTCCAATACTTAAAAAACCCCACATCTCACTGGCTGTAAGGCCTGCCTAAGCATTGCTACTGTGTTGACTTTGTGGGTTAGAGTTGGACAAAATGCTCTAATGACTGCTTGTCAACTTTTTGATGTGCGTGTGTGTGTGTGTGTGTGTGTGTGTGTGTGTGTGTGTGTGTGCCTCAAGAGACCCAACAGTGACACTTAATCATCCTGCATTCCTCCACTTCCTTCCTGCTTTGCTCTGGGGCCTGCCGGGCTCCACCTCCTAGGGCTGGAATTACAGCTCACTGCTATTTCTGTCCAGCATTCTTACATAGGAATTGGGATCCGAACTCAGGTTCTTTTGCTTGAGAGATAAAGACTTTGATCCCTAAATCATCTCCCCAGCATGCTTGTCATTTTCTATTGCAAATTTCTTTCGTGATTACAGTAGTGATCAACCGATTTGAGGTCCAATCAAGTGCTTTCATCTACTGGAAAGTGAAATGTTTAGAAGTAAGTCTTCTCTTGCAAAAGAAAAGCTGTGACTTCTAGACTTTTCATTTTATTGTAATCATAATCAGTTTCCTGGTCTGTCTGGTGCATCATGCCAACAGTCCCAGCTCTGTGGAGACCAAAGCAAGGAGAGGACCATGTTGGTTGGTAAAGGAGTCTTCCAGCTTAACCAGGTCCTGTCAGAACAGCTCTAACAAGTAATTATGTTCCCAGCTTCACTGACCCCAAGTCCCCTGACTTCAGAGACCTCATTTATTCTGTCTCAGAGTCATCAAGATTGAGCTAGTCCCAGAGAGTTCCCAGCTGTGGCCCATCCTGGTAAAGCTTCAAACATATGAGGGTCATCATTAGGATGAGAGAAGAGGAAATCCAACTTCAAGGCTTGATTGGAGATAATGAATCTAATAATGGTCGGACAATTTATCCTTCAGAAATACAGTGATAGAAGAACAGAGTCACATAGGAGGACACATACAGACACATACATACATACACGTGCGCACATGCAGAGACACATAAACACACTCAGACTCACACAGTCATTATGGATCATGCTATCAGAATTGTTCGTTCACAGAATGTTAAGGCTGCAACATAAAGTCAGGCAAATGAGGTAATTATGATTTCTGCATTCTGGGTCCCCATAGTTTGAAGCAGAGACTGCTCTCTGCAGCATTGAGGTCTTGATGAACTGCAAACAAGGAAGCAGAAAGAGCTAGGTGAGTCCTATGCCGGCCAATTTTCCCTTGGATGACTTACTTGCTGTGCAGTTCATGTACCGGTGATTTATTCTAAGCTAGTGAATGCTATTTTTTTCCAGGAAAGAACATGGAGCATAATACAGATACATAAATGTGTTTTACATATACTAGCATTAGTATATGACACTTGTATTACATAGATGTTGGTACGGTGCTACTCTGCCATCTAGTGGTAAAGCGGAATTTTTTAATGTTCTTCCTCTATGGCAGATTTCTCCCAAAGTAAATGAAGCAAATTCATTCAAAAGTGCATGCACAGAGAGACTTTCAGAGGTCCTTTAGGCTTGCTTGAGGTAAGTGAACAGATTCAATAACTTTCTGTCTTCAAAGGAACCTGTTGCTAGCTATTTTTTTGCTGAAGGTTAACACAAATATAATTCTTCCTTCAAGGGCTAAGGACACTGTTGTAGGCTTGTGGTTGAGAGATGCTGTGAACAACCAAAAATGCAGATATTAACTAGACAGGTTAAAAATGGAGGAAAAGGAAAAGTGAGTTCTACTCACTCTCCTGTGGCTGGGATAAAGGTTTTGACCCAAGCAACTAACCCCAAGAAAAAGAAGGTGGAGTCTGTCATGCCTATGCCTTCTACTTGTTCTCAGGAAGCATAGAAAGAGAGGAAGAGGAAATGGTGCTGAGTGATCAAGCTTCAATTCCTTCCCTCAATGACAATCCCATTTCAGAAGGGCTCTACCTCTTGAAGTTGCGTGACTTTCCTTAACAGCGCCACCAGCTGGTGACTAAGTGCTCAAACATAAGTTTGTGAGGGACAATTCGCATTCGAATCATGATGTCCGTAGCATTGGGAGTGAGCTAGGGGAGAGGTGAGTTAAGGAGCAAAATTCTGAACTTCATTCCTAATGTCTTCCCTTTGCTGTGTACTCTAAGTGTGGGAACGCCATAGCAGAACAAGGTAACTGTTATTATGCCTGGCTACCAGGGGATTACCATTCCCAAGGGAAGTGGAACATTGGGTGACAGAATAGAGAGAGGCACAGATTTGCCGAAGCAGAGGACATGATTTTGAAGGTCAGACCCAATCATGAGCGCTATGGTGAAGTGACATTTCATAGAAAGAAGGAAGTAGGAGAGTCGCTAACGGCAGTGAGAAATGGAGGGCTGGGGTGCAGGACCTTCTAGATCTCTGGGTCAGTGTGACACACAGAACTGAGACATCTGTCCCATCTCGAAGAAATCAGGAAAAGAAGAGTGACATGGATCAACCATCAAGGGCAGCAATAGCAAGCAAGCCAGTAAAATGGAGTCCGTGCCCCAAAACCTTCACATCTTTTCCAGGAAAGAACATGGAGCATAATACAGATACATAAATGTGAACACAGAACTCGAGGATAATAACAAGATATGCATAACATCAATATCATCATCTCTGCAGGTGAGTCCCATCTAATGATGCAAACAGCCGACAAGGGAGGAGCGAGCGAGTCAGGGATGAGACGGAAGAGACTGAACAGGTGATAAGGGCAGCACCCAGGAGGGCTGGCTATGAAGAAGGCTAGAGGGGGATCATGAACAAAAACCCCAGATGCCAACTATAGCAAATAGAAGACAAGGAGACAGATTCCTCTTATTCCACTAAAAATTCATTCCCATTTCCAGAGCATGCAGAAATGGAAGCGTGAAGCATGTAAATATTTTGCTAAGCATAATCAGTCAGTGAGATTCATCCAAGTCTGCATTGTAATCCCTTTCCTTGCTCAGACATCTCCCATAACAGATGGAGCTTATGTTTTCTTATTTTTGTGTTGATGAGCCATTGTGCAGTTTCCAATTTTTCTGGTATTTTCTGGTAGAGTCACTGTGAACATTTGTGTGCAGGTTGGTGTATAGACCCTTGTTCGCTTCTCTATCCATGAAATGCTACATATATATACAGAAGACATATGCATAATGGTCTAATACACTCCATTCTTCACATTCTGTTACCTATTCTGATTTATTTATCTGATCTAAGACCTGTGGTTTTTCCCCTTGTGTATTGGGCTGCATCTCTCCTCTCTTTCATTTCTGTGACTCTGTATTACCTTTCGTTCAACAGTGGTCCAGATTGTGTCCCCCATCTTGTGGCTGATGCAATGCCTCAGTGGGTAAGGGCACTTGTGTGCAGACATGGCTTACTTGATTTTGATCCTCAGAGCCCAATACTGAGGAAACAGAGAATTGACTTTGACTTCTAAAATCTAGCTGCCTGTCTCTCTCTCTCTCTCTCTCTCTCTCTCTCTCTCTCTCTCTCTCTCTCTCTCTCTCTCTCTCCATATATTTTGAAAAAATACTATGGAATTTAAGTTCCTGGAAAGAAGCTGCCATACCTGCACGCTTCATTGATGTGGAGTGGTCTGGAATGTTGTAAGATTATCTTAGGCTATCTGTGCATATCCCCCATACAGCCAGATCTTACCTACCTCTGTATTTGACCGAACGTCCTGGTGACTTTTAGATACATTCTTTGGAATGTGCAACCAGACCAACTAAAAGGCTACAAATGGCATCACATAGCATCTAGAGTCTGTACCAGAGATCTCCCTACTTTATTGTAATCCACTTACCTTCGGTTCCCATTAAAGTATCTGAAAAGGGTCTTGATTATTATTTCCTCTGTTCTGTCATTACAACAACCTTTACAAACCATTAGCACAATGGAATTTGGAGCAACCTAAATATCTCTACCTGGGTCATGGTTCCTCACACTTGCTTCCAGAATAAACTACCTTTAACCCCTTTGAAGTGACAGTTCTAAATTTTTTCTATCTATACTAATAACCAGTCAAGTCAAAAATAATGCTCACAAAATTGAGACATTCAGTGAAGCTATGTGTTTTTGAGTCAGATAAAAGAAAGTTCTCATTTTATGAATCACTTCTGACAGTCAACCCACCAGAAACTCATGTGGAAAAGCACACTTAATCTGTTGATATGAAACCAGTCTTGATTTTGAAAGTCAGCCAGTGCTTTAACTGAGCTTCTCCTCATCCCTGTTTGAAACAAGTTTCTTGTCAGAGTTCCTTTTTGCTTAAGGAAGTGATAAACTTTTTTGTTTTAACTTCTGGTCCATAGCCTTTTTTTGGGAACATCTTTCAAGATACAAGAGATTTATTTTGATGTCTTGTGACTTGAAAGTTCTAGTCTTTCCACACAAAAGAGAGTAAGATAGGGGGGGAGAGAATGAGACAGAAAATTAAAAAGAGAGGGAGGGAAGAGAAAGAATAACACAGAGAGAAAGGGGGTGTCAGGTACTTGTGTGCATGATGTCTCTGTGGACATAAGAGATAAACCATTGGAAGTTGATGCTGCCCTTCTGTAAAGCAAACACACAGTGGTTTTAAGCAATGCTGTATGGACTATCAGAAGAATGGAGGCTGAGAATAAAAAACTTGCCCAGAATTCTCATGCTCAGAACAGAGCTAGGGACTTTACAGGGCACTGAATATTCACTAGGTAATGCCAATCAAAACACACGTTATTCTCTCCTAAAAGAGATTTCACAGGACTCTGTCAACCTGTCAGACCACCTTGCAGAAAAAGCTAGTCTGTCAGTCATGGAACCACACCTGGAGAGAAACTATGCAGTCCCTGCCTCTCCACAACCCAGAACACACATCAAAACCTCCAAGGGGGATTTTTACAGCAATTGAATGAGTCGTATTTGCCCCCTTCCTAATACAGTGATATTGAATTAATTCATTTTTTTTTTTCTGCTTTTCACTGTTAATTTCGATTCTTGCTGATTTAGTGCAGATAACCAAACTGGAGCATAGGCCTTGCCATGGGTCCAGTGACGCTTCCAATATGTGGCTGGTAATAAACTCAGGTCTTCAGATGTGCGTTCTGTGTATTTTTGAACTTTGGAGCCATCTCATTACTTTCACAATATTGAGAACTTTATTCATACCTCAATTCTTATTATCTTTTCCTCATAAGCTAAGCTGTTCTGTTTTCTTCATTAGCACTAGCACTTTGCGTTTCTAAGAATTCTTTTTCCTGGAAAGTAAGAATGAATTAAAGTTCTTCCACGGTCCTAGTAAAGTTTCTCTCTTCTATGGTCTTACGGAATTTAGAATTCTCAGAATTATGTGATACTGTTAGATTTACCTTTTAAAATACGAAAAGTGAGGGTGTAGACATGCTTCTTTTATTCGAGCCAAAGATTTTTGTTCCTAACCTAGTGACCTGGGGATGTGATTTCTCTACCTTTCCGGTTGTTTGTCAGAAAGCACAGTCTTGCACGCAGCAGACAATGAAAATGGAAACTCACACGTGAGGACTCACGAACGAGTCCATCAAGGGCATGATGCTATAGTTTAGATCTCAAATGCTCTCTCTAAGTCATAGAAACTTGGTCCTCCGTGATGGCGAGGGTGGATAAGCTCAGTCTATGAACTCGATGAGACCTGAAGTCACTTGGGTGAAAAGCCTGTAGGTGCGTATGTAAAAGAATGTCATCATCACCTTAATTAAGGTGGGAAAACCTTTCTACTGTGGGTCCACCACACCCTGAAGTTCATGAATGGACGAGAGTAACTCGGCAGCAGGCTTTGTAACTATGGATGACATTCGATTGTGTGCTTCAAACACTTGACACCTTGATGACTCTGAGGCAGAATGAATCCTTTCTATCTCAGCTTGCTTTGTCCAGTGAGCTTTTTTTTTTTTTTAAATCACAGTACCAGGAAAAGTAAGTGAACTCAGATAATTGGAAGATGGGGCAACTTTATGAGGTGGGATCTAGTGGAAAGGTTATGAGCACATTACAAATCTTCCCTTAAAGAGATATGGGGACCCAGATTCTTCTCAGTGTTGGGTTCTGGCAATGAGGTGAACAGTTTTTCTCTGTCTCTTGCTGCCATCAAGAGTTTTACCAGATCTTAAAATCATCTGTTCTTGAACTCAAATCACTATGACTATGAATCCAAGAGAGACTTTTCTCTCTATTACTTCGTCATTTCAAATGTTTTGTTGTAGTGACAGAGAACTGATTTGTGTAACTGCGTGTTGTCTTTATGTGTACGCTTCCACGCTTATCTATCAAAACGGACTTATGTAACACCAAGTTGCTAAAAGTGGCACAACCACTAGGTTGCACTTCAGCAAAGCAGCATTCATAAGCTGAATGTAAATATAGTTATGGCAAATCAATGAAAAAAATGATCACTTGTCAAACAAGCTGTGCGGAGAGGTTCAAATCTGCAAGAGTGATCAGGTGTCCCTAAATAAAATGCCGCTCCTAGATTGGTAGGATGCTTCCTTTATCAATGTGCAGCTCTGTCTTCTGACCTCTTTAGCTGTGCCCTGTGTTGACTTTTCCCTCCATTCACCTTTCCTCTTCATTATGTAGAAGTCCACCTGTTAATGATCCATTCCTCTTGCCTACTGACTGACAGCCCTGTGGAAGGACCAGCCCCAAACCATTGATACTTAAATGTCAGCCAGGAAGAAATAAAAGACCGCTTTGTTCCTAGTTTTCTATTTTTCTACACTGCTGAATTTTGCACTAGTTGATTTCAGACATGTATGTAATACATTCTGATTACTTCCCACTCTATTCCCTTGCACGTCTTCCACCCACGCACATGTCTTTCATTTTGCTCTCTTCCACTTGTTTTCAGAGTCTTTTGTGTGCTCCTGAGTTTTGGACTGTCTCATAGAATCTAACAGTCTCCTTTAGGGCACACAAATGGACATTTTTGTTTGAAAGTGAGCTTGGGACTATCTCATGGAGTCTAGCAATCTCTTTGTGGGTATACAACTGTATGTTTTTGTGTGTTTCTGAGCTTGGGACTATGTCAGACTTTAGAAGTCTCCTCATAGGTGCACAACTAGATACTTTTGTATGAGCCTGAGGATCATACGATCTCTTGGAGCTTTGTAGTCTCTTTGTGGGTGCACAACTTTCTATTTTTTAATCTTTCTTTATGCAATTGACAGTAGTTGGCAGATATCTGTATAGCATGTGGCCCTGGGCAAGATGTCTACCTCTTCCCATGGACAATCAGAGAACATCATAGAAGAGGGAGCAGAAAGAATATAAAGATAACCCTCAACCTTAAGCAGATTAGCCTCCTCTTGCTGTGACTGGAGATGAATCCAGAAAGCCTCAAGTGCACATGATGTTGAGAATGGGTGCAGGTCAAGGATGCATTCCTCGGCATAGCAGATGCACTACCCTAAAGGTTCGGAGATTTTTGCAGAAGAAGGGGCAGAAAGAATGAAAGAGCCAGAGGATGAGGAAATTGACAGGGGCACGGTGAACATGAACCCAGGATAGAAGTGATTACTGATACTATATTTGTATTTACTGATACCACATTTGTATTTTTAAATGTGCTCCAGTATGTTCCTGTGGCCATTCTTATTTCATCAATATTCATTTATAAGCTTGTATGAACGTTTAAAATCACCCCATAAGTTAAAAAGACAAAAGAAAAAAAGAGTGTAACAGTTAAAATGATGTGCTCAGTGTTGGTTGATCTCATTGCTATTAACAGGTGTCCAAAGAGGAATTGTGGAAGGAAGGGTGTAGTAATTGCAGACATGCGTGAGATTCAGAGTGCTACCATGGTTTGGATACTGGAAGAGAAAAAAAAAGTGCTCAACAGAGATAAAAATACTGTCCAAATACAAATGAGTCAGAAGGTAGCTAGTAAAAACACTTAGTAGTAGTGTGCCACAACTTATTTCACATTTTTGACATGTGCAAGAGAGAAATTTAAGATATTAATGAAGAAGAAACTACATTCCACAGAAACAGACTCTGGTGTTTTCAACTCTTCTATAGTGATGTTTTTCTGAACAAACAAAATGCTTCTTAAAAATTAAACATAAAATTTAAGAATCAGTAAATGTATCTTTAATGAGTCTATAGAAGTGATTTTTCAATTGATTGTCTTTTTGCCCCTTCTAAACTGAGGCAATTTACTCATCTTTTTGGTCGTGTGCAGTACATGGGAATTTCTCAAGAAATGGTTGCCAGCTGGGCTGCAAAATGATGAGAAGGTAAAGGCATATGCCAAGCAAACCTGATGACTTTATCTCAACTCAGGAGCTCTGGATGGGAGAGATGTTTCAGGGGTTTGTTTTCTAGGCAAAAGACCTGAGTTTGAATACAGATCCCATGTAAAAATGCCAGGATGAAATGATTGAGATCTTCCAATCTTGTTGGGGAAGACACAACGCGGGAAACCCCAGAGCAAAGCAATAAGGAGGTAATGCAATCCAAGATAGGTCCTGAAGTCACCCTTGGAATCTAGGGTCCTCTTCTATACACACGTGTGAACACACACACACACACACACACACACACACACACACACACACACACTGATCAAGTCCAGGAGCTCACGGTGGAAGAATAGAGGTGAAAGAAGAGCACTAACTCCTTCAAATTGTCCTCTGACTTCCATACGTTCAATGGCACACACACAAGCCACACTCCCACGGGTCACATTCACGTTTTCCACCACCCACAAAAATAACAGCAAATACAGAAAAGTAAATACAAAAAAAGATTTACCAATTCCTCCTTTCATTGAAAGTTTGAAACCCACAAGAAAAGTGCACTCTCCGCTCCCACCACCAGATGGAAGCATGTGCACATCAGATGAAATTGGTTCTCCATGAGGTAAAAGTCACCAATCGCAAACAACCAACATTTGAAAAATGCTAATGATATAATTATGCAGAGTCAGAAGAAGCATCCCCAGTATGGTGATGCATACCAGGAAAGATATCAACTGGTTGTGGAAAGAATTTGGGAGGTACTGAGGTAGCTAGAAATAAAGTAAAAAAGACACTGGTCATTTCTTTAAGCATTTCCAGACATGGATGTAAGTGTTGCTGCGCGGATGCGCCATCTGGAGAATGAACGCACATCTATCTTTCCCCAGACATAATGTGTGGCATGCAATGTCTGGCTTTACCAAGGCATGGAGAGTTGAACAGACCCGTGTGCTGGGCTGCACTGCAGTGGGACCGATATTCTGAGGACTAAGAGCCATGTGAGCCCAATGCTACTCTTCCTGATAATGCCATCCGTGATTCAGGACAGAAAGCTCCTTTGTAGTCTCAGCCAAAGACACATGTAACTGGGAAGAGAAGTTATAAAACAATGAAGGGGTAGGAATAGATCCGCAGCATAATAAACACAATCTAGCCTTGTAGTTTCTACTGTAATGATGCAGCCGTGTTTTGATCAGTTATGCACTATGCCAATCAAACTGCCAGGTCTCTGCCTAACTCAAAGACTGAAATAGGTCTAAGAGTAAAACAGATTTTTTTTCCCAGAAAGTTGATTCGATAAAACAGAAAAGGACACTGAGTAAATCAGCTACAAAGTGACAAACACCTTAATGACTTAATGTCACTGGTCATTTTCATACATGTAGATGGTATCAAAATAAATGGATGCTCATTAGTCCTTGGCTATTCTTGAGTTAGACAGGTTTGAGAAAAGATTTATGGGAGACTCTACCTTTGTCTGCTGTTCACATATGAAGATTCTAGGGATCTGTGGATTTATCTCTGTGCTGATTACAGTAGTCATCCATTGACCAGGAAAAGAATCCCCATAGACACTTCTCAGCAAAGACCTATCAAGATGTAGAAAGAACTCTGATATTTAAATGCTCACTGCTAAAGGGTTATCCTGTCATGAATACAACTGATTTCTTTATTGTTTATTTTGAGACACACATACAGAGAGGAGAAAGAGAAGGAGAGAGAGAGAGAGAGAGAGAAAGAAACAGACAGATATAAGACAGAGACAGAAAACACATTTGCAAGCTGTGGCACTTCGGTCAGAGAACAACTTTCACAAGTTAGTTCTTTCCTTCTTTCCATTGTGTGGACTTCCGGGAATCAATTTCAGGTCACCAAGTTTGTTAGCAGGCACCTTACCTGCTGCATTATGTCACTGGCACCACATTAGTATTTTTTTTTATTCTGACATGACTGATTTCTAGGAATCCAGTCTTACTGTTTCTATTCATTCGTACATATATTGCTTATATATTTGTCATTGTGTAGTTGGTGTATGTAGTGTTTTCTGTATGGACTGATTAACACCATGCATTTCACTGTATATATTAATGTAATTTCGTTGACTATTTTGGAGAACATTTATAATATTGTCCTTCCATGTCTTCTTTATGAACCTACTTACCTCCTTGGCTAACCTTAATATTTGTTGCCTTGTGAATAAATCCCAATGCATCTCATTGTCAGGGCTGATTCTTTATAGATCAGGGACCCACAGGCTCAGGTATGTAGTTAAAGATGATTAACCAGCAACAAAGAATGATCAGAGTCACATTCTCTTCCTCAGAGGTACATTGAGTCTGATTACTAATTTCCCAAGGAGAGTAAACACATAGAGCTATTGGTAGATGTGTCTTCTGTTGCTAGTTGTATCTATTCAGCTTAAGCAGCAGATGAGATGGTTTTAAAAATGGAAAGTAGAAATGGAACGCCATGTTCACAAACTGAAATGAAGATAAATGAATGCTTCCCTCTCCATCAGCACCACCAGGAAATTTATTGAATTGAATCCTCTGCAGCAAGCAGAAGTGGCCTTCTTTTCTTCCTGAAATCGACGCGCAGTCTTTTCCGGATAACAATCACCATTAACAGTATTCGTAGTCAAAGCGAACTAGGCTTACAAAACCTAGACACTTAGGATACAGACACAGGAAAAAAAAAAAATGTGCATGGCTCCACTCTGCCAGTAGGTGGCAGTGCAGCGGATCTGCACCCTTCTATCTGTTCTTGGAGCAAGAGAAAGACCAAGAAGTTCATGGACATGTCCGGTCAGTGGGAAGGAGATGTTGATGGAGAGACTGTGGAAGGGTCGAGTGGCTGAGAGGCGGCACAGAGGTGGCCTGACTTCTCCATAACCCTGTCAACCAAGTTGATCCTCTCTTTTTTTTCCTGTTCTTGTTGGGATTTTCTGTATGCAATAGAATTTTTCAGTTACTTGATGCTGTATTTAGAGGCATGTATATCCAATAGAGTATAACTGCCACTTACACATGAAGACAAGTCAACTTTGTTTAATTTTTTGTTCATAATTTTTCACATGCAAACAAACTGTGTTTCATTCATTTCTCTGAACCCCTCCATACTCATTTCTCCTATCCCAACTTTCACTCTCCTCTTCAATCCAGTCACGTCTCATCTACCCTCCTGTCCCTCTGCATGTGTGGATCGTACGGCTCCCATGAGGTGTGTGATGTAGTACATGTGTGCCCCCTTCATGATTGTGTCAATTTTGTCTTAGGAGAAGAAAATATCATACAATAAAGAAAAAGTAATGGTTTGTTTGTAGTCCAGTAGTTTCCAGGACATGTTCTCGGAATTTATGAATTTCCATATAAAAATCATACTTTCATGCCAAAAAAAGGCTACCTGTTGTACTTCTTTATATCTAACTGAGGATCATTTCTCAATTGACTTCTTTCCAACTCTATATAGGAATTGTTTTAAAAAGCTTAAACTGGTTGTATCTATTCAACAACCTTCAAAGGAAGAACCAACAGTTTCTGAAGACCTTCTCTTTTTAAGTGTTGAAAACCTGGTCTCTTCTACAGTGACTGTCTTTTCCTCAGATGATGCTTTTTATCTATCTATCTATCTATCTATTTATCCATCTATCTATCTATCCATCTATCTATTATCCTCTGTTTGTGTGTGTGTTTGTGTCTCTGTGTGTGTGTGTGTGTGTGTGTGTGTGTATACACCTATACTCCAGCCTGCATGACAACAAAAGAAGACAACTTACAGGAGTCACTTCTTTCCTTCCACCATGTAGATTCTGGAGAATCAAATTCAGGTCATCAGGCCTTGGGACAAACACTCAGAACCCTGTCATATACTGTTGTTGTTGTTTTTTTTCAGTGCCATATACTGTATTTAATCACTGTTTATAGTTCTTTGGCACTCAGCTTTTCCACTTAATTTATACTCTGAGATCAAAGACAGTTTCTTAAAAGAGAAACAACCTTAATAATCACAGAGCTAAACAAAATTCTCAAGAGAGCCAGTTGTCAGTGGTATAAGTTTGAGGTTGTCTCCAGGAAGCTCCAAGCTTCTCTTTGCTGCACATCATGTACAGCTGATGGGGGAGGAACAAGCCAAGGAAACGTGATGATGAATGCGTGGCTGCTTCTTTCAAAAGGAGAAACACTAATTAAAGCACAGGTGAATTAAAGCACAGGTGAGTTGAGGACTCGGGATTTCACATTGGCTCAGGTAAGTGCAGAAGCCCCTTCGCTTCCCAGGCCAGGCATGAAGAAGGCTGGCTCATCCCTGACTCCACAGTCTTGGTGGTCGTCATCTGTGTGCAGAGCCTAAAGCAAACAAGACTAAGCAGCAGCCAGATGTGGAGACTTTCAGGGTCACTGCTGCTTCCCAGGGTACTGGGAGCAAATGTGACTCAATACACGTTCCTACTTTACACAGTCCCAAGACTCCCAACAGGACTTTTTACGCCCCCAAAGACATTGTATTTGATCTTTTCAAGACCTTTGAAAAATTAGTAATTGTCACTGTGCCTAGCTGCACAAAACATTTGATAAATTTAGAGAACTATCCATGGATCAAGATTTCTCGAGACATGATTCTGTGGGATGAGGATTACATGTGGATTACTAAAGATGGATCATCTGATCGGTCTACTGACTAAATAGATTTTTTTTTGTTAGTACATCTTTGGAAAGTTAGACAATGTTTCTTTATGTCTGTCTCAGTTTTTTTAAGCATGTCTGTATGATGTGTGTGTGTGTGTGTGTGTGTGTGTGTGTGTGTGTGTGTGTGTGTATCAGAGGGCCCTTAAGCGTGTGTGCCTGTGGAGGCCCAAAGGTGACATCTGGATTGTTCTACCTTCTACTGCTTTGCTCTGGGGTTTCCCAGACTCTGGCTTCCAGAACAGGAATTGCGAATTGCAAGCTGCTGACATATTTTCCTTGCATTTTCAAATGGGATCCTGGGATCCGAACTCAGGTCCTTTTGCTTGGGAGGCAAAGGCTTTATTTCCTAAGCCATCTCACCAACCCCAGGGTACCAGTTTTGCCTTGCCTAACCCTCACTTTCTGTTTAAAAACCATTAAATCTGAGTCCCTGACTTTCAATGTTTTACTTTCTCATAAATTCCCAAGTCTCACCAAAAACAAAACAAAACAAATAATAAAAACCAATAGCTAGACACTTCAAGGAACATACTGAGTAGCGGGGATCTATCATGTCAAATTAGACTTGAGTATGGATAGAGATGAAGGGCTTCAGGAAAAAAGGAAAGCCATTTCACTTTGCTCTGGAATATTCATCTCCACAGTATTATGGGTGGAGACATTCATTCACGTCATCTTATTTTTGTTTATAACAGACTCATTTTATTTCTAGTTTCCATTTCTAAAATTATTTCATCTGTCATTTTAAAGAGAGCAGATATTACGATCAATCGCAGACCCATTGACTAGAACATTGGGGTGAATTTTATTGACAGTTCATTTCCCGAGTTAGCCTTGAACTAATCTCTGTGCACGGAGCACTTTATCGAAGGCCTTTGTGAGCTGTGCAAAATGAAACCAAACGTATTTGACTCCCCTGAAAGTCTGTTTACCGAAGTCACTAAATCACCCTGTTTCTGACCTCTGTTAGAGGTTCAAACACTCTTGCCCAGAGCTGGGCTTCCTCAGCATTCCACCTACCAGATGTGGGTTCTGCCTTCTAATCTCTTCCAGACTGATGGTACAACAGATCTCCACCTGATACACGCTCTGCCACAGGGCGGAAACCCCATTCATCAAATATGATTTGCTTGTTTCATTTATGTGTGATACATTCACAATCCTATTTTTCACAAAGGGAAAAACTTTGTGCAGAGATTAAAATAAGAGACCCACTTATGCTCCAAGTATGTTTTTTTCAAGTATACAATTATCAGGGATCTCTCATCTTCAAGTTTCATTTTGATTGTCTGGAGAAAATTCATATATTTGAGTCACAAATTTCCAAAGGTATTGAAGAATCATATTGATCACTATTCTCTCATTATGGGCTAAAACAGGTAGAGATTCACTGCACTTGTCATTTCAAGTAAAAATACAGTAAAAATTACCCTTTACTTTTCAAATAACATGTAAAGTTTATATTTTCATTCTTTATCTCCAATTTACTTCTAATGTATTCATGCATGAAAAATCAATTCATTTTTGTGAACAGCGGTGAGATATCAAGATTACTGCCCCATTTTCCAGAGAAGGTAGTGGGAAAGCCACTGAAGTTTTAGAAATCTAGATAATCAAGGTTTTGGAGATGCTAAGGTGCTTCCCCACAAGGATGAGGACCTCAGTTCGGATCCTTATAACCCAGGTAAAAGCACACTGAGTGGGCACGGATGGCAGCTACCTGCAATCTCAGCTCTCCAGAGTTGGAAACAGGGATGCCACAAAGCAATGCCCCCTAACTAGCGAGCCTAACTGAGTGCCAGTTCTGGGGCAAATAGAAAGAGCCTGCCTTAATAAGACAAATGTAGAGGAACCAAAGAAGACTCTAAATGTCAACTTCCACCTTCCATACACACATGCAGACAGACACGCCCCTCCCCCACTTGAACAGAAACACAAAGAAAAAGAAAAAGAAGTAATCCTTCCTTGTCCTGGAGGAGACGTTGGAATGTTCCAGAGTTATGCAAAAGTGTTTGATAGCAGAAAATTTAGGAGGCATGGACCATCATTGTGGAACTTGGAAGAAACATGCGTTCATTCTGATTTTTTACTTTCACAGGTTTTTTTTTATTTTTTTTTAATCCACATGGTTGGCTTATTCACTTAGAAAGCTTGATTACACTTGTCCTTACAATGGATAGTTTGTAAATTCTCTTCTTCCTTTTAACTTTGTAATACGCAGCAGCATGAGGATGATTTAGGGATTTGGAATCTCAATATCTCTATTGTGCCACAGAGACATTGCTATTGATTTTTCAACTGATCAAAAATTAAAATGCTTCGAATTCACTAGTTTTAGTTAGAAAGTTCCAGTTGCCTTGCAGTTGCGTTTTCCTGTGGTATATTGGTCCCAAAATTCTCTGGAAAAGCTTTTGTTTCTGCAGGCAACCAGCTGGTATTTTCAAATAGATAAGGTCAATTAATTTGACCTTTCGTTCATATGAAATGCATAATAAAAGCTGGTACCCCCAAGGACCGGATGTTAGCATTTCAAAAAGGAAAAAAAAAAAGCAGCTCACCAGGACAAGGAACAAAATTTATGACCTCATAAAACCCAGTTGAAATGCCGGTGCTGAGCAGAGCACTGACCAGAAGCCTGTGTCTCTATTGATTTACTTATTTTTATTCCATGAAACAGAGGAGAAACCAAGCACCTGCCCTGGTCAGGAGTGGAAAGTGTCCAAAAGCAAACTAGATGATTATCTTTCTAGAGGAATTCTCTTAGGACTTCAGGGTGCGTTTCTTGGTCACTTCACCTCAGAAGAAAACTCAGGAGAGATTCTGAGTGATGTTGGTGCAGTGGCTTCTGAAATTAAATTGTGTTTCATGACTCCGGCTGCAGGAGATGTTCAGGGATCACCCTGTAGCACTGAGACAGAGAAAATCAAAGCCGATTGACATTGAAAGAGAGCCATTCCTTGCAGTGTCTCTGGGTCAGATGGACAGATCAGTCTTTGAAGGTGATTTCCACATGCTTGTGAGGATACAAACGTTTTGTATTTACCTTTTCCCTTACTCCTCTGTTCCCTTTGGTCTGTAACATCCTGGACTTCCTTGCATTGTGTGGTAAGTGTGCTGAGACTTTCACTTGGTTCTGTTTTTATTCTGTTGTTTTAAATATCCCGGGGTGAACTCTTTTACCTGTGGCTCTGGGCACCTTCCTGCTGATGCTAGAAACAGGAATATGAGTGGAAAGCATATAAATGTCTTTAAGCTCATGGATATCTGTTTTCTCAATGTACTTCCTCATTTCCAGTCACTCTGCAGTTTGGAATCCAATATTTTTTTTTCTTTTTTGTTTTTGATTTCACATATGTGCATGCACTCCTGTGTGTATGTTTGCATGTAGCTGAATGTGCATGTGTGTGAAGGCATGTGTACAAGAGGACACTTGAGTGTGTGTGTGCCTGTGAAGGCCCAAGGGTGACATCGGAAATCTTCCTGAATTGTTTGTCCACCTTATTGTTTTCCTTGGGTTTCCCAGGCTCCACCTTCCAGGGCTGGATCTGCAGAGTGCTACCATATTCATCAGGCATTTTTACGTGGGATCTGGAGATTCAAACTCAGGTACTTCTGCTTGTGAGACAAAGGTTTTAATCCCTGATTCATTTTCCAAGGCCAGAAGTGTAGGCTACCATCAATCATATCCACCTGGAATTTTTTCATGTGAGATCTGGGTATCCAAACTCAGATCCTTTTGCTTGGGAAGCAAAAGTTTTAAGCACCGAGCTAACTCCCCAGCTCATTTAAAAAAAAAAATCCCTTTTGTCTTCTGTGAATTAAGGATAAAAATGGCATTGACATTAGTAATTAATGGCAGATCTTCTAAAGATATGCTTATTCTTAAAGCACAGCTTCCCCACTTTTGTAAATACAACATTGCCATTGAGAATGAGATTTGAGTTTGGAAAACTGAGTGGGAATTTTGGATACGGGAGCTTTCTTGCTATTAATATAATAAGGTCCACAACAAACAGTTGTACAGAATTAACAAGACAGTGTGTAAGGTTGGCTTAGAGGACACAGAAGAATCTTCTGTTGGGCCCATCCAGGATTTGCCCCAGGGCATGGCCAAGCACATGGGACTAAATATGGCGCTGAGGTTTAGAGTCCTGGGCTTAACCCTGATCACATTACAGGGAGCCCTCATTGGCTTCCAGATATTGGCCTGCCTTCTGTGCTGAGTGACATTGGACTTCACCTATGGTACCTGAAGGTTGTGTTAACCTTGGACACAATTGGGTGCCCGTTTGGCGCCCTGTGGTTTTTTTGTCTATATAAGCTGCTTTTTCTCCACCCCCAATAAACTTGAGATTTTGCTCTGACAAACTCCCTGTCCCATTGCCGAGTATCTGGGGAATTGAGGCAGAGGTGGGGACAGCTGAACTTGCCTTTCTTCGTCATCGCAGTAGGCTGCACAATCGTGTGAATGAGTGTGTGAGTGGGTAGAGACACGCCACGCCTCGGGTAGGGGACTCTACAGAATCTAGGGAACCAAAGCATTGTTCAAACAAAGTTGTAAGGGGAGTTTTAGGAAGGGCAAAGGAAGGAAAGCAAAGTAACCCTAGAGACAAAATAAACCAGGTCTAACAGGTCTAAAACTTTTCTGCACTTTCTCATCCATCTTGATAAGAACGTGGATTACATTTTCTTCCTCTTCTTATTCCTCCTCCCACTCTTCTTTCTCCTTTCTTTCCTTTCCTCCTGCATCTTCCTCTTCTTTTTTTTTTTTTCAGGGGAGAGCGCGAACGCAGTCCCCCACTACCACAAATTATGCAGTCGAGTTTCCCACATTTGGGGAAACCGCAGGGGTCAGCACATCCGGAGTGCAATGGATAAGCCTCGCCCTGGGAAAACCACCTTCGTGATCATGGTATCTCCCCTGCCAGGTAAGTATACCTTCCTCTTCTTCTCATCTTTCTTCTTCCCCTTCTTGATTTTGGGAAATCTATGTGTGTGTGTGTGTGTGTGTGAGAGAGAGAGAGAGAGAGAGAGAGAGAGAGAAAGCACTGTGTGTCCCTGTGGAGGTTGCTTCTACTTCCTTTTTGCTTTGCTCTGGGATTTCCCAGGATCTGCCCACCAGGACCAGAAGTTCAGGCCTCAGTCATTTCCCGCTGGCATTTTTTAAGTGGGACTTGAGATCTGAACTCAGCCCCTTTCACTTGAGAGACAGAGTCTTAACCCATGAGACATTTCTGCAGCCCCTGATTTTGGGAAATCTAACTCAGAGTTTTGTGAATGCTTTGGATGTGCATCCAAAACGAATGACATTCCCAGAGTCCAAAACCAACTTTCCAATAGTTCCACTGGGAAGAAGGACCATTTTCCATATTTATCAAAAGGCTAAACGACCCATAGTTTACCGAACAAGTACAATTGAAATCAGTTACCCAAGAAAATCATTGTCAATAACCCAAACGAGCTGGGAATGCAGCTCAGTGACACTGGGCTTTCCCTGGCTCCCCAAGGCACCGAGTCCAATTTGCAGCATCACATACATCTAAAAAACATTTAAACAAAGTGTAGCCTGCAGATGTCAAACGTAACTGAAATCTATTGTATTTGTTTCCAGCGTTTAGACAAAATGGCTAGAGACAAATTACGCTGTATATTTTGTTCACAATTGCTTCTTCACTTACCAAAACAATAATTGTGAATTTTGGTTTCTACTTTGTGATGCTGCTAAATTTTACTCATTTTTAAAACCTCAGGGTACTTAAATATATTTTGTGTTTAAAAGAAAAACTATCAGATAATGCTACTTTACCTTATCTAGGGATGATTTATTACTGTATCATTAAGGAGAGCAAATTCTCTACTGTTTTTGGGGGGGAGGGGTAGCTCCCCAGAGCCCTGTGAGACCATAGCCCTGAGCTAGAACTCACTTCATCAGCAATTTACTTCAAATCCTCAACTAATTAACTATAACATTCATTGAATATCTGGAGACGCTTGCCATAATTTATTTTATCTGTTGCCATTTTGGAAAACTTCCTTTACATTTCAAACAACCTCAAAACAAATCCAGCTAGTCCTGCTATGTGCCGGCCAATGTCTGTTTTATTTTGTTTGCTTACACTACTGAAAGCTAGTGGGTGCCCTAAAGTCATTAATTGGCCCAAAGTACAAAACACCTAGAACAGGAAATTATACCCAGGTCTGCTTCTGACCTTTCTTTAAGGAAGAATGTTTTCTAGAGCATTGTCTGGTGTATACTGTTTATTATATACAAATTTATTTGTTAATTTACTTTTGGAGATTTGTTCATTTTAAGTAAATTTTCTAATTTGTTGTTTGAAACCACATATTTATCAATAGCAATACTGAAATCAAGATTTCATTTAAGAGAGGACTCCTGCCTAAAATCTATGAAGCTAACCCCAACTATGATTTTCTTTTTCTAATGGCATGAAATCCACAGAAAACTTCTCTTGCAAAACTACTATCATATTCACTTTCAGAGATCTACTTAGCTTGAAAGGAGATTAAAATCCACTGCTTTGATAGAATCACACAGTACAAAAAATTATGAACATCACCATTTGTGTTTGAGGATTCATGCCCTCCCGATGATTCTTCAGTTTTGGGAGCCAGTGATAAAGAGAATTTTAAGATCTTCAGCAGAAAAGAAGGACCAGGAAAGAAGATAAAAGCTTTGAGTCTCAGGAACATGAAACTGTTTTACACAACAGAATTCTCATGACCCCAGAGTTGAACTTTGTAAATAGGTTTGGCAACAAGCCCTTGCCTAGAGAAAATAAAGAATTAAAAAAAGACAGGAAAAAAGGCCCCCTGCCCTGCTCTAACATATAGACAAATACACACAAATGCGCATGCACATAGTATGTTATGTAACACTATTTTGTTTCAGAACATTTGCAATCAACCCACTGCATAGTATATTTTAGATCTTCCCACTTTGATCACAGGTAAGACCAGTCTTCTCTCAGTGTACTCATGACACAGAGATTCTGCACAAATCTTTCCATTCTCCCAGAAATTTTAGACTGAGTGCATTGGCCGCTCATTTCCAACCCTATTTATTAAAGAGGGGATTTCTATCCAGCTAATGACTCAAAACCTCTCAATATGAGAAAGTATAGTTCACTCTGGAATCAGATGTCGGCTAAATTTGGGCCTCAAGTCACTTAATTTGCTCAGTCTCAATCTGAATTATTTAATGTTTTAATTGGGTTTGTTCTTCCTTTTCAAGATGTCAAAATAGTAATAGTGTGTGTGCATCTGTTTTTACTCTTAAGATAATCTAAGAGCAATCATCTCATAATCCCATAATTCTTTGCAAAGTGTAGCCCAATGTTTTACCTATTGACCACTATCTAATAAATATTAGAAAGACATAATTGTTAATCTCGATATTGCTATTGGGAGAGATTATATATTCTACTCACATACCTGGAAAGAAAGATTTCCTTAAATACAATAATCTTAGACATACTCAACTCTAGGTTTTTAACACAAACCAATCCTTCTTCTAATTTCAGCAAAAGCTATCTCACAGTGTTGCCTGGTATCTCCAAGGTTAAGAGCATAGACCCATGTTCTCATTTAGTTTTTTCTCACCAAAAGATTGACAGCTAATTTTCAAGCATTCTTGTCGAAGCATCTTTTCTAGTTTTAATCTTAGTCGATCAAAAAGATATGTATCATTTGCTTTGTTTTGTTATGTTTGCTTGTTTTTTACTTTTACGATAGAGTCTCACTAAACCTCTCATTGTGACCTCTAAGTCACACTCCTTTATCTGGGGCCTCCCCCACACTGGGATTTAAGGCCTGAACCACAACTGGTTTCATCAGAGGGTACTAGTGCTGGTGTTGAGGGAACAGCAGTAGTGGATCCTGGTGGGAATAAGAAGATGGCTAATGGACATAGGAATGTAGGTTGTTCTCTAGTTGATGCTTTATCTTAAAGGTTTATGGATTTGATTCACATTTCCATTTGGATGCTGAGTAAGCCCTGTTATGTTTTGTTAAAAGCACACAGAAAATACATTCTAAGGTAGTAACCCTCTTAGGTATTTCTGCATCATAGAACACATGTACTTATGGCTTTATCCACTGAAGAGCCACATATATTACAACAGAAATCTGAGTCCCTTAGCAATATAGTCACCTCAAAAGAAGCCCTGTAATCCACATGTACAAGAGGGTGGGAAGGACACGGCAGGATTGTAAAGAGGCAAGAAAGGTGGGAAAGGAGTGGGGCAGGTGGGGAGGGTAGGGAAGAAGGGGGATGGATGGGAAGGGGGTCTGGCATAAACTTATTTTGTTTGTATATAGAAAGTTTCTCAATAAAAAGGAAAATGCATTGTTTCTAATAATAAACATTCTGCTATTAATATTATATAATTCTCTCATATTATTTTTCCTCTTGTTGATATTGATTTTGCTTATCTAGAGAGATTGAGACATTCAAACCACTATGGATTTCCAACTCAATTCAGAGGACCTGATTATGCCTCTCTCCTCAATTTATAATAATAATTTCTGGCATACAGAGTGACTTTGCTACCCTTAAATCTTTTCAGTTCCCAGTTTATCTGTAGATGTGGTTTAATACTTTGACTTTTTCCTCATCTCCTGGGCCTTTCAGGTTCTTTCTCTCATTTGCATGATTTTTGGGGGGCCATCTTTGAATTTTGGCAACATTTCATGTTAGAGTTGTATACATCTATCTTTTATAATACATTTTGATTTTTTTCTGATGAAAGAACTTTCTGACATCTCAACTTAATATTAACTTTAGGAGCAAGTGAACTATATATCTTTCCATCTACAAATTCCTTACCAAATATGGCAGTTAGTCTCCAACTTCAACTTCTCGTTTGAGAACCAAGCCATTGGGCTCACCTGGGAGGAGTTATTTGGGTGAGGGTGACCCTAAGCACACTTGTATATTATCTCATTTCCATGGGAAGACATAGTCCATAGTGGGTGAAATGAGTCTCCAGCAGGTGGTTAAGACAGGGAGAGAACTGGTTGGCTTGGCAGACAGACAAAATAGAGAGCATTATTGCTCCTCATTCGACTCAACCTCTGGGCATAGTATGGCAAGTTTCCCTGGCTCCTTATGCTGTATTTGAAATAAGAAATAAAAAGGAAAAATAAACAAGGGTTGAACTAAATATAGGGATTAAAAAGCAGATGCCCAATTTTAGGATAGGTCTTTTAATTCAATATTTTAATTATGTTTTATGTTTACTATCTATTCAGTAGAGTTTAAATCAATGTTTTCCTTTGTCTTTCCAGAATGGATGAAACATTTCCTTGGTTGTACAAGGGTTGCCAGTCTTTGATTGTAACTCACAAATGACCAATTAAGCAAGAAAAAAATAACCTTCTTTATATACATGCATATACCATCATAGGAAATAGCAATGAATATGGAGAAAAAATTGAAGAAGGCAAAATTGGAAATATGTGGGGAAAACAGTTGATAATGTTTAGCTAAATTTGAATTATATGAGAGATGACAGGTGGCTTCTCATTGCTCTGACTCCAGGAGTCAGAGGTGACCTGTAAGAAGGAAGAAGGAGACCTCCCCTTATGATTAGAGAGAGGAGAAGGAAGACCCTCTTTGCAAGTAGGGAGTGATCTAGGCTTTGCAAAGGAAGCATGTGCTCTGTGTCAGGCAGAAAAGAAGGAGGAGCTTTCCCAGCATCCTCAGCTTCTCAGTCATGTCAGCTCCACGTCATCTGTGCCACACTGGGCAGGTGTGCAGCAGTTCCAATCCATTTATCATTTTCCTGATATTTCTGTTCTGCGAATGTATCTGTGTGTGAAATGTGAGTGTATCTCTCTGTGAGCATGTGTGCAAGATGTATGTATTATATGTGAGTGTGTGTTATGTGTCTGCATTTGTGTCTACAATATGAGAGCATGTGCCTGTATATGTAGGATGTGTGAGATGTGTTTTAGTAGGCATGCGAGATGTGTGAGTGGGTGTGAGAGAGTGCATGTGTGTGAATCTATGCGTGTATGAGTGTGCTATGAGTAAGTCTGTATATGTTTGTATTAGTAAGAAATGTGTGTATGATAAGCAAGTATGCATGATGTATATGTATTTACCTGTGTGTATTGTATATAGGTGTGTGTATATATATATATATATGTGTGAGATATGCATGTTTGAGTGCATGTGTATCTATATTATGTATGTGTATGCTATGCGTAAGTTTATATGAGTTTGTGTAAGAGATGTGTGTATATGAGTGTGCTTGATGTGTGTATGATAAGTGGGTACAGGTATATGTGTGTGAGAGGTGTGTGTAAATGCATGTATGTGTAATGCATGTGTATGTGTGAGTATGGTGAGATGTATGTTGACATGTAACCATGTGTATTTATGTATGTGTGCATGATATATGAGTGTATGTATATGTGTGTAATATGCATGACAGTGCATGTGTGTGTAATGTGTATGAGTGTTTGCATGCAAGTGTATGCCACAAGGCACATGCAGAGTTACAGCACAGTCTTCAGGGGTTGGTATTCCTTTTCCTCATTTAGAGCCAGTGCTCTCTCCACCACCACTGCTACGAAAGCCAGGCGTGGTGGTGTGTAAGCTTCTGAAGATTCTCCAGCTCTGCTCCCCTTTCCTGGGCCAGTATAGGGATTACAGATGCCTATGCCACTATATCCAGCTCTTCTTTGCATTCTGGTGAACTCAGATCATCAAGCTTACATGGAAAGCCTGCTACCCAGTGAACTATGTCCCTAGCCCTTCCCTGGATTTCTTTTGTTTGTTACTATCTATCTATCTATCTATCTATCTATCTATCTATCTATCTATCTATCTGTCTGTCTGTCTGTCTGTCTATCTGTCTGTCTGTCTGTCTGTCTGTCTGTCTGTCTATCTGTCTGTCTGTCTGTCTGTCTGTCTGTCTGTCTGTCTGTCTGTCTAAGAGAGAAAGAGAGAGAGAGAGAAAGAGAGAGAATATGCAAAAGCATGCATGCAGGCCATCATGGTGCACAGGTGGAGATCAGAGGTCACTTTTTTCCTTCCAACTTGTGGCTTCCAGAGGTCCAGGCAGTCGCCTTACTCACTCGGTTCTCTCACTAGCCTCCTTGGATCTTTGCTTGAGAAAATATAATTGATGGATTTTTTTTTCATTTGACAGTTTCACGCATTTATTTGATGAATTTTCATTCTTTTCACTCTCCCACCTTTTCCTCTCTCTCCTCTTGCTGCTTCTGTAACCCTGACTCTTTTCCAGTGAGCCCCTTTCCCCTTTCACGCTTATGTGTGACCCCCTGTTCCATTACTTCCTTCTCACAGCATGAGCAGGAGGCAATTACAGGAGCAAGGGCAACAGGTTTCCGAAACACCACCTTCCATGGGCAACTGAGGCTATACAAAAAGAAAAGTTGGTAATCAACTCTAAAGATTTAAAATCTTGCTAGACGCTGGATCCCTGAAACCCAGAAGACTCCTATTCCAAATCTTGCATCCACTTTCCTATGGTCTCTCCTTTTCTTAAGTTGCTATTCTACGATTTGAGAATCTCTAAGTTGACACCTCTATGAACTAATGCATCTACAGAGACATGCATGGGAGTTAACGAGCATTGATAACCATCTGGCTTATGCAACATGTAAGTTAATGCTTCCATTGATTCCTCATTTGCTTTTGTTCTTAATATTTAGCAGTCACAAGTTTATCTCACTAGTAATGCTCCAGTTAACTAGCATTACCCACTGCTCTGTTTCTTGTCTTCTACGCTCTGTGAAGCCCAAAAGGGAAATAAAGCATTCCAAGACCAAGAACCAATGCATCATTACATGCACAACCTTATGAGTTCTATTTCATATTTGTTTGAACCACATCCAACTTTTCCTTTCTACAATGGCATGTGCCATTCTCTTTCAGTTGACAAATTCTCCATGATGGTTGAGTGTGAAGATTTTTAAAGAAAGAATATATCCAGGATGTTATTAGAATAGCAACATGACAGCTGGAGGCACCAGGATATTAATGAATCCCAAATGTTTTTCTCGCCATTTCTGCTTCTGCTGGGAAGCTCAAGAGACTAGATGAAGCTTGAGCCTTTTGGCTACAATTGATAGAAGAAAACAAAAATATTTCAATGTAAAAACTGTCACCACTTTAAAATATAAGTATTGTTGAAAAATATGCACATTTTCAAAAAGTTTCCTTTATTCTTGGTTCGTTCCAATTTTTATAATGATTATGATTACTGACTGGCAGGTCTGCTTAACTTTAGGTGGGAGAAGTAGATTAGTGTACAGTTTTATATGGAGTTGGCCAGAAACAGAGCATATGTTTTTCTCCCTTTTATTTTTTAGCATGGGTGCATACATGCTTCTGTGTTTGTGTATGTGTTGTGTGTGTTTGTGTTTTGTGTATGTGTGTATCATGTGTGTGTGTATGTGTGTATGCCTATGAAAGCCCAAGAGTGACTTCAGGAATCATAGTGTATTACTGTACTTCCTTTTTTTTTTCTCCTGGAGTTTCTTAGGCTCTGCCTTCCAGGGTCTGAAGTATAGGTCACTGCCATTTCCACCAGATGGTTTTATGTCGGATCCGGGTCCAATCTCAGATTCTTCGATAAGGCAAAAGATTAACCCCTGAGCCATCTCTCCAGCCTTCCAGAGTGTATTTTAATACACATCATTACTTATTTAAATTTTTATTTTTTATTCGTTTTAATTTTTCTTGTTTATTATTTTTTAATGTTGTATGCATGGATATAGTGACTTTCTGATAGTTTCAACTCTTGGCCCCAAATCCCATTCCTCTCCTTTTCCCCTTACAGCCCTTCATTTCCCCTTGAGACTTCCTCCCACTTTCAAATTTTTTTGCTTGTGCTGCCCACTGTGTTTCATGTCATCTGTGATGACTTATGCTTGCCTGATTCATGTTCCAGCAAGCACTCTAGATCAGTGGATACACCATTAAGGAAAGCATCCTCTTTCACTTCCCTATAGCATTAGTCCTCCTCAATCTTTCAGAAAGGTGCGGAGCTTCTTGAGATCTTTCTGATGTCATGGTGAGATCTAATAAAACAGTTCCCCATGCATTTTTTGTGTAAGTACACATATATGCCACAAAATCCTGTATACAATGACTGTGTCATGTCCAGGAAATAATGCATGACCCACACCTTCCCACTTCAGGCTCATACAATCTTCCCACCCCCTCTTCTATAATGTTCCCTGAGCCTTGAGATAGGGGTGGATAAGCCTTGTATGTCCTGTTTAGGGTCAAGCAGTCCACAGACACTTATTTAATGCATTGTGGAAAGTCATGCTTTCCAGTAATAAACACCTTTTGTTGTAGAAGAAGGCTTCTAGGTTGAACGCTGAGTGCTCTTTCAATCTATGTATATAATAATAGGTATTTAAAGAGCAGTTTGGTAAACTGTCTTCCTAGCTTAAGATTCATAGTCTGTTCTTCCCTTGTGACCTATTTCTTTTCCTTTCATAGATTCTTATTCTAGTTTACAGTAACAGGAATACATTCCCCTCTGACAAGTGGGCCTTAAATCCAATAAAAAAGATATTGGTTGCCTCCTTAATGTTCATGTCACTATTACACTGATGGTCACCTGTTGTCATGGTGATTTTTATTGTAACTTGTGGATAGCACAAGTTGATGAGATTTGGTTATATTTCTCCCCCAGTAGCTTCTACAGTACTCTTTGGTACTATGTAAGCTACTCAGCAAGGAGGAATATCCCAAACTAGTTCCGGTTGGTGTTTTTGTCCATGTCCTGTCATCCATATGTGTTGCATCTTGTAACCGGGCCTTACTGTCCATTTTTTGGAGGATAGCCAAGAGCAGTTTTAAATGTCTATACTCTTTGGGGGGGGGTGGCTTTGAGACTTCTCAGAGCAACAGCTCAACAGGAAGTGTCACATTCTCACTATTTTTCATATAGTTTTAATTGTCACTGTGTTCTAAGTGGACCAACCTAGGGCATTTTTTAAATTTTTGTTTTGCGTTGTTTTCTTCTCTCTATGCTCCTCTACATAGAGACTTTCTATTCTTATTCATCTTTTAAAAGAAATGTTTTTGGCACATTAATCACATCAGAGGTTCCTATATGGTTCCACAATCTTAGTGGTTTCTTTAAGTCCCTCATGCTGTCCTATATCATCATGTCCCCATATGTATTTTTCCTCGTCCTATCTGACATGATATCCTATAGCTTCCCCTCCAAAGGTTTCATCCTAACTGTCCCTTTCCACCTCCCCATGCATCGATCCCTTTCGAATTTTCTGACACTTACAGAAATTCCAAACCAATACTAGCATCTGTATACAGGAGAGAAACATGCTGCTTTTGTCTTTCTGTGTCTGAGATACCTTGTTCGATATTATACTTTCCTATAACAATAGCATTCAATTTCGTCTCATTTTATTGGCTAAATATTACTGCTCCTACTATAGATGCAAAAATCACAACCCGCACCTCAAAGGTTGCCACCTTTGAGAGTCGACATATTGTAAAGGCAAGTGTGAGTGACCAGGCCAGGGAGCACAAGTTCAAGTCCCTGTGAATTCCATGTGCTCTTTTGTGATGAGAGTTTCTGAGGTTTTATAATCTAAGTAGCTGGGAGGTGTGCTCCCCAGAGGGGAGGGGCCTGGTCTTTGCTCTTCCCAAGCACCTCCTCTCTCAGCTTCTCCTTAGTGAGATGCAGACAGAAAAGGGGGAACGGCAAGTTTTCAGAGATGTTGACTTGTCAGCTGCCTGCTCTTTGCTCTTTGAACTCTAAGCACAGAGAAGAACATTTTTTTCATTCCTGCCCTTTCTAAGCTTCTCCTTTCCAAAGTCTAAACATATGCATGATACTCTGGATTTCCTTGCTGTCTCTCTGAAAAATTTAATTCCTTTTCCACATGGCAACTTATGAATCTCCATGTCTCCCTCTACCAACATGACTTCCTGTCCTTCTTTGCTCTTCTCCTCCCTCCCTTATTTGCTGGAATTTTCCAACTCATCTGTTGTTTTACTTTCGGTTTCTAATAAAATGGCTCTTGAGCGTCTCCATACTTTTGAGTCCATTTCTAAATTCGTCTATAAATGAATCCAAAGGCTTGATCAGAGGATCCTAACTTCCCCCCAGCATTCATAAGAGTTACATTATGGGAAAAAAGCCACATCCTGGGAATCCATTCAGAGCTGAAGTCGCTGTGTCTTCTTACACAGCAAAGCAAAGACTGGGAATAAGACAGACTCTGCTATACCAGGCCTTCTTGTCAAAACACTAAAGATGATATAATCAAGGTGTCTTATAGTACAGAATATAATGCCTCTGGACATTCAATAAAAATGAATGGATACTTGAAAGAATAGAGCAATTGTGAATTAAAGCATGAGTCAATCAATATATATATATATATAGTAGATAGTACAACTAACTGACAGGTAAACAGGTAAAGTTTAGAGAGTCAAATACTGTGGAAAGAATAATATGATAAAATAAGTGAAGAGATGAGTAGAGATATTAGAATCTCAGTAGAGATATTAGAACTAAGACAAAGAACCAAAGTGGAATTAGAGAGCTAATCTACCACATCTAAAGTGAAGATAAAATCACCATGTGCATTTCAAGAGCAGTTTTAAGACTCATTATAGTGCTCATTTTGAGATGGCACCCCAAAGCCTAATCACCATCTTCTGTCCACACACATAACATATACACATAACATATATACATACAAAGCATGTATCTCAATGTATAAGTATACATGAGCTTTTCTGCTAAAGAACAATAATAATAGTGATTAATTAAGCCCTCTAAATCCTTCTATCTTGTATATCAAGATGTTCACAATCTTTTATTTTTATTTTTCTATTTTTACAAGCATACTGAGCATTCATCCCTGCCTCCCTCCATACCCTCCCACAATATTCCCTCCCTTCCCCCCATCAATCCCTCCTATTCCCTCCTACTCTCCCTCCCACATGTCTCTATGGACCTCAGGGTTCACTTTGGCCAGTTTACTCTTGTGGGGATTCAGGTCTCTGGGGCATATCAAGTTACCTCTCTTCAGGCCACCCCACTGATATGGGCACTTCCCTTCATTCATCAAGCTTTAGACCCAAAGGTTTCCAGTGTATATTCTTATCTTTCTTGAGTTCCTATGTAGTCTGTGGGGGCATGTTGGTATGTCAGTCATTATGCAGATCTGGGAAGGACAAGTCTCACTGCAGTGAGTTCCTAGATGTAGTAGCCCTGCCTTGAATGGAATGTCTTGTCCAGTATTGGCCCTTCCCATCTTTAGGTTCTTACAATCTCATCGTCCCCTCTTCTTAAGAGAGCTGACTGTTCAATAATTTAAAGTTTTCCATTTTTGTATTATTTTACTATAAAAGAATAATAATAAGGAATCTTTAAAACTAACCTCTTTTTCTATGATATTTACTAATCTAAGATTCTTTTTGCCAAGGAAAACTTACTAGAGAAGTGCAATAAAGTTTTCTCTGAAATGTGAAAAAATTGTAAACTATGTAAGGTTTTATCCCTGCATTACAATGTTTGGAAAGCAAGGCAGAGGCAATTCAAATTTGACCCCAACTTGAACTACATGAGCAGTTCCAAAACAGCCTGAGCTACATGGTGTGATTAGTTTCAAAGCAAAGCTGGCTAACTAGATAGTTCTCTACACACGCGTGCACAGACACACACACACACACACATACACACACACACACACACATTCATACCTGCATCCATGTACCAGGTACAATGATATATGCTCTCTAATCCAGGTGCTTTGGAGACGGAAGCAGAGCTTTTGCGTAGCCAGTGACCTCGAGGCCCCTTTGGGGGATCTGGGGAGTCCCTCCTCAAGAAATGAAGGTAGTGAGGAGCTGACTCAGTGAGTAAGTGCACTTTCTTGCAGTCATGATGATCTGAGTTGGAATACGCAGCATGCATGTGAAAAGTTGGTCATAACTGGGTGTCTATAGGTTGTGTGCATTCTAGGCTGAGTACTGTCTGTGGGCTGAGTATTGTCTGTGTGCTGAGTACTGCCTGTGGATATATACTCTAAGTGGGGTGGGTACTGCCTGCAGATATAGTGCCTTCTTTGGACTAAGTACTTGTCTGTAAGCTGAATACTGACTGTGCGGACAGGTACTGTCTGTGGAGTGAGTGTTTCATGAGAGTGGGGTACTACTGTCTATGGGCTGAATCCATCTGCTAATTTCCTTTTAATTTGATCGTGTTGAATCTACCTGCCGATTTCTTTTTAGTTTGATTGTGATATAACCACCCCAATTCATTGGCATATAATCTATGACTGCTTTTGTCAACAAGTGCAGGACTAAGTCTCCACAGAGCGTGCCTTAGGTCCTTTAAGAGAAGAAAAAGAATTACCAAATGTTATCAAAGAGGACAAAAACAGAAAATACAATAAACATTGAGTATAATATAGTATAGCAAAAATTTGTGCATTGAGGAAATTGGGGAAAGAGAGAGAGAGAGAGAGAAACAGAGAGAGTGCTTTAATTTTGTCTTTGGTAGAAAGAGAAATTGGAAAAGAATGCACTTACAGAGTTACTGAAAGGTCATTTCCCAGAGTCTTGGCATCTGCCAGGACAGAATTGCAGACAAATCCTGGGTGCTGTCTAGAGTTAGACCCAAGACATGATATTAAAAAGTAAGATTCCTCAGATTTATTTTTTCAGGTTTTCAATTTTTCACATCAAAGGGAAATGGAAATTCGAACACACTCCCTTGTCATATCTCTACAAAACAAGCAAATGCGAAAACCCTCTGTGGGTGGCTTACACTGGCCTCAACTTTTACAAACCTTACCTCCATAACATACAAATTCCCGAAAGAAAAAAAAAAACACAGCCTTCAACATTTCAAGATTTGTTGCCAAATCCATCAGCCTATATGACTCGCAGCACTACAGGTCAGGGATATAAACAGCACCCAGAAGGACCTGCTGATAAATTGGAGCTCAGGCGTTTGCATCTGTGTATTCCCCCCCCCCACTCTGTCTCTCTCTTTCTCTCTCTCTCACACACACACACATCTGTGCTGCTGGAGTTAGGCCCAGAGGAAGAAGAGCACAGCTGAGACAAAGCCTGCCAAAAAAGCAGAATATTCACGTATTCCCATCAGCTGGGATGCAGATGAACATGTGTGGTGAGCCCAGAGCAGTGGGACCCATCTTCTTTACCACGGAAATAATTACAGCATCCTGCCTCAGATAAGCCCCCTCTGCCACCGCCCCCCACCCCGTTTCTTGAATCATTGATTCTCTCCTTAAAGACATCACGTTTCTTCTGCCTGTGCTCTTCAGACCTGAATTTCTACTTCCAGTTAGCCCATTGGAAGGCCCAAAGGACCCTCCCACTGGACTCTTTGGGCCCTTTTCAAAAGCGACCTTGACCCTCGATGGTGTTTGCTGCCATGACGGGAGCATAATAAAGTGATGTCCTGTTACTAGTTTTCAGGGCAGAATTATTTCGTAACAATTATCCTCAAATCTCCCTGTTGTGTGTGCTCAAAAGCAATTACCTTTACGTTAATAATTAAGCTGAAGTGACTGTGGAAGACAGCCGAAATTGGCTTCATTTGTAAAACTGGTTCTGCTTTCAGACTCACTGTGGAATTGCTCTGGCTGAATGTCAGAAGATGTAAGCGGCTGAATATGACCAAATCTCAATCAGACAGAACATAGGTTTTTAAGCAAGTACACACACACACACACACACATATATTCTCACCAAAAGCCCTTAACGGCTTTGATAAGATTTGCAAAACACACATCTACCCAGTAGTTGAGCCATGCAAAGGGTATTTCCTGTGAGATACATTTGTTCGCATGCCTCCTTCCGCCAATGATTGGCTAAGACTTGCTCTACAAGGTCAGACAGAAAATATTCTTCACTTTCGAAGCCATATGGTTTCTGTTTAGCTACTGAATTCTGCCATTTGAAAGCAACCACAGACATTTAAATGAGCAGGCAAAACTTCCTGTTCAGTGGAGATGTATTTAAAGGGCCAGGCACGTGGTTCGGTTGAGAGAGTGTTTGCCTAGCATTTGCAAAGCCCTGGGTTCAATCCCCAGCACCAAATAAAGATGGGAAAATCATTTCATGATCATCCTCAGCTAGTTAACCTGTTTGAGGCCAGACTGAATTGTCTCAATCTCAATTAATAAATGAATAAATTAAAACACCACAGAGTCTGTATTTAGAATATTGGCATATTTGGTTAATGGTCGTCCTAAGTGAAATTCAATGTAGTCATGTCAATTGGCATTAATTTCTTTTTTTATTATACATTTTTATTATTATTTCCACTCATACAAACTTAATAGGTACACCAGTTCCCTCCCTCCCTCCCTCCTCCTTCCCCCGAACCCCCTGTTTCCCTTCCCCTCCCTCCCCATCCCCCAGTGCCTCCCGCCCCAATTCCCAGAGAGTCCTTTATTGTGCATGAATTGGCATTAATTTCATCACCTATTCCCTTATTAAAAGGACCTCAGAACAATTGAGAAAAGAGAGAGAATGCTGCTTAAGAAAATATGATTTGAAGTGATTTGGTATTGAACAATCCAAGTATAGGTGAAAAGAATATGAAAGGTGATAAGTTGTTGGTACCTTACATGCAGACAAGTGTTTTCAGTCCAGTAACCTTCTTGCTACTGGGCAGGGTCAAGAGGGGGTGGGACTTTGTTCTCTAGTCCTGCAGAGTTTCCATGAGAATAAAGAGCTGGCCTTAATGTCACAAATGTGATGTGCAAAAAAAAAAAAAAGGATTTTATACCTTTTATTGGATTCCCAATTAGAGGCAATGACCTGATTTCTGATGGTGATTTTCATTGCATAGAAACAGAGCTCATTCAGCGCTGGACAACCAATCACTGTGAGGCTTATAGGTAAAAGGGAATATGTTTTTCCACAGGCGAAGACTGCAAGACTAGATAATTTCAGGAAAAGAAAAAAAAACAGAAACACAACTAAAAGACACTCGCTCCCAGTTAATAATGGCCTTTCTCTGCCTGGATTATAGACATTTGTTTTCAGTGTTTGCCTCTGGGGAGAACATCTGAGGAGCTGTTTATTCAGAAGCATCAAATTCAGAGTATTTGGGACCATTGTCTCCTGTCCACCTGACAGCTCAGCTACCTGCCCTGGATGCTTCCACTCTGCTGGACTGCTACACGTATTGTCAAGTAAAGCACTGAATGGAGCGATAAATGCGATGGCAGTGGACATTGTGATGGCCATGTGGACCCATGGACACGGGAAACTCTTCTCACGAATTATGTGTACAGCTCTCTGGTCTGTCCGTCTAGGCACTAATCACCTCATAAGATTGCCATTTACCTTCTCAACCATGGATGGCTTTTCTCCAAGGAGAGAAAAATGGTTTGGACAAACCACTCAAAGTCTTCATTTCTTTCTCTCTTAAGTGGTTCTTGTGGAGAAAACCAAGTTAAAACTCTTCCACAGTTGCATGTGTGCGTGAAATCTGAGAATGTTGGCTGTTTCTTAAGGTTTATGATGCTGCACCTCCGTAAGTATTACAACCAAGTCTCCTACTGAACATAAAGTCAGGCAAAAATGGCTTGTAGTAGACGTACAGGTGTGGGGACCAGTCATGTCTCAGAGATGGTATTGCTAAAGCAGAACACACAAGTGCACATATCTTCTCTGCAGACAGACTGGTCAAGAGTGAGGAGTGAGGCTGAGAGAGATGTGAATTACAGACCCTACAGCATAGAGAGAGAGAGAGACAGAGACAGGGACAGAGAGACAGAGAGAGAGACAGAGACAGAGAGAGACAGAGAGAGACAGAGAGACAGAGACAGAAACAGAGACAGAGAGAAACAGAGAGACAGAAACAGAGAGAGACAGAGACAGAGAGACAGAAACAGAAACAGAGAGAGACAGAGACAGAGAGACAGAGAGATAGAAACAGAGAGACAGAGACAGAGAGACAGAGAGAGACAGACAGAGAGACAGAGAGAAGTGGGGATGGCAGAGTGACCCTGGTTCGGAATCCGGTAGAGCAAGGCACCTCCCTGAACACAGGAGTCAGAAGGCCGCCTCACTATCCAACAGACAACGTTTTGGTTTTGCTTCCTTACTACTTAAAACTAGTCGGTGGCATTAGGACTTTGAGTCACTAACAGTCTCATCCGCGGACATTCAGAGGTTCAGTATGCTCCCCCATGGGATCTTTTACACCCACGCTCGGGGAGAAAGAACAATGGTACCCGCGTCCTCTCTCCCCTCAAGCACTGATCTCGCCAAGGGACCCCCGAATGCTTGTCATGACCCTGTCTCCCAGACCCATTTCCCTAGACCATGTGCAAAGATGAAAGTCCATACATAGCAGGGTCCTTAGTATTCTGCAAGTCAGCGCTCCCTGAGATCGACGTGCACAAAAATACCGAGACAGATTCCACGAGCTGAGCACATAGATGGGGGCCTGAGACTGGAGCTGGGGTCCGGGACGCAGTGAGCGTTCCCCAACAAAAGGCTGTCAGATATGATTTACTGAGCTGGCTCACATTGGACAAGCCTCACCGAGCACTCTGAACTGAGGGTTTCCCGGGGCAAGGCGTTTTCAGCGTCCAACAAAGACCTGGACTTAGAGGCAGTTCATAAAAGTGATGTCTTTTGTCTAGTGCTAACAGTGGGTCTCTCCGAGGGAGGCGCAATCAATGAAGTGCTAAATATAATAAGAAATCAATTTCCCTTCTCACATCACCCTGAGGATAAGAAAAGATTCTGGGCTGCTAGGAGTCTGCATGTCTTCCGGGTGATTGGAAGAGAAGACCGAGAGAATCGAAGAATAATGTTAGATTAATTACTTTCGGCACTTCATTTTGAGACAGGTTTCACACATGTTACATTAGCAGCAGCCGGAATGGATTGTTTTTCCAGATATGGGGTGATGGAGTGGGGGAGATGGGAGGGGTTAATGAGGTCTGCGTTCAAAGAAGACATTATATTAGGGGCTAAATAAGAGAACACTAAGCTATGATCTAGACTGGGCTCCAATCCCGGAGGATTGTTTCTCAACCTGCTGATTGTAGCAGAGTTTGAGGAAGAAACATGGAAAGCTAAATTCCGTGGTTCACAAGCCACATCATGTCTAGGCATGGTGGGTGTGCTACAGGAGAAATTGTAGCTGTGAGAATGTTTGCCAACACAGAAGAAAACTCAGAATATGGAAAATGACAGTATGCAGAGACCATTGGAGTGTGAAAATCACACAGTATTTTAGCACAAACTAGGATGTTTTATCTAATTTCCATGCTCTAGACAATTCTAGTATGTGTTTTTTCATTCTGTAATACATACACACCCCGACATGTTATAGTTTTCAAAAAAAAATCACAGGTTAAAATTAATCTGTATTAGTCCATCTGAAATTCCTCGTGATATTAGTTCCCCTTTTTTTCAGTATCTGTCAAGTGATACTTTGCTTAGCAGTTTTGTTAATATCACCATTTTTTTCCTTTCCTCTTATTATTACTTGCAGTACTGGGGATTGAATCTAGGGTCTTCCACTCATGCTGGGCAACTAACTCTTCCACTGAGTGCCACCCCCAGGCCCTCATCCTCCTGTGTGCAAATGAGTGGTTATCAATCTTAGGAAGGAGATTACATGAGCAGAAGAGAGCCGGATATGTCATGTCAGGAAGAAGGCATTAAAAGCGAATTGGGCATGAGAAAAATTTAGTCGTTGGGGAACTGCTTTTGAAGATCAAATGGAAAGAGCAGGAGTGGACAGTTCAGGGAGAAAGAGAGGGAAGAGAGAGAGAAAGAGAGAGACAGAGAGAGAGAGAGAGAGGAAGGGAAGATTTTAGGTAGGAAGAGCCCAGACCCTTCTGCAGATCTGAGCAAACCAATGTAAGGTTAAAGAGACTGGGAAGATAGACAACGCTTGTGTCCAGTAGCTCTTCAACCCACCATCATCACTGGTAACTCACAAAGCTCACATGCTGTCTGGAAGAAGCCCATGGACATACTGTCCATGCCCCAAGTCCCTCCGTATAAACTTCTTTGAAAAGCAATCTGAACCTCAACATCCTTGGATCGGATAATTTGGAAATCTCATGTGTGGACTACTACAGAATGCTGATACTGTAAAAAAAAAAAAGAATAAAATTATGTGCATAATAGTATTGCAAGTCTGCATTTAACACATATGGGTCTAACATACATGAGATTCCCTAAGACAAAAATCAAATAAAAATTATCTGAATTTGAAACATTTTCCAGACATTTTTTTTCACACGCAAATGTGTGAGTGTGTGTGTGCGTGTGTTTGTGTATCTGTGTATATCAAATAGTATGTGTTCTTGTAGAAGTCTAAGGGTGACTTCAGGAATCATCCTGGATTGCTTTTCCATCTTTTTTGCTTTGCTCTGGGATCTCCCAGTCTACACTTCCAGAGCTTTAGCAGGAAGAACAGGTGGCTGCCATTTTCACCTGGCATTTTTAAATAGGATCTGGGATCTGAATGTGGTCCTTCTGCTTGTGAGGCAGAGTCTTAATCCCCAGCCATCTTTCCAGCCTCCTTTTGACAACAGTAAAGAAGTCTTCTTATTCAAGTCTTCACCTTTTGTAGCAATCACTTCTGGCTCCTCTCCAATGTTACGAGGGTTTCGGGGGCGGGGGTAAAAACTTCAGAAATACTAGTGCAGCTCACAAGGGTCATTTTCAAAAGTAAGGCAGACAAATTATGTTTTTAAAATGACATTAATTATGTAAATTCTGGACTAAAATTATGGATACGAAATGTCCAGAATGAAGCATAAAGAAATGTACTCGTCTTGACCACCTTATTGTCCTGAACTTATTTTGGGTAATTTACCCTTTCCAACTGCTAAAGAGTCACTAGAGCGAAGTATCTTGAAGTTAGTGAGTCCTGTTCCCAGTACTCCTCATCTTTATACACTATGTTTCCAATCTATGTTCCATTAACAAAAACGGTCATTTTCTTTACCAAAAACCGAAAACCAAACCAAACCGAAACAAAACAAAACAAAACAAAACAAAAAAAACAGGAGAATGAGTAGAAAAGGCCACATGCATCAAGTATGCTAAAAGGAAAGAAAACTACCCAGCTTATCACCACAGTGAAGGATTTTATTATGAGCATACAGAGAAAGGCAGGTAACAGTCATTTGGAGTGCATGTCTAAACATAAGACATATCATAGGCTTCATCATAAACAGATCTCTTTAGTGCATTACCTGATAGCAAGTGATATCCCCTTCCAGGAACTATCTTCCAGTCTAGCATCCCTTGACAGAATCTGCTTAAGTCAGTTTGCCCAGATAACGTGGAGTGGTGGAATGGTGGGCTGAGCCAGTACAGCTGTGGTTTGTCCTAACAAGCATCCATCTGCTTGTTGCTAGCTTCTGCACCTACACCAGTGGAAAGCAGCCCTGCCAAAAGGGTTTATTTTCTCATAACACTCACGGCATGAGTCGGGACTGCTCTGTGCATACAGAACCCCTTGGGGGCTGCTTTCCTTAGGAGAGGCCAATTAGAATTTTATGGACTCTCCAGTACAAGTGTTAATGTTTGATAAAACCTAACTATGTTACCCCTTGCACTTAACTGCATTTAACCATTGTTGGCCAGGGCTGCTGACTGCCCTGCGTGGAACTCATGATGTTGGCTGCCACGAATCATGCTCGCTAGTCTTTTGTAAAAAGTCAGACTTGTTTATCAGCCATTGGCTACCCTCCCTGGTCAAACCGCTGATCTTTTCATGTTACTTACGAACTTTATATTCTGATCCTTCATGAATGTTAACTTCTGTTTCGAATTCGTGATCATGATTTATGTATACATATATATGTAGATATATATATTTTTTTAAATGACAACTTGACTTTAAATTCAGTTTGCTATGTGATTTCTTAGGATACCAAATTCTTTACAGAACATATGTGGTCCGGCAACACACACACACACACACACACACACACACACACACACACACACACGTAAGGGTGTAAGGCTGTGCCTGCCAATAACAGGAGCCCAATAAAGTTAATTGTTTCTCCGTTAGGCATTTCACTAGTACCCGGAACACATGGAATCTATTATCTGGCCCAGCAATGTTGTTAAATAAAATGTGCAAAAAAGAAAATACAATTATTGCTAAAGTAAAAACATACCACAAGGGGTTATTAAAAAAGCAAGATGTTTTACATTTTAAGGATGTTTCTCTGGTTCATGCGTGTGTGTGTGTGTGTGTTTGGCGAAAAACGATTCTCTCCGAGACACTGCCATACCCGCACTAAGTTTTTCCTGCTGGTCCATTGTCTCCCAGCTCCCAGACAGAAACAGGAGCAAATTTTTTTTTTAATTTGAAGGGAAAAGAAAATTAAACAAACAAAAAAAATTAAAGGCATTATTTGGCAATGTCAGAATACAGACCATTGACTTCGGATGTAGATGCACAGCAATGAGAATAATTCTGGCAAATGTGGGAAGTGGGTTGGCATTGCTGATGCTCACTAATTATGCATTGCAGCTCATAAATTTCATTTATTTACAGATAGATATGTTCAACTATAGCAGATGCATTGTAGCATATATATGTGTATATATACATATGGCATAGATAGAATATAATGAGAGTAGACCAATGTGATCCCTATATGAATTGTGCTTAAGAGAATAATGCAACTTAATAGATGCAATGTGCTGTAAAATTAAATGTCACCCTTAACTTCCAGACACCTTTGCAGGATTCCGATGTCTTGCCAGTACTTCAAGTTGCATTGTGTTACTTAAAAAGAAGGTGTCTGTCTATTCACCATTTATTTTGTTTTAAATAACTTTTCCCATATTTCAAATAACTGTGATCACCAGATATTTAGCAGATGTCCATGTAAGACATTTCCAGAATATTTGGTTAAATTTGCACATCAGGTGCCCGAATTCAAAAATCTATGCATTTAAGTCCCATTCGGCCTCTGAGAGGGATGTGTATATTAGCCAGAGCTGACTGAAGGTCATGGAAATGAAAAGATATTTGTGACTTTTATCATCTATGTGGTCATAGGTAGGTACAGTTGTCAATTTGATGGTTGAGCATTTGCACTCTGGGCACATTTATAACGGATTGATAGTTGAGTTAAGCCCAGAGCAAATCTGCAGGAGATTGTTTAGTAGATGGGGAAGGCCTAGCCCATGATAGGTGGGACTAATCCTTGGGCAGGTGAATAACATGGAGGGAAATGTTTGAGGGAGTCGGCATCCTTGTGTACACTTGGCCAGACATGCTGGTCTGGCAAGCAAGGATCATCCTTCTCTCAATTGTTACATGGAGATGGTGTGGCCAGTTCTCTCGGCCCTGGTGTTGTTATGAGCTCTCCTGTCGAGTTGGATATGAACTATAATCAGACTATGGTAAGAGAATAAACCCTTGCTCCCTTAAGTCATTTTGATAGTGATTTTATCAGCAATATGCAGAGTAAATGTGATACATGCCTACTAAGTTCTACTACATTGTCCTTCTTTTCCCTGGCATACTTAACCCATATTAAGTGCCCATAGGATGTGTGAATAAACAGATTTGGAATCTGGAAGTCAAAAAAGTGTGCGTACCTGAAGATTGCTTTGTTTGCTAGTTTCACCTAAGATATACACATTAAGACTGGGTAAGTTGATCTCCTCAGCGGAATGTTCGATTAGAAAGGCAGCTGACATTTCAACACAAACCCCTAGGTATTCCTACCACCTACATGTCCATGGCACAGGGTACCCAGGAAACAGCAAAAATTTTTACTTTCTAAATATAATACGGAAAAACAATATCAGTTACTTATTCTTCTTAGTGTGTAGCATTTCCTTTACCTATGGAGCAAACGAAAGAGATCAGGTTCAACAAGAACTTTAAAAGCAACCCAGGTACCTTATGCCTTCTGTTGGATGTAACTAGCATCTTCTGGATTATCAGAGTCCTTGAGTACAACTACCAAACCCTTCAGCTTCACTTCCTGGAAAAGCAGGAAGTGTCTTTCAAATTCTAGGGGTATTTTTTTTACTCCTGCTTAGATTCTATCCTCAGAAGCACTGAGATATAAGACTCTGGTCGCAGTTTTAAAACCATGCAAGATCTAAGGTTCATTTATATATTTCTGTCTTTATCCATGCTAGCATGGAGAAATAACAAGGGGAAACCAGCACATTTACAGGCATATAGTGAGCAGGATTGAACATTCACACAAGGTAAACCACCATGCCTACTTTTTAATGAGCAGGGCTGAAGCAAACAGAACATTGACCTTTCACAGATGATTTCTGATATTTTACTTTCTTACTTGGATCCCTTCACATTGAAACAAATACCACCACCATGTACAATTGCATGGCACCTCTGAACTGTGATTTTTGACTGGGTTCCTTGAAATTTCTATCAGAAGAAAGAAGGAAGTGGAAAGAAACAACATTCTCAGCACAAAACACAACTCAACTATGTTTTTGTTTTGCATTTCATCTGCAACTCTAAGTTACAGATTATTTTAGTTTCTGTTTGAATCTTGTACTTTGGCGGAAGAACCTAGCTCCTTCCTCTCTTTCCTCAAATACCAAAAACTTTCTAGGTTTTCTGCAGAAATTTCAGCCATGACCCAGGAAGCCACATGTTCTTAGTCAGGAAGCAAAAATCACAAAAGACATTATTATGATTTTCCTTTTCCTAATCATAACACCTATTTGATAATGTCTTAAATTGCTCTCCATGAGAAGAAAGACATAGCTGATATTTCAAACCCAACCAAAACCTATGACCGAGTGTTTCAGACTCTGGGGAGTGATTTACTAATCGTATTAATTAAACTAAATGAATATGTAGTTGAACTACTTTCTATATTTATACCCTTAGACTAGTCCACCTTGCTCTGAGAAGCTTCTCTTATGCAGTGGTTGACTCCTAACTGCTGATTAAAATGAATTTCTGTTGAGTGCTCAGTCCTCCTACAAAACACATTCATATCACCCGCATTCCCATCTTCTGCATAGCACACAACTGATACAATCATGAAAACACATTACATGCACTAACAACAATAAGAAATGGAAAATTGGAAGAGGGTTGGAGAGATGGCTCAGAGGTTAAGCCTTTGCCTCACAAGTAAAGGAACTGAGTTCGGATCACAAACTCCATGTCAGGATGAAATGAGAGTGGCCTGTTCATTCAGTCTGGAAAGATGAGCAATAATTAGGTAGAACAATCCAGGGTTATTCCTGATGTCACACTTGGGTCTCCATAGACACACACAAGTGCCCTCTTCTACACACACACACACACACACACACACACACACACACACGAAAAAAAATAATTGAAGCGTTCCTATTTGGGAAGAAGAGGTTCATCAAAGGATCATGGGAGGAATGTTCTCAATATTCTGCCCATGATTATGAAATTACAGAAAATTAAAAAGAGAAGTGATCGCATTGTTCTCTTGTGACTTGAGGTGTCAGTCTGTTGTGCTTTGTTTGGAGATTGTAGTTATTAAGTACAGGACAACTAGAACAAATTGAGTCATCCATAATTTTGGAAACAGAAGTTGCAGGGAAAAAAAATTCTGCGGAGTTCATGGCTGATTTCTTCTTGTCATTGGGAGTCAACATAAAGGGCATTTCTTTAGCAAGTGTTTTCTGACCGCAATTAACAGCAGGTTTCAGTGTTTCCCAGCATCTAGTATGTAAAATCTTCATGAGGGTTCACGTGCCAGATTCATGGTGATTGACAGTGGGTGGGCACATCAGAGAACCTATATTCTCAGCACTAGACGTAATGTGATTGACTTCTGCCTGTTCTCTTTTGTTCTCCATGTGATGGTTTAAAGATGAAACATTTCTGGCAGAATCGCATGTTAAATTCTTGATTCCCCAGTGGGTGACTGTATTTTGGGTGGCTTGTGGGTCTCTCTGTGCATGCTTTGAAGGTTATACCTGGTTCAAGAGCACTCTGCTTGCTCCACTGCTTTATAATCCTCCTAGCACAGTACACCATCATTTGTAGTTGTAAAGTGGAACTCCCTTTTCTTCCCTAAGTTGTTTGCATGAGTATGATGCATTACAGGAACGGGTTCTAAAACTAAAATTGGGGGCTCATATAGTTGTCTTGATATGAACACCAAGGCTTCTTGTCAAACGCTCATATCGAAACCCCAGCCCATTCTCTGTGATAACAAGGCTATCTGGTAATTGGACTCTCTAGAACTTTGAAGAATGAAGAAGGGATCATCAATCCAACTTAGGTTTTACTCTTACCCTAGTATTTCTAACTTATACCACATGCTTCAGAAAGTTTTCCAGTGTCAGAATCACAGATAATGCCCTTTTCTCTTCCTACAATCAGGGTCTACTCTTTTAAAAATAGCCTTATTATCATTTCAGTGGGATCTGGGAAGAAAAGGAGGAGCATACATATGGCCCATCCGTCATTGTGACTTGAAAGTTCTGTTTGCAACATCTCTCTTTCTACATATTTGATTATTTGTGCTTCACTCATCCACTTGTGTCTCACTGGTCAAATACAGGGCGATTATGATGTGTGTGTGTGTGTGTGTGTGTGTGTGTGTGTGTGTGTGTGTGTGTGTATGTGTGTGTGTGTGTAATCAATCAAAGGTTCTTAGAGGCAGCATCCTTATTATCTGTCAGCCTAATATCTATGATTAAGAACAGGTGCAGTCAAGTCCCTGCTTGGTCTACCACTTCTGACTGTATCCAATAAAAAACAGAAGTAGAATTTCTGTGGGATCTTCCCCCCTCTTTCAATCCTCTGGTGCGAGAGAACCAGCCAAGACGTTGGCAAGGATCTGAAGCTGTGGCTGACCGAGGTACCACATCCTGCATCAGCCCCTACAAATTTTGCAGTTTGAAGATAGGAGTTTTTGATGTGGTTCTGCCGGGATCCTATCTTCCATGTAATTTTGATTTAATCAGCTTCAGTACAGGCAGTAAATTATGGCTTGCCCGATTGTGCCCTTTTATTTGTCTGTGATGAAGTTATTTTTTTTCTGAAGTTTCTATACATGGATGGCAGCAGTCCCTGACCTCTAAATTGGATACAAATGCACTTCTCTCAATTCTTTGTGTATTCCTTTGGTAAGTGGAATTGTCCATGGGTCAGTTAAATAATGTGTCCAAATGACCACTTCCCATGAAGATTAGAGAGTTCCCATGTTCATGATGTTTACCATACCTATCTCATCATTTTATAATGGACCAGGTCTATGGTCCCTTTCTTCACTCCTCAGTGGCAGGTGGGGCCATCATGGCTCCATTTCTTCATGTCTGATGCTTACCATGCCTGATGCGTATGCTGGATCTGAAACATTTTCCTGTTAGGATCAGGATGGATGTAGATTATTTGAGAAAATTTAACACGGGGAAAGTAATTTCTCAGAACCAGCTTGGAATCCTTGTAACATGTGAATAAAAGGGTTAGATCAGGAAAGGCAGAACTATATAAAATCTAAAATATGTAAATAAAAAATAAATGGAACTTCTGGGTGGAAAAAATAATTTCCCATTAATTAAAGTACATCAAGGGGTGGGGAAAAGGCTCAGGGGTTAAAACCTTTGCCTATCTGGCAAAAGGACTTGAGTGCAGATCCTAGATTCCATGTAAAAATGCCTGGTGAAAATGGTGGCAGTCTGCAATTCCAGTCCTTGAAGGCAGAGCTTGGGAAACCCCAGAGCAAAGCAATAAGAAGGTAAAGCAATCCAGGATGATTGCCAAAGTCACTCTTGTATCTCCAGAGGCACATGCACTTAAGTGTCCCCTGGTAAAAACACACAACACGTGCACACACATGCATACACTCCAATAAAGAAAATCAAGTTCAGTAGATAAACCACAGACATGGAATCCCAAGATTCAAGCAAAAGAAAGCTAGGAATATGCTATGAAGCCCTTGTCACTAGAATTTCCTAATTCCAGTGCAGAGGGAAAAAAAGTGGTAGCTGGTAGCCCTGAGATACAGAAGAAAGGAACTGTGTTGTGTAGCAGTCACTCCAAAATGGGGAGGAGCAATTCAAGAAGTCCCAAAATTTTGTCAGCAGAGGAAGAACATACATGTTTGTGAGCCTGAAAAGATCAGAATGTGGGAAGAGGACAGGCTCAGGGTGAAGGAGTGGTGGCTGAGGTGGGCGTCCCAGGAACATTGACTCCTGCTGCTTTTTTCCTTGGTATTTCTTGTCTGTGACATTCGAAACCACCAGTTCTGTGAAAATTCCCTCTGAAGCCCGAAGGATTAACTAGTAACATATTTAAATCAAGATCTCAACCTTGATAGACTCAGATATGTCCGGCTGGGTATTGACCAGATGGCTATTGGCTGAATGAAATCCCCAAAAGTCCTTCTGCATACCATCACAAGTGCTTCTGTTGACATCATCAATAGACATTTCTCATGAAACAGTAAGAGCGTCTTCAATGAACACAAACAAACAAAATGAGACAATTCTCTGTTTCCACTTGCATTGCATCTTCAATTGAAGAATTCCCAGAATACATTGGGAAGACATCACATGGTTTCTGGCGACTAATAAATCTGGGAAGGAGGGAAGAGATGAGTAGAGGAAGGCTTGATGATTATCCCAATCCTGGTCTTCAGACCCTTGATTGAAGGCATTAAGTTTTATTTTATTAACTTCTCTCTTGGCCTCCCAGTGTAGGGTGCTCATTCCAAGGCTCCTCCCTTAGAACCTCCCTCCCCCCAGGGAAACCTCCCTACAAAATAGGTTTGGCCTCGCAGCTGGCTGTGATTAGAAGGATTGGGAGAGATCAGTGCTTGATTATCTTTCAGCTGCTATTGGTTTGCCCCAGTTCCTGCAGGGGAATTAATCCGCAGGTTCGAGTAAATTTGGGATCTTAATGGATACCAGACACATCCAGCCCACCCAGACCACCACGATTTTGCAGTCTCTTTCTTCACGTTTAATTGTACAAATGAATTCATTCCTCCTCGCCCAATGGCCACAGGATAACTCCGCCTGCTTTGGTGTTTTCCCCGGCGGCGGTTAGTTTATGGCATCTTCAGAACGTTCCACACAGCATAGCTGCTTCTTGGTAATGCTCAGTCCTTAGATGCTGATTGTTTTTTTAATCTTGAGAAATAGGAATTTGTTTGCATCAGAAATGTGTGCTGGATGAATAACAGTATGCCCTGCTCTCTCTGTGGACATCTGTGTTCAATGCATATGTATTAATTTCACCTTTAAAGTGAAGAGTCTCCACTTCTGTTGCCATTCAAGGTGAAGACCAAGCCTAGAACCTTGTGCACGCTGAGCCAGTGATCTATCTCTGAGCTACATCCCCAGGCCCTCAGTTCTTTGCTTCCCACTTCTCAGAAAAACTCATCCTCCTCTCTCGTTAAATTTATGACATTCCGCTCGAATGTTCCACAATGGGAGGTATGTTTGGTGTCAGTTTTATTACACATTTTTAAAACTTCTTTATAGTGGGAGAGATGGCTCAGGAGCTAAGCTCTTGCCAAGCAAGCAAAAGGACCATAGTTTAGATCCCAGATCCTACATAAAAATGCTGGGTAGAAATGGTCAGTGGTCAGCACTCCTGATCCTGGAATCAAAGCTTGGGAAACCACAGAACAGATCAGTAAGGAGGCAGAGCAATCTGGATGATTCCTGAATCACCCTTGCGCTTCCACCGGAACACACACTGCCCTCTTCCACACACATCCACATATACCCCCACACCTATATACACACAGAAAAAGAAAAGAAAAAAGCCTTTTATTGTGTATGTTCATGCTTGTGCATCTTTGCCTTACATGCATGCAGGCACACATCCGTATGTGTGCAGGGGAATTAATGCATGAAGAGGCCAAACTTGGTGTCATTACTTACCAGTTTGCCCTTCTTTGTTTTCTTCCCCGAAAAGGTCTCTCACTAGCTTGAGGCTCCACAAGTAGACCAGACTTTCCGGTAAGTCAGTGAGTGCAACAAAACTGCTGTCTCTACCTCCCCAGAACTGGGATTCCAATCTTGTAACATCTATTTATTGCTATAAACATGCATCATCACACCCATTGTATAGACATATGCCACCACACCCAAAGCTGTGATATATAGCATCACATCTATGTTATAAACATGGTCCGCCACATCCATTGTTATAAACATGTGTCATCACACCCACGTTATAGACATGTAGCACCACACCCAGAGCTATGAATATTTAGCATCACGTCCATGTTATAAAAATGTTTCCCCACATCCATTTTTTAAATTTTTTTAAATTTTATGTGTGTGTGTGTGTGTGTGTGTGTGTGTGTGTTTGTATCAGAGGGTACTGTCCCAAGAATGACTTAGGGAATCATCCTGGATTGCTTCTATCTTGTTTTTGCTTTGCTCTGGGATTTGGGGTCTGCCAACCAGGCCCTAAAGTATAAGCTTTACCATTTCCGCCTGGTGTTTTCATATGGCATCTGAGATCCGAACTCAGGACCTTCTGCATTTGAGTCAGAATCTCAACTGCTGAGCCATCTCTCCAGCTCACACCCATTTTTATAAACATGTCCCACCACACCCAAAGTTACACAGGCTTTAGTAACTGGGGATTTCACTGAAGTCCGTACGTTTCTGAGGCAAACACTTTTATCACTGAGCTTCATCCCTTCCTCATGTCTTGATAACAGGGCAAGGTGTCTACCAACTGTTTTTATTACCATTTGAGCAGAATCTGGGTACGTGAATCCTCCAGCCGTCAGTTATTAGTTCATTGCACAATAGGATGTTCCTCCTAGTTTACTGAGCTTACATTCATAGATGAATTCAGGAGGCAAAACTTAATACAGAAGTAACACAATGATTTGTTTTCACCCCCACAGAATTATCTACTATTTTTTTAACATTGTTTTTTTTTAATTTATAATTTATTCAATTGTGTGTGTGCATGTGTATGTATGTGTGTATGTATGTGTGTGTGTGTAGAACCACGGACGAATTCGGGAACCACCATGAACGCCTCCACCTCCTCCTGTTTACTCTGCCCTGGATTCACAGGCTCCGTCCTACCAGGACCAGAAACGCCCCCGCTTCCGCCTGGCGTCTATACGTGGGGTCTAGGATCCGAACTCAGGACCTTCTGCCTCCAAGGCAGAGGCTTAACCCCTGAGCCACCTCATTGATCTATGAGAACTCATGCTCTCAAGATCCAAGGAGTAAGAGTTCAATGAAATAGTAATCATTCCAAGTAAATCAAGAGATATTTAGCATTTAACTCATTTCATTTCTGGGGTCTAATGGAGGCCACTATAATCAGAAAGAAAGTAATAAAAATTCATGAGGGGAATGTAACTTACTGTGATGCTCGTACATATGTGTGATTAATTATTAATTCCACTTGAGCTAAATACTGAAGGTTTAATTTCCATCTGTGACTCTTTGAAGTTCTATGATTGCATTAAACAGGGTTCCCTAGAGTAACGGAAGCAATAGAATGGATTATATATATATATATATATATATATATATATATAGAGAGAGAGAGAGAGAGAGAGAGAGAGAGTGTAACTGCTGAGTTGAGTTCTTGAGCAGTTCTTCTTGGGAAGATGGAAAGAGCCCTGGGAGTTGTGGCCTCATTCATGCAGGAGGATGAAGAGGTTGCACTCCTACATTGGCGATGAACTGGCAGCCAGGTCCTAGATGCTAGGCTCAGGTGTCAGTGAGGAAGAGCAGCAAACCCAAAGATGCTAGGCTTTGATGTCAGCAGTAAGGCCCAACGAGGCCAGGCTCCAATGGCAGCAGCAATGAACAGCAGCAAGGCCCACAAGACTAGACTCCAAAGGCAATGAGAACAAGCCACACAGCCAAAGGAGCAGAGCTCCGCTATCGGCCAAGTAGTAATGGAAAAGGCACTAACACATTGGCAGTGCACTCACATGGCTGGTCTACACAGTGCAAGTAAAGAACAAGTCCCTCCTCCCAGCACTTCTTTCATCTAGCCCACCATCCACTGTGGGCTGGGTCTTCCATGTGCATTAAACAATCATTTGGTGGCTTAACCTTGATTCTTCACAGCTGTGCCCCCAAACAGCCTGCAATGGTCAAGTTGACACCTGAATCTATCTATCAAAAAGGTCAACTTGTTTTGAGATTTCTGTCTTCATTTTCTGCTATCCTAAATATTTTTGTTGACTTTACACGTAAGGCATAAATGCTGAGTATTTTTTAGGTCATCTTGATTGTTAGGCACTGGGAGCAACATTCTAATTGCTGAACCAGAGACATACAGATATTTATTTGGCTCCTCCCTCTGAAGCACAGATCCTTTTTAATTAGAAACTGATTTTTCTCCATTGATGTGTCATCCATTTTCCTTGGTTCCAAGCACTTCTTCTATTTATTATGTCTCATTCTTTAATTTTACTACATTCTCCCTCAAAGGGTCTCAGGACCAATGTTTGCAAAGGCTTTCTCTTTAATAATTAGCAATGTTTATGTCCCTCTCTTCACCCTAATGAAGCTTTAGTTTTGAATAATCACACCTTTAGCGTTAAGCTGATGGTTTGGGGACTCTTTTCTGTCATTTGGGGCAAGTATCTGCTCTCTGAAAACTGATTGCAGCTGCCTTTATTTTAAAACCAGAGTAGTATTTTGTTCACATATATCACATGCTTTTTAGCATTTACAATGTGAACTGGTGGCAAAATTATACAAAAGAAAATGTATTATGTGATTTAAATGTTCCCTAATGCAAAATCCCATCCAAATCTCCCATGTCAAGAAAAATACCATCAAATCTTTCTTTCTGAGGCTACATTTCTTTCTTTCTTTCTTCTTTTTTTCTTCTTTCTTTCTTTCTTTCTTTCTTTCTTTCTTTCTTTCTTTCTTTTTCTTTCTTTCTTTCTTTCTCTTTCTTTTTCTTTCTTTTTTTCTTTCTTTCTCTCTCTTTCTTTCTCTTTCTCTTTCTTTCTCTTCCTCTCTTTTTCTTTCTCTCCCTCATACGCATACACACACACACACATATGTGCAGTACTAGAAGTACTGTAGATAGATAGATAGACAAATAGATAGATGATAGACAGAGACAGAGACAGAGACAGAGAGATACCTTCCTGATAAATTAGATAATCATGGGACTGGTTATTACTCCATTTTAATTTTTAGCATAACCTATAGTTCAAAGCTGATTTTCAATAATAAATTTAAATGGATCTAAAGATTTGCAAGCACATTAAGCAACTATAGAAAATATAAGTATTTGGACTAAAGTAATGGTTCAGCAGCTAAAACTCTTGCTGCACAAGTGGACGGGGCAGCCTGCCTGTAATGTAGCCCCAGAAGACAGGGCCTGGGGAATCCTGAGAGTAAACTGCGTAGCCAGATGAGCCATGACGGTGCTCTCTGGGTTTACACAGAGACCTAGGCTCAAAAAAATCACGCAGGTGATTCCCAACGTTCTGGGACTTCCACACATGTGCTCATGCACTCGATCACCGATATGTACCCACACACAGGCACACATGCTAAACGTACATACACACACAAAAATAAAAGCATAATTACTACTTCTCTTCTGTTCCCAGGAAGAGCATTTATGACGCCTAACACAAGCAAAACAGCGGCATCGCTTACTTATATCCTGACATGGGACTTCATCTAGCTCAGCAGGCAGGGAAGAGATGGGCAAAGGTTGCTGTTTCATGGGTCTCCTTTCTAGTCTTGTAGTCTTGATAGTTAGACACAGGTGTCAACTTGACAATTGAAGGCAGAGGGTGTTGTTTTTGTTTTGTTTTTTTCTTTGCCTGTTAAGAATTCAATGCAGCAAGTTCTAAAGAAAACCTTCATGAGATGGTCTAATTGATGGGGAAGACCCGGCACATGGTAGGTAGAACTATTCCTTTCATAGGTGAATAAGATGGAGGAAACTGATAAGACCAGTGAATTCCACAAAAGTGAGTCCACTGCTACATTTCTTTAAGCTGGCTCAGTGAGTCTGCATTTTGGGGCATACTTTGGACAGTCTTGCTACCCAGTGAGTGAAGTTTGTCCCTCTCTCAGCAATCCTGTGGATGTGGTATGGTCAGTTCCCTTGTCTCCTGGTGTCAGTGTAAGCTCTCCTGCCAAGTTGGATTAGCAACTGTAACTGGACAATTGTAAACCAAAATAAAATGCCTTGTTTCCACAAACCATTTTGTTGTGAACTGATCAGCGATACTCAGACAAACTCTGTTATAGCCCATGATCTTAGCGTATCACAGAAGTTCATGGCAAGGCAAATCTCAGAAGTAGCTTCAATTATAGCAAACTGAGTGCTTGGGAACAATTAAAATATGCATGAGAAATAGGACAAAAGACACCCTTCCCTTTCTGAAGAGGAAATGAATTCTTCTTGCATACTTCTTTGCTGAAAGGACTGTGGAGCACAGAAATAACAAAGTCCTTCCCACAGATACCCACACTGTCAGTACTGGCATTTGGGACTCAGTCTTCCAGGCTTGAGGGAGTATAACTTGTGCATCTCCATCCAAAGTCTAGTCCCTCAATGTGAATTCCTTTACTTTTGACAGTTCTGATATAACTCTTTCTTACTAGGATGCAATTGTCTATCTAGATTGTAGTTTTTAGATGATAGTATGCTTTAATAGTTTTAAAACTCAGATATATATCATATTTGTTGGGCCTTCTCCAGCATTTTTTTTAAAAATAGATTTAAAACAAAACATATTATCTGTGTAAATATAGCAGCTTGCCAGGTTTTGTTTGTTTGTTTGCTCATTGGCTAGGAATTATAGGGAAAGTTAACTAAGACCTCCTTAGTTAAGGTTTGTGCTATCATCAATGAAAGAATTTATAGATGATTCAAAGGACAGAAATCAAGCATTTTATTTAGAAGTATTTGAGAAAGCTGGAGCATTCCCTTAGAAGAATGTGGGTAACCTCTCATGTAGGAACCATGCTGAGTTAAGATAATAGTATAACTTTCCAGAGGTCAATGGTGGTGATGAAGGGAGTTATCCATGGGCTTCATTTCTCTAATTTTACCTTTTATGGCCATTGAATTATATACAAGCATGCTTTAGCATATGTGTATAAAGCTGTGGGGCATGAGCAGTTGGAAGACCAATTCCTTAAATTTTCCTTAACTGTTTAAAGTACCATCAGTGGAAGATTGTATATTAGTCACCTGGTGGAGCTTTTAAGAGATCAAACATGTTCTGATGTTTTGTAACTGACAAAGATTTTGAAGCCAAAAAAAACCCCAGAAACTTTCCCTTTTTAATGATTGGACAGGACAAATGGGAGGTTTTTATATTGAAGCCAAGAGAACAGAGACTTTTTCTTATTTGGTTGGACGTGACAGATGAGTGGTTTTTATCATAATGTAGAAGACAAGGAGGCAATCAGAAAATCAGAGAGTTGATCATTTCCCTTGGCCCCTGACTTCCTGCTTAGCAGCTCTTTAGAGACCTTATGTTCTTATAAGGAGAAGAGAGAGTCATTCTTTGGTAGCTACTTATTGACAAAAGAGACATGGAAACTTGCCTAGATGCTCCCAATTTCTTTCTAGGTTAGACTTTTCCAGAGTCTGTATCTGAGAAGGAAGTGAGATGGGGAAGTGAATAAAAGAGATATTGTCATAAGTTTCCAGCTTGAAAGGACAGTCCTGCAGTATCCTGAGGGGAAAAAAATAGGCATTGTTGAAGAGTGATTGATACTGATGGAGAACAAGAATTGTTCAGACATAATTGGAAATGAACTGGACATAGGACATAAACAAGGGGACTCCAGATATTAGGGTGATCATCAGCAAGAGAATTGCCGGCAGAAAAGATTTCTAACAGTTGATTGGCATGATCCTACCTTTGATCTTTATGGTCTCCTCAAATATCCTTTATCTTGCTGGCTCCTTCTAATTAGTTGTTTAACTTCTGGTGAATGTTTCCCAGCTGATTTACATAAAGTTAGAATTATCATTTTAAATAAAAACAGGTTCTTTCTTCATCAAGAGAAGGAAGGTAGAATGTCCTGAGATTTCAGAAAGCCAATTGCTACAATGAGTCTCAACCATTTCCTGCACAGCTGGAGAAGTTTCCCTAGGATACTATAGGGATGTGTAGGGGGAGAAGCTCCCAAGAGCCGATCCACTTAATCTGATAGCAGAATCATTTTTCTTAAGTAGACCTCGCTTACAAAATGTTTTCTCTTGTTCCTGAACCTCCTTTCTCCATAGTTTTCACAGGCGCTGTACTTCTCACCAAAAATGACCATTAAGGTATCTTGGTCTTCTATTACTGAAGAAGCAACACAAATGGATCATAGAACATGGGTAAAATATATCAACTGGAATCAGTCTGAGTTTCCCTGCTAGATAGCTTACACAGTGTAAATCATCATGCAACAGGTGACAACCAGTGTAATAGTGGCGTGAGTACCAAGGAGACATCCAACAAATTTTTGATTAGACAAGACCCGCTTGTCAGAATGATACCCATCTCTGTTACTGTACACTAGAACAAAAATTTTTTAAAAGAGAAGGAAATAGATTGATGGGGAAGACAGCCAATAAACCTATAGGTAGGAAGACAGTAAATCAAAGTGTTCTGCAGGTAACTATTATTATAGCCATAGAATGGGAATGTACATTGAAAATCATTGGGTCTAAAGCTGGGTGATTGAAGGGAAATGCACATATCAGTGGGGTGGTCTGAAGAAAGGTAACTTGTTACACTTTGGAGGCCTGAACCCACACAGGAGTAGACAAGCCAGAGTGAAGCCTTAAGTCCATAGAAGCATACAGGCAGAAGGGTGGGAGGGAATGGTGAAGAGAAGTGAAAGAACGGAGGGTGGGGAGAAAGGGGGAAGCTGGGATGAATACTCAATATGCTTGTAAAAGTAAAAAAAAAATTATGGCATTTTTTGGATAAGCTATAAAAAAGATATCTTGGTCTCCCGAAGATAGTCGAATGTGAATCATTCTAGCAAGAGCAAAGAGAAGTCAAGCAGCTTTGTGTGCATATACTGGCAGAGTGTAGTCTCAGTGAATGAGTACATTAGAGCAGACATCAGATAGAAAGGGCTAGTGCAAGAGTAATTATATTATAGATCACAACACTTCGAGGAACTCTAAAAAAATAAGCTAATACAATTTGTAGATGTAATTCATAAAATAATATGAAATAAAATAATTAGTATCCATAAGCTATTACTTTCTAAAATGGTAGCTTAGAACTTTGGATATCATAGCATGTGTACTACCAGGAGTTAAGTAATGAGGGCTGAGTCGTTACGATGTACGTAGCGTTTTAAACATGTATTGAATCTAAAACAGAAAAATAAAGGGATCGATGACTATTTAAAAATAAAACACAAAACAAAATACAGTCGCAAAAAAATCTGGAAAGAAGAGCAAAGGAATTTACTTAGCCAGTCAACCAGGTGTCTTGCAAGCATGAGGACCTGAGTTCTGAATGAGGGCAGGTTTAGTGGTGTGCATGTGCTATCACACGGATGAAATATCAGAGAGAGGAAGCATTTTGGGCCTTGCTGGTTAGCCAGTACAGTCAGATTTGCAGGCTCCCTGTCTATAACAGACCGTTTCAAACCAAATCAAGACCAATTGCTTCTGAGGAATGAAACTTGACAGATTCTTGCACACAACAACACACACGGGTGTACACACCCCCACACACATACATACATACACGCATACACACACAGAAGATACCAAATTAAAACTCAACAACTACTATTCGTACTTTAGCTCTCCATGTAGAGAAAAAACTTCAAATGACGAATTTGTTCCCTTACTATTATTATAAAAGTTTTTGCAGAAGCTAGTGAAGTGGATGCCATTTATAAATAAACTATTTTTTTTTTGAGGAGAGATTAATCAGTCGTTTCCTAAAGAGCTGTAATGTGAACTTCCTAGCTGTCATATCAGGAATGATATCCTTGGTGACTTTAGCTTAGATCAGCAGTTGCTCACAGTGGAGAGGATAAAGGGCCATGTGGTTTCCGTGGAAACCCTGTTGCTTGCTTGGAACTTTTTCCATCACCCTCACGGGATGCCATTTCGCTTTATTTCTCCACGTTTAAGAATTGTTCCTGTTGCTCATTAGACACCTTAAGGGTCACTGGCAAGCGGTGGCTGTTTTACAGGAATAAGGGTCTAGCACGAAAGCATCATGGAGCTAAAATAACTTTCTCTTCCCCTAGGATCCAGCGACTCAAGGCAGGAGACAGCTCAGCTGGAGGCTGCGTCGGAGAGGAAGCAGGGGCGATCTTTGCAGCGGAGGGTGTCCTGCCTACATCCTCCCCGCTGTTCAAGTACAGTTTTCTGAGGCTACTGGCCTGGGAACTTTCATCAGCCGGCAACCCACTTTTAATAACAACAGGCTCACTCTCCCGGGGAGTCTGGGGAGCTGTTGGGGTACTTGTGAGACTCTGGCCAGCATCTACCTCCTGGTTCTGCTTCATGGTCCACGCCTCTCTGCCAGCACCAGTTCAAGAGGTGAAGCCAAACATCACCTTGCAGAATAAAAGCCCGCAAATAAAAACAAATGGACCCACCTCCCCGCGTGCCCCTTCCCCAGCCCTGGAGGTGTACTTTAGCCCAGTGTTTGTTTTAATGTTCTGTTTTACAGCTTCTGATGCTGAATTCCTTGGGAGCCCCCCTCCCCTTCACTTCACTTCTCAGAGTAGAGGAGGAGCGAGTGGGGAGGGGAAGTGCATGTTGCAACTCAGCTTCTTCATTAATCATAAGGCAGAACTGTGCTTGCAGATCCCAGAGCGCAGGCTCCTCTCAGCTTGCAGTCCTGCTTGGTGCAGCCCACAGGCTGAAGAGCGTGTTTACCTTACATGTCAGATGTCGTTAGCCTTGAAGGGGGCCCGCTCCGTGTGAACCCTTCAGCACGTCCATCGCGTTGGGCTCGGGTTTCTCTCCCATCGCTGCAAGTGACACGGGATCTTTGCACACGGTGACAGTGGTTTTGACTGAACTGCTTGCAGATACTGTCTGGAAATTTCGGGAATGGCTGAGCTTCCATTCCTGAGTGCTTCCTTCAGGGATTTTTTTTTTCTCCCTCTGGAGATCCAGAGAACAAAGTCCAGGGTGAAGGTGTTTGGATCAACTTGCACTGCTTGATTTCTCGGGATCCACAGGGCTTCCATTGCAAAGCGGATTTCCTCATTATTCTCTGGCATAGGAGTTCCTGTTCCTCAGGCTTTCCTTATCACAGCAAGTGCCATTCCTGCCCTGCACTTTTCATTTCTAATTACTCGAGTGATTATTCATCTACCTGGAAGCCCTGTGTCATACAAAGTCAATATCCAAAAGTTCAGCATTCAGAACTCTCTGATTGTTCCCAGCCTGTCATTTTCTTCTGACCTGGCAGACAGTACATCAAGAACTTAAAGCTGAGGAATTTCCCTAGTGCAAGATTTGTTTAAGAAAAGGAGAAACTCTAAAAGTTAGATCCACTTCCTGGGTGCATTGCAGGAAGAATAATTGAGCATCCCAGAATAAAATGATTGATCTAGTTTCATCACTGACTTGTTAGACATAATGCAGGCCTAGGAGCAACTTATTGGGGCTAAGTTTCTTCTAGAATAGCTAGGATTCTGGGGCCAAGAAGGACTTTTCTAACCCTGAAGTACAGTGGATTCCCAAAATTGACCTCTGGCCATGTCTGGAGACATTGTGTGTCCACAAAACTGGGGAGAAAGTGCATTATGAACATGTAGTAGGTAGACGCTAGTGAAGTTGCTACACATCCCGGAATCTACAGAATAATTGTTATCCTTGTCACTAGAGATCTTAAAGAATCAGGCCCAGGCCATGGTAACAACCTAACTGGCCTAACAAGCCAGACTGGACTACCCATCCTCAATATACCAAAATAAGAGGGCAAATAACAATGAGAAGCAGACAAAGATTGATTCGATGTGACCTCCCAGCCTGTCTGCAGGATACTACCGAGGGGTTTGAGTTTAAATCGAGGGAAAGAGATATGCATAACTAAGCAGTCCTGGTCAATGTACATTCCTGCCTGTCACTGATCAATCTTTGTTTCAGTTTTAGTGGTTCCTGTGACGTGATCTCATGAGTGGTCAGAGGTCTGCGAAATATCTTCCCGAGAGACAAGCTTCTCTTCTGACTGGCACCATGCTTCAGCCTTTCCTGTCCCACAGGAGAGGAGAATCTTAAGGAAATTCTGGCTTCTAGGGGGTCCATCGTTGAAAGAGTGGAATAGCCAAAATGGAGGGGGATGCACAGAGGAACTATTTAGAACATCTTTGTCCCTTTCAGGATGGTTACAATGTCTCCCAACACAAAACCTCAATTATATTGAAGATTAAAGTCCCTGCCACACTCATTTAAGTATGGATCTTTGCCTGGATTAAATACTCAAGAGATGCCGAAAGGCTCAAGGGACTTTAAATGTCCTGAGTTAGAAATGGGTGTTCCGTTTGGGTCAACAGCACCCCCTTGTTAATCTGTTTGACCTGGATCTTGCAGGCATGCCTAGACTCACCTCACTCTCCATTTCTCTTTGCAGTCCCTGACTCCTTCTGGGTGCGGTCCTCCCACCAGAGTCGCTCACCCTCCTGTCACTGGTCCACGCTGGCTTGGCTCTAGATCGCCACCTGGTCAGGCCACCTTGCCAGAAGATCACAGAGGCAGGATGAACAGAAAAGCTGAAAATCACATATGTCAACAGTCACCACCACCCACTCTAAACAGTGACATCGCTTGATGGGGCTCGGCAACCGTCCCGTTTCATGCCAGGCCCTGTTGATACAAGTGCTGTAGCTGTAATGAAGTTAAACTCAATGTATTTTTTCCTCTGGTTATAACTGGCAATAATTCTGCATGTTCCCAGCTACCGTGGAATCCATTTGGGGCAGGCAAAGAAAGCAAACAAGCGCCAGTATGAAATGTAATTGTGGTTGCCACATGTGAAACAGGTTAGCTACCAACATTTTTTGTCAGCCTTCCTCTACTCTGTGGACTTGCTCCCTTTGCTAAATCTAAGTGTATTTTACTAATGGGAAGTGGAGACAATTATCTTAGTAGTTTATTTACAGGAAAATACTTGTTCTTTTTTTTTTTTTTCCTGGAATCATTCCCACTTTGGAGACGAAACTGATAGTTAAAATACATTGTCAGAGGGTGTATTAACACTTCCAGATAGTTTATCATAAAGATTTTAAAATGTACTTTGTACCAGGTCTGGAAATAGAACTAAACATAGTTAATGTTAGCTGACTTCTGGATGTGTATTACTTGTCTAATTCTGCCAATTATCCTACATTTTTTATATCCAAAACTATTGAAGAAATGAAAGGTTAACTACATTTTAAAAAATACGGGTAGAAAAGGATATGTAATATGCTATTGGGATAAAGATACAGGCCAAAGCATAGATTTCTTGACACTTTGGAAAAATAGAAAAATGATTAAAATGACAAAAACAACACATTTAACATCATGTACCATGTTAAAGTCTTTGACAAATAATGCAAGTTTTGTATTTCCAACAAAGTTAGCCCCCTACTACCTCCATATTCTGCTTCTAGGCTTGGGGTGCAAATAATACACTTAGCTTATGAGAGTCTATGTTCAACCTCTGGGAGAAAGTGAGATATAAGAATTTTGCATCTATTCTCACATTCTATAGAGTAATATTACAAGATTAGAATTTATAAATATTTTGTTTTCTCTGGTTCTAATAAAAGGTAATTATCTGCTATTTATTATTCTCTTCATCAAAAATACGATTTCTTTAAAGTGCCAATGACTGAACCCTGTTATAGCATCTTAATTAAATATTTGTGAAAATAGTTATATATAAATGCCTAACTACTTATTTGTCTTTATTATTAGGTACAGACCCTTGGGCACTTGAAAACAAATATATAAATGCAGCTTCATGGACAGAATAAATGTTTCCATGGGTAAAGATGATATTCAGGGGAAAAAATAAGGAAAATTAGATGTTCTTACAAGCTACTGCAAGTTTCTTTCCTTAATCATACTTAATTCATCTTATAAGGAAACTCTATTTGTACAAGTGAAAGCACACATTTTGTTTAAGTAGACCAATTTGCAAAGAGCCCTGTGCATACATCCATAGCCTACTATAAACACGAAATACAGAGTCCTTTTATACTTAACTCTTTTTTATATATTTTTATTTCATATCAAAGATTTCTGCTGACGTCAATGGAAGCCCCAGGATTAGAACGGATGGCGAGGGTTAAACAGGTAATGACTAGGAGGGTTTTTACACATATGCTAGATCCCAACATAAAAATTTCACTCATTCCCAACTTTAACATTGTGATAAACAATATCAACAATCAAAATAACAGGATTATTGCTTTGGACCTGGGAATGTTTTAGTTGCATGGATACTTTTAATAAAATAGTATTTAACATGAAAAGAACTTTTTTGGTTCCGCATGTGTGTACATGCATAACTGTGTATGTGCATGTGCGCATGCATGTGTGTGTGTGAAGTTGTATGTGTATTTGTAGTCATACCTGTGGAGACAATAGTTGAAATCAAGTATCTTCTTCTCTACCTCATTTATTTTGAGAAGCAATCCATCATCGAGCCTAGAATGTGTTGATTTGGGTAGGCTGGATTGCCAGCGAGCTTCAGGGCTCCATCCGTGATAGACAGAGGAGTGGACTTCACATGCACTGCCATCCCACTTTTCGATCAAGTTCAGTCCCCCAGATTTTCATGGCAAGCGCTTTACCAGCTGAACCATTTCCCCAGACTTTTGAGAATGTCTTTTAAATTTTTTTCACAGTCATTGGCTAGAACAGCCGCCTCAATAATATAGAGATCAATGGGATAAATCTGGTCATAAACACACTGCTACTGATTTAAACAATCAGATGCCATCAAAATGTCCTCTCCTTTGTACAGCTGGCTTTGGATTTCTGTCTTGTTGAACATCATTTCGGGGGCACTCTATAGGAAATTGACAGCTGTTTAAATCATTTTATGCCTGCATTCCTTTATGGAATATTGCATCATAGAGAGGATTTGCACCTTCATAACAGTGAGGGACGACTCCCCAGCTAATACAATCTTAAACTTTTCTGATTCAAAAATCTTTCTTTAAAATAAAAGTTCACCTAATGTAGGCAAAAAAAATAACAGATTTAATATCCTTCCCTTCCATTGTGCCACTCTTACAGATTATGTTTGGTTGTTTCTGCTAGGTCTGTCCATCAACTCATGAATGTAAAGAGATAAAGGAAGGGGGCTTGGTTAACAGGGCTTCCTTTTCTTCCTCCAAAAGTACCTCTTTTAATTTTTAAAGTTTTTGGACATGTGTGTCTGTGTGTATCAGAGGGCACAGTATGTGACTGTGGAGGCCGAAGGGTGACTTCAGGAATCAATGTCGGATTGCTTCTACCTCCTCTTTGTTTGACTCTGGTATTTTCCAGGTTCCACTTCCCAGATCCGGAAGTGCAGGCCTGTGCTATGTCTGTCGGGTGTTTTCACGTGGGGCGAGGGATCCAAACTCAGGTCCTTCTGCTTGTGAAGCAGATTCTTAACAGCTGAGCCAACTCTCCAGCCCCAAAGCACCTTTCAGACAGAGAAGATAGCTCAGTAGTTAAGACACTTGCTACACAAGCATGAGGAGTGGAATTCACATCCCCAGACCCCACATAAACCCCAGACGCAGGGGCCTGGACACGTGCAATCCCTGTGTACCTTCAGGAAATGGCAAGTGGAGACCTGAGAAGCTCCAGAAAAACAACAGCCAGGCAGCCTGGCTCATGTGTCATGATGAAGAGATCTGGTCTCAATCAAGGTGGAAGGGTAAAGAACATACCTGAAGGTTATCTTCTACCTTTGCACATATGTCTGCTCTCAAATGATCTCTCCCTCTCTCTCTCTCTCTGTGTGTGTCTCTCTCTCTTCCATCTGTTTGTCTGTCTGTCTGTCTGTCTCGCTCTCCACCTTTTTTTTACACTGTTCCTGGAAGTTGGAGATATGACTTATAGAATGTTTCAACTTACTTGAAGACTCTGCCCCTTTTTGATATGAAAGGCAACCAAAATGTTTTAATACTTCCATTAATAATGAAAATCATGAAGCAGTCCTTATAGGAACGTTGCTTGAGTCACAAGTCAGAACTTTATAGTCTTTTAATAATGCCCAGAGATAGTCATGTATGTGTATGTGATTGGATAATGCAAACATATTTTAATGTGTTTGTCACCTTGAACTCACATAAACAGTTCTGAAGCAGCGATGAATAACTGGGCCTCGAAGCAGCTATTGATAATTCTCAACCTCCAAGCTCTATGTTATCTTGGGAGGGGAAGAAAAATATCTGGCTTTGAAATTGATCTGAGTCTCCTGGTAAAAGGGGATGCGTATCCTCATGTGGAATCTCCTGTGCACCGTGCTGCTGAGGGGAAGCCCACATTTTTCTTTTTCCACTTCATATGAAAAAACAATATTTTCCCTTGAGCCTCGTCGCGGTGAGGTTGACCCAGCAAATCCCGCAGTCGTGGATGCCCCAGCGTGTTCCCCCTGCAGCATGCAGCTCACTCGTTTCCATATGTTGTTTTACCACCCAGCTTATGTGATCCCAGTGGAAGATGAATGACTCTGGAAAAAAAAAAACTAAACAATCACAGAACCCAAAGCACAGTCCTGAGTCGGGCCTGCTATGCTGCGCAATGTCTTTCCTTTCTCCTGTCGCTGAGATCAGTTCCGGATTTCTTTGCCACCCAACTTTTCTTTGCTCATGTTTCTTTGTAGAATTTTGAAATTACAGCAATTTGTCTTTCCTTGTGTCCAGTTCAGGAGGATGCCAGCTGTGTCTGCGTCTTTTACTAGACACAGAGCATAAGATTGGGGATGCCTTAGTTACTGTTAGTGATGGAGCTCTTGCATACATTCAAGTATACCTTAAGTATAAGGCCCTTTATTAAGTATTAAACTTGCATATATGTATATTTATTTTTATTTATGCATGTATATATGTACTTATATATATGTGCATATATACATGAATTATATGTGTATATGTGTGTTTATGTGTGAGTATGTGTGTGTACTTGTGTGTGTTGAATGCAGGGGTTCAAATCTCGTGCAGACCAAATATACTCTGCAACTCTGAACTGCAGCCCTTGATTCTCATCCAGCTTGTAAACTCACATAGCACTGCAAATAAAAGAAACAGGCTGGAAGTAAAACAAAGATCATGCTTGACAACTTTTAAAAGCAAATCCTTTTAATCCATATTGAACTCCAGGCATTGAATATGCAAAAGTAAAATCCTCATGCACTATTAGCAAATTATGATAGAGAGACTTAACTGTTTAAATGACAGACATAAATTATTTACAATTATTGCTGTAGCTAGGTCTCGAACTCTGTTTTACATACCCATACCAGAAATCCTCTGAGGGAAGAGAAGAATCTTTATTGTGGGTGAAGACAGTTCATCACCAGTTTACTTCTTCCTTCTGAAAATACAAACTGTAATCTATTAAGTTGCTCCATAGAAAGTAGGGATGAAAGAGAGGAATGGGGGGGGTCTTTTCTACTGTAGACCATGCATCTTTTCTATTAACCCATGCAAATGGAATTGTGTTTAGTTTCATTTTGTGGGTAGAGAAGGCAATACTTGCTGATGGCCAACATATGTGAACATTCGTGAAGGTGGTAAGAGGACACAGGAGGGTGGTGTGCTTTTTTCTATGAACATCTTCGCATGTTAATGGGGAAATAGCCTCCTTGGTGTCAGTGATTTGAATGGCCTCCTGTGCACAGTCTGGAAGGAACTTCCCATCAAGGACGACTACAAAATGCTCAGACACGAAGCATCTAAAAATGATGTACTTCCTGCTAGCATGCCTTAATGATGTACTTCCTGCTAGCATGCCATTTGAACTCTTCTGAATGTGTTGGAGGATGCTCACATCTTTGAATCCTCCAGATATCTGTAAAAAGCTAAGTGTTGAGTGATCACATCTAGAAATAGTTCGCAGTTAAGTGCAAACGTATGCGATCTAAGCAAGCTTCTCGAGCAGTGGGAGAGTCGATAGCTCATAATTCATTTGGATTAGGCCGTGCCTGTTAACTTTTACTTTGAAGTTCCTCTTGGGAATAGTTGTCCTTCCAATAATCCAAAATAAATGGCATTCATTCTGAGGAAACATAGCCTTTGGGATGTGAGTAAGAGTCTGTGTTTCCTACTACCTGAGTGGGAGAAACATTGTCATGATTGTGAACCAGTTGCATGTCCTAATTCCAATGGGATTCTATATATGCGAATGGGTAAAATGATGGTGTGCTCAGCCATTTCCATAGATACATGTCTATAGCATCACTGTATACATGTCTATAGCATCACTGTATACATGTCTATCGCATCACTGTATTCATATACATAGCTGCCAATTATTCTGTCTTAAGTTTGCATACTACTAAAGACCTAGTGCTGGTAGATCTGCCGTGAGGAAAATTGTGCACTGAGGATGATGATGGGCAAATTCCACAGTAACTGCTGGCTACTCCCTGACCAGAGGTGAACACAGGACAGTATATATAGACCTGCATGTCCTTTAGAAACAAAGTCACAGAGACAAATGTTAGAGACTCTTTGAATTTCCTTATGAGGCAGAGAGGTAAGAAGAGCAGAAACAAGAGTTGAGTGATAAACTTCTATGATGGTTGATCCACACTGGTAACCTTATTATGATTTAGACATGTAGGAAATTACTAAGAGTATATCTGTGAGTGCATTTATAAAGAGAAGGAACTGGCACCATTGTTGGGAGATTTGGAATTACACTCCAATCTCTTTACTTTTGAAGGTCTGTTCACCTCATTCAATTTGTATTGATTCGACTTTGGTAAATCATGTGCATTTCATCCATTTCTTTTTGATTGTACATTATAATGAAGTGTGTCTTTATGATTCTCTGAATTTCTTCAGTATTTACTTAATTTCATTAATTTGGTTTTTTCTCTTGAATTTAGTTAATTTGACTAAAGATTTGTCCATGATGTTTATCTTTTCAAAGAAACAACTGCTTATTTCATTGAGTCTTTGTATTATCTTCTTTATTTCTATTTCACTAATTTTACCCCTGATTTTGTTTATATCTTCCCATCTACTGTCTTTGGGATGGTTTGTTCTTGTTCTTCCATGACATTGAGTTGCATTGTCAAGTTTTTAATTTGTGATGTAGGCACTGAGTACTATAAACTTTCATCTTAGGACAGCCTTCAATATTCCCCATACATTTTGGTATGTTGTGTTTTCATTCCCATGAATTCTAAATTTTAATTTACATTTTTGATTTTTTCTATGATTTGTTACTCAAGCATTTGTGTGCTTTTTGTTGTTTCCCTTGCTACAGATGCTTAGTTTTATTCCATTGTGATAAGAACAAAGGCAACCTATAGAATGGGAGCTCTTAACTAACCTATGTGTACTATAGAACGTTCGTTTCTAGAGTATACAAAGAACTCAAAAAATTAAACATCAAGAAAGTCGATAACCCAATTAAAAATGGGCTCGGAAGTGTAAAAGATTTTTTCACAAGGTGAAATTTAAATGTTTAACAAATTTCTTTAATTTTTTTGAGCTTTCCTAATCATTACGGAGATGCAAATTAAAATTATTCTGAGATATCATCTTACCCCAATCAGAATGGCTAAAAAAAAAAAAAAACCACAACACACAAATAGCAACAAATCTGGCAAGATTATGTGGAAAAGGGAACACTTATTCATTGTTGTTGGGAGTGTAGTCTCTTTGGAAATCATTATGAAAAATTTCAGCTAAAAAGCTCATAGTTTAACTGTCACATGACACAGCTATATCACCTGGGTGTATTCCTAAAGGACCTTTTATCTTAATACAGAGACACTTGTACATCCATGTTCATTGCAGTTCCATTTATTACCTCTAGGACTCCTTAATACAAGTCATGCATCACTGATTCTTAGAAAGGATTGTGAAAGAAGAAATTGCAGTGGTTTAACAAAAACAGAAACCAAAAATATACAGAACTACTGGGGAGATGTGTACTCGTAAAAGCATACTGAAGGAAAAAAATAATGAAGGAGTAGAGTCGAAGTGATGTTAATCCGCAAACTATCAGTTTTAAGAGACTATGATGAAGATAACCTTGAATGATGTTTCTGGACTATTGTGATTCCTAGCTGGGTGCCTGAGACTCACCTTTTTCTTTGGCATGTTGGCTCAAGTTTTAAAGCTTAATGATCTAGTTCTATCCCTTCTACTTCTCTGTTAAAGTTAAATGAGTTAAAGTTGAATGAGTATTAGATTTTGCTGAGCTGCAGCAATGGCAGATATAAGCATAGTTATGTAAATGAATGTTCAGTTATTCTCACATCGATTGACAGAAATTGTACAACCACAAACCTGCGGTGAGCTGCTCTTGCTTGTCTTTCTTAACCCCTTAAAAACTAACGAAATCTGGAAGCCAACAGAGCCTCTTGCATCTCATGCGTTTGGCCTTCAGTTCAAACTTAAGGCAACTGTTGCTCTAGTCTATGAAGAGGGCAGTCATGGCAGAGATACTGTCTGCAAACTTCGAGATGAGATTCAGGGCTATTGGAGAAACCGAACAGGAATGAAAATGTCCTAGTAGGACTTGTGTGTGACTCAACTATTTCAGATGGCATGTAGGTGGAAAGGCTACATAAAGAGGAAAGTGTGTTTAATATAAATGAATGGCCCACATAGAAAAAAAGTAAGGTTATTTATATCTATATACTTGGCAGAGGAGGATGGAAATTAGATGTCTATATACCTGCCAGAGGAGAATGGAAATTAGAAGTGTTGCTAGGCCTAAATTTCCCATCTAATTACTGGTATTTAATGAATATATGATAGAATATATATATATTATAGATATATTGATATATAATATTATACATTATAATATGTACTGATATGTAGTATAATGCATACCATATATTAATATATAATATATCCCTAATTTGTCAAATAATCCTTTTTTAAATAGAAAAGTATTGTGTTCAAGGTTCATACTTACTTAAACTGCTGTGGTTTGGTGGTTTTGGACTTGAATGCAACAGCACTTCTCATATAAATCATTTAAGCTAAAAGGAATTTTAAGAGCTTAAAGTGGTATACTGGATTCAATTGTTTTAAGATTTACTAGCTAATCATTCATGTATAGCATGTCCCCCATGGATAATTTCTATCGAGTCTTGTTTTGAGGGCATTTCATACCCAGAATATTTAAAAAATATTGGTAATTCAGGAGATAAGTAAATAAATGGCATTAAGACTCATAAAACTAGCAAAAAGAATAAGCAATGTACAGGAAGAATTTAACTGACTTCGCTATGGATAAGAGCTGGATAAAAGATGCCAAGAAGACTATGAAAATGGCTTTACAAGGAGTCAGACAGCACATTGATTAGCAGCAGTCAATTAAGATTAGAAGTGATTAGGTAAATTATATAGTAACAAATTTGAGAAGCTAAATGTGGTAGGATAGTGTTTTTAACTTTGATCTAGGTAACTCTGCATCACAGGTGCTATCCACCTGGAGGACATGCACTTGGATGCTAGGTCTCCAACATGATAGAAACTATCAACTTAAGTTTCCAATGAGAGTCAGATGAATAATTGTCTTGCTGACCCACACGCCAATCCACAGTCTCAGGAAAGTAAAGTTTTTCAGAATGGCAGGACAGCAGAATCCCAGCATATCATAAATGATATAATCATTTATATGAATGACCCTTCACTTTTCTAGTGCGAGCAAGAGAGTCAGACAGAGAGAGAGAGAGAGAGAGAGAGAGAGAGAGAGAGAGAGAGAGAAACATGCATGTGTGAACATCGCAGATCATTTGTGGAAGCCAGAGATAACTTTCAGAACACAGTTCTCCCCTACCATGTGGGCTCCAGGAATCAAAATCAGGTCTTCAAATTTGCACACAGCTGTACTTTTACCTGTTGAGCTAGCTCACCAGAAAAAAATTTTAAATGTTTTCTGAATGTTTGCATAAATATTACTAATCTATTTTATTGAAGAACCTGGGCTGGTTTCCTCAAGTTTTGTCAGAAATAAAGACAACTCAATACTAGAACATTATATGGGCTAACTTTGGAGTTAAAGTTTAAAATGGGGCATAACTGTTTTGAGAACTGGATTTTGTTTTTCCTCAACTTGGTTTTTATCATATATCTACATTTGGATTCTAAGCAGTTAAATGTTTTCAAGAGTTTTACTCTTTAGATATACTTGTGATACTTAAAATGTGTGTGTTCCACTGGGAAAGGGGAAAGGAAGGGATTGAGGATAGAGGAAGGGGAGAAGTGCAGGGAGGACTGGGGGGTAAAGGGAGGGGGAGGACTGGGATACCTATTGAGCTTGTATGATTGGAGGAATAAACAAACAAACAAACAAACAAACAAATAAAAACAAGAATGAAAACTGAAAAAAATGTGTGTGTTCCATATATTGATGTGTCTGTTGAGCTTAGGATAATCAGATAATATATAGATTCATGATTTAAGGAAATTTAAATTTGCTAATATAGCTTGATCAAATATTGGATACAGGCTGCCCTTGAAAAATTGCTAATATTATTTATATATTAGAAGAAAAATGCAGGTAAGATAACCTTTTCTTAAGGATTTCTTTTAATATTGTTTCTTTGGCAAATCTAACATTTAAAAAAAATTTACTCCTCCTTCTCCTCCCCCTCCTCTTCTTTTTCCCCTTTATCCTCCTCCTCCTTCTATTTCTTATCATGATTATTGTGGTAAGAGTGTATCAAGTATGTGTGTGGTTAGTTGTGTGCATGCTGTGGAACATGTGAAAGCTGAAAGGGCCGTGTTGATCCTCTTTATCCACTTTTTCTTGAGTTCTGGGTACGGCGCCCTGGCCATTAGACTCGAGCAGCAAGAGGTTTAACTCAGTGACCCATCTTGCTCTAAAATTAACTCTAAAATGTTGTGTCATATGTCCTCTTTCCTATGATGAACATTCCTAAGAGACAACAACATACTTAAATCTTTTTCTTCCTCTCCTCCCCCTCTTCCTCTTTCTTTTCCTCTTTTTCCTCCTGCTTCTACTGCCTCTTATCATTATTACTGTGGTAAGAGTGTATAAAGAGTGCCCCCAAGGAGAACACATAACACACTCTTAGAATGTAGTCCTCAAGGCACTCTTTGAGAAATAAACTGCAAAATACTGAATTAGATGACCTGTATATAAGACTGTATATGATATATGCATATGTGTGTGGATGTGCAAAGCATATATGCATACATTTATTAGATAAATGCATAAATATGTACACATATATAATATGCATATCTTACTAAATCTGTCATTTAATTAAAACAAGAACAGAAGATGCTTATAATTTAGAAAGGAAGAAAGATGAATAGCTATATTGAATTTTGGAGACTCAGCCCAAAATACAACAGTCTTGGATCCCATCCATAGTCCCTGTCCTTAGAGAATATTTTTAATTTGTGTGTGAGTGTAGAAGATTGTACATGACTATGAGTACCTGTGGTGGCCCAAGGGTAACCATTGAAAAACATCCTGGATTGTTCTATCCCCTTACTTCTTTGCTCTGAGATTTCCCAGGCTCTACTTTCCAGGGTTGGAACTGCAGACTTCCACCATTTCCTCCTGACATTTTATATGAGATCAGGGCATCTGTCCTTGGGTTTTTTTGCTTGTGAGGCAAAGACTTTAACCCCTGAGACATTTCTCCATCCTGCTCTTGGAATTTCAGCAGGATTAGAAACATCCAAATAATTGTTCTTCTTGTGTGCATGTAAAACCATAACCTCATATAGAAGAGTGTTTGTGGCAGGGTCTCGCTGCAGCCCAGGCTGGACTCAAATTAATAATCCTCTTCCTTTAGCTTCCCTAGTGCTGGGATTATGGCTGTACATTACCACATTCATTTCCTGTATAGTTTCTTAAGCACAGAAAAGCAATGAACTGGTTGCTGCTGAAAGAAAAAGAGTTTCAAAAACATATGTGTAATCCACATGATTTGCTTTAATTCTGCTTATTTCTCAACTTGAAGGCTTTTATTGCACATTTCAGTTTGCAGTTTGTGGATAACCACCAAAAACATGATTGTAAAGGATCTGAGGGATGTGTCACACTTGCTATGACCAGAGACCAATGAGAGAATGAATGTTCTCCTTGCCTCTCCTTTGCGTTGCCCACTGATAATGAAAACAGATCTTTTAAGGTGTGAATAAGTAAGTATTTTAATTCATTGACTGTCTCTTATCCTCCTCCCTCCAGATGCTCCAAATTGTTAAACTATAAGCTTTTCGTTAAGTAAAGTTTAAGACCAAGATGATTTTTTTTCCTTTCCTCTGATTCCTGAACCAAATAGTTGAGACAAAAATTCAAAATGACTTCTGACTTCATCTCATTATCAAAGATTAGCAGCCACTTACAAGGATACTGAAAATGTATTTCAGTATAGAAAGGAAGAAGAGTTGATTTCAGGACAGGCTGAGTTCATCATCTCACAAGGATTCACGATGATCCTTTATGTTTTAAACTGAAAGCAGAAGCAATGCAAACCAATGCCCTACTGGAAGAAGGCTTCTGCAAACAGGAATTCAACTAACTTATAGAATATGTGGTTAGACATCATAAGAAACTCTAAAATCTATGTGAAAAAGGAACCAAAGAGAAATCAATTCCTTTGGAATTTGATTTAAAAATGAAAACAAAGATCAATGAATGATTAGAGGTAGGTACTACAGCCTCAGTTTGGAAGCTTGAGAAAACAAACATGCCCCCAAGGAGAATGCATAGCCCATTCTTAGAATATAGTCCTCAAAGGATTCTTTGAGAAATAAACTGTAAAACACTGAATTAGATGACCTATGTATAAGAACACATATGAATATATTTATATGTGTATGTATGTGCAAAGCACATATACATACATTTATCAGATATATGCATATATACATAAATATATAATATTTATATACATAGATTCATATGTATGTACATTTATGTATTAATTATATGTGTGTGTGCACACCTATATTTAAACAGTATATACATACATATATATTTAAACACACATGTATAATACACGCATTCATGCATATGTATTTATATGTATATATTAATAGATTAATGTTAATTCCAAGATTTAGCAAAGGTGACCATTCTTCATGCATGGTGGCTCCAGCCAGAACTAGCTGCCTCTTCTCCTTCAGGACTTCCTGCCTCTCTGAGCCCAGGACCAGAGTCACATCTACATTTGGCTTGAAGACCAAACGTGGGGCAGCAGAACTGAATGCTTATGTCTCTACTATAATGAGCCTTCAGATTCAGGTTAATCAAAAACGACTCTTTTCCCTGTGAATTCTACTAAATGTCAGAAGCTGTGCGCCAGGATCAGTCCCACATGTTTTCCTTGCCACCCCGATCTGGCTGGGAGACAAGAACATAACTTACGGAGGCTCCAGCTGCAGGGAGCTGTGAGTGGATCACTTTTATTTTTATAGGAATTTCCCTGCCAAGTCCTAAAACATGGAAACTTACATTAGCATGTTGGAGGCGGCATGCAGGCTGGGTGTTGGAACAGTGGGTATCCTCCTTCACTTAAACTTCTCGACACTCCTGCCAATTAAAAATGGGCCATGATTTTCAGCTTTCTAAATCGTTCTTTCAATCCCCCCTGCTTTCTGGATCTTTAAGGGGGAGGTTGCCAAGATCCAAGATTCTATGCCTTAATTTACATTTTTCTAATTGTTTAGATAACATTTGCAGTAGCCTTATACTTTCCCCCCCTATAAACCCATTGCCAGTTTCAGAGGCAATCATCTTCAGAATTTGTGTGTCTTTCATACAATGAAGATTTTCATATAACGTATGAAATAAGCTAAATGTCTTCAGCTTACTTTAACACTTTGGCTTTCACTGTGAAAATTCAAGAACATTATTTTGACTCAGGGTAGAAGCATAGAAAGCATTAACTTTCCTTGGGGAGATGTGAGCAAATGTCTCTTCACCTCGACCACAGAGCAAAGAAAGAATTCTACTGAAACTGTCTTGGTGAACTAAGGCACTTATTGTACTTATTTGCAAAGGATAGCTAAGGGGTAACTATGGGAACTTGGGGGACTCAACACTGACTGGTTCACCCAGTGGACGGATGCTGACATCATGGCATATTTTCAGTCAGGCTTCCGTTTCTTACATACTCCACTATCTCCCATATTCACTTGCAGCTACATACTGAGAGGAAAGAAAGTGGCCTGAATTCCTGGTGAGTGTCTTTCCACCCTCCTGCACCTCGCTATTTCTATTAGAAGGCTTAACCATTCTCTTACCATTACCAAGGGACTAGCTAGCTCTATTTTTCTGTGCTCACTAATTGTTCTGGTTATCATATTACATTCAGTACAAAAAAAAAAAGATGTGTTGCAACAAAGTTTAAGTCCACATGTTCAGACGTAAGATGTTTCTGACATGGGTTGCTGAAGGTTTATTCAGTACTCATTAAAAATTTACTGAATTTGGTCTGGGGATATGGCTTAGGTATTAAAACCTTTGCCTGGCAAGCTAAAGGACCTTAGTTTGGCTTTCCAGATCCTTCTTTTTTTTAATGCCTGGTAGATATGGAAGAGTACTATAATTCTGGCCCTTGAAGGCAGAGCCTGGGAAACCACAGAGCAATCCAAGATTACTCCAGATGTTAACCTCACAGCTTCACAGGCACATACATTCAACTGCACTCATGTACACACACACACACACACACACACACACACACACACACACACTCACACATGTCTAAAACAAAAAAGAATTACTGAATTTCACCATGTTAGGCATGCTTCTGTGTACAGAAACACATCTCTATAAAAGCAAAGGCAAAAATCCCTGCTCCATGAAGCCAATGAAGCGTATATGCCACTGAGACTAGAAACAAAATCACATCACTAACCAGAGCAGCATCAGGATCATCACAAATGTGGAAAGGAACAGAGAAAGCGATTTTAAGGGGTAGGTGTTTGCAGTCATAGATGATATAAAGAAGGCTTTCAAAGGTAATTTTATCACATACACAGGCAGGTTCTCATCACCGAGGCAAGACAGGCTCTGCTAAAAAGAAATGACCTATAGAATATGATAGAACAAGAGGATGAAGAGAAAATGAGTCTTTTTGAGAGAATAGATTGTCCACGTGTGAGCGAGCACTAGCCTGGCTTTAGAAAAATGGGCATGATTGATGAGTAAGTCCATGATCATGGTGTGTATTCTTAAAAATATCATCAAAGTAACATCCACTTAGCGAGTGTCACGTGAATCCAAGATCAAGGGATGTGACCCAGGTCCCTCCTGTGTTCAATTCAACAAAGAAGAAAAATTAGAGCCGAAAAGAATCCTGACACTATGGTAGCCGTGTGGTTGAAAGGTGTCCTGAATACACAAAAACGTAATAAATGTTCTTACATCAGCAAAAATGATCCTGAATATGTGAGGAGTGAAGAGTTGGAAACAGGCACATTTGCAATAAAGTCATTTGAAAGAGTCTCTATACTGCTATATACATTTCCTTTGCATGTGGGTGAGAGGGTAGAAACATGTGTACCATAGTGCACATATAGAAAAGCACTATATGTGCGTCAGGTCCTTAACTTCTACCTTTAAAATAAATGTATCTATGAGGGATAAAGAGATACTGGAGGCACACCCTCGTATGTATGCATGCCAAGGTGCATGGGTGGAAAACAGAAGATAGTTTTTGCTTTAAAAAATTATATAAACCTTTTTATTAAGAATTTTTCATATGTAAAGAGAACGAGTTTATGTCCATGCCTCCTTCCCTGTCCCCTTCACTAATCAAGCCATGTCCAGTCCCCTGTGTCAGTTTAAGTGTCCCAGAAGGCAATTTTCTGTAGTTAGTTCTCTCCTTCCACCATGTGAACTTGCAGGGATCAAATTTCCAGGTCGCCAGCTTTGTGAGCAGACAGATGGCTTGTCTACTAAGCCATCTCACCAGCCCAGACGTCTACTTTTTCCAAAACAGCATCTCTTGCTTTGTTTAATCTATCTTTTCTCTAGTATATATATGCCAAGCTACTTGACTTGTGAGCTTTTGGGGATTTTCCTGACTCTGCCTCCCATCTTACTTGTTAAGAGTGCCATAATTACTATGTGGACATATCTGTCTTGATGTGGGTTCTGGGAATTTGAATTGAGTTTCTCATCTCACACCTATACAGCAAGTGTTTTAACCACTGAAACATTATCCCCAAAATATATATTGAAATACATATTGAAATGTATGTATATATGTTGAAATACATATTGAAATATATATATCTCCAAAAGCAAGCAGTACTAATTTTTTATATTTTGTGAGTTGTTTGGAGTGGTCATTTCAGTTTAGTAGTAGTAGTTCAGAAAGGCTGGTATGGTCTGAATGCTGAGAGAAATGGCAGATACCAAGTGTTTAGTAGATCCCTAAGACTTTGAAGAGAACAAAAATGCTCAATACTTTCACTGGCTATAGTTTTTATTGGTTAAAATACTTTAATGAAAATTTCCGACTTTTAATTTTAATGGCTTAACTTCCTGAACTTTTGCGATATTTTAGTGCTACATGGAAATTCAGCCTAAATGATTATTTTCTTCTAAATATTTCTTTTAAAAAAGTTCAACTAGACTTTTCAGGTGAAAATCAGATGTAAAAGGAATCAGATTATAGTCTCCAGTTTTCACTGAGTATCAGCACTTTCATACAACCAGGAATTTAAAAAGTGTCTACCTTGACCAGTGACATGTGTGTTAATAGAAGGCAAGTGGCTAACCTGATTTTGCTATACCTAGGGCAGGCAGTTTAAAGCATTGGGTTCACACATTGAAAACTCACACCTTACCCATACTGACCTCAATTGCTTTGAAGAAAGGTTTTCTTCATTGAAAGGAGATTTTGTGAAACTAACAGTTCTCATTCATTCCCCATTGGCTTCAATGTCCCTGATCCGGCTGGATCCTTTTCTCTCTGGAGAGGATTTAACAAAGAAGACATGGTTTGGCTCACCCAGTCCAGAGACCTGCTGTCTTCATTCTACAAGCAATTAAGAAGACTATGATCATATTACCCTGCAGCTCCCATTTAATACATTCTTTGTAAAAGGGGAATTAGGAACTAGCATTTCTAAAATGTGATGTTTGCAAACTGAATCCATAGCAATCTTGATAATTCTTTACTGCTGCCCTCTGAGGCATGAACTTTAGCAAATTAAGATAAATGAAACCTAAGGACCCCAAAGTCACACTGTTGGGCATTATCATACAAACCTGATTTGATAACCTGCTGTTTTCTTTCCATTGCACACCTATCGCTTCCTTTTTGAAAGCTCAAGTTACTTTACGCTGGCCCCTCAGGAATTTTTCTCAGCTCTTCTATTACTTGTGCATTATGAGTCCTGTGATATGATACCTTGAAGCATCTTCTCTCCTTAATGCTGAAATGAGTCCTAACATATGAGGCATAGATGGATGTAGAATGAATTGAACAACAAGAGACTATGACGTGTACCTTGTTCCATCATTTTATGCTTCCTGCACCAATGTGCTTTAGACATCATCGTCTACTTATAAATTGTTTTATGAGGACTAGAAGGAATAGTATATGCAGACGTGTGGCCATGTGAAAGCTGAGAAATCAAGCTGAGCTTTCCTAGTTGGCTTCCTGGCATCCACACCTTCCTGAGAAGTCAATCTTCTTGGCTGGACTCTCACACCCTTTGGAGGACCACATTGTGTTCATTACCACAGACAACAGGGAAAACCCTCTTGCTAAGCAGATCATATTGCTTCACACTGTATCCAGGAGGTAAATATAGGGGTGCAGGTCAGGCTCAATAATCACATGATAATAAACCTATTCATCCTAGAAGTCCTTGTAACCCAATTTCTCATTGAGGTCAGACTGGGGAGACACATTTATGGATGCTTAACAGCATTTTGTAGAGAACTTCATGGCAAAATATAAAAATTACAAAAGTACGTCAGCTATTCAGCAAGATGAATAAACACACCATGCTTTGGAATAGAAGCACCGTAAGACTTTAGTTTCTCCAGGACTTTGGAAGAATCATTAGGCCAGGTAATCTTTTTCTGTTATTTGTAGTTAATTCAGGCTCTGTAGAAGAGAACACAATTGAAAATTCACACAGGAATTATTTTCACACATAAAGTATTATTTTTCAATATAAAACTGCCATCGAAAATTGATTAACAGAAGTAAAAATATTAAATAGTGGACACTGAAATGAAAAAGTTAGATTATAAAAAGGACAGGGTGACTCAAACAAAACAATCTGTGGGAATCAAAAAAGAAAGATATGTGAGGATTATTTTTGTTATCAAATTAATTGGATCTGGAATTAACTAAGTAAAATGCCTTTGGTCAAACCAGGAGGGTATTTCCAGAGAGGTTTAATTGAGGTTTAGGATCTGCCTTTAGAGTAAGCCACACCTTTTAGGGACATCCCAAATATTAACATGTCTGGGATTGGGGATTACTGAAGAGATGGCTTAAGAGTTAAGACTCTTGTCTTGGAAGCAGAAAGACATGAGTTCAAAACCCAGATCCCAAGTAAAAACACCAGGCAGAAATGGCACAAGCCTGTATTTCAGGCTCTAAAAGACGGAACCTGGGAAATGTCAGAGTAAGGCAAAAAGGAGGGAGAAGTAATCCAGGATGAATCTCGAAGTCACCCTTAGACCTCCAAAGGGACACACTGTAAATGCCCTTTGAGAGAAAGAGAGAGAGAAAGAGAGAGAGAGAGAGAGAGAGAGAGAGAGAGATCAATTAATTGATTGATTAATTAATCAATTAATTTATTAAAAAGAAAAAATACAAAGTCCCAGGGGAAGTGGTGCTGTCTGCCTGTCTTTGTTTCTTGGGTGAGCACACATGCTCACCATCCTTGCTGCCATGGCCATCTTTGCTGACATCAGAACCCAGCTTCTTTGGTCTTCCAGCATGGACCCCAGACAAGCTACACTCCCGGAATCCTCCAGGCTTACAGTGACAAGCTGCAATGTGCAGCTGCCGAGTTCTCAGCTTTCCAGCGTTCAGAGAGTGTAAGAATGCACAGTTCCTGTCGTGTGGTCTGTGTAATAAACCCATTTTTTGCAATGTACATGTATTTTATGGATACTGTGGCTTTGGAGAACGCTGAGTAATAAAAATACATTGCTCATCAATATACATGAATCCATTCTCTGAGACTATTAATATGAGATAGTATCTATAAGCAAAAACTGCATTCATCTAAATTTTAAATTCTGCTTCTAATGGCCTGAGGGTATCACTCATAGGCAGAGTGCTCACTTACTCTCTAAAGTTCATATGTTCAATCCCCAGAACTTCAGTCAATCAATCAATCAATCAATCAATCAATCAATCAATCAATCAATCCTTGGAAAAAATAGGTTAGAGGGATAGTCCAGTCTACTACCATGTTTGCTTTGCAAGCACGAGGACCCGCGTGGGCCCCAGGGTGCCCACACAAAAAATCTGGCATGTGGTAAACATTTGGAATCTCCAGGCTGTGGAGGCAGAGATAGGCAGATCCCTGGTGCTCATTGGCCAGCCAGTCTTGCCTAAATAGTGAGCCCCAGTTCACAATGAAACATTGTCTTGAAATACATGCAAATTACATACATGAATACAAACAAGTACAATTACTTTTCACATATAATAAGCTTGTATAGATATATGCAAATTTGATATTTTATCTATGCTTTAATTTACCTGAAACAAATAATTTCTTACCACACCATGCACCTTAGAATATGAAGAGTTTAAAACTGACACATGAAACATGTTTCCACTTTTGTATTTAATATGATAACTTATGTTAGAAGTTTTATGTGGAACTAATATGAATTTTCTTAACCTTATGAAAAGGTTGGCTTTATGATCTATTTATAAGTCAAACAAGTACAAAATAAGCCAAACGGACCCAAGGACTTAAAATAATGTGCTCTATCCTTTTAAAGACACTGCATCTCACACATTTACTTACATAAACAAACACAAAGCAACACGTCAGTAGATTAGCAGTTGGCTTCCTTCATCATCCGGCACTTAAATCTATATCACGTTCATTTTTCAGGTTTATATAATGATACATTTAAAAGCCTGATTTCTCATTCCTCATAATATTCTAACATATTTTTCCTCACTAAAATCTGGGTGCTCTTTTAGAAAAAGACTGCAGTATTTTGTTTTTATTTTTTTCTTGTTCTGAGAAAATTTCAGAAATTCACCTAAAGAAGTCTTCAACAATGCAGTAACTTTAGAGTTTTTGAGTCCTCGAATTAAGATAATTCCTGATATACCATTTTCCAACTCTCTTCGGTTACTGCTCTTTGATAGTTACCCTAGGGAATATAGAAAAGAAAACCATGTAACCAAACAATATATGACTAAGGTAGTCCACGGGTGTAGGAATCACAGACTGAGATTCCATATGCACCTAAGACTAAAAATGAAATACACTTTGCCACAAAAAAATAAGGACTAAAATTCCAGTATAAATGTTAATAAAACAGATTCTAAAAATTTCAGTGTTCTCGCGGTTGAGTCTTCAATTTAAAAATGTAAAAGAAGTGAAAATATTACTCCATGTGTAATTGCTTAGAAGTTTCTATGTGAAAAGATGTAAATATCACTTTATATAGAAAGAAATTTGTTATTTTACTATGTTCTTGCAAATGGAAAGGAAAAGCATGCCATAATAACTATTTTGAGCATCTTTTAAATGGTTTCCTCTGTCTTTTTTTCCCCTGGTCCTCCTGCATTTTAAATTAACCAAGAGAAATAAAAAGAAGAACCAGAGAGAAAGGCTGTGCGTATTACAGGGTGGTTTCACTTTATGTAAGAGTCTAAATGAGATTTCAGAAAGTGGATACTTATTCCTTAAATGGGTTTGTAGTGGTCAAAGACCATTAGACAACTTCGGAAGATTCCACAGGGACACCTGGGGCCAGACAGTTTAGCCCCATTGGGTTGAATCCACTGTTTGTCTTTCTGCATGGAGCATTAATAAATGTATCAATCTTCCACCAGCAGCCCTGAACTAGGCAACAGAGAAAGTGGGGGAAAGCCACACATGTGCCTTTTCCTTTCCCCACCTACGGGTCTTTGGCTGTGTGTTGAACTTATTTCCCTTCAGATTTTTTCACATTATCCCCCCCCCCCCATTATTAGTTCTGTCTTTTAGTGTTCCTGACTGCTTTGCACTTCGCAGCAAGCCAATGTCTTCTAACCTGGACAGGGCAGTAATTTAACAGAATTGGCTTCTTCTGCATACCTTCTGCTCTGAAGATCAGTCAGTGGCCTTGAACTGTCAGAGTTCATTAAGTGATTTTAATTTCAAGGGGAAAAATTATTAAAAGGAAAGTTAAAGAAACCAGTCAGGAAATATGCATGGAGCCAGCCGCCAGAAGCACAGGATTCCAGGAGTCTTTTCAACATTTCTGAACTGATAAGCTAATTAATTATTAAAGCAGAAATGCTCCAAGGATACCTTTGAGCAAGGTTACAACTATACCCTTTCTTTTTTCTTTCCTTTCTCCTCACTGAGGAGTGTTGTCTTTACACCTTACCAAAACAACTGTAGAAAAAAGTTAGTTGGGAAAGTTTGAAGTCACAGCAAGCTATCTGTAACTACCTGAGAAAAAGTATGCATTACATAAGAAGAAAAATAAGTCAGAGGATTATTTTTGCAATATTTTTGCTATGCTTCATATAAATAGGCATCAATGATTGCTTAAAGATTATTTACATGCTTTATGTCAATAATTGTTTATGCCATTCTCCTTGTGTATCAGCTAGCTTTTGTTCCCATCGGTCTGCCTGAACTATAATAATCCTGGTTTCATTATTCCGTTAGAATACAACTAGAGGAAACAGGAAGTACATCAAAAATCAGGGAAAAGGAAAAATTCCCATGAATTGCTTGCTAACTGACAAGGGTTCATCTGTGTGAGTTTTTATTCTCAAAGCTGGAGCCATATTCCCTTTCCGCATCTGCTGTTTTTCAGACAAAGGGATTAGTCACCTACCTGTGAAAACACAGGTGTCAGACACAGACTCAAAAAAGGAGAAAGGAAGGATTCCAAGAACTGAATTGCATTGACTTGGGAAACAACTGTGCATTTTGTCACATTTCCATAGGTAAAGGAATCGCTGAATGAAAGTTGTGACTGGGTCCTAGGTAATGGTCTTTTTTTTTTTTTTTAAATATGTCAAGCTAATGTAAAGTTCACCGAGTACAGATACATTTTTGGGCCAAAAGTAGAGGCTGATTCAGTCAAACCTATTTCAATTCAGCAAAGTCAAGCTTTTATCTTCCGTGTATATCATTCCAAACAATTGTGTCCCAAAGAAGTAACCCCAAGGTCTCTGAGAAACATACTTTAGGTTGTCAAAAGGAACAGAGGAAGAATTTAAAATTAAATAGCTGTAAGGTAGGCCATACTGATTTTTGATAAGTTTCTCGTCACAATAAAAGTAGTCAATCACAGATAGATTATCAGAGTGGGACAGCAACTAAAGTTTTATTTAGAACAGGAAGTAAAGCTATGAAGAGAGGGAGGTCAAGGCTAGGAAGAATTAGAATGTTTCTTTCATTGTATTTCCTTTTGGGTTTATGTGTGGGTCAGTGTGATGGTTACTATCAACTGTCCTAACTCATGGAAAGCAGACCATCAGGCACATGGAAATACGGATACTTGAGACTAAAGTTGACTTCTCGTATAACTGCAAGGGAAGGCTCAGTTCCTAGACAGGAAGTCTGAGATCACATAAAGAAAAAGAGAGAAATCAAGCATGCATAGATATATTGCTTCATTTCTCTCTTGCTTATGGGAACGATGTGACCAGTTGCTTTGAGTTCCTGCCACAATAGCTTCCTCACCATGACAGAGTATATCCTTGAATTGCAACCTACTTAATTCTTTTCTCCCCTAACTTACTTGGGTCAGATTATTTTGTTGCACCAAGTAATAGAACTAAAAAAGTTAGTGTCATTAAAAGGATGTGGCCTCCCTGATTAGAGGTTATAAAATTCTGTTGTGAGTAATGTGATAATATACAGAAGCGTTGAGGCCATTAGCATACTCACTTTGATGCATTTTCTCCACAAGAGTGAACTGTCACCTATGAGTGATGACACAGCAGTCATCTGCTGGTGATTTGAAGAACTGTTCGTGTCTTGGGGTGTATGGTAGACAGCGATTTTGAAGATCAAGAAAATTACCTGGGAGAACAGAATATATCCCCTTTATGACTGAACGGAGAAACTGACCACAGGAATGGCCTGCTTAATCCACATCAAGTCTGTCTATGAGGTCAGTACTGTGAGTTTCATTCAAGAGTGAGGACAAGGGTACTGTCCATTATGAAGAACATGTTTGACAAGGCTTTCAGGATGGATCAGGGTCTAGAGACTATGCATGCCTTAATGCCTCTCCATATATGGTCATGCAGCTGGTTCAGTCCACAACATTGTGAATCATCTTTCCTACTCCTCATGGAATTCCCATGCATGAGAAACTGTTATTGTCATCTTCTATAAAGGAGGAAATTAATGTAAAGACAAATAGACTGTGACATGCAGCTAGTAAGTAGAAATGGAAATGTTTGAACTAAGACAAATGACCTCTGGAATTCATCTGTTGGTCTCGTCATAGAATATTTTAATGATAGAAAGTCAATGCTATTTTGCATAGGAAACCATCATAAGGGATGTTGTTCAATTGATAGAGATCTTGCCTATCTTCCATGAAATCCTGGGTTCAATCTCTAGAACTGGATAAACTGGATGTGGTGACATACATCTGGCATTCCAACATTTTCAAAGTAGACACAGGAAGATCAGAAGTTCAAATTCATCCTCAGCTACATGTCGAGTTTGATGTCAGCCTAGTATACAAGTCCTTGTCCGAACAATTTAAAAGAGAAAGAAACTGTTTCAAGATTACAGCAGAGTGGCCAGATAATGACTAAACTGAGCACTGACTCCATGTGGAAGTCGTTGACTAAATGCAAAAAGCATTGGTCGCCTATAGAAATTACTAACTAAATGCAGAAGATACTGAGGAGTTTCACACTCCTCAAATCATCAGCAAGTATTATGCCGGTAGCAAAACAGCTTAAAGTTTCCCCAAGAATGCTTTTTGTCTCATCCTCATATTCAACAGTAAGCTTTCAAAGTGGGATAATCTAGTGCATTCAACTAATTATCAGAAGAAAAAAACCCCACAACTCTTGGAACATATTGAGAAATCTGATCTTTGTAGACCAAAGACTAAAGACATCTAAGGAAAGACCAGAAGCTTCACGGGAAACATTAATGAAGTGATCACAGAAGGAAGATGAAAAACTTCTAGAATCCTGAGTCACAAGCCGCAGGAAGGGTCACGGAAATGAAAGGCAATTGCCCTGACTTCCAGGCCTTTCTGGTCCACAGCTCCCTCCGGCCGTCCTGTCTGCAGGCTTTCCAATACCCGAGGGCAGTCATATTTTCTTTCTCTTTTGGCATCTTGTAGATTTAATGTTCATCTGTTGAGGCACATTGAGGTGATTTGCCAAATAACTCCTTTTGGCAAAAAGAATGTACTGGGTTATTATTCTTAGTCCAAATGAGCCAGACTGACTGTCTACACTATGGGAATATGCCAGATAATTACTTTAACCATGTCTCTCCCTTCAGCCGTGTACACACGGTCCTCGTATTCTAGATAGACTTGGTTCAACCTCGTACTGAATAATTACTGGCAAGTAGCCACACACTCAGAGTAATTTACTGTTCATCTTTGGTTTCTGCAGGGTGCTAGCAACAAAAGAGGTTGTGTTTATATGTTAGAAGGAGTTTCTTTTCATCGTTCCAAAGAAAACCCCAAAACATGAAGAAAACAAGCACTCAACAGAAGGAAAAAAAATTTCAATTTCAGGTTTTACTCAGGAATCACAGACACAGTGCTAAGGAATAACTGCTGTAGTTTAGCTTTGAGAAAGACACTGTATGAGAGGATGGTGTGTTCTCCTTGCCTGAAAAATCAGGAAGTTGCTATTATATCTAAACCATGTCTGTCTGACATAATGTCCCTTTCTTTATGAAACTGACAATTGATGTTGCTGAGTTTCATTGCTGAAGGCCAACACAGCAGTAGTTTCCTATGAGTTGCTACATCTTACAGCCTCATGCCACAAGTCCTGCTGCCGAAGTAGGAGACATGAAATCTAAGATTTCATTTAACCATTTATTAATTTCAGATAAGAATCAAGAAATTTTACATCCTTTCTTTTCTTCATGAAAGTACGCAAGATGCTTTCACATTACCAGGCATGTTCCTTAAGCAGGCGTTGGTTAACATAGGAAAACTCTTAAAAGCTGAAAAACACAGAATATTTCACACTTATTAGGATAGAAGATGAATTTTTAAGCTGTTTGAAAATTTGGATACATTTCAAAAACAAAGCACAAACTTACTGTGGTAAGGTAAGCATGGTAAACGAGGCAGGAAAACTCAGGTAAAGGGACAGACAACCCACTGGCTCATGTGTCGAATACTTGGTCTCCAATTGGTGGTGCTGTTTGGGAAGGTGGTGTCAACATTTAGAGATAGAACCTTGCTGGGGGACGTAAATTGCTGACCACAAATTTGAAGTCATCGTCTCTCTCTCTCTGTCTCTCTCTCCCTTGCGCTATCTCTACTTTATTGATTCTGTGGCCAAATCAACATCCTACTTTAATTGTCATGATACCATGCTTCTACTATATATTTCTGCCAAAATAGACTTACTGTCTCTGGACATACAAGCCAAATGAATAGTCCCCTTTACCTGAAACTGTCAGGGCCAGAGGATTTTCTCATAGCAACTTCAACAAAAGTGAAAACCCTCCTTTTTGCTTCTTTGTTTTTTTTTTTTCTGAGAATTAAGAAATAAGAGGTCATTTATAGTTGGGGGCCTGGTGGCCAAGGGACTCAGAGTTTAAAATAGAAATGTCTTAAGGTCAGAGAAAGTGGGGGAGAAACTCATCGTGATAGCCTGTTGCAGTTTGCCTTTATGTTGCTGATAAATGACCATCAAACAGGTTAAAGGAACAAGGAGTTTATTTTCTTACAATAGTCCAATAGTCCAGTTACAGTTTTCCCAGCTTGATGGGAAAGATGCACCAATACCAGGACAGAAGGAACTGGCCACACTATCTCTAGGTAATAGCTGAGAGAGGGACAATTCTTACTTGCTAGACCAGCATGTCTGGCCGAGTGTACACAAGGATGCCAACTTCCTCAATCAGCTCTCAGTCTTTTATTCATCTCTTCAGGGCCTGGTCCCACTTGTCATGGGCTGGTGTTTCCCCATCAGCTAGACAATCTCCTGCAGGTTTGATTTGGGCTTAACTCAACAACCAATTCTCTACAACCCCTCAGCCATCAAGTTGACATCTGTACATAACCACAACACAGCCTGATAGGAGAAGAGAGCCAGAACTGGAGAGCTTGGAGGGCAGAAGTGGATAGCAACTGAAAAGAGAGCAGAAGAGTAAAATTCTTTGTATCTTTTTGTCATGACACATTTTTCTTCCTTTATTTCAACAGAGGAGACTTAGGGATGGCAGGGAGATGCGGCAGAAACAAGAGTAGGAAGCACATTTCCTGTGTGTATTACAAGGTTTGAATTGCTCATAGAATCTCATCTCATTGGTATGACTAGAAACATTTTCACCAGTATTTTCTGCGTGTAAAAGTAGAGTTAAAATGTCAGAGGCGAATTAGAATACCATCATGAAATACTTTCTGGGTAAGGACCACAATCCAGGAAACATACCAAATTCCATTATCATTTCTCACCCTGGATTCACAGGCAGATCATATAATCTAAACTCTTATTGGTCTTCTTAAAACAAAGGAGATGGATGGCAAGAGAGACATGGGCTAAAGCATCATGAATCACTTAAGGAAAGATCTGAGTACCATTCTGTACTGGCACCTGGTCTTTTCTTCCACTGCCCCAGTGTTTATGAACATTGTGACTTCTGGTTGTCCCACTATCAACAGGGCTATTAGAAAAGCTTCTACATTGGCATGGAATAAGTTCTTACTTATTAAGGATGTCTCTAGCATTTATTTACAACATAGTTTACTATCTGATATTGCCAAATATTAATACCGTATTTCATAAACTGTTGTAAATCTATCTGCAAATGTCATTCTCAAAGTATATGGATTTAGGGCACTTGTATGATTTGGGATGCCTCAGGCTTTTCCACCAAAGTCTCCAAGGTCTCAGCCTGTGCTCCAGCAGTTCCAGGTAACCCTCTTCCCCCCCTCCCCATCACACTTACCATTTAAAATTCAGTATGAAGCCTAACACCTCTAAATGATATTTTCTAGGCAAGAACTCTGAGACCCACACTATTCAAATAAGACAGAGAAACATACCATTCAATCAATGCAGTCCTTCAGCCAACCATAATATAAATAACCCATTTTATTTTCCATTTAGTCTCAGGTAATGGTCACTCCTGCTTAACACCACTATACTTTACACCCAGATCTCATATACCTCCCTCACTGATTCTCACTCCTCCATCTTCACATACTCCCAATAAACCCTAAAAGTTCTCATTTTCCCTCATCTCAAACCTCCCACTCCAAGCTCCACTAGCAGAACAACGATATCCTGTAGTCTTGTGAGCTGTTCTGATATTTGAACCAAATCCCACTTACTGAACGTGACTCCCAAGCTTAAACGTCCTGTCTTCTACCCCATAAACAAGGGTAGGCATACCCATTCTAAGTGCAATGGAGCTACCACACCCACAAAACAGCATCAAGGATCCCTAGACTAACTTTTTTTTCTTTTTTTTTAGCCATATTTCCACTTATTGCATTGTCATGTCTTTTAACACTAAAAAGCATATTCTTCAGGAATTAATGTCTTAATATATAGCATTATGGTTATCAAATTAAGGAGTTCTATGTTTCAGAAAATAAAATCATATAAGAATTTAATGACATATTAATAATCTGAAGTGTTTATTTTTTACCATTGTTCAAAACTCTTTTGCCTGTCTTCAGACAGACTTCACAGACTGTTTAGTGACCTTCTGTATAGAGTGAGTTCCAAGATGGACACCCAAAAATCTCACCCCAGCCGTGGGAAGCCAGTTCGTTCTATCCCACTGGCCCTCTTCATTTCTTCTTTTAATATCAAGTACAGATTCGAAGCTGCTTCTTTCTGAAATTGCAAACCTGCTGCTTTCCTTGGATTTGGTTCTTTGGTGGACTTGCCAGCAACAGATTATCTGGCTCAAGGGTGTCATCTTTACTGGGCGTTTGGAAAACAGGGCTGCTTTTTGATTTTTTGTGCCACCCCAAATGAATAAACCCAACTAAAGGTACCATGACAATCAGAACTTTGTAATCTCTCCAGAGTTTCTGAAAGATCATAGTCCTTTGACATCAGCATACCTGCTGAGCCACTGTGCTCAGGCCGGGTTACCTCCAGCAGACCTCAGAAGTCATGCTTCCTAGACTAAATCTCAAATAGTATCATCCCAACAAAATTCAGGGAAGCAGTTCCATCAACCTCTAAATTTAAAAATCCCATCTCATTCAAAATTCTGAATCAGAAACACAGAACAAAAAGAACAAAGATGAAACACAAGATGACTAAGTCACGGTACAAAACCACAAAATACACCAAAATCAGCAAAACGAGTCTCCTGTTAAAAAAAAAAAAAAAAAACTAACTCCTTATTGATAGAGTCCAATCAGAATCACTTCATGGATAGTAGCCAGGAAAATGACAATCAACATATAATATTCCAGAGACATATTATGAATATATTCAAGGAAATGTGAGAGAAAATCCAAACGGAATCAGAACTCTGAGAAACAGAAAAATAACAAACAGCTAAATGAGATGAGAAAATAAGTGAGGAAGCAAAAGTCAGTAAAGAACAGCAAAGAAAATTTTAGGCAGGAATTAAACTAGAAGTAAAAACCAAGTTAACTGAAACAGAAAATTCAGCACAAAGTATCACCAATGGAACTAATGAAGCAGAAGAAAGAATATCAAATCTGGAAGACAAGCTGGCAGAACAAGTTTGTTCAATTATAGAAGCTGAATTTTTTTTTAAAGAAAAGATAAGAATATTCAGGCCCTATGGGACACCTTGAAGAAGACAAAGCTGTGCATTCATGCAATTCCAGAGCAAGAAAACATTCTTGGGCATGATTTTCATATTATCATAAATGAAAATTTCTCCCACCTAAGGAAATAAATCTCTATCCAAGTAAAAGAAACATACCAAGCACCAATCAGATACGACCAAAGCAGAAACACCCCATGACAATTAATAGTGAAAACACTGTAGATGCACGATAAAGAGAATATTAGAGTTGTAAGAGAAAAACACCAAGTCACATTCAAAGGCATACTTATCAGAATAACAGCCAGCTTATGAATGGAAACAATGAAAGACAGAAAATATTGAAGAAGCATAATTCAAGTCATGAATGATCACAAATGCCATCACAGACTGCTGTATCCAGCTAAACTATTAGCAATGATAAAAGGGGAAAGAAAATTTTCTACGACAAAAACAAACTGAAGGCCCACATGATCACAAAGCTTGGTCTGCAAAAGATACTAGAAAAAATACTCAAGACTGAAGAAAATGTAAATGAACTCCAGAGGGTAAAAGAGGAAAATTGTTCCAGTACAGCTATTAAAAAAACTTACAGATTTCAGAAAATGAGAGGAATCAGTAAAAACTTCTCAATCATAGCCTTAAATGTCAATAGACTCAACTCCCCTCATAACAGCATGGAATAAAAATCACAATCCATCAGTTTTATGCATTCAAGAAACATATTTCTCCATGAGTGATAAACACAATATTAGGGGAAAAGCCAAAGGTACTCTATCCAAATGGAACTAGTAAATGAGCAAAAGTAGTCATTCTAAGACCTCACAAAGAAGACTTTAAAACAGCAAATCATAAGAGATAAGCATTTGCAAAATGGGCACTCCATCAAGAAGACTTCACAATTCTGAACATATTCACACCAAACCAGGCTCACCAACATTTATTAAACAAACATTCTATCATGTAAAATAGCAAATCAATCCAAACATGATAATAGTAATGGTTTTCAACATCCCACTCTCATCAATAGATAGGTCAACATGCCAAAAAAAGAGCAGAGACACACCTGAAATCAATCAAGTGAAATACCTAATGCCAAGGAATTCACATTCTTTTCTTTAAACTATGAAATTTTGCCAAAATAGGTCACAAATCAAGTCTCTACAAATAGAAGAAAAATGAAATTACACCTTCTACTCTACCTGATCACTATGACATAAAGCTAAATATTCATAACAAGGTAAATAATAAAGAATACACTAACTGTTGGAAACTTAACAACATGCTACTGATCAAAAGATGGATCTGGGCTGTAATTTAAAGGAAATGTAAAAATTTCCATAACTTAATGACAAAAAACCCTATAACATACCTGGATTAATGAGACAAGATGAAGGTAGTCCTATGAGGAAAGTTTATAGCAACCAATACCTAAATCAAAAAACTGGAAGCATCAGAAGTAAATAACCCAGCAATGGAGCTTAAATTTTTAGAGAAACAAAAACACACAAACCCTCAAAGGTAGACAGGTGAAGATCAGTAAGATCAGGGGATAAGTAACTGAAAACGAGACAAAGAAAACAATATAAAGAAACAATCAAACCAAAAGTTGATTCTTTGAAAAGTAAACAAGATTGGGAACCCCTTAACCAAGTGAACCAAAACCTAAGGAGAGAAAACACAAAGTAATAAAATCAGATATAAAAATGGAGCTATCAAAACCAACACCAAAGAAATTCAAGGAATCATAAAGACTAACTACGAAAATTTATACTCCATTGAAATTGACAATTCAGAAGAAATAGATTAATTTCTAACCACATAGAAACTACCAATGTTAAAATTAAGATGAATTGTATTATCTCAATAGTCCTATGTCAAGTGAAAAAAATTAAAGATGCAATTACAAATATCCAAAACCAAATGAAGCCCAAGAACATTTGAATTCAGTGCAGAATTCAACCAGTCATTTAATGAACAATTAGCACCACTACTTCTCAAATTGTTCCCTCTCCAAAAAAAGAAAAAATAAACAAAAAAGGATACCTCTAAACTCTTTCCAGGAAGCCAGTTTTACACTGATACCAAAGTCAAATAGGGACAAAACAAAAAAAGAAAATATAGGCCAATGTCATTTATGAGCATGGATGTAAAAATACTCAACAAAATACTAAAACTGAATTCAAAGACGTATCGAAAAGATCATTCATCATGATCTGGTTTGGTTTACTCCAGAAACACAAGATTGTTTCAATATACACCAATAAATAAATATTATCCATAATAAAGCAAATGCAAAACAATCCCCACATAATCCTTTCACAAGATACATTAAAGGCTTTTGGCAAAACTCAATACCTTTTTATGATAAAGCAGGGAGACAACATGGACAGAAGGAACACACATCAACATAATAAAGGCCATATACAACAAGCCTACAGAAAAATCATCTTAAATGGTAAAATACTCAAGGCATTTCCACTTAAATCAGGAACCAGACAAGCTGTGTACTTTTGCTACTTATGTTTAATACTGAACTAAAAGTTTTAGCTAGAGCTAGAAAACAGGACAGGGAGATAAAAGGGATACAAATTGGAAAAGAAGAAGTCAAACTATCCTCATTTGCAGAATACATGATTCTATATCTGAGACACCACTAAGGTTCTATTAGGAAACTCCTGGAGCGAATAAAAATGTTCAGTAGATGGTCAGGCTACAAAATTAATGTCTAAAAATCAGTGACTTTTTTATACACCAAGGATAAAGAATGTGAGAAAAATTTGAGAGAAACAATTCCATTTATCATAGCTCCAAAAAAGAATGCTTTACCTTGGAATAAGTCTAAGCAAGGATATGAAAGATGTGCATAATGAAAACTTTAAAATCTTGAAGAAAGAGATTATAGAAGACCCAGAAGGTGGAGAGACCTCCCATGTTCCTGGATCGGCAGAATTAACATTGTAAACGTGGCCATCTTACCAAAAACAATATACAAATTCAATGTAATACCAATCAAAAAACCAACACAATTCTTCATGGAAACTGACAAAAAATTCAAAATTCATATGTAAACACAAAAGGCACAAGATAGCACAAACAATCCTAAGTAACAAAAATAGTGCTGGAAGTGTTACTATGTCAGATCGTCTTAAATCATGCTATAAAATCATAATAAAAATAACATGATACTTACTCCAGAAGAGAGACCATAGATAAGTAGATTAGAACTGAAGAGCTAGATACAAGCACACACACCTACAATGAACTGATTTTTGATAGATTCCAAAAAAATAGTATTGGAACTATCACAATTATCCTCAACAAAATAGTGCCGGGAAAACTGAATATCTATGCGTAGGAGAATGAAAATAGATCCCTACCTGTCACTCTACACAAAAATTACCTCCAAAACAATCAAACACATCAATGTTAGACTGGAGATTTTAAAACTTCTGAAAGAAAGAATAGCAGAGTACACTTGAACTAATTGGCCTAGGTCAGAATTTTCTGAATAGGACCCCAAATACAAAAGAAATAAGAACAATACTCAACAAGTGGGATTTCGTGAAATTAAAGAGCTTCTGTCCTACTGAAAATATTGTGAATTGAGCAAAATTACAACCCATGGAATAGGAGAAAATCTTGACCAACCACATGTCTGATAGGGATTAACATCGAGAGTATACAAAGAACTCAAAAATTTAAATATGAAAAATTTAAACAACCCACATAAAAATGGGACCTAAAAGTAAAAAGAAACTTTTCTCAGCACAAAACTCAAATGTCTAACAAATGTTAAAAAAAGTTCCACTTCCCTAGCCATTAGAGAAATGTAAATTAAACCACCCTGAGCTATTATCTCACCCCAGTCAGAATGTACATGCTTGCTCATTGCAGCTCTCTATTCACAATAGCAAAGAAATGGCATAAGCCTAGATGTCCAACAGTATGAAAATATGGTACAGACACATAATGGAATGCTATTTAGTTGTCAAGAAAAATGAATTAGTGAAATTTCCTGGTAAATGATGGAGTTTGAAGAAATTACACTGAGTCAAGTATCCCAGATACAGCAAGACAGATGCTACATGTTCTTCCTTGTAAGTGAATCTTAGCATTTAATATTCAGGATGACATAATAAAACAGAAACTCTTATAACACCCACAAACAACACTGGAACATAATTCAGGGTGTGGAGAAAGTTCCCAAAAGAGTTGAGACAGAACACAGACAAAGAGAATAGAAGGGAAGAAATTAGGTAATAGACAGGAACATACGTCTAGTATCAATTATAATTACCTACCAGTAAAACTGAATCTAAACGCCTTTCATTGCATCCTTTGATAAGAAATAAACTCCGCAGTTAACCAAGATGCATCCTACTGCCACGGAAGACAGGAAAAGCAGGAAACCATGACTGACTAAAGTGCAGAGTGTTGACAACTCTAGAATATGTAGCCCTAATCAGCCATCCAAATCTCCCCCTATCCCAAGCTCAGGGAGCATTACAGAAATGGGGGTCCACTCAACAGGTCCACCCACACATATCCACCCACACATTCAACAATTCAGCCACTTGCCAATTATCTCTGGAAAGGCTCTTATAGACTCTCCCAGGGTTCAACTTCCCTAATCTCCTACACTTCTCTCAGCCCAGCCAATCTATCAAAATTAACCTGTACACATTCACAAAAGACAATGTGTCCAGTTTCCTCTAAAAATCTTTCTTAATGATTTTCTGCATTTTGACTCTATTGCAGGGTATTTTTGTCATAGTCCATGGGATCCTTGGGAAATTTTTGGAAATGTTTCTGCAAATTATTTTTTTATGTTCCATGCTCTCTCACTTTAGGAAAACTACTTCCTTAAATTGCATTATTTGGCCTGGTCTATGATTCTCTTGATTTTTTTTCCTCGGGGTGTTAATGTAAGTTATTTCTGCTGAACTGACATCAAGTTTACTAATTTAAATCATCCAATAGTACTTTAATTTCAGATAATATACTTCTCCAAAAACAGCAATCTGGCCAATTTTTAAAGAGCTTTTAACAATCTGTAAATTATCTTCCTCGATTATTTAGCATATTTATGACTGTCAGAAAGTTACATCTACTACTTCCGATTTCCAGGTTCTCTTTGTATTTTAATCTATTTGCTATTTATCTTTTTCTCTTTGACATTTTCTCCTAATATCTATTAATTATTTAATTAATTTTGAGACAGAGACTCACTTCATAGCCTAAGTAGGCTTGGAATTCACTATGTAGTCCAGGAAATCTTCCCACTTCAGCCTCATAACATAAAGCTACATTTCACTTTAGACTGGTGAAAATCTCAGGCCAAATCAGAGAAGTCTCTTTCAGCAGTGGGTGATGGTCAGAGCGAAAGAACTAACAGTCAAGTGCTGAGATATGGAATCACTTAGTGCTCAAACCTAAATGGAATATATGTGTTGCCCAAAGATGCATGGGGAAGATAAAAGTGCTGGAAGATGGAGAGAAACATCTTAAGTGCTGTCTTTCTGATTGGATAAAGCATTGCTTTCACCATCATGAACACGACACAGCTGTAAAAACCTGCATAAAACTTGGAGAAACAGAGAGACAGAGAGAGAGATAGACAGACAGACAGACAGATGACAGACAGACAGAAAGAAGAAAGGAGTGGAACTAGTTGGGAAGAAGACAGGGGTCAAGAGATGTGGATGAGGGGTTAAAGAATGAAAAGATGAGCAACATGAATTATCTACAAGTAAGAGACTGAAAAAAATAAATTAAAAATTTTAAAATGTCCTTAAGAATGTTGACATATATTTTATCTAAAATTATAATAGTTAGGTATAATTTTTAGAGGATGAAGGAAGAGTTTATTAGAGGAGAGAAAGAATAGAACTCATGGACTCCACCTGTGAAGTGCCATGAGGGGCAGGGGCCTAGATATAATTTGAAGCCACAATCCGGACATTTTCTGTGCTTTCAAGTGTGTTTTAGGGCCAGAGAGATGACCTCTGCCTCCCAAGCAGAAGGACATGAGTTCAGATCCCAGATCCCAGGAAGAAATGCCAGGGAGAAAAGGCAGTGGTTTGTACTTCCAGCCCTGGAAAACTGCATAGCAAAGCAAACAGGAGGAAGAAGCAATCCAGGGTGATTCCTGAAGTCACCCTTGAGTCTCCAAAGGCACACACAGTGCCCTTGGCTATGCACAGATACACACACAGATGCACATACACATATACAGACACACATGCAAAAATAAGAAAAAGTATGTTTCAGTATTGTGTTTGCTTTTGTGCAGTGCGGCTTATGAACCCAGAGCTTGCCCCATGCTACTCAGCCACTTCATTCAGTCCAACCTGCTGGAGAATGGGAGATTGGGAGATGCTATTTCTGTGTCTTGCTTGCCTGACCCATTAGTAGTTCCTCATGCAAGAGATTGTTCGGTGATAAATCTACTTTCGCTATGAAAACTAAACACTCAAAATTTATCATGTTGGCTGACAATGTCCTTCAATTTCAGATGGCTTCATGTCTTAACGAAAATGTCTGAATAAGGCTTCTTTTTCTTCTGTTCATGTTAATCCTAAAAGTATTGGTCCACATACTTCCTTGTTGCGTGCACATCTTCTTTGTCATTGACTTTTTGTAGATACCTTTGATTTCATGGGACATGGTTTGAAATGTTAGTTGTCTCCAACAGACTCATGTGATTGAATTTTTAGTTGTTTGGGAAAGTTAAGAAAGGCAGTTTGTACTGTGGAGTTAAAGCCTGGTTTTCTCTTGAGAAATGAAGATGTTAGGGATGTCAGAACCAATGTGGAACATCTGCCAAGGTAAGCTATGCATCATGGAAGGAGTCTGCCAAAGAGAATGATGTGTTCTATCAATAACTGTGCTAGAGGGGGAGAATCTTTTGGAACTGAGATGATTTCATCAAGAGACTCGGCTGTTGGGCTTGGAGATGCAGGATTTGGAGTTTGTCCTGTTGTGTTTTGGTCTTGTTATGGACTGGTCTTTTCTGGATATATCCCCATTAATCCCTTTTGAAATGGGAATGTTTATTTTGTATAACTTGTCTTTTGATTTTACAGTAGGCTTTGGTCTTTGAACCTTTTGGATTGTGTTGATGTAGTCTATGAAGACTTTTAAAGCTGGACTGAGTATGTTTTGCATAGTGAGATGGGAGTGCACCTGTGGGGGCCAGGGGTGGAGTGTCATAGTTTGAAATGTGAGTTGTCCCCTACAAGTTCACATGTTTGAATTTTTAGTCGTTTGGGAAGGTTGTGGCAACTTTAAATAGAGTCTTGCTGAAGGAATAGTCACAGTGAGTTGGGACTTGAGGTTAGTTGACCCTGCCCTGAGTGAGTGACTCTGCTCTTGAGCCTGCATGTAGCAACTCTATGATGGTGTAGCTCAGGTTCCTCCAGCTGCTGCCACTGGCCATGCCTTTTCTGCCATAGTGAACTCTATTTCCCCTCTGGAACTGTAAAGGGAATAAATCTCCCTTTCTCCCTTAAGCTGCTTGACTTTGGGTGTTGTCTCACAGCCACAGAGAAAAGTAACCAGTACACCATGTTTCTCTGAGAACTTGAAATGCAAACTTTTCTATTCCCTATGCAGGAATTGTAATAGAAGTGATAATTTCTCATATATACTCTCAAAATGGAAATTTAAACTGTTACTCTCTCAAGACAAGTGAGGTATATCTTTTAAATAACCATCTATTGCTTACAAATACTTTCTGAATTCTGAGGTTTCCACCTCCAACATTTACAACACATTTAAGAAACGTGTTTTCTTTGTCACATTTTTGTATTTGAAATATGATGAAGTTTTCAGCTATGATGCCATTCCTACATGAAAAAGGGTGACAAAAAATTATACAACTATTTATACATCCACTAAAGATGTCTGAACCAAAGGGAAGTTGGTCCAGAGGGAAAAACAACTATCATGTTATGAATGTGAGCTGCCTCCCCCACCCACACAGGTTCATGTGTTTCTGCTTCTTTAGCCATTGCTAATGTCTGGGAAGTGTGTGACATATCTAGGAGCCTTGCTGGGGGAAGAAACAACACAGGTGGTGGACTTCAATGTTTGGTGGCTTAGCCCTGCTTCCTCTTTGAGATTTTCCTCTTGTTCTCTCTTCCTCCATGATTACTGCTATGATTTGACCTGCCTTTCCAGCTTCTTCCTCCAAACCGTGCCTTCCGCTAAGGGATTCCTCTCCTAATGGACTGTATCTCCCTTCTGGAACTATAGGCAAAATAACTATGCCTTTCTTCTTTAAGTTGTGTAAGAGTATTTTCACACAGCAGTAGAAAGAAAAATAATTATAGCAATGATGTTCATATAAATCCAGACTGAAGAGTCAATCCGTTTCATTTGACTTGAAATAAGTCCTTGTGTGGTGAAATGCATTTTGAATTTCATGGAAACTCTATTTTTTATTTTTCATTTCTCTTTTATTCTTTGATGGCTCAGATATGTGGACACAATGAATTTCACTCATGGTCATCCTATATCTCCCTATTAAATCCTGCTCCGTCACTCACTGGTAGACTTCTTCCCATCCAGCCTCCCTTCACACTTTCATGACCCACTGTGTTTAATAAAGGCAATTTGCATAAAAATGTGCCTGGTCACTTGCTGAAGAAAAGACAACTTGTGAGTTGGTATACCAGAAGAATGTGGCTCTCTTTCTATAGTCAGCATTAACCATAAATAGTCCCTTGGGGAGAAAAAGACTTCATAAGGTCTTCCTCTTCCCATGATAAATGCTGACAGCAACACTTCTGTGCAGGTAAATACAGCTGCAGTGTAGTACCCCTGTCATGCCCAGAAGATAATGGTGTTTGGTATTCCTTGGCACCTTTTGGTTCTCACAGCATTTCTGTCCCCTCTTCTACAATGTTCCTAGAGTCTTCGGGAGGGAATGTGAGTGATATAGATGTTCCATTTAGAACCAAGCACTCCAGAGTTGTTTATTCTCTGCGCTTTGACCAGTTGTGATTTTCTGTATCAATTGCCACTGCACAAATAAGTTTTTTGGATAAGGGCTGAAAAATGCAGTAATCTTCGGGAAAAAATCGTAACGGATATTTCTCTTAAATCCTTACAAAGGACTTGCTGACGACCTCTGTTTGAATTGACATGCGTTTTTTATTTAGGCTTTGTGTAATTATTTGACCATTTTCTTTAGCATTCACAAGGAAATTACTATTGGCTGCCCTGTCTCATGTTCTTTCTAGCCCAGCACCCTTTAAACTTAGGATTTCATTGCACCATTTCTAATGTGTTCTTGGTGTTATTCTTTCCTTTTATCTTTTCGTTGGATGCCAACCCAAGATCAGAGATATTTTGCCAGCATCTGTTTGCTATTTTATGTAAACCTAAGAAACATTAGACTGTGGACACGCACTAAGTTTACAGGTTTACACAGAGCTCTCAGATGACTTTCTTGCCTTTGCCGTTGATGATTTGGCTCCAAACATGTCTTTTACATTCAATCCCTTTTTCTGTTTTCTTTCTTCTTCTTCAAAGTCAAGCACATCTAAGTGGCATTGGTTGAATGATCACATAAGAATCTCAAACAAGTCTGCACTTAGAATTTACTATGCATATATCCCTGGGTTACCTGAACAACTTCATGGCACAATCTAAAACGTGGAGGCTAAAACATGCCTCTGGGTCTGAGGTTCCTTCAAGAGTAGAGAGTTTAGGTTCTTGCCTTCTATTTGGAATAATTGAAACCTGTCAATAGATTAATAAAATATTGGGTATTTTGCTACCTTCTTCAGCTCCTTGTGTGTATGTACATGTGTGCATGCACTCATTTGAATGAGATCTCAGGCATGCATGTGATACACGTGCAAGGAGACAGTAGGTAACTTCAGGTTTCAGTCCTTATTTCCTTATCTTATTTGAAACAGGAAGTTGAGTAATATTTTCTGGGGAGATAGGAATTTGATGATAGACCAAAAGGATGATCATGTCCAAGTCGAACTTAGCAAACCAAAGAATACTGGGAGTTACTTACAGTAGGTTGAGGGTTACTATGGGAGCAGGGATGACTGAATGGCAGCTACATCTCCAGGAAGCACACACCAGTAGGCGTGAGACTCACAGAAGCAAGGACACTACGCTGCAAGACTTGCTACAAGGAAAGTTTCTTCTAGACTGCTGGACTGCTCTGAGTCTCTTTCATGGCCTGGACTTTTCGTTGTCTGTTTCAGACTTCTGGACTGATGGGTGTCAGTTCTGGACTGCTCAGTGACTCTCTCTGCTTGGCTAACTGGAGGGTTTCCTGTCTCAACAACTTGTTTACTGCTTTTCTTCATCTTGGGGAAATGAATTTCATTAGTTTCAGCTGTCTCCAGAACTAAAAATACTTTCTGAGCCTTCCTTCAAGAAAGAATATCTCATGCTGTGATGCAATGTTCTCCTTAGGTTAGAACCAAGCTAAGTCAAGGATGGCATTAATTATACCCAAAGGATAAATGCCATACGACACTGGGTTAGTAAGAAGAGCTGGTCTGCAATCTCCTAATTCTGTCTCTGTCCCCCCCCTCCATTTCCCATAGGCACAGGAAATTAAAGGCAATAGTGATGCTGTGTCTATCTTTTACATAGTTTCTAGGCATAAAAGACACCCAGCAAGAACTTTTATCGAGCCATTTGCCCAGCACTGGTTTGTAACTTTTTTCTGTCTCTACAAGCAGTTTTTTTCTGATGATGGCAGATTATTTTATAATTTCAAGTGCTACGAAAAAAATTTCTGGAATGAGGTCTCAGAGTAGTCTAAATTCCTTCCCAAACCACTGACATTCAGTTATGAATATGACTTATTTATCCGGTTGCTAATTTTCCTTCTCAGGATAAACTATCAAATAGGTTAAGAGCTAGAATTACTATGGAAGATGTAATTCTTTCTAAAATAATTGTCCCCTGTTAGAAATGTAAATGTCAAAATTATGGAGTAAGCCTAAATTAGAAGTATCAATTCGTTTCTGCAATTGTAATTGCTGATTTTTTTCTAAATTATTTGAGTAAAGGATTCATGTCTGTAAAAATTTTATATGACATATTAAGTTATGAATTAATACTTATTAAAAATTATATTTTTATGCTATAAAATCACATCTAACTCAAGGATCTGAATGCTATTTTAAAAGAGACAGGGAAGAAATTTTAAATAGGTTCTAATATGGATTAATATTTTTTTCTAGATTGATACATTTGGTAGAAAAATATCACATGTTGTTTCCCAAAAATTTTAAAACATTAGAAGAATATTATTTTTGGAACGGTTTGGATTATGAAATTTTACCTCTAGAACCACTAAGTATTTTAAACATTTTAGGCTCTCCTATGGTGGCAATTTTGTGGCTTTTGAGAAATACATATTGTCACCCACTGACCAAAAATGTTCACTGTGAATATTTTTACAAAATTAGTAATAGCATTTGGTCAGCCTTGTATTATACTACACTGAATCTTCCAAACATATTTGCTTTACAATTCAGTCTGTTTGTGTTTGCTTGATTTTACACTCATTTTACACTTATTCTAAACTGTATTATGCTATTTAATGTCAAAATATTTATAGTTAGATATTTATGTATATATAATGCATCTTTATTTATATACAGAATGCAATTACAGGTTTATCAGAAGCAAATATATTTTACTGTCTTCAACAACTGCAATATATTTCTCTAAGCTCAGCAGGAGCTGTGAATAATCTTGTCAAGGACACGTGATTCTCTCATACGATTGGCTGGAGTAGTAGTGAATGAGTGTACATCTTTTTATCCAGAGTATGAATGAAAAAGAAGAATAGAAAAATGCTACTGACATCTATATTCCAGCAATTCCCAGACTGTGGGCTCCAAAGTCAGAGAGAATTCAGGTGTAGGTTAGCTATCTGCTGTGTGGTCTGGGGGCAGTTGTTTTGTTATTCCTCATTAGTGAATTTCTGAGGCTATCTTTTCAAAGTGAAATTAACTTTGAGCAGAGAATAAAAAGTTCATAGCTTTGACAAATGACCACAGAAAAAGTCAACAACCCTTAGTAGTGGTTCTCTACTGAGGGCTGTTTAAATTTTCAGGGATACTTAAAAATGCCTGAAGGCAACCTTGTTTGTCATGACTAGGACATAGAGGTGGGCCCTTCTCAGTTGGCTAGTCCATGGGCAGGTGGATACGACGGAGGGAACTGAGTAAGTAAATTGGCATCCATGCTTGTCTGGCAAGTGAGGATTGTCCCTCTCTCAGCAGCCATGTCGATGCATAGATATAGTGTGGCCAGTTCTCTTGGACCTTGGTGTTGAGATCTCTTGCCAAGCTGGATAAGGAACTTCAACTGAACAATAATAAGCCAAAGTTAACAAAATTAAACCCCTCTTCCTTTAAAATGTTTGATTATGAATTTATTGACCACAATGCGAACTAAATGCAGCTATACTTGGGCGTTTGAAGGACATATCACATTCAAATAGCAAATGCATCTCTTGAATTATCTATAAATTAAATATTGAGTTAACACAAATGTCTGAAGAAGGGCAGGCAACTGACACAATAATCACTTATAATCCCTTATTGATAACTTGTTTATTACATTAAACTTGAGAATAAGCAAACTTCATATTGCACACAATGCATCAGTTACAGATTTTTAACACCTCTTCCCAGATGATCGATCATTTTTCTTACTGAGTCTAATTCCTTGTGATCTATGCTCCCAATGGATATTCACAATTTGTGTACATTTTTCTTAAATAAAACTATGTATATCTGCCATTTTAAATGACAAATTAGAAAACAATTAAAAATTACAATTGCTTTGTTAGCCTTAGTGCACAGAATGAAAGACAGCATATCCTAGATCCAATAAGGATCCTGACTGAATGTCTTTGCTGTAAATGATGGTTTCACCTTTTACACATAAATGCTTTCTATCAAGCCAGTGCTGCTTTAGACAGAGTGATTCTCAAGACTTGATCACTAACCAAAAATCAGTGAAAAACACTTCAAAGGCAACCCTTTCTCTACTCTCATGGACACTCTTACTTTTATTAATTATCCTTTTCATCTTTCAAGTAATAGCTTTAGAACATCATTACAATTCAAATTCAACAGAAACTGACCAAAGACCACAGAAGCTTCTAAAACGACAAATATTTATGCATCAAATTTAACAATTCTTAGACATGATTGTATGGGTAAATGAGAGCATGTAAATCAGCTGTAAACACAGCTGGCGAAACTCTCATCGTAGGTTCTCAATATCACTTTAATGAAAATATTTTGGAATTGGGAGATGGTTCATTGGTTAAAGCCTTTATCTAGCAAGCTAAAGGACCTGAGTTTGGATTCCCTGAACCAAAGTAAAATACCCGGTGGGAGTGGCTGCCTGTTTGTAATTTTATTCTTGGAAGGCGTAACGTGGGAATCCCCAGGGAAAAAAAAAAAAACCAAAAACCTGACAATCCAGACTAACCCTAATGGGATACTCTGAGTTTAGAGACCGAGGCTCACAACAATAAAGTGGAAGCGTGATCAAGGATGTTTCCCAGTATCACCCACCCTTGGGCCTTCATAAACATACCTACTCAAACACACACACACACACACACACACACACACACACACACACCATACATGTATACATTAAGAAAAAAATGTATATCTGTAGCAAAAGCATTTAAACTAGTAGCTGGAAAAACAGCAGCCAAAGCTGTTCAAATCTTTGCACTTCAGCTTTGAAGGAAATACCTAGAAAATCCATTTTTGCTCTTTTCCATCTTCTTGCTCAGGAAACCACTTAAAATTTGGAAGATTTATTCCATGTATCTGAAACAAAATACTGATTGTTCTATCAGGTTTCTTTGAAGGATATTTGTTTTCAAGACATTTGTCACCACTTGTAAGAAACATGAAATATAGGGGTTTTCATGCTGGAGACAGTATGTTCTCCTGTTTCCCAGCACAGGCATTCTGAACTAGACGATTCAGCCAAAATTGTTTCTTTTTCACATTTTTTAAGTACTGCTACTGCTTAGGCTACTTTGAAGACCTTGGAGATGGATTGCAAATTTCCCAAGCTGCCTAGGAATTGAAAAGGCAGATAGTTTCCCTCCATCAAGTAGAGGCAGTCTTTCTTGATCACTTTAAATATTTCTTCACAAAACGAAAGAAATTGAGAGAGAGAGAAAGAAAGAAAGAGAAAGAGAGAGAGAGAGAGAGAGGGAGGGAGGGAGGGAGGAAGGAAGGAAGGAAGAAGGAAAGAAAGAAAGAAAGAAAGAAAGAAAGAAAGAAAGAAAGAAAGAAAGAAAGAAAGAAAGAGGAAAATTTTTGCTGCTATGAAGAAGTTTTAGATTCCAGTCTGATTTTCACATAATTGTGAAATGTGATTGGTCTGATTTTTTTATAGATTGTATGAATACAAGACCAAAATAGCTTAAGGAAAAAGGGTTTATTCCAATGTGCGATTCTTGGTTATAGTTGACCAGCATGGCAAAGCATATCATTATCAGAAGTAAAGGGAATTTGCCACACAATATCCGTAGGAAAAGCTGAGAGGGTGGCATAATTTTCACTTGCCAGTGTACCAAAAACACTGAACCAGCTCTCTCTACCTTATCCATTTGCCATGGTCCCATCCAACATGGATTGTGTCTTCTTTATTGGTTAGATCATGTACCACAAGCTTGCTCATGGTTTGCCTTAGCTAAGTAACTCTTCACACATGTGCCCAAAACCTCAGTTTTAAGCTATCAAGTTGGTATCTGTAACCAACTACCACAATGTTGTTGTAGTTTAGAACAAATAATAAGTTCTTTATTTCTGCTTGACTTTTAATAGTGTTGTAATGAGAGATTTATAAAGTTTTGCAAAGATAACTAATCTCTCTTCAGAGTTGGAGAATAGACAAACAAACAAACAGCCTCATATTCCATATGGGCAATCTGAATGTGTAAGATAGAATTTTGCTAAAGTGTCCAAAATCATTTCACTATATCTACAAACTTGTGTAGGTCCCTTTCTTATCTGCTCTGAATTGAACCAGTGAGATAATAGCAAACACAACAAGCAGAGACTTGGAAGACAATGTTCTTTAATACTAAGGACTTGTGACCATCGTCATGTGAGGGAGTCTCATCTGGCCATCTGAAGAATGCCCCAGTGACCATGTGGCTGCATATCCTCACTGAGCCTTCAGCCAATCACCAGTGTGCTTCAGTGGCTTCCCAGACAGCCAGTCCTGATTGAAAAAGTCCCCCAACAATAAAAGATTATGATTTTAAGATGCTATGTTTCAGGGTGGTTTATTGTACAGCAAATCTATGATCCTAAGACTAAACCATCAATGTGGCTCCAACTGTTGAAATTCCCTCTGCTGCAATGTACCTTTTTAACAGATAAGATCAAATTGGTGGTCAGTGAAAACAGAAATTGCATGAGGATTCATTGATTTTTCTCTGAGCCTTACTTTTCTTCTAAATGAGTATAAGGCATGCAACAAGTGCTTAATTTATCTGAACCACAGATTTCTTTCTACTAGCCCTCCCGATTTCCATCGGAATTTGTGATCCATTATGCTATGCTCATTTGGAACCAATCAGATTAGAGTCTCGGTATCTTTAAATGTACACTTGTTTCTGTTCCTTAAACTCAAATCTTTTATTTGTGGAAGGCAAATATTGTAAAAATTTCAGTTGTTTTCTTAAGACCTCCTAGAGCTTTTCAAGCATGAAACAGAACAAAAGTAAATTTAAAAGAAACAAGCAATGGCTTCCAGACATAGAGGGAGAAATGTGTTTCACACATTTTTATTTATCTCGTATTCTCTGACTCTCCATTTTCCTAGGGAATGAAAAATAAGAGCATTCTGATAGTGTTTCTTGATACATTTCTGTCATTCCTCTTCCTTCAAATGAATCAGCTATCAGAATTTGTGGCTTTGCTTTACGTGTATGTGTGTATGTGTGTGTGTGTGTGTGTGTGTGTGTGTGTGTGTGTGTGTGTGTGTGTGTGTGTGTGTGCATATGTGTGCCAAAGTACATGTGTGGATGTCTGAGAACAACTTTTAGGATTTGGTTCTCCCTCCCCATCTTGTTTTGGCAAGATGTCTCTTGTTTCTGCTTGTGTATTATGTATTTCAGGCTAGTTAGCATGTAGAAGGCAGGCAATTCTCTTGTCTCTGCTGGGATTGCAGATTGGAGCCACTGCATCTTTTATGTGCATTCAAGCCTAGGGATCAAACCCAGGTTGTCAGGACTGTGTGGTGTGAACTTGACAATTGCATGCTGAGTTTTGGACATGTCTGTGAAGATTTGATGGTTAAGGCAATTCCCTAAGCAAGAAAGTTCTAATTAATGAGGGAAAACCCAGTCTGTGGTGCATGGGACTTTGTTCTGGGCAGTTGGATGAGATGGAGGAAGCTGATTCAAGAAGATTAGCATTTGTCCATATACTTGGACAGATATTCCCTCTGGTAAGTGAGAACTGTCCCTCTCTCAGCCATCCCTGTGGATATTGTGGAGTCAGTTCCCTCAGATTCTTACGTTGGTATGAACAGGAGTGCCAAGCTAGAGTAAGAAATATAACTGAAGCATCCTCCTGTCCTCAAAAGCTGTTCTGTTGTGAATTTATCAGCAAAATACATGCAAACTGCACATGTGGCTCATGATATTCACATGTAGTCCTCTCTGCCTCCATTATTATTTCTGATGTCATCACCATCTGTGGCTTCACTCCTCTGATGGCTTCTTTGCCTGCAGTTCTTCACTATGCAGCGATGACCTGGGTAGATGTGCCACCTGATACAATACATTGCCCTTTCTCAGAAGCATCTTTCAGTTGCTATTGTGATTGCTTTTGTTTCATTTTTTAATGTTTATTTCTTATTTTTCGTTTCATTTAATTCTTCCTAGACAAGTGTATATCTTTCAAATAAATTGAGATATAAATGCCAGTGATAATCTTATGAGGCCTACTATTTAAAAAAGCTTTAGGTAGCATGGGTTTATCATGCTCATGGGAGAATGGATAGCCATCATTTTCATTGCATTACACAGGCTTACTAGGAATCTTCAAAATGAGATATTAGAGAATGGCATCCTTTAAGGACCAGGCATAAGATGATATCTCACACACATACAAAATAAAAAACAACAGGATGGGCAGTCAAAGAAGCAACTCATACACAACCCAGGGCAAAAGTACTTTAAGGAAAAATAGCATTTCCCTGATGGCTAAGGATGTGGAACATTTTTTAAAATATTTGTTAGACATTTCAATTTCCTCCCTAAAAATGTTTATTTTGAGTTCCCAGGCCCATTTTTTTTATTTTCAAAAAATAATTTATTTTGTGATATAAATGTTTCATTTTATACAATAAAAGAGTGGATCCAAATACAGATGCCAATTTGAAGAATTGTTAGTTCATTGATTTCCACAATATGCGTTTCTTCTGTGAATCTTTGTTGCATTCCTCTACCATAGAAGATTGTTGCTGTGATATACATCCACGGGATAAGACTGCACTAGTTACTTTCATCACCCAGGCCCATTTTTTAAAAATTTTTTTTTTATTATTATTTATTCAACTGTGCGCATGTGCGTGTGTGTGTGTGTGTGTGTGTCTGTGTGTGTGTGTGTGTAGAACCACGGACGAATTCGCGAACTACCATGGACACCTCCACCTCCTTCTGCCCCGGGATTCGCTTCCGCCTGGCGTCTATACGTGGGATCTGGGATCCGAACTCAGGACCTTCCGCCTGCAAGGCGGAGGCTTAACCCCTGAGCCACCTCTCCAGCCCCCCAGGCCCATTTTTTTAATTGAGCCATTTATCTCCTTGGTGTTTAGTTTTCTAAGTTCTTTGTACACTCTGGATAACAGAGCTCTATCAGATATGTGGTTAGTGAAGGTTTTCTCCCATTCTGTGGGTTGCCTTTTTGCTCAGTTTACAATCTCTTTATCTGAACAGAAGCCCTTTAATTTCATAAGATCCTATTTGTTGAGTGTTGGTTCTAGTGGCTGTGTTACTGGATTTCTGTTTAGAAATTGTTGGCCTAGCCCAATCAGCTCGAGGAAGTTCCCCACCCTTTCTGGGATTTTATAGTCTCTGGTCCTTGATCTATTTGGAATAATTTTTTGTTCATAATGACAAGTATGGGTTCAGTTTTAATCTTCTGCATGTGGACATCCAGTTTTACCAGCACTATTTGTTGAAGATGCTGTTCTTTTTCTATTGAATTTTCTGGACTCCTTTGTCAAAGATCAAATGGCTATAATTGTGTGGGCTTATATCTGGGTCTTCAAACCTTGTTCATTGATCTACATGTCTATTTTGGAGCCAGTACCAGGCTGTTTTTATTACTATGGATTTATAGTATAGATTAAGGCTTGGTATGGTGATACTTTAGCAGTGTTTTTGTTACTCAGGAATGTTTTGCTATCCTGGGCCTTTTGTACTTCCAGATGAATTTTGAGTTTGTTTCATAGGTTTCTTTAAAGAATTGCTTGGGGATTTTTATTGGTATAGCATTAAATCTGTATATTGTTTTTGGTAGGATGGTCATTTTTATGATGTTGATTCTGCCAATCCAGGAGCATGGGAGGTCTTTCCGCCTTCTGGTATCTTCTATAATTTCTTCCCCCTCACTGCTGTGTCCTACTCCTATTTCATATACCTTTGAGTCTCCTCTTATATTAAGATCTTCACTGAAACAGCCTTTTATCTTTGGTTAGGAGGTGACCTTCGATACCAATCAGGACGGATCCAAGGGTAGTACAGGAAAAGAAAAACTGGAATCAACAACAAACCATAATTCAGAACACCAAAGACCCTACATCAATAAAATGGAACCAAACCAGCCAAATCTTTCCCCATCCTAAACTTCAGGGAACCTTGCAGAAAAGGAGGTGGCAAGATTGTAAGAGCCTAAAGATGGGAAGGAACAATGATAAGCAAGATACTCCACACAGGTTAGGGCTGCAGTAGCCATAATTGGACTTTGCATGACCTGTAGTGACTGACATATCAACGACCCCCCCAAAGTCTAGCATGGATCATATGCAATGGGATCCTTAGAGGCAAGGGATTGACAGTCATAGTAGTGTTCCCATACTAACAGGAAGCCCAAGAAAGGGCTCCGGGCCATGCCACTGAGTACTTACACCTCACTAGGGAGGAGGACTCAGAGGGAGGTTTGGCATTCACACAAAAAGATGCTCCAGATGGAAGGAGGGAAGGGGGAAGCACTGGTGAAGGGGAGGGAGGGTGTGAAAGGAAGGGGAAAAGGGGGGAAGAGTGCAAGGGGAGGATTAGGGAGGGGTGAAGGGAGAGGACCGGGGTATCTTTTGAGCTTCTATGACTGGGGAAAACAAATAAATAAAAATAAATAAATAACTTTAAAAAAAAAAGAAGGTAGCTTACCAAGTTAACCTTCTAACAATGGTGCCCATGTGATGAGTTGTTCCAGATCTGACTACACATTGGTCCAGTGCTCAAGCCCCAGAGGTCACACACATCTCTCAGGTAAGCTCATGGATAATGTTAGCAGGTGTCTGAAGCAACTTTCTTATGGTTCTTCTTTTTCAGGATTGGGGCCCCTATATCATGTGCCCAAGTTGGTTTCAACTTGGATAATTTTGAGCTCCTAATCCTTCTTTTTCCCTCCCCCACCCCAGTGCTAGAATGGTGTGGGCATGTGGCAAAACACCTGTTTAAATAATGCTGGGCATTAAACTGAATTCAGAGATCTGTTCATGCCAGATAAGCATTCTACAAATGCCCTTAAATTCTTTTCAGTGAAGAGGGTCACAGTGGCAGGTATCTGTATATTCAAATCACATGTATAAACATGTCAAAGGAAGAAGTATTAACAGAGTTAGGACGCAAATGAGTATTTAAGAAAATGAAGTAGGGTGGACATACTTTGCTCTTGCTACAAAACCATGAGGATTTTCAGGATTGTTTGGAGCCTTCTGCCAGTCTCACTCAGTGTCTCAAACAAAGAAACACATCTGTGTGTATTTGCACAGTATCTTCATCTTTTTGTGGTTCTTCTATCAGTCATGGCTCCCAAAGGAAAAAGCAGGTGCATACAATGAAGATATTGAGGATATGTCCTCAAGGGATTACTTATAGTGTGTGGACAGGAAAGGAGTGACTAATTAGGGATGCTGAAACTTCCTAGGACTTGTACCTCTGGGATTCTTTACAACACAGAAGCCTCATGGACGTTAGGATGAGTTATTCCAACAGGAAGGGAGGGAAAGGAAGAAAAGAGGTCTTCAACAGGACCCAAAGTATAGGGAAGCATGCTTGTAAAGAAAATATTGAAGTGGAGATAAAAGAGGGGAAATACTCAGATTATTCTCTTCTTAATTCTAATATTGACTAACTTAAGACCAAGCCAAGAGACAACAAAGTTTGGTGGACAATCTTCAAGACCCCAATATCTCAGGTTAACAGTTAGGACTCCAAAGGATAAAGGATTTATTTATAGGAGGACATGGAGGAAAAGTGATGTAGTTCTTATGCCTAAAGAAAATAGGCATAACTCTTATCTTTACTCTTTTTTGACACAAAGAAGTAATAAATTAGAGGACAAGCAAAAGACACTCACTTAAACATATCATGATATTGTATTTTGATCTCTAGTTTTTCACTCAAAGGTTAAAGAGAAATGATATCATGCAAAAATGTGGAAAAAATTTGATACCATTTGAATCCTATATTCATCAAGTATAAGGGTATGTAACGGTCTGCTACTTCAGCCTATCTCAGTTCGCCTATCTTTAAGAATGGGTCAGTAATGGAGTTTCATAAAGATGGTTGGCATGTACGACTTCTTTCTGGTGCCTATTACTATACCACATTTTCAAGTGGATGTGTTCAGGTGAGAGTGAAAACTCGGAATCTTAGTAGTAACGCCAAAAGGAGGCTGAAATTCCAAAGCTGGTACTTTGTCCTCAGTATTTCGAAGTTATAACTCTATCCTGTTGTGATGGTGAGTCTCACTCACAACTTGACACTTGGGAGACTGGCTTCTGTCTTCAGTTGATTGCATCAACTTCCCTAGACAGCAGATCCAGGACAATAAAGATGACTCCATAGAGGAATCTGAGAAGAGAATAGTTCAGAATGAAAAAGCAAGAGGACATTCATGGTCTGCTTTCTCCTCTTGACTGCTCAACAGTACATGGACCACACACTAAGGCTCTTCTGTTCTTCTGTGCTCAAGGCATTAATTCTTAGCAAATACAATAAGCACCAAAACACAATTACCAGAGCAAAATGAAGTAAGAGTATAATTGGAGAAATTAGCTGCCTTATTGCATTATTAATCAAATCCATTTGCATGCCCCTGATATTGCGTGGTCTCTTTTTAAAACTGGTATTAATTTTGCCCCCTCCACTGGTGGTAGTAACTCCTCAGAAATTTGTTGGCCAGAAGTCCCCGTGAAGAATCTGAAAGAGTGCACCCTTCCACGTCGCCTGTGAGGTGAGGGAACATTCTTGGAGCCTTTAAATCCTTCATGAAATTAAATATTTTCTTAAGAAATCCTAATTAAATTAATCTCCAACCCCATCTTTGCTTTCATGACTATAAGTTCATTCATTCTCATCTGGCCTGCGTGTGACCTGGAGCCCACTGGCTCCTCATTAGATGAAGTCACTAAAGCCTCCCCAAATGACCTTCCCATTACCTTTGAAACTCTACCAGAGAGAATCCACAACTCGGTGTGACGTCACCTAAGGTTGGCTCTTCAGCACTTACAGACAGCTCAGTGTCTGTAGGTCACCAGCCAGATGCTGCGATACCAGAGCAGCTTATCCTCATTCACTTCTTAAGAGATTGAACACAAAGAATGCGTGAACGCTTCTGGAATTTTAGAGAATGTATTTATGATGCATTTGCTGTATGGTTCTTTGCAAGAACACAGCAATTAATAGTGATGAGTCTTTTATTTTTCTTTAAATCCAAAGACATGCTATTACAAATATGTCTCTAAAAAGTGTCAGCTTCTTGGATCTACAATCCTCGAGAATGAAACAAGGATGATGGTATACAAAGATGAAGGACCTGGAGCCCACATTCAGCTTGGGTTGTGCACACCACTCCCTCTTTAATAAGCTACTTGACAAATTAAGCCCTGTACCATGAGCATGCACACAGATCTGAAGAACAAGTCTGCCAGCCTTGGACGCCATTCTGCATCAGGCTGCACATAGACCTTTCTTTAAGAAATAGAATAAACACTTCTTTCCTTTAGAAACCTTCAAATAGCATGCAGATTCTGTTCAATTTTTCTCTTTTTATGCTGTTTACAAGACCAAAAGTAGAAGACTGACCCAGCCTTAACTAGATCTAGGTGTGTGGGCAGGAAGGGAAAGTTATGTAGTCTTGTAAATGTTCACTGGAGAATTCCTTATTTGCCACCTATGTCTGTGCATAATAGGGTATGCATAGGATTGAAACTGGATGTATTGTGGGAGTGTGCAGCAGGAAAAATGAGTAGATGATTGAATCTATCTACTGTAGTAGAAGACAAGTCCCTCTTAAACCCCATAAAAAGAAAGTTAAAACCATAACTAAGACCCATGGAGCATCGTAAGTCAAGCAGCCTTGTGACACCTTCAGTGTGTCCTGGCTTTTCCATCGTATTTCTTTTAATAAAGTTGCTTTGCTGTTTCGGCACATAGTGTCTCTGTCATGTCTTCTTCCCTTTGAAATGACTCTCAGGTCATCAAAGAGAAGCAAAGCTTCTTTATTTCATACCCTCCAATGGGCCTTCGTTCTTTTAGGATTGGACCTGACTTGCTGAGTGGAACCGACTCCCTCTTTCCCAAGGAAGAGAAATCACAATTATCTTCTGGGAATGGTGATGCATCTCAGTTGATAAGAGTGTCTGCCCCCCGAAACAAAACCCCAGCAGTGCAGAAACCAGGCAATGAATGAATAATTCAACACCTATAAAGTGAAGGAATTCAAGGTCATCCTACACCATATAGTAACTCACAGCTACTCTGGGCTAGAGACTATTGTGACAAATATTAATAAATAAATAAGTAAACCATCTTCTTAAATCAGAGAAATAAGCAAACCCCTGTTAAAATGTTCAAGCATGACATTTGCTATAGTCTTTTATGGGAACGAATTTATTTTAGTGTAATTTACATAATACTTCAATTGTGCGGTAAATATAATCAGAAATAAGGCATTAGGTATGTATAGACAACAGGATTCTAGATGCACTATTCATAGAGAAAAGAGAAAAAAAATAAGATGATGCACTGTTTTTTAGGATGTCTTTGAAGGGATCATGTGCTGAAAGGGTTTTGTAGCCAGCCTGGGGCACTATGGGAAGGCAGTGGGGTCTTTAGGAGTCAAGATCTTACGGAAGAAAATTTTACAGGTGCGCCCTTGAAGATGAATCTTGATTACTCTCCTCTCCTCTTCCCTTTTCCTTTCCTCCATTCTGTTCTGTTCTCCTCTTCTCTTTCCTTCTAACTCCTCTTGTGGTCTCCTTTCTTCTCTCTTCTTCTCCATCCTTTCCCCTCCCCTCTACTCTTCCCCTTTCCTCTCTGCCCCTTTGTTTTCTTCTCTTATTTTCTCCTATTTTCCTCTCGTTGCCATCTACTCCTTCTCTTTTGCCTCTCTTTTGTTCCTTTCAATTTTTCTTTTTCTTTCTCTTCTGTCTTCTTTTGTCCTTCCCTTCCCCTCCCTGCCCTCCTCTCTCCTTCCCTTCTCTCCTTGATTTTCCTTCCCTACCATTCTCTCCCTCCCCTCCCCTCCCCTTCCTTCTCCTCCCCTTCCTTCCCCTCATCTCCCCTCCTCTCCTCCTCTCTCCCCTCCCTTCCATTCCCCTTCCCTCTCCTTCCCTTCTCTTCCCTTCCCTCCCCTTCCTTTCCCTTCCCTTCTTCTCCCCTTTCTTTTCTTTCTTTTCCTCTCCCCTTCCCTTTTCCTGATCTATTTTCACTCCTCACCTCTCCTTCCTCTCCTTACCTGGACAGCATAATCTGAGCGTATTTCCTTTTCCATGTATTTTCCTTCGAAATGGTCTGTCTTGTCCTAAGCCCAAAGTGGTGGAATCCAGTGACTGCGGATGAACCCTTGAAACTGAAAGTTACGCACAACCTCATCTTCCATAGACGCTGAATATGGAAGCTATTGTGTCACAGCCAGGAAAGATCAATTTGCATGAGGGATATGCTGATTATACAGAGTAGATCATTACCCACTTCACTCATGGATCAAATGATCAAGTTAGATCCAGAGGGCATATTCCAAAGGAGAATAGAATAGGAACTAATGAGGCTTATAATTTGCAATTTTCAGTATTGTATACATGTCACTGTCATCTAATTTTAGAATATTTCTATCACTCTGGATATTTATCCCATTTTCACTGATGTCTCTCTTCTCATGTCCTCTACTCCTACCCACTATCCAAAGCAGCTAATGGGACCACTAAGCTTTCTTTCTCTGAAGATCATCTGCTCATTTTGGACATTTTATGCAAACGGAACCATGTCTCATGAATCTAATGATATGTTTTTGAGGTCGGCTACCATCACTTAACTACTATGTTCAAAGTTTAACCTTATTTATCAGTGTCCCTTTCTTCTCTGAAAGATGGAAAACATTAAATTCTGTAGATTTTTTAGATTTAGCTAGTCAGATGTTAGTAAATCATTGGCTATGTTTTCTCTTCTGACTGCTATGAATACCTGTGGAACTTTTCACGTGGACATATTTTCTAGTGTTTTACATAGGAATAGAATTGTTAAGTAATATAGTATCATGGGTAGGCTATAAGTCAACCAAGCACATATTTTTTGGTTAAACTAAACCCTAAATTTCATCTTAACTTTATGTTGTGACTCTTAGTTCACCTTTGTGTTGTCTCTTCTAATAGCTATATGTTCAAGGATAGGACTCCACAGTATAGACTCAGAAACTGAGGGTTGAATTCCTTCTGTCTTTGAAGTTTAATAACAGAATATTTTGATAAAGGGCTACGATGTCCCAAGTAGTGAGCAAGTTTAAAACTCTGAAAAGCATCAACAATGAATATCGCCAGCTCACTGAAAGCATGTTCTAGATATTTTCATGGGAAATTTGTAAATCATGGAAGTAATAACAGCATTGACCTTTTCATTTTACTTATTTCAGGGATTCATGCAAACAGATGCCATGATAATTGTTTATCAGTAACTATCATGTGTTTTGTGCCTTGTCAGCCCATGGTAACAGGGAAATGAACAAGATCTTTTCCATTTTTGTGTAATGGTCAGTATATGAGTGGATAGATTAACCATGTTTTTTGAAATCCACCCACTATCTAGAGCTCTTTGATATTTTTTTTCAACCTAAGGATTGGTGAAATGAATAAGTAATAAATATCCCACACTCCTGGATTTCTGAAATGCCCAATGATCTGCTCATGTTGTAAATTGTCATGCATGTTCAGTGGATCTTATCTTCTTGGTTAGCCTCTAAATCTCTTAAGAAAAAGAAACGTGGTACATTTGTATTCTAGCTTTATACGATTCTCACATTTACCACTCACTACAACTATGAGTAAGTATTAATTATGCGACTCAGTGTTTTAAGTCTGGCTTCCTCGCCAAGTCATAAATCGTAACATCCATAGCCACTTCTGATTTACCCTTGAATCTCTAGCAAGTGGACCATGATGTATACACCAGTGTCCCTGACCTATTCCTGACTACAGGCCTTTATTTATTCCAATCGTCTTATTTATTGGACTCATAAGATGGCTCAGTGTTTAAAGCACCTGCTTACAAACCTGGTAACCTGAGTTCCATCCCTAGAGACTGCATGGTAGAAGGAGAGAACTGAAAGGTGTCCTCTAACTCCCACATGTGCATTTTGGTATGGATGCCAGTGTATTTTCAATCTCTCTCCCTCTCTCTCATAAATAAACTCAGATTACTAGGCTTGTACCCAGATACTTTTACTGCTGAGCTATCTTGCCAGCCTGACTGTAGGTATTTATGTCAACATGCCCCCAATCTATTAAGAATATGCTGTTTGTCTGGCCCTGAACTAACCAGGAGACAGATTTTTTAATAAATGAATGAAGTCCTTCTTAACATCTGGTATAGTTTCAATCCAAGATTCATTTCTCCCCTGGACTGCTGAGGCAAGTATGTGATAAATGAGATCCTAATCTGAGTTCATGTAGGATTGCTCCTCATGCTGCTGAAACAGTGATCCCTCCATGCCAGACTGCGTGATTTTTTGTTTATATCCAGTGTTTTGTTTGAACCTGTTTTTAATTTTTGTCAGCGTATGAGCGTTTCATCTTGCTACTCTAATTGACAATCTTGAATTCAAAATAAGAAATCTGTTTGGTAATATTCACGTTTATGAAGTCAGACAGATTCAAACAGACTCTGTTCAGGACTCCACTGTGTTAAGACAATCTGTAGGCCCAGGTCTTCCCATGAGTCTGTTCAAACTAGCATCAGTTCTCTTGGATTGTTGTGGTATTGTGACTTCTCTCAAGAAATCAACCATAAACATGACAATGACTATTGAGATCATTGCGATTTAACTCATTAAGTAAGGAGACTATTGGAATTTAATGTGTTAGTGACCAACCCAGTCCCTGATAAACCACGAGTTTCATGTACATCAGGACATAAAAATTCAGTCCAAAGGAATGCCTACACAGAGATTCCTTACCTGACTTCTGACGTCTGTCTCCATGGTGCCAAGCCGGTTTCTGGAGACTAAGCTATGAGTCCCTCGTCTTCTGTGAAAGATTATTCACTCTGGGAGCTCAGTTCCTGCATTATTCATGCCATTCTGTGCGCAGCTAGATTTATGTGTCAGGGAAAACATACAAATGGAATCCGATTTACTCGCACAAGTTCCTGGACCACTTGATTTATGTTTGAGTAAATAGAGACATATGTCTTCATTGGCGTCGGCATCAGTTCTCCCTAGAAGTGGAAGCACTATGCTTCAACTTCTTTCCTTGACAGGAAGATGTTTCTGAAATTTTGCAAGCCACACTGCCTCAAATTGTACGTGTTCGGGTTTCAGCTGCATTTTCTACTCCGTGCTTCCCAGCATCCAGACAATGCAACCTCTGCATCTCTGGATGGCTACGGAGGTGTCAAAGCTGCCGAAATTAGACATAGATTGTACATTGAATCACAATTGAAATAGTGACCTCGGGTATAAAGAGAATAGCTCAATTTCCATCAAGCAATCCAGTGTCGTGGCTAGAAATACCTACTCAAATCTCCTTAGCCAATAGTAGATTTATCATGGTCTTATATCTCTTTCAAAGGCTGGGGAGGTGGCTTGTGGATAAGGCCCTTGCTGCACAACCAAAGGGATCTGAATTCAGATCCTGCATAAAAATGCTAGACCAGCAGTAGTTAGAACTCTGAGAGGCGGAGCCTGGGAATCACTAGAGCAAACTGGATAGCCACAGTAACCCCAACAGCATGCTTACAACGTTAAGATTGAAGCGTGATCGAGGATGACCAGCAGTGTCACATACTCCATGGGCACATACTCTCAGGTACACTAACATACATAAACACATAATCACATAGACCCACCCACATGAAGACACACACTTCACATATCCATATACCCCATAAACACATAAACATAAACAAAAAAGCAAAGAAAATCTTCCTCAAGAGGGTGGTAAACTGGCCTAAGGACTTACATCTATATGAAGATGCATTAATTTTGAATAACTATTTCATGCACTAGTATTTTTTTAAATCAATTTGGAAGCAAAGTCTTCGGACATTGTAAAATATTGGCAGTTATAATTTTTTTTAAATGTCAAGGTTATTCAAGCTATGGAGACATGAAAGCTAAATGTGATATGTTATTGTATACTAGATCATGGAGCAGATGACCACAGAAACACTGTTGATATTTTGACCAAGTCTGAATTCAATTAATGAAATCTGTTGACTCCTATACTTGATGAATTCCTAGCATCATAGAGACAGGTTGCCATCAAAGGAAACTGACATTAGATGAAGCACTTTTGAGAATTCTAGGTGTCATCTTTACAGTCCTTCTGTAAACATGAAATTATGTTGAAATGAGATGGCTTGTGATTAAAAAAAAAAGAAGCATCGGAACATTATATACAAAACAAATTGAAGTTTTTCTTTGCTGAACAATGTTACAGAAAGGAAATAATTATTGCGTAGCACAACTGTCATGCAAAGAGATTTTCTATTTATGTCTCCCAAGGTTTTAGAGAAGAACTTAGCAAATGTACTTTTTGGGCATATCCCTCCAATACCACCTTGTCCACATGAGTGTTTGCTGTTTGTTCGTGCTGTCAAGAATACCGTTTTGCTATTTTATTCAGCAAGATGCACATTATGCCAAACATTGAAGTTATATTTAATTAAGAGACATAGGATTAAATTTCAGGGGTCTAAGTCACATTTGAACATCCAGAAAATTTTGAATTATGATTAATGATTTATTGCTCAGCTACTTTGAAGTAAGGTTTTACTTAATATCACATTAAAACAGTAAAAGAAATAGGTGGCATTTTTGAGCTCTGATTTCATAAGGGAAAAATTAATCACTTCCAGCATGGCATAACACAAAGTATAGTTTTCTTTTTTTTAAAATTTTTATTATTATTATTTATTCAATTGTGCGTGTGTGCGTATGTATGTGCGCGCGCATGTGTGTATGTGTGTGTGTAGAACCACGGACGAATCGGGAACCACTATGGACGCCTCCACCTCCTTCTGCCCCGGGATTCACAGGCTCCGCTCCACCAGGACCAGAAGCGCAGGCCGCCCCCGCTTCCGCCTGGCGTCCATACGTGGGATCTGGGATCCGAACTCAGGACCTTCCGCCTGCAAGGCGGAGGCTTAACCCCTGAGCCACCTCTCCAGCCCTACACAAAGTATAGTTTTCTCAACACACCTGTATGGTTATTCAAATTTTAGGAATGTTTAAGGCTAGAAAAGGGCTTCTGATGAACCTATTTTCTAGAATTAAAATATGTAGAGAAGAAAGAACTTGAGCATTACTCTTTGTGACATGTAGACAATGAAATCAGTACCTGGATTCATTAAATAGAATGCTAAAGTAAATAAAATTTTAAACACAACAGCCCCTGGTAAAGTAATATAAATTGTGCTCAATTATGTTCAATGGTGTCACGGTTTAAAATACGTCCCCCACAATCTTATGTGTTTGGGAAGGTCAAGGCACATTTAAGAGATGGACATTTGTTGGAAGAAGGCAATCACAGGTCGTGGTCTTTGAAGTGGATTAGTCTCACCCTACTTCCAAGAGAGGCCTCCCTTGGCAGTGCGTAGTCTCGTAGCTCTCCGTCTTCTGGATGGATGTGATCTAGGTCTCCTCTAGCTTCTGAAGCCGGCTATGCCACTTCCGCTATTTATTCCGTAAACTGAATAAATCTCCTTTTCTCCCTTAAGTTGCTTGACCTTGGTTGTTCTCTCACAGCAACAGAAAAGAGTAACTGGCACAAATGGACTTTCAGTGAGGCCCATAGAATTGCTTATTGCATGTGCATATTCTTGTGGGATGTGTGTGTGGGTGTGTGTGCACACATGTGCTGGTGAAAGCTAGAAATCACCTTCAGGTGTCTTTCCCACTATCCATCTTGTGTTGTTGCTATTGTTGCTGCTGCTGTTTTCTTGTTTTCTGCAGGGTCCTTCGCTGAACTGGAACTGGCTGATTGATTAGAGCAGCTGGTGAGCAGATCCCAGGAATGCGCGTGTCTTTGCCCAGTGTTGAAAACACAAGCTTACGCGGCTTCACCTGGCCTCATCGTGGGGATTGTGGTGCTCAAACTCAGGATCTCACGTGTTTATAACAAGGACTTCACTCTCCAAGCCATCTCCCCAGCCTCGCATTTCTTCACTCTCCAAGCCATCTCCCCAGCCTTGCATGACTTCACTCTCCAAGCCATCTCCCCAGCCTTGCATGGAAGCATTCAATCTGCACTGCAAAATATTTCCAAAATACCAATTATGGTTTATTGTTGTTGAGATGTTAGGACTGGAGAAATGGCTCAGGGGTCAAGGTCTTTGCTTCATAAGCAATACAACCTGAGTTCACATCCCATGTCACCCTTGGACCTCTGCAGATACACATTCTCAAGTGCCCTCTCTCTCTGTCTCTCTCCCTCTCTTTCTCTCTCTCTCTCTCTCTCTCAGACACACACACACACACACACACACACACACACACATGGATGTATCCTTGCTATGGTGCCTTATTCTGGTTGTGAATCCTAAACAGAAGTCATCCTCCTACCTCAACTTCTGAGCATCTGGGGCATGCACCACTATGACCAGCTGAGATATTTTTAGCAATACATTTATTCCAAGTACTGAGTGTCCCTCAGATTACATGAAGCAATTTCAGCCATGGTTGCATATAGAGAAAACAGAGCTCCTGAATCCAGTGGATTGCATTTGTGCATAAAAGTTGTGATACAACAAAACTGAATCTAATCAGAGTTAAATTACATTATTTTGCCATACATTACTTTTGGGGCAAGGACGAAGTGTAACTTAAATTTTCCAAATTATACATTAAAAAGAGAAATGGAATCCCTGCAGTTTAAGTTGGCAAATGGCATAATTTTGTCCCAGACATTCAATTTTAATTCACCTTTGTAATCACCAAAATTCTGGGAAAATAATATCTGCACACAAACCAGGTCTCACGACAAATATCTTGAAAAACAAATATCCACACATGAAGGGGATGATTTGATTTCTATAAACAATGGTTTTGTGTGGTTATTCACATCTCCACTGATTAAATGCTTAGTTTCCGCTTTGACTCATTCTTAAACATGCATTGGGAGAACTGTAAAATATACATTTTTCAATGATTACAAAGCCCAGCTCTGTTCTAAACTTTATAATTTTGTGATAATAGATTAAACATCTATTTTTATGTTTATTATTTTGATTGATATAGAAATATCAACATAAAATTATTTATAATCACCTCACAGAATCATGTAACTCTCCCTCAAAAGGTATTTTGTTTAAAAGACATTCTGAAATATGATCTTTCTTTTAATCTCTTGGATTCCTGCTACTGTTGTTATAGATCATTTATTTTTTTGGGGGGGGCACGATCTCTCACTGAACCTGGAACTTGCTGATATGATTAGGACTTCTGGTCCCTGGGTCCCAGGAATGTGTTTGCCTCTGCTTCCCCAGTGCTGGCATATGAACTTATGATTCTGGATTTATTATGTGTGCTGTGGAGACTGAACTAAAATGCTCATGCTCGTATGAGACCTTTTCTTGGACAGAATGTGGCTACAACTTTGGGAAGAAAATATTGTGGTTCAGTAGTTTAGCCCAATTAACCAGATGAATAGGATCACAGGGAGAACAAAGGATCTGATATGCTTTGTGTCTTCCAATCATGTTTTCATCTAATTTTTAGGACCACAGTGGATGTCATGATGCTGCCCTCTATTCCCTACTGTCTCCTGTATTTGAATCCTTAACTAGTGTTGATGTTTACAAAGGTTGTGGCACCTTTAAGAGGTAGAGTCTTGCTGGAGGAAGGCTTGTCACAGGGGTGTGGGCACTGAGATTTGAAAGTCCGTTTTCTTGTTTTCTCTGAGTTTGCTCTTGCTCTCTCTGCCTTCTTAACAATTGTGACCTGAACCAACCTCCGAGGTCTTCCTCTAGCTGTGTCTTCTGCTGTGATTCCTGCTGCAATAGATAATATATAATATAATATTCTCTCTGGAACATAAGCTAAATAAATATCCCTTTCTCCCCAGCGTTACTTGTATGTGAGTATTCTCTTGTAGCAGCCAGAGAATAATGACTAAAACAGTGTATCTAAATATTAAGAGAAAAGATAGGTTAAAATTTATGAATATCAGCTTCTTCCATGAATATATTCTTGAAGTGAGTTATGACTGACAACTGGAACTTAAAGTGAAGACCATATAATAATTATTAGTTTTTGCTAAAATAAGCAAAGAATGTGAGGAAAGACTTGAGGCCACAAGTTTTAGCCAAGTGTACAACTTTTCATAGAGTTTGCACAGTTTGGTTATATAATGCCACGATGTGAAAAATGAATTTTCTATGAAAAAAATGAGGGACCCTTCCCTCCCCTCTTCCCTCCCCTCTTCCCTCCCCTCTTCCCTCCCCTCTTCCCTCCCCTTTTCCCTCCCCTCTTCCCTTCCCTTCCCTTCCCTTCCCTTCCCTTCCTTTCTTTCCTTTCCCTTCTTTCTTCTCCTTTTTACATGTATGGGTGCAGATGAGCGTGTATGTGTGTGTGTGTGTGTGTGTGTGTGTGTGTGTGTGTGTGTGTGTGTGTGTGTAGGCATGCCCTTTTGTATGTGTGCCTGTAGAAATCTGAGGATGACCTCAGAAATCACCCCCTCATTGTTTTACCTCTTTGCTCTGGGATTTCCTAAGCACCACCTTCCGAGCCTGAAAGTTGAGACTATCCTTAGCACTGAAGGTTTTGAGATTTGGGATCTGAACTCAGGTCCTTTTGCTTGTGAGACAAAGGCTTTAACTCTGAGCCATCTCTCAAAGTACAAACCTGCCTCCTCTGCTTCTTATGTGGCCTCTCATTCCAATTGTTAGCATTCCATGCTTGTGGACAATGTCTGACTGCCAGGGGACTTTCACACCAGTCATCGATTTCCTTTTCTCCTCAGATGTCTTTTTTAAACAAAAGCTGGCTCTCCAAACAACTCACAGCATTGGGAATTTCTCTTCTTTGCTGAAATGCCCTCCCTACACAATAATGCCTATTGCACTTCCTGAACACAGACAGATAAAACTCACAAACGTACACAGAAAGGAATCTCGGCACTCAACAAACAAATAATTTTAGCACTTCTCTCATATTCTGTACCCAAAGTTGGGACCCTAGTTATACTTGCTTATCTCTGTAAATGACTATTATCTGTCTCTCCTAATGTGATCGCTTCTCAGAAACACAACTGTCAGTCCCAAATTACATCATGACACAGCCTCATTCTCTGTTATCTCTGACTCCAACTTGTGTGCCATGATGCTCTCTCTATCTTTACTTCTTCTCTCCCAAATAAAAAAATACAGAATTAGAAACATTTTCTTTTAAAATGAATTAAGATGAATTGTAATCAATACATACAAATTATGTAAATATATAGATATACATAAACTTACATACATATTATACATATATATACACATACACACATATATAGTCCTCTTTTCTCTGAAATATAATGAAATTTTTACTGATAAAGTTCTTTCATTATTCACGAATAGTAATTCCCACTGATATTTTTAGATATTTTAACTTTTTTGCATAAAGGTATGTCCATTTTGCCATTTTGGTCATTGAAATTACCTACTTTCATCCTGGCATTTCGAAGCTCTCATTTTTCTTCTCTCCATCTCTACCTCTTCTTTCTTCTGGGCCCCATAATAACCTACATCCACATTTGTGGCTTTCAGAGACAGCCAGAATGTACAGCAAAGGAAAACACCATAAATTCATGATGAAATTCTACTCCTTACTTCTTTATATATTCTCCAGTCTACAAAGACTATATTAATGGAGATGTCTAATTTTGCTTTTCAGAGTAAAACAACGTCTGGTTGTTGAATTCCTGAGCCACTAATTTATTTTCAAGTCAAACACTATTCATTTTGTATTTTGAATAGGATCTTGTAATTCATTAAGTCAACTATTATTATGAAAAACAGTTACCCATTTCTTTTTCTGTCTCTTTCATGTATACCAATAATTTCTTGGACCAAAATAAGAAAATACAAATGATTCTCCTTTACTATTCTGGAGTCCAGAATGTAATTTGATTCACTGTATCAATTAATTATTGACAAAGCAAAAGTTGTTATCTTCTGTCAGCAAAATTTTGTCTTCAAAGTTATGATGTGGATGTCTTCAACTTAAGCAAGCATGTTCTGTCTTCTTACATGTATCTGCAATGCACCCAAGGACTTCACATTTCATCTTATTTAATATGCTTCTTTCCCTAAACACACACTGATATCTAGTCAAAGACAATAGCATTCTGTTTTACATTTATCTAATAAATGGTTCAAGAAAATTGCGTGAATGGAAAAATGAGTGTTCAGAGCTGACCCATGACATAGGAGTTCCTGATTTTTATCCAAGATACATGATGGCCAAAAGCATGTACCCAAAATACTAACACCTAATTTGGTCCTTTCTGCATGTAATGGAGTGAGTTAGGTAACTTCACTAAGCCTTAGTTTTCCTACCTATGAAAATGGAGATATGGATTCCTAGTGAAGATATTTGTTGGTGCATAAATGAAAGAAAAAATGTGTGAAAATTTCAAACTCAGTTAATGGATGAATATGAAGTAGCAGATAACAAGAGGGTCTGACTTTTCTTGAATCTAAATCCACTGCTTCCTCCTAAATCATAGATTTTTCCCCAAAAATCCTGCCTAGGTAAATGAAGGAAAAGGCAACAACAGAAAAATGCTAAATATTAGGGTTTCTCTTCGTGTTTAAAACGAACATCATTAGACATATTACCAGACATCTAGGGTCACATATAATCTCTCTGCCATTTCTACTTTTAGGTAACTGTGTCCACCCTTGGACTTCATGCCAATATTTATAATTATATCATGGTACACCATGTATAATTCACTAAAAATAAATAAATGTAATAACCTGGAGGTATAACATATATGTGAGCAACTGGAGAAACTAGAGTGTTTTTGTTTGTAATTAGAGACTTCTGTGCAGTCGGCTTTGTTGCCATCTTTTAATGGAAATATAAAAAAACAGCTTAATGGAAAAAATATTCTATATGTTAAAAATCAAATTTGTGAAGATTTCATTAAGGAAAACCAAAACAACTTTCCATTTCTGGTTTCATACTTGAAGCCAACTGCCCTATACTTACAAGATAGGGGTGGGCAAAAGAGTAAGAGAAACCAGAAAAGATTTGAGAAAGTAAGTTCTGGATTAAAAAGACCTCAAATGACTACTGGAGTTAAGTGTTGTGGATCATCAGTATGACCTCATGCAATATGACTTGTTACACGAACGCATGGAAACATAAGAAATTAATTTTGTTTGAGTATTAGACCCTCCACGTTTCCACCATCCAGAGTTTAACCACAGCTCTTGCTGTTCCATTCGTGTAAGGGAATGTTCAAATGCAGACACAAGCAAGTACACTCTGTCTAGCTCAGATTTGGTTTCTGTTTCTGGGCAGACAATTATAGGACTGTGTGTTTTATCAAAATGGACTCTACATGCCTCTCAAAGCTCACCCAGTTACTATGTAAATGTCTGAAAGCAATGTGCATGAAAGACTGGGGTGAACCCATGCCCCATGTGCAATGATCAAAAGCAACTGGCTTCTGTGAGGTTTCAGTCCTGAGCATTTTACATGGTCCCTGATCTCAGACAGAAACAGCATTGAGGAAAGACCCATTATCACAGCCCATGCCCGATACATACAGCTGCTGTCTCCTTCCTGTTCAGAGAGAATACTCTTGGGCCGTATCTATGTTACAAAGATTATTTCAAGGTTTTATTAACTCTCGAGGGATTGGTGCTATGAACTAATAATCAGATTGGGAAATGGCGAATTTATTGAAATGTCTAGTCCTCAACCTCAAAAAAAAAAAAAAAAGCGTGTAGCTTAAGCACTTCAAGATCGTGGAAATGTTTCTGGTATCTTAACCAAAGGAAAAACATCAAGGAAGGAAGAATATAGGGTAACCAGCAGTGAGCTTGACTTTACGCTTATAGCCAAACCACAGAAGGTGAGGACAGAAAAATTATCCACAATTATATTTAGATAGACTGTAGTAAGTGTTTCCGTGTGTACGGGGAGGGGATCTCTTGAGAGACATGTCTGTGATAAATGATGGCTTGAATGATTTCACTTTTGAAACATGACCTAAGAGGCTTCAAAAGTTGTGCCCCATAGAAAACACCCATCTTTATTTCTATTTTTTCAGCTAAAAATATTATCACAGCAGAAAATAAAGATGTTTTATATAAATGCTGACACCTTGGTTACTTTCCTAAAAAGGAGTTTAAGTGATGTTGACTGTACCCTTTGGAATCAGTGGGGAGGGGGAGAGTTGCAAAACAATTTTTTAGTGCATTATGCTCACATTCTTGGATACTGTACAGTAATAGAATCATGCCTAAGTAATATATAAGTCTAAAAATGTAATATTGCTATAAAGGGCCAGTAAATGTTTAAATGCAGTGCCTACTTCCCTCTAGAGATGTGTATTTTTATTATGTGCATAGTGGGTAGGCATTGTTGCCAATGTCACCATAGATTTTTGTGTTCTGAGTTGCTAATGGCTAAGGAAGGGCCCTTGATAGCATTTTAACTACTGTTATCCTTAAACAAGTTGGATAGGAAGGTATGCAATGCTTGATATAAGCTCTTCAGAATATCCCCATGCCTCATGGAAACTGAAATCTAACTCAGGCTTCTGATCTGATGGATAACGCCTTTGATGATTTTCAGGTTTGCCTTATATAATATGTCTTCTCTGTGTAAGGAAAAAGATCAGTAGGAAGAGTGTGATTTGAATGCATTTCCATCTTTGACACCAAGTCACACAATTCTGTTTACAGGAAAGTAAATGTAAAATATGCCCTATTACATAATCACAGTTCTTTATACACAAAGGCATAAATTATACCACAGTTTATTTTCTTGATTTTAAAACAATTATTTATTACATGTATTTGTGTGTGTGTGTGTGTGTGTGTGTGTGTGTGTGTGTGTGGGTATAGTAAACAAAACATTCTATAAATAAAGGATGTAAGGGGAGCGCATATAAAATGTTAATGGGTTCAACCTACATATCTCAAAAGGTCAGAGAGAAAAATGGCAGAAAATGACTCTCAAGCAAATCTTGCCTCTTTTAACTAGATTATAAATTCTGTATTATTGTTTTTATTTACAAATGATAATTAGTATCCATTTCCAAAAGTATTTAGCAATTTCTGTTTCAAGATGGGTCCCTAACAAAATTAATATTCTGAATAAATGTTTACTAATTGTTTGAAGAGGATATGCTAATGCGATGACACGAGTATTGACCTCTTGACCAGCTCATCTGCAATGCTTGTTAAATTCTTGTCAATGTGCCTTATGTACTCAACCGGAATTGCATTCTCATGAGCTTCTTCCATGATTCTTACATGTAAATGTTCCAATTGTGAATTACCTAATTGTATCTTTTGCCCAAGATTTATTCCATCCAGGTGACATTTTCCTTTCTTTACTCTTCACAAAAATTAGAGATATTTCTCTGTGGTTTATAATTAGATTTTCCTTTTCAGGCAGGAGAATTTCATAATTCTACCATTTTTTGGAAATTAGCTGACATTGTTTTATTTAAGGTATTCTTAACAATGTCATTTTGCTCTGGAGGAACTCAAGATAGACAAGAACATACAGTACTATAAGAACATACAGTGTTCTTGGGGACTAAAGTTGGATGAGTGAAAGGAAATGTTCCTATCAGTAGGGTGGCTTGAAGAGGGGCAACTTTATATGCCACAAAGAGTATGAAATCACCATCTGAATAGACAAATCAGAGGGAACTCTGGGATTCATAATTCTACCTTTAACTTGGAAGGGCCATCATCTATTAGGATGAACCTTCTTTTGTTTGTAATACTCAAAAAGACTTTATCCTAAGATTAAAATTAGCCTTCAGCTATGTTTGGGAGGTTATTGTTTAGTTTTGTGTATTATTTGATCTTTGAGTCAATTTGAAATTTATTTTGATTAAGTGCACTAAGATGTCCTAATGCAGACCGTTGTCCAGAATAGACCAAATTATTTCCATACAATTAGTGGTTAATCGTGTCTTTCCTTACAGAGTCTATTACTCTATCTTTAAGCCATGGGTAATGCTCATGGATAATGTTGTGGTTGGGATATCTCCTTTGTGTAACAAATCAATCCATATGTTCTAGCGCATATATATGACACAATTAAAATTAAAATAGCTTATTAACACATGCTAATATCTGATAGGACAGATCCAGAATTCATTTTAAAATTTGTGTCCTTTCTTGGATTAAAGGAAAATTTACTGGATATAAGCATATAACCCACTTTTCCTCTGGTTGAATTATATCCAGAAGATTATTTTTGAGTTTAAGCATGAAGAATATTTTTTGTCTCTTAAAAGATTTATTGCTACTTTGTACTGAAACCATTCAATCTAATAGAGCAACACAACTTATATTTTCTTTCTTAATGCCAGGACTTTATCTTTCAGATGTGCTTTTACCAACTTGTCCTCTTCTGCATAGTGTCTCTAATACCACAGAGCAGAGTGAATGAAATCTTCCAAAGGAAGAAGAAAATTGGAAGATGCATCAATTTCTTTGTTTCTGATTTTCATTGGACATCAAGTTAGCATATCGTCTCTTTTCTTTTCTTTTCCTTTTCTCTTCTCTTTTCTTTTCTTTTTTCCCTTTTCTTTTTGCACTGATAGACTTTAGCTTATTACTAATAATTCTCCTTTTATAAAAATATGATGGATGGTTGTTCCACCCACCGCCCTCCTTTCTTCCTCTTTCCTCCTCCCCTTCCTCTCCCTCCCTCTCCTTCTTCCTCCAACCCATCACTCTCTTTCCCACTCTCCCACTCTCATGCTTGTCTGCTTGTGTAGTCCACCAGGTTCCCTTTAGGTTGTCTGCTGTAGCAGGGGCTCAGGCCTCTGTGGTAGTTTCAGTAACCCTTCCTTGGGCAGATCACCAATAAGGATGCTTCCTTTCACCTGTCTAGCCCTTGCTTCGTAAGCTTCCCACTGGCTGTAGATATTCTTCCGAGTTCCTCACTGGTGCATGAGGAATGTTAATACGTCGCCATCATGGAGGTCTAATAAGGATCACTTTCACTGCAGTGAGATCCTGGATGCACTTGCTGTGTCGTGTTCGATGTGACGCGAATGGCAGTGAACCTCCTCACCTCAAGAAACTATTAATCGAGCAAAAAGACAACCTACATAATGGGAAAGTACTTTTACTAACCACTCATCTGACAGAGGACTAATATCCAGAGTACACAAAGAATTTGAACAATGAAATACCAAGGAGGTAAATTATCCCACTAAAAAAAAGGGACATAGAACTGAAAAGAAACTTTTCAAAAGATGAAATTCAAATGTTTAACAGACATCTTAAAAATGCTGTGGCTTTCTAAATATTAGAAAAATGCAAATTAAAACAGCAGTGAGTTATCATCTCACCCCAATCAGAATGGCTAAGATCCAATACACAAATAATAGCAAATGTTGGTGTGGTTGAGGGGAGAAGGGGACCCTCATACACTACTGGTGGGAGTGTAAACACATAGCACTGCTTTGGAGATCGATATAAACGTTCCAAAAAGTTAAAAAAAAAGAAGAAATTTCATGTGACCCGGCAGGGAATATTCCTAAATAACACTGTACCAGACAAAAGAGTCAAGTGTGCAACATGTTCGTAGCAGCTCTGTTCACAATAGCAAAGAAATTGAGCCAACATAGATATCCAACAGATGATGAATGGATAATGAAAATATGGTCCTTACATACACAATGGAACATTATTCAACTGTCAGAAAAAATTAATTAATGAAATTTGCCAGTAAATGGATGGAGCTGGAAGAAATGGATGGAGACATCCTAGATGCAGAAGGACAGATACTATATGCTCTCCCTTATTAGTGGATCCTAGCATCAAATCTTCAGTTTGATGCAATGGAACAGAAACTCTTGTAACATCCACAAATGCAAAGGAACACAAGCCAGAGGGTGGAAGAAGATCCCAAAGGAGCAGAAACAAAATACCTTGTGAAAACAGTTAAATAAGACTTTTTATGTAAGAAAAGTCTCAAATAGGACACAGTAAAGAGTGGGATGTAGCCCCCAGGCTACCGACTATCTGTTTACAAGCCCCTAATTCCCCCACAATGACAAGGAATACATGTCCAATGATGAAAATCAATTTAAACAACAGTGGAAGAGGAGAAAAATGGCACTAGACCAGATCCTAACCAAAAACAACTGATAGTAAAACCACCATATAAACACCTCTCATTATATCTTTAGATAAGAAAAGATCTCAACACCCATATTAGATGGAGCCTATGACAACGGAAGAGCAATGAAACAGACAACAATCAACTGGAGTGCAGAGTATGGGTGATTCTATAATGCTCCATCCAAATCAGTCCATTCAAGCCTCCTCCCATCCTAAGGTTGAGGAATTTTGTGGAAGAAAGGGAGGTAAAAGAGTATATCATCTTCTTAAAAAATAAACTCTGTTTCTTTGATGTTAGTATCATAAAATGTTGGAGTGTGTCTTGCCAGAAAGGAAACCCTAGTTTCACTCTGTGGCAATGAAAACAAACAAACAAAGAAGGAATCTAACTCTTTAATGGAAAAATAAAAATCAGTCCATTTTAACCTAATATGCTAAATTTCTGTTTAAATTTTAGGGCTGCTGGAAATTTTCAAAAACTTTTAAATTATCATTAATTTGTTATGAATAAACAGAATATTTTAATATGGAATGTTGCTATGAAGACAGTTCATATTACCTAAGAATCGTTAAGACGAAGGTTTGTCAAAACTCACAACGACCTTTAATAAATGTTAGAAACAAGTAAATGATGAATGCATATTACTCAGTTCAATAGAAAGAAGATAAAAGTGAATCTTATGAGGAAGACATTAATTATAGCCCCTGGAATTGTGAATCTAGATGCATCCAACATATTTATGTAAACCAGTCCATATTGCTTTCCATGAGTGTAGGAGACACTGTAAGAGCTACATGAAATGCTTTCTCCAGGAGAAAATTTTGAAATATAGAGTTCCTATGACTAAATTGTCCTGTACAATTTGAAATCCAGTTTGTATTTTGTTTCTTTTTTTATGTAATTCTTCACCGAAAGTATTGCTCTGTATCTCCTCAAGTCTGACTGCTGTTGGACTCCATTTCTTCAAGGTCTGATTTCTCCTGCTCAATTTGCTGATGTTGAAATGTCTCATGTTCTACCAGGCACAAATACTCCAAACATTACTCATTGAAATTAAAGGAAAATCGACCCTTTAGGAATGGAATTATTCATTCAACTCAATACAGTCTAACTTGTCTAATTCCATGCGGGAGTTTTAAGTTTAAATAAACTTTGCGTGGCCATCTATTTTCTGAAGGCTTTTGCTTTGTTTAAATTATTTCATGGAAGAACATTTGGCTCCATATGTTTATTCTCACAGACAAATACAGGAAAATGCCCACTTGCTTTTGTTGACCTTTGTGCTTAGCAACTATTACTTTTTGAGCTCAAAGGTAATTCTTTATTCAGGAAGGTCTTATTTAGAACACATGATAGGCATTCAGAGTCTTCCAGTAGCCTCTGCACACTGCAGAGTGTTTATTTACATTGTATAAAATTAGAGGAAATGAATGGATATGCATTTGGACATGAAGCTAATTCTCTTTATGGAGAGATTTCAGTCCATGTCACTTTAGGAAGAAAAAAAAAGTACTCAGATTGCAGACATTTTGAACAACACAGATTTTTTTTTGTTACTTAACAATGAAATGTATTATTCTACTTTCTAAGTAAGACCCAGGCTATGAATTATGAGCTCTTTCTAAGTTCATTTGGATGACTTAGAAAAAATTAAGACATATGGAGTCATCTCTGTCAACTTAACACTGAAGAAAACACTTTAGGGAAAAATATTATTTGGAAATGTTTCAAATGCATCTAATAGAATGTCTGAGTTGATGTGAGTCTATGTATTTGTATATAGTTTATTCATAAAAGGGAATAAGATAGGGAAAAAGTAGTAGCCATAAGTTACTATATATTCTGGCATACTATATATAATTTGTATCAGTATGGTGTTGATTAAAGTCCATCAAATCTCTTCTCTTCCACATTGTTTAAAAAATTAAGCTTATTTATTAACTGGACTTTACATGTAGAAATATATGTTATATAAAGAAATAAGTTTAGAATTATATGGAAAACACTGTTAAACTGTTCTACTGATATTTCTAAATGAAACCATAAAATAAAATATTGTAAAAAATTATAAAGAATTTTTCAGTACAAAGAATAAATAACACTTCAGCATAACAGTATGTTATTTCTGTTACATAAAATAAATAAAGGCAGTATAAAAATATAAAAGAAATCTCAGAAACAAAAAGCTACCTGATAAAGTCACACAAATTCCAAAGCTTTTCAGAATGTCTTTGTCCTGGCAGAGTTTTAAGAAGAAAGATTGTAACCTTGTACACTCATAGTGAAAACAGCCTGGAATCATTCATAATAATAAACTCTCAATCAAAAAGAGTCAATTTTCCAGGCAGTAGTTTAACATGCTCAAATCTAGACATTTGAGAGCTTCTTAAGCAACATACTATAAATAATTTTAAACAAATATTTATGTAATGCAAGCATTTATCAAGTTTAGTGAAGGTCTGTTACAGGAATAACTAGGTTGGAGCGTGGCCAGTCATCTGTGCATCTGTGGGCATTGAAATTCACATAATGGTGCCCCCAACATAATTGAATAACGGTGTTTAATAAGGGAGTCACAGAGAATAATAAATGCAGGCAGATTTTGTATTAAAATATGATTCTTTTAGCTGTTTATAAGTATTTTTATAAAATACCTCTAGAGCTCACTAATAGGTACTTGCAACACAATTGGGTTGATTATTAACTCATGCTCAAATTCAGGTTTTAAAAGCTCTATCTTTCTCAGTATAACTTTTATTGCACAACTAATCAATTAGTATCATACCTTAGAGGTAGTCCACTTTAACATTCACATTATTTCAAAAACCAGAAATCATGAAAAATAACTGTTTATGTGACTCCACATAAGCAAGATGTTTATCTGAAAAGTGTTTAGTACTCACATACTCCGACACTGCTTTTTAAAAATTCTGCTAACTATGAAATACAGTAGCAATATATACAAAATTTTAATTTTTCCTCAAGTTGGAATAAGAAATTAATTTCTATCAAAGAACACACTGATTTTCTTAAGGATTCATTCAATTATTTGTAAATGTTTATAAAAGTACTTATGTATATATGCAGTTACAAACAATAGAATTAAGCATTAGAATCCAAGTAGAACTTATTTCCCTCTTACAGGTAGGTTTACAGATTCTCTCTTTTCTAAGTTCTTCCTCATAATGAACTTTCTCTTGAAAGCAAATCCATATAATGACTAAGAACTACAGAAAATCATAGTTTATGTACGTGTGTTTCAATGCACTAAGTTAGGGGTACAGTGTGATACAACTCCACAAAACTGTTTAAAAAATTGTTTAGCATTGCGCACTAAATTCCAGGACATAACTATTTCCAGTCACAATGAATATTTAATGACTTAACCCATTAGTGCAAAATTACATGACATCAACACCATTTGCAAGATGTACAAGTTTAACTGTGTGGGGTTCATAACCATTTCTTAAAATACCATCCTGGGATTAGGGATTTAACTCAATGACACAGCACTTACCTAACAAGTGCAAGTCCCTGAGTTTGGCCTCCAGTACTGAAAAAATAAAAGATAAAATTAACATACCTTCCTATTTACATCCTTCTGTATCATTGGAAGATTTCATCCTTCTCTATTTTATTTTATTATTTGTGTGTGTGTGTGTGTGTGTGTGTGTGTGTGTGTGTGTATACCATGGTTTTCTAGGACACTTGAGTGTGCAAACCTGTGGAGGCCTGAAGGTGACATTTGTAATCATCTTGGATTCTTCTGCCTCCTTATTGCTTTGTTCTGGGGTTTCCTAGGCTCCAACACGCAGGGAATGAAGTGCAGGCTGCCTCCACTTCTGTCCAGAATTTTGTTTGCAAGGCAAAGACTGTAACTCCTTAGCCACATCCCTATCCCTTCATCTTTTTTTGCAATGTGGATGTTGAACGCTGCCCATGACATTCATGTTCTGCGTAGAGTTCTCATTCTCATTTCTGGCTTTCACAGGACTGTCATTTTTTAATTTACTCTTCTGGTTTTCTAATTTTCTATGCCACAGATCTCAACAAGAAAACAAGAGAAAGCCAAAGATCAGTGCACAGGACTCTCTTCTGAGATTGTTGACAAGGACACCACAGTTTCACAACTGTTTGCCAGGGTATGGGTAAGGTGTAGGAAAAGAAATGAGTTGTCTAGTGACATAGGTATGGTAATCTGGTCACTTTCTCACCACCTCAAGATCTGTGTGGAGAGGGAACAGGAGAGATGGAGGGAGGGGGATGAAGCGAGAGATAATCAGAGATCTCAACTTGGGGATACAAAGCAGTAATATGTGTTCACATAATGACTCCAAGGGGCCTGAATGTCCTCTCCTCTCTCCCTTTAATAGTCATTGTTTTGTGTTGAGCAATCCTAAGAGAAATCAAAAGGGATCAAACTCTTGCAAGCTGCAGGTGAGACATGAATATATATATGTATGTATATGTATGTGTATGTATATGTGTATACATGTGTGTATGTGTATGCATATGCATACGTGTATGTATATGTATATGTGTGATTGGGGACAAATAGATGCTACTCAGGACCCTTTAGCTTTTGCCTGGTAAGTTGTCCAAAACGAGGTTATGGGACTTTGGTGAGCCTTAGATACTTTTGAGAATTTGGAAAACATGATGCATAATCTTGAAACCCAGCTAAAACACAGAAAGCACACAGAGAAACACAACCCTGACATGCATTTTGAGGAAAACTTCTGTACGTGCTTGAACCTGTCTATGCAGCTGAGAATGGCTGCTGTGATTTTAGTGAGACTTGAAAATCTTGTTCCATTCGTGGAGCAATTCTGTTTCAATTTGTTAACTTCTGAAAAGGAGAGATGATAAGTAAGAAGTCTTGAAAAGGAAGGATGTGTTTCAATTCCCAGAATCCACATAAAAAGGCACCATGAATCCAGTGAAAACAAGGTGAAGACAGGGTCTCTAGGGATGGCTGGCTGCCATTTTATCTCCAGTTCAGTGAGGTACTCTGTCTCAAGATAAGGAGACTGATAGTGCGGGTACCTGATATCCTCCTCTGGACACCACATGTACACAAGTGTGTACCCAGAGACACAGATGTGTGCGGCACACACACAATACACGACTGAATAAGAATGTTTTTATCCCACATTGTCAACTCCGAAGCAATCAATAAGTTAAGGAAAATCAGAAATTTAGAGAATGTGGACTGTGTACTCTGAAGAAATTCACAGTTGGCTAATGTGTCAATAGAGAAAATCTTCACAAGCATTTATAATAACTAAGGATCTATACAAACACAATACCAATATCTTCTCACGGCATCAACACTAGGGATTTATTTTAGAAAAATATTCAAAAATGGTATGAACTGGCTTCTTTTTACACAATTCTTAGTGGAATTGCAGGCCAAAGACGTAGTCCATGTTCAACACAATTTTCTCTGTATTTGCTAAAGACCAACTCTTCTAATATAAAAAGATGCTACAAACAAATACCTTGGAGGTTAGTGGAATCGAGTATAGCTTTCCTTTGGAAAAAGAATTTTCCAATTTTTGGAAGTAATTTAAGTATTTGAGGATTGCAGAAAAGTAACGTGGATGTCGCTGTTAGAAATCTGATTCCTGGTGCTTCACGAAGGATATATCCATTTATGTCCCAAAGAATAGGGGCGAGGCTCCTGGGAAAACACTGAAATCCGTGTAGCAATATACCTGTCAAGCTGACACAGAAATGAGTCTGTTGATATTAGCCCGGCTAATCATTTTGCTAATTGGACAGCCAGTCAGGCCCCAGTGCAGTGAGATCGGCTTTCACTTTAACTGCTCATACAGATGATGTTTGACTCAAATGTATTACATTATATCAACACACTGAATGGCTGTAAAAATAATACCACATGTGCGGCTGCCTCCTTTTAATAAGTGTCTTCCTCAATTTTCCCTGTTACAATAGAGATTTTAACGCACAAAAAAATTAAAGGCTATTTAAAAGATCTCATTTGGGACAAAAAAAAAAAAAAAAAAAGGCAGCCATGAGATTCTGGAAGTAAAACCAACCAGCAGGGCAGCTCCTGGTATAACTAGCCTATCAGTTCTTAATCCAAGACATGTCTATTGACTTGAGCTGCTTTCGATTGATTTTCTGTTTAAAGAGCCCAGTACCTTTTCTTTTTGTTCCTTTTATGTTCCTCTTAGGGATTAATATTTTCCCCCAAAGCATGGAACTTAGATGCATATAGAGACCTTCATGCATGTGACGTTATTTTAAATATAGTACAATAAGTACACAGTGTCGAATGAAGTAGTGACCAGTTGACAAGAAGCAGAAACACCAACGAAATACTGTTTAGGGTTCATTTCTGCTTTTGATTAATGATTTTCTTCTCTGAGATGAGAGGTTTCCAATATACAAAGAAATCTGCATTTGAAGTACACCACCTGTCAGCTACCAGCTATGTTTGAAGCACACACTACACACACACACGTGTGCACCCAGAATTTTATAGATGATTTGGAAGAAACAATCATAATTGTTGTGTTGCTTTAGTATTTGTTGAATTTCTATTACTCACAAATGCGTGTTTGCCCTGAGGATTTAAACCTAGGAATGAGGCTTTACAAATGTTCATAAAATTCTTGAAAGGAATCAAAACTTTCAGTGAGTTCCTATTCATTAATCCTCATCCTACACCTTCCTTTGGCTTCCTCCTGTGGCTGACTTGTATTTCTACTTCCAAGCACTCCAACCTGTGTGACTGGGTTTTTATCTGAGACTGAGTTCATTCCCCTCCCAGGAAAGTCCTTCCTGAATTCCTCCTACTTCCTTCACTGTGGCTATTCCCAGTTCCTTCTTCTTGGTCTGTTAAATTCTTGAAGTCTGAAGTGTTTTGGTCTCACTAGGACATCTGTACCACTTTCTTCTGGGACTAACATTTCCTCCACACATTGGAAACTTATCATATACCCAAAGTTTGGCTCTCACTTTAGACTCATTTTGTTAATTTTTAGATACTTGCTGATCAATAGATTATAAATGCATTCAATAAGCACCAATTTATGGAAAATGTTAAAAATTTAAATTAGATACATATGTGTAATACATTATATTATGTTATGTAGTTTTATAAGGTATATTATAAACTACATAAATCACACTATATTTATTCAGATTTTGTTTCCTTAGCTTGGTCAGATTAACTTCTCAAAATTCTTGATATAATGGCTATGAACCTATCCATGAACCTAAAATCATTGTTCCATTCACACAGTTTCAAAGATTGTTTGAGATCTGGAGAAATGGCTCAGGGTTTAAGACTCTTCTTTGCAAGCAGAAGGACTTGAATTAAGATCCAGGTCCCACCTAAAAACACCAGATGGAAATGGCAAGCCTGCTCTTCTGCCCCAGAGTGAAGCCAAAAGAAGGTAGAAGCAATCCAGGATGATTCCCTAAGTCACCCTTGGTCCTCCACAGGAACACACAGTGCCTCTGACACAGTCACACACACACACACACACACACACACACACACACACACACACACGCACACACACAGAGAGAGAGATTAGGAAAAAAAATCATTGCTTGATATCATTCTGGTCATTTACTCAATCAGTAACTCAAAGGACACATATTAAATATGAGGAAGATCCAATTAAATTTTATCTTTATGGACCTTGGTGATACCATGTGACAATATGTAACCTGTTTCCTAAAAATGATTTTAAGAACAAAAACTATTTCTCACCTCTTATTTTACCACAAAAGTCAAGAACCATTGGTGTCTTTTAAATGTAATGAAATAAATTAAATGATGAGTGATTTAAGTTTTCAGGATTGCTGCTGCTAGTGGGTAATGTATTTCATGAATATGAAAAACTTCCTTGCCTTTTGATACATGATCTGTCATATTTAGGTTTATGATAAAATGGTGTCTAAGGGTAGCTTTTTCTATGAGCACCTCACATTCTTTTTAGCTAAAATAAAATGTTATAATCAAATGCTAATAGAGCCCAAGATGAACTATGTTGAATGGCCTATGAAGAAAAGTCTCATTCTGAGAACTGGGGATATAACTCAGTGTTAGAGTTCTTTCTTAGAATGCATGAAGCCTAAGGTTAATTGCTGGCACAAAAAGAAATTAAGGAGATAGAGATAAATAAAAGGATCTATATGCTAAAGAGAAAGAAGAGTGAACAGAAGAAAGGAAAGAGAAAGGAAGGACAGGGGAAAAGAAAGAGAAGAGAAAGAGAAGAAAGAAAGAAAGAAGAAAGAAGAAAGAAAGAAAGAAAGAAAGAAAGAGAAAGAAAGAAAGAAAGAAAGAAAGAAAGAAAGAAAGAAAGAAAGAAAGAAAGAAGGGAGAGAGGAAGGGAGGGAGGGAGGGAGGGAGGGAGGGAGGGAGGGAGGGAGGGAGGAAAGAAAAAGACAAAGACAGACAGACAGACTTGAGACTGTGGCCTCAAATGCTATATAAGCTAGAATGATCTGTCGTTCTCATTTATTGTCCAGTCATTTTGGGCTATTTTTTGCTAGTGTATTTCTGTGTCTTGCTTGTTTGGACTCTTTTGTTTTCTAGTTATTTTTCTCTTAAATTTTCCTACATTCAGCTGTTTATTATCATCCATGTCTCTATGCAAATGTCGGGTCTTCAAAGCATTTCCCCTGGAGATATTTATGAGCAGTGTCTTTTTACTATTCTTTCCACACGTCTCCACTTCATTTGCTTGTCACATTTCCCAGCATCTGAAATGACCTAGTTTATTTGTTTTTATTTCCTGGGCCAATGGAACACAGAAAGATAAGCAATCCTATGAGCATAATAGTATTTTTAGTCTGCATTTCCTCACTGACCACAGCAATGTTATATACTGAAGGAAACAAACTTCTAACTAACTATCAACTCCTTTGGCTCTTGTGCCCTTAGAAGGAAATAATGACTGGGAGGCTACCTAGATGAGAGCCAAGAGGTGTGATTTTGTTCCAAACGGCACTGTGAATACGCCTTATGATTTTGTTGAAACTGATCTGCTGTGGGTTTAAGTGTATTAGAGGTGCTTGGAACTGAAGACAAGGTTCCCTAAAGATAATATATTATCCCAACCTTCCTGCTTCCCTGGAATCAAAACTGTGTTCTCTGCAGCGCTCCTCTGAGCAGGAAGGATTATTCCAGGAGGGGGTTTGTCTGTATTTGATTGTTCAGCTGTGTATCCACCGGGTGTGGGTTCAGCAGAGGTCTCTGCCGTTTTGCATTCAATCCTCCCCCAAAACATCACCCCAACATCCTACAACAGGGATCAGGCTTCGGTTTAAGTGCTGCGCCACCTCGCATACGTGTGTTGTAGTCATTTAGGAAAGTGTGATTAAAAACCATTATGTGCCCCAACAGATGTGACCTGAAAGAATCTACTAAAGTTTAAAAAAAAAAAAGGTGCAAAGCAATAGTGGTTAGACTAACACCAGGAAAGTATTATGGGCGCTGAACCCCACTGAATGATTATTACCTTCTGTTTCAAGAAAAATACCACGGTGCTTAAGAATGAGCTGCATATGCTTACAGCAGCCTCTCTCCACCATCTTTCTTCTCTTCTGGCTCTAATGAGGAAGAAATTAAACTCTATGGTTACTGAATTTTAAATGCTCTTCACTGAAGAGGAATTATTGGGTTGTTACCATCTTCATTTCCTCCACTCACAGATAATTTAATCCATGTGCCAAGAACATACAAAACAAACAAAATAAAACCATGGAAACCATTTAGGAAAGGAGGACTCCTTGCTTGACAAGTCTTGTTAAATGCTAAAAGTGTGGTGTAGGGGTCGTAGAAAGCAAGTTCGCTGCTTCTGATGAAACGTGCTGCTTGGGCGGATCCATAGTCTTGCTAATTTCATAAAGTTACAGAAGCATTGTTTTGGTTGTGAATTTAGCATAGCTGTGGTAGATTTAGAGACAGGCTGCTGAGGGTGTTACCTGCAGTAATACGTGCTACACGTGTGGTTGGTGCACTAGCACAGGGTACCTATCTGAAAGGAACAATCTCTACTCTTGTAAAGTTTTAATGGGTTCTTCGATGCTTCTGTCCCTGCACATATTTTTGTTGTCATTGTTATCCTTAGGAATAATAAGAGATTTATTAGCTATTTCCTGAACGATAGATAGAGTCTGTCAGCTTGGAAGTTTGGCTGTTAGACTTGGATTCAGTAAAGTCAGACAACATGTACTGCAAATGAATACCATCACACAAAATATTCTGATGATGTTTCTACTGAAATGAAAATGAGTAGAAACTCCTCATTATCAGAATTAAGAGTGTCTTTTATAGGGCCAGGGAGATAGTGCAAGCTACAGGTAAGATGCTTGTAGAAAATCTAGCAACCTGACTTCATACCCTGGAGGTCCATTCTGCAAATTGTTCACTGACAGAAAGTTCCAGCTTCTACCTATGTGCCACAGAGTATATTCTCTACCGGATCCTCTCTCCTTCTCTCTGTACTCTCCCTGATCCAATTAAAATAAATGTATAAAAATCTACTGTGTTTTCATACTTTGATTTACTTATACTTGATGTGATTTCATGGTTTCATAGAACTTTAACAATAGCATTCTGCAGTGGTGCTGTATCATGCTAGAAAAGGTAACCATAACTCTCTCGTGTTATAAAAACTGAATCTGAAAGAAAATTAAGTGCATGGCCATTAAGATTTTTATAAATTGCCCAGTGTTTTGTTAAATTATAAACAGTTAGATATGTTATCCACTCACATACATTTTACCGTAAAAACACTTTTAAGGACAAAACTAAAAATTATTTGTGTGTGGGTAGAAATTATGTCCTATGTAGCAAGATGGATATAAAATACCCAACTTCTGCAATTTGAATGCACGTGTTGTTTGAAATAAGGCCCAGGAACATAGTTGCCTGCCTATTCTAATACAGAACAATTTAAAAATCACTTTAAAGTTTGCACCATAATGGTCTGCTACCTGGGTAATTACAATGACATGCTATGTAGCTTTAATTATCTACACAGTGGTTGCCATGAGGACATAAACCAGGACCCTAAGGAAAAACAAATTTCTTCATCCCGCCCTCAGGAGACAGATGTAAAAGTACTGACGGGAACAGCTGGAGTTAGAGGAAAGATAGTTTAATAATTTAGTATATGATGCACTTTTGCTTCAGTTAAACAGAATGTTCATGGTATCTTTCAAACAAAAACCACAAATTTTCAAAGAACACAAAGGATGTCTTAGGAGCAGAAAGCTGAAGAACCAGTGGGACTAAGACGGTACCAAGCATCACATATCTGTGCCCCAAACCCTAATCTCCTCAGGAGGGCAGCAGTTGCTAGCAAGTGATAATCATGGAATAATGAAATATAGCTCATAAAGGTGGCCATAAGTAAAATGTGTCCATACATAGTGTATAAAAGTGACTCAGGTACTACTAAGAATCCTTGGGTATCATGACCATTGTTCTGAGACAGGACAGTCTTGAATCCTTGGATATCATGACCAGTGTTTTGAGACAGGACAGTCTTGAATCCTTGGATATCATGACCAGTGTTTTGAGACAGGACAGTCTTGAATCCTTGGGTATCATGACCAGTGTTTTGAGACAGGACAGTCTTGAATCCTTGGGTATCATGACCAGTGTTTTGAGACAGGACAGTCTTGTCCCAGTACAGGAAAGAGAGCAAGAACCAGGATGTCTTCTTCAGAACACATATCACAGACAATATTGAGAACCAATCAAAGACAGAAACTTCAACAGTAGCATGTTCGACCTGGCGCTCTGCAAATTCTGTTGCTGGGCATTTTATATATAAGGGCTTACAGACAAGGCTACATTAGCTTTGTTCAAGGTCCAAAAATTCTCAGTTAATGAAAGACCTCATTTTCTTCTGAGGCAGAAGGGAGAAGATACTTTGGTGGGAATACTGAGGTAAGGATGAAGAGGAAGCATGCAAAGAAAACTAACCTGTCTTCCATTTCTGGTTTAGTGCTTGGTAAGTCCTTTAGCACTTCAGCTTTCTTTTGTGGAAAAGGAAATAATGATGAGAGTTTTAAGATTGTGATTTGGCATGTATTGAGAGCCTAATGCGCTAGATGCAATGGCAGTCTCACTGCTTTCTCACTATTTGGAAAGCTAACATAAGGGGGATCTTGAGTTCAAGGTTAGTCTATCACTGAACGAGATTCTCTCTCTCTCTCAACAAGAACACTGAAAATGTCTAATGCAATGCCTATTAAATATTTTGTTTCATATAATTCCTTTGCAAAATCTGGCATGTCTGAAACAAAGATGGAAAATATTTTTTGTTGTCCTGACTTTATCTTTTTCTGTCAACAATTTAAACATGCAACAGCATGAACCTAGGGAGCCCCTGATGTGATAGTGACACACAGATTGTGCTTCATGAGATGTAGATGTGTAAAGAAGCTTAGAAAGACAATGTCATTCAGCATGACTGATGATTCCTCCTAATAAAGTATTCCTTTTTGTTGTTGTTATTCAGTGACTGGAAGCCCAACATCCATCCAAGCCTGGGATTCCAAGAGAGGAAGAAGAGATTTCAGGGGAGAGTTGGAATCAAATGACTTCAGCCAATGAGATAGAATTTGTGACCACAAGATAATATCTACACTACTCATTTGGTTGGGACTCAGAGATGGAAGAATATAAACTCACTCTCTGAGTGGAACAATTATGGCAATTTTAGGCAGAGGTGTTGTGACCTGAAGTCAATTTTAAGAAGGCATGAGATCTGCATTACATTCCCGCCCTGAGTCTCCACTGCATAGATGCAAAAGGAGCCATGTTTTTCTGATGGGAGCCCACAGATGTCCATCGATGAGTCACAATCCAGCGCTCACACAGATGGCCCATGTCAAACTCAATAGTGCATTAAAGAAAACCAAAGGTTACAAATCTTGAAAACGGGTCTGTAAGAAATACATGGGGTTGATAAGGAGGAAAGGGAGATAAAAAAGGGCATATCACACAATATATACAATGTATTATATACATGCATGAAATTATCACAGAATAAATTAATACAACTTTAAAAAAAGCACCCTATAATATATGGAGAACTCCATTATTCAAAGCCTCCTTGTAGTTTAAATAAATAAACGTCAACAATCTAGATTAAAGAAATAGCTGTTTTTTTCTTCTCTCTTCTTCTCTCTGCAAAAATTAAGTGATCTTGAAAAATTTGCTAGCATCCTAATCCCTGTCTGTTGGGTAACACTTGCTAAATCATATGCTTTTGGGCTGCAGATGGAAGCAGTCTGATGTTAAACAAAGAAGATTTAGTAGACTTGCAGATCTGTAGAAAGCGATATCTGGAATATTTATGAATTCTGATCTCATAATTGTCAGGAATTTTATCTTTATATTTTGACCAGTTTGACCACCTTAAGTGTAATCACTATTCTCTCCAGTTATTAGTGTTTACCTTAAATTATGTTTACAGTGATGCATTTTCACAGACTATGTAAATTTTTCAACGATTGTTCAAGGTACATATTACCATTATTCTTCATCCTTATACTGGTAGAGACTACAAGTCATGGACGTTGCATTTTGCAACCTCAATTTTGCCCTGCTTTTCTTTCCTAAAAAAGGAAATTGATAATGCTTACTTCTAAAATTGTCATGTTCAAAACAGCACACAAGCACATTTTCTCATAATTCCAAAGCTAATGCTTTGGTAAACTAAGGGTTGAGCTCATGTTAATAACAGGTCAGATATCCAGTAACTCATACATGAGTATGTATTTTTATCATTCTCTTTTCTCTTTATTGTTGTATGAATATTGACAGGGTCAAAGGTTGCTACAAAATCAATTCTCCACATTATTAAAAGATCATTGAATTTTTCAGCACATTTATATTGAAAAGAGGTACACAAGGCCTAAAGTTTTAAAGTGTCTTGGTAACTAACAATGCAAATACCACAATGAGTGCCTGTCTCTACATTGCAACATTATTTATTACGAAGATATCCAAGTTTAAGTTTCTTTGTTTGTTTTGTATAGTAAGTATTGTCTGGAAACATTTTATAGAACATGTGTAAAGTAGTCTATTATAAAAAATCAAATATTTAAAAGCTATGAAAGAATCTGATAGAGTGACTTGAATCTTTTTCTTTAAATAAAGTCATAAATTGAAGTGGCGACAATATTTCATGCCCTTTTATGTAACAAATGACTTCATGGAATAGAACAGGAAACCAAGCTAATTTTCCCTCGGCCGTACTGTCAAAAAGTGTCCTACTGTAATATTTTGGGTTTTTTTTTTTTGGAGGGGGTGGCATTAGGTTTATTTCTAGCAGGATTGTAGAGTAGAAGTGTTCAGTACTGACATACTCATTCATTTCTGTCTCAGGAATGAGGTACATTTTAATAGATGGGATGAGAGAGAAAAAGGACTGTTTTGTCTCTCAAAGAATCGCTAAACCAGATGTTGAAAAGGGAGGAGCGAATTTTAAATTTCAGCTGAAACACACTATCCAAAGAAGTGAAATCTGACATCCAATCAGTAACAAAACCTCCAGCTAGATAGCTCTGGGCACTTCGTTGTCCTCCTTTGGTCACTTATTTATTCCTACTTGTGGTGCCTTTTCCAGATCATTTCTTATTGTATATTTTTTCAGGGTTTGGGGTAAAAGCCAGCAGAATCCCATCTGCTCCACAGATCAAAGGCATCCATCTCCACAATTGCTCACTGAAACCAGGGTCAACGTTGGATGTCATTCAGCCACATAAAATAAGCTGCAACTTTGAGTGCTTTTCAGTTTTTAAAATATAGAATTTAAAGTCTCTATTGCAGTATCTGTGTTCAAAATAAAACTACAATAGTTCTGTTCCCTTATTATCAGCTTTCCTGAATTATCATCTTTTCACCACAGCTCCTGACAAAGGCAAGAAAAAACTATATTACTAACCTGAAAAGACATTTATGTCTTCCTGTGTTTCCATAGAATTTAAATATATATATATTATTGGCATATCATGAGACAGTTATGAAAGTCAAAGCTTGTTTTCAAGACATAAGATATTTTTAAGAAAATTACATGTGTGACAGGAGGCAACTCCTCTTTAATCCTGAAGTTTTTCCAAATTTTCTTATTCTTAAGGTTTCTATTAAAAGCTATGATCAACAAAACTAAGAAAGAAATCCAACGTCTCAACTTTGAAGTTGGGAAAATGCTTGAAATTTCCCAGGATTCCAAGAGAGGGCAGTGGAAGTCCAGGGATAGATGCAAAGGCTCTGCTGAAAAGGAGATTCTCAGAAAGTAAATCTCTGTAGATAGACCTGTCTTTATACAGCTACCCCCGGAAAAGGAGAATTACTTCACTTATTAAAGTGTATTGACACCATATGTATCCCCACTTCTCCCCCTTCCCCTTTTCTATTCATTAATGACAGATTAAAAAAAAACAGAGACTAGTAAAGGCAATAATGCTATCAAGTCTGTGACTTCTCTCCTATGTGTTAATTCTTCGAAAATTGCTCTTAAACAAAAACTACTTAGCATATTTCAAAAGAGACAGCTCCACGTTCATTTTCTCTGTAACTCACATTTATGTCACTGGAAATTTTCCTTGGATGTTATTCTCTTAAGGACAGCTTGTATTTGATGATGAGTTTTTTTGTTGTTTTTTAAATATTTTGTGGGGGGTGTACATACATGCTTTGACACTCAGGGAGCAGAGGGGAACTTTGGGAAGTCTGTTAGCTCCTCCCACCACAAGGGCTTCTGGGATTGTACTCAAGTCATCATGCTTGTGAGTAGGCACCATATCAGCTAAGCCATTTTTACCACCCCTTGATGGAACCGTTTAAAAATAACAATTTAAAAAGACAGCAGAGCTCTAAATATTTTTAAAAGATACATGCTCAGTTTTACATAGTGTATAAATAGAAATAATATTTTACCTGTCTGAGTCTCCATTTTCTTTAACATCATTGACCTCGATATGAAACACATCCATTAGGATTGAAAGTAAAACCTTTCTGATGACTGATATGAGTTATTTTGTAAAAAGAAAGTTTAATTTGCCTTTGGGAAAAACATTGCAAAAAAATTCTGATTAGAGAGCATTTTAATCCTTTCTTTTCTTTATTTCCTGTATTCAACAGACTCCTTCCCATGTCTTCATTGTACATACTTCAAAATGCACCTAGAAACAGAAATATCCATATATTGCCATATTTGAATCTGCTTTAGAAACAGTGTCTCAAATTGGGATTTTTTCCCCCTATGTTTTAGTTAAATGACTGCCTCTTTATGCTCTTAAAGATTACTGTATCTACTTATTTTCAGTTTACGATATAATAGGCAGTAGTTATGAAATATTTGAAAATATAGATGTCAAGGTTAAGTAAATTTCTAATGATTCATACTTTTACCTCCCAGAAACATATAATTCTGTTCTTGATATTTTCTTAAATGTTCAACATAAAATAGATGAATATCTTACACATACTTAAATAGATTTTTCATATATACAAGTATATATTCTAAATGGAATAAATACTCATATGTATAGAGTAGTATCAGTTTAAACCCACTACAGAACTTTGTAATTGACCTATTTGTACTGTACCATAGGCTTTCTTAAATCTTTACTTCATCCCTACAGATTTTAGATAGTTAGAAATTCTTTTGAATCATCTGGATTTTTTCATGCTTCATTTACTTTTTCCTTTTAGATGAATAATATACCTAAAATCTCTGAAGCTCAAAATTGAACATTTATCTCAATGTCACAAATATTTTGGGATATCAATTCTACATCTTTTGATTTGAAGGTTCTGTTTTTGAATTTAGGTCCGTGACACAGACGGCTAGTGACTGCAAAAAGAAATCTCTGGTTAATAAGCTTTTGCTTTTATTATCACTTTACATTTCCTTCCATGCAATGAAGGTTAAATATCTTTCATATGTATTCTAGCATATATATCTAAATTGAAAAAGTAGCAAAGCAACATCATATGGATTCTTTAGTTGAGATTTAGCATATGCTCAAAATTTTAAAAAATTCAGAGAATTACCATATTAACTTCACACTTACATGTAAAAGAAAAATGAATATATATGAGGAATATATGTATAAATTTATATAAAAATGAAAAATTTTCCTTGAAAACATGTTCCATATAGAGTTATTCATGAGTTTCTCAGGTAGAAACCAGGCCAGAGAAGCCTTAAATGAGAAAGCAGACTATGAACTATAATGTATTTCCAAATGAGATGCATTTTCAATGCTTATCTTTCAGCAGCACAAATAGAAAAGAAGATGTGGAGGTTCTTCTACCTTTGTAAAGTCAGAGAGATGTTAGACTGAAGATGTTATTTTTCAATAGTCACATGCCTCCAAATTGTTTTCAAATTCCTTTGATACTACTGGGTAGAACCAAAAGTGATATATTAGATATCTATAGTGCCTTAAATCATACTTCGAAGGTCAGCTATAAAATAATGTGAAAAAAATCTGCAGAGCTGCTGGAAATTATTATTTAAAAAATTTTTTTATTATTATTATTATTTATTCAACTGTGCACATGTGCGTGTGTATGTGCGCATGCGTGTGTGTCTGTGTGTGTGTGTGTGTGTCTGTGTATGTGTAGAACCACGGACGAACTCGCGAACCACCATGGACGCCTCCACCTCCTTCTGCCCCGGGATTCACAGGCTCCGCCCTACCAGAACCAGAAGCGCAGGCCGCCCCCGCTTCCTCCTGGCGTCTATACGTGGGATCTGGGATCCGAACTCTGGACCTCCCGCCTGCAAGGCGGAGGCTTAACCCCTGAGCCACCTCTCCAGCCCTGGAAATTATTATTAAAACAGTGTTTTATTATGTCCTCACCTCACTTCCTTAAGTAATAGATTTTAACCAGCTCAAGGCCAATTCTTTTTACCATGTTCAAACAACAAAATTTGCATACATTATAAGATAACTATAAATTTGATGTCATAAAAAATGAAGCCCTCTAGGACAGGGGCTTTTATGTATGTATTTAAGCTATATCTGTTTCTATGCATTTAAGAAGCTTAGAAGATTTCAAAGGACTTTCCTGTTTCCTTGAATTGGTGGAGGAAAGTCAGGAGATTGCTGAAATAAGAGCATATAAAAGGAAACTTAGAACCGGATAAAAAATGGATAATGTATTTCTCAATTTCTGTCTCAACGGTGTAACCACTGTGAAAATGGAAGACTACTTGTTAAGTAGAAATTCAATGTTGATCCCATTGCAATATGACATTTTCACTTTACAGATATCTAAGTAATTGCATACCTACAATTAAAATGCAAATATTTTGCATGTTTGTATAATATATGTAGACAACGGGGATATATATAAATATAATATGCATAGACACATGCATACACATGCATATTTGCAATTGCATGCATGTAAATCTATTTGCCATTATATGTGTGAATGTGTATATACACATTCACACATATATATAAATTTAGAGAGACAGAGAGAAAGCAATAGGAAGAAACTGTGGAGAGTATATAGTGAAAAATAATTTTAGAGGGCTGGAGAGGTGGCTCAGGGGTTAAGCTTCTGCCTTGCAGGCAGAAGGTCCTGAGTTTGGATCCTAGACCCCACATATAGCTAGACGCTGGGGGGAAGCAGGGGCGGCCTGCCCTTCTGGTCCTGGTAGGGCGGAGCCTGTGAATCCGGGGCAGAGTAAACAAGGAGGAGGTGGAGGTGGTCCATGGTGCTTCCCGAATTCGTCCGTGGTTCTACACACACGTACACACACACACACACACACACACACACACACACACATACATACATACACACACACACACACACACACACATGCATACGTGCACAATTGAATAAATAATAAAAAAATTTTAAAAAGTAATTTTATATACTCTGAAATTATCAGCTATGTAATTGATCACAAGAAAAACAAACAACTCAAAGATTCCTATCTTTCTTTACACTTCCGCATATGGGTTATTTTCAAACAAAGAAACTTGTAGAACCTTAATCATGTTTCTGTGTAGACACAAGCTTTGCTATATATTTAAATTCCCCCACATTTTACATTTCACAGTGGGAGACAGGCTTCACAGTTTGTCTTGTTTAGCTCTTTTTTTCCCCCATTACCTTAAAACCTTGTTAAATTTCAATTGAAATTTGTGCTCAACAATAGTATGTTCTTGTGGTAATCTAGGCTTTTTAAATAAACTTTATTTCGTGCGCATGTGTCCATGTGTGCGTGCGTGCGTGCGTGCGTGGTGTGTGTGTGTGTGTGTGTGTGTGTGTGTGTGCGTGCGCATGCATGCATGTGTCCCTGTGGAGGACCAGTGGTGACTTCGACTTCGGGAATCATCCTGGATTACTTCTACCTCCTTCTCGCTTTGCTCTGGATTTCCCAGGCTCCACCTACCAGAACCAGAAGTACAGGTTTTTCCAGCTGCTGTGTTTTATGTGGGACCTGAAATCTGAACTCAGGACCTTCTTCTGCTTGTGAGTCAGAGTCTTAACCCCTGAACCCCATCTCTCCGGTTCTAGGATTGTTTTTTGTATGTTTGTTTGTTTTATTTTGTAATAGCTTTAAGAGATTCTATTTTCCCAGAGATGCTAAATCCAGCTCAGGATGAAAGCAGGACACCTCTGAAGAGTCACATTGATTGGAAGGACCACATAGAAACCAAAATAATAGTAGAAGGGGGTTCAAAGATGCGTTTTCCTCTAAAGTGCACATTGGCCAATCAATACATGAGAATGTCATTCTTGTGGCTGATGAGAGGGCCAGCCCTGGACTGATGCCCCTGCGGGCTGGCAGGGCTTGTGATTCTTTCTTTCTGTCTCTGATCCACCCAGAAGGGTCGCCAAGCTGGCAGATGCTTCCCCATCTCATGCTTCCTTGGATACCTGCATGCAAGAGGGAGGTGGGATCTGGGAGTTTGCAGGTGGGAGACTTCCATTCTAAATGGACATGAGAAGCTGTTATGCGGGAGCAACTGGGAACGTCCAAAGTGACTGAATAAGGAAAGGAACTTCAAACGATTCTCTATGAAGATCATTGAAGGAAGGACTAAAAACAGGCACATGGAGATTAATGAGACCAATGAAGGATTGGCGTCAAATTCTACTTATGAAATGTCCTAGGACACGAGAAGGCTGTTTGTAGACTCTTCAAAGGATTGTGCTATTATCCAATTCCTTCTAAGCCATCAGTGTTCCAATTGGACCAGTTTTCCCCTGGTGTTATTTTTGACGGTTGCATCTGGGGAGAGGATGCTGCATGTATCTGGTGGTCAGAGAACTCAGCAAAGATTTGAAACATCTCACAATAACAGAAAAGGTCTCCTTTGAGAGGCCTATGCATCCCATAATCTCATAGCACTCAGGTTTTAAAACCCGGGTTGAAGTCCACTTTGCACATCAAAAAAAAACTGTTTCTTGGGGCTGGAGAGATGGCTCAGGGGTTAAGCCTCTGCCTTAACAAGCAGAAGAACCTAATTTAGGATCCCAGATCCCACATTAAAACATCAGGTGGAAATGGCGGGCCCTGCATTTTCCAACCTGGAAGGCTAAATCCTGAGCAAAACAAGAAAGGAAGTAGAGCAATCCAAGATGATTTTTAAAGTCACCCTTTGACATCCACAAACACAGTGCCTTCACATACACACAGACGTACATGCAAAATAAAAAGGAAGAGAGTCCCTTTTATCAATGAAGGCCAGCTAATTAATTATAGCTTATCAGCACATGGATCCATTTGGCCTTGAATCAACATGCTGATTGGGCATGCACTTTGTTCGAATTGCTATAAAAGCATTAAGAACTTCAGAATATCTTTTCTATTATTTTTCTTTTCTCTTTTCCAAAAGCTTATTCTCCACTTTAAACATGTTAATCATCATAGCACCTATGGAACTCAAGTACGGGGTATGACTGAACAGAGAGCGTCAGAGCACAAATCATAACACAAATTGGCTTTCACAACGAGCAAAGCATTTCAGTCTCATCAATGATTATTGCTAAAATGTCTTCACAATGAAATTGCGATACTAGCAAACGTTTTCTGCAAAATAAGAAGAAACGGTTGTCTTAAACACAGCATGGGAATAGAAGGCTAGGAGCAGATTTTAATTTTGCAATAACAGGATCAAAATAGTAGAAACATTTCATATTCAGGAAAAAAGAATAGCTGTATAAGTAAAATATTAGGGTGTCTAGTAATGTAATATATATATATATATTATATTTCTTTTAAAGGCACAAGTTGAAGGCTACAAGAAAGCAGCATTGGCTGTGTCTCTATTACACAGCCTTCTACTTTATGGCTTTTTTCTCCCCTAGAAAGCTTTCTAGAACTCCCTGAAACAGACATTGTGGGGTGTGAAGCTGTCAAATGGAGACACAGGCCTTCCGAGGGGCCCAGCTCGCATTAAGGGCGCTTGCTTTCCGTCTGGGAATGGAGTTCACATGTGATGAAGTCTGTTTTCTCTAAGCCTTGGCAGCAGCTGACCAGTGCAATTGGGTCTTTGCCGGAAGTCTTAGCTGCGGCGGTGGCAAGGGTTAATACTAAACCCACCACGGCATTTCACACAGTCTCCCTGGGGGCCTCGCCATGTGCTCCGCTGCCACTGGATCTAATGGCTCGCAGCTGCGGCAGCGCGCGGGAACACTTCATATTCTCCTGGCCAGCGCGCCTGGGCTTTGAGGAGAAAGGAGGAAATCACTAAGGCTGAGCTGTACATTGCCGCGGGGGTCAAAGTTCCCAGCTACAACCTGAGATGACCTTTCAACTCAGCACCCAAACTCCACGGCTTCTGGGTGGATTTTAGTTCTCTCATTTTGTTATTTGCTTCTTTACTGTATCTGTGTGTCTCTGTATGTGTGAATAGATGTGCATACACATCCCTCCCTGCTGTCATTTATCTTCCTTTCTGCATGTCTGTATGTCTATCATCTTTTCATCCATTTACCTGTTATTTATAACCAATGTGCCTTTCATATATCTATCATCTATCCATTACCTATTCATGTATCGTTTATCTATCATCTACCTATATCTATCATCTATCTATTTATCTATCTCTCTGTATCTGTCTGTATGTATCTATCTTTATCATGTCTATCTATAACTGTTCATCTATCCATGAATTTTTCTGCTAGCATCAATATATCATTTATTTATCATCTATCCACCTGTCATCTATTCATCTGTCATTTATCTATCATCTACCTCTCTGTCTGTCTGTCTGTCTATCTATCATGTATCTAACATTCTTCTTTCTTTCTATATCATGTCTACCTATTAATCATTCATCTATCTATCCATCAATTTTTCTGTTATCTATCATCATTTATTATCTATCCATCTATCTTTTATTCCATATATTATCTATCTATTCTCTGCCTATCTATATCTATCTATCTATCTATCAGCTTAGCTATTTTATGTACTTTATTGTTTTGGATAATGTGTTTTTAAAAAATCACATAGGATACTCACACATGTATCATGCATATGTACATGTGTACACATGTAAGGGAGCATTGTGAGAAAACTCTAGAACTTCCACTGTCCTCTGCAATATCAAGAAATTGGCTGCAGCAGAAATTTAAAGTATGACTAAGTCCCAGAGACACTCAGTAACACCACGGCCCTAGGGAAAATAAAATCTTTAAGTGAGTTGTGTGTGGTGAGAAGAAGCTATTCAAATAAACAAGACTTCTCCATAATTACTAAATTTCTTAGGAAAAGAAAAACAATTAGAGTGTCTGAGACATTTTTGGTCTGTCTTCCACCTAGTTCAAGTTTCTGCTCCACCCTGTTCTCATAGAGCCCTTGAAGATTGTGCAAAGAAACCAGGAGAGAGCGGCGGGGGGGGGGGGGGGAGAATTAGAAGCCCCTTTAATGACTTGAGAGAAATTATAGCTGTGTTTAATTTTCTTCCAAACTAGGAGCTGTGAAATAAAGTGGAATATCTGGGACTCATCCTTTATGAAAAGTATAAGTGTTTTCAAATTGCTTTGAATGATAGTATAGTAAAAACTGAACAGCAAGATTGTATCGGGATTAGTCTTTTTATATACTACATGTTCACAAACATACATCATGTCTTAGTCTCTTTCTCTCTTTCTCTCTCTCTGGTATGATCTACATAGGCAAAGACATCCATTCCATGATCCTCAAAAGTACCAAAATCCAACTATATTTCTGTCCCTTATATGAAATGCTTTCATATTTGCATATAAACTGTATGTATTATATGTCCCTACATAATTTAAATCACCTCCAAATGGATTATAAAATTTAATACAATGCATGCAATATAAATTGCTGACATATTGTGTTCTTTAGCTACTAATGACACGAACAAAAACAAGTATGTTTAGGTGTCAGTAGATATTCTTGATAAGCAGTTGGTTGGCTGTATAGGAAGAGGTCTGAAGAGCAGAACATGAGGAAATCCAGGAAGGAAAAAGGAAGGGGCAGATGATATTACAGGACACTGAAGTCTGACATCCAATCCATGTACTACACAAATGTTGACTGACCTCACCAACTGTCAACTATTCCCAGAATAAAAGGAATATACTCTTGGGCTCTATGATTTTTTTTTGATGAATTTAATTCTGTTCTTTTTGTGTGCACGACTCATTGGAGAAGCTTCACCTCCATTTGAAAGGCATAAGAGAGATTTATATTATGGTTTGTCAATTTGAGTTTCAAGACAAGACCTCCTTTCCTAAGGCTTTGCTTTTTTTTTTCTGCTTCTGAAAGAGCTTCTTCAGATCTCTGAGTGACTATCTAATTCTCTGATCCTGTTTCTCACCCCAGAACACATAGCTTTTTTTCTTGTACTTAACAACCTGCTTTACCTAAACCACAGCATATCTTCCTGCTAATATTCATTTGTATTCATCCTTGTTTGTTTTTCTGTTTTCGGTATGTCCTTCTAGAAGATAGAGCTGGGTCTACATTTATTGAAGAAGTATTAGGCTCCTCCGGCACAGTGTGGACACTCAATAAACTGCAGAATGAATAAGAAATAAGGATGAATGAATAGTTTATTTTATGATGACCTCATGGACTTGTGGAATACCTGACTATGAAAGAGCTAGATTTGTACTTAAATATGTGATATTTAAAAATGCATGTTCAGAGTACATTATATACCTCTAAGAATACAGAGATGGAGAGAATGACTGTTCTAGGATGCTGGGAAAGCGTGTCTGGAAAGCTTTCATTTTATAAATAATCTACCAAATTTAAACCTTGTTCAAATGTTTATAACAGAGAACATGTTTTTAGTGGTTGTAGGAAAGAAATGACCTCTAACATCTATTAATATTCTGCCAACTTTGGGTTGCTAAATTTATCATCATGGATGAATGTTATTTTCTGCACCATATAGAATTTTTGTTCGAATTTAAACTAAATTTAGAGAAATAACATACAGAATGATGTGTAGGTTTCACTCACATCTGTATAAAAATAAATACTGTGTGTGCCCATACTCACGTACTTAATTCAGAAGGAAAAGAGAAAGAAAGAAAACTCTAGTCTTTTCATCAGCATACGGGAACATGAAGACACTTTTTGAAATTATCTGTTGTGTTCTTGCAAATGCATTTTAGCTCCCAGTGTTACGTCCATATTGTTTCTGAAACCACCTTTAGGCAAAATCACATGGTGAAACTGGAACTCCTATTTAGAAATACTGATTTCAAAGTTCCTAAGCATACAACTTCTAGATACCAGATGTTGTTTAGTGATCTGAACATTGAACATGGGGAAGGTCTTTTTTGCTGAGAATATCATATGCTAACCATTGATGATTCTATTGCTTCTTAGAGTCAGGGAACTAATTAAGCATCTTGGGGTTACAGGATTTCCCTTGTGTCTTTTGTTGACTTGAGGCTGGACTTGCAACACAGAGATGCTAACCAAAGCCAAGGAGTCCAGAAGAGACATGACAGCATGTTCTTGTCTCCTGTGCTCCCTTCTTGGTCAGATCGCATGTACAGACCTTCTCTGGTTGCAAGTGAGGCTGACTGGCAACTGGGAAGCATCTATTGGGCTGTGCTGACCATTATGCCCACTGAGCTTTTCTATTGGATAAGGTGTCTGTTTCTGATTGGCTAGGGTATCTGTTGTGCTCTACTGACATCAAATATTTCCAATTTCGCCTTTGAGAATAATAGGTCTACACACTCGATTCTTTACACTTGCACATCTGATTGATGTAGTAGGTAGACTACTTCCATCAGAATTTGAATGAGTAAGGGCTTTGCTTAGGTAGGACAGGAAGAGGCATTTTGAAGTAGGAAGTTGCATTTTGACATATTTTGAATCTCCATTTACCATTATTTTTATTTAATTTCTTTGTCAGAATGAACACCACCTTATTGCCTTATGGAATCTTCATATACACTTGGTTGTGATTGATTTTCCTCTCCATATACTTTCCTTTCCCCCATTCTCCCTACCCCACATTCCTATTTATGCCTTGCAGCATCCAGAATTCTACCTTCTGTTTGGCAGTTGAAGAATGACTAAAATCACGTCACATGGAATCTTGAGTGGCTTAGAAAAAGTTAGTTATTCTGAAGTATACTTCAGAATATACTATACTTCAGAATAACAACTTTTTCTAAGCCACTCAAGATTCAGAGTCATTCCTTAAATGCTTCATTTTTCATGGAAGCCAGTGATAAACAGAAAGTAATGAAGAGATTGTTCTCCTTGTCTAGACATAGGGGAGTTGCATTCCTACACCATGTAAGCAAAAGACAATCTCACCTATTTATGCAAAGATAAATGAGTGGTGCATAAACAGTGAAGACTCGTTCTACTTCTTTCTATTCTTGTTAGAGATTCAATCCAAGACAAGCAGAGAAGTGTAAAGTTCTAGGACACCGTGAAAGAAGCAGATTATCCCCATCTCTACCTGCATGGGACATTCGATTGATGAAATAAGCAGGTATGGTCCTTCCCAAATATGTATATACATAGCTATAAAAAAGGCTGTGAAGGTACATTGAGTGGCTAGACACAGCTGGAAATAATTGGGAAAGAGAGTACGGTGCAAAAGAGTTTAAAAACCACATGGTCTCAATGATATTTTCATAGTGCTCCGAGCAATTTTCTCCCACCAGTCAAATGGTTTCAAGACTCTCCAGCCCCAAATTACCTACACAACATAAATGCCAAGAAAGGTAAACGGCAATGCATTAGGACAAAGCCACCAGTAACCCTCGAGGAAATTCCTTGTCAAAACTGTGAATGGGACACTTCGTGGCATGGACAGCCCTTGTACAGCCTTTAATCCAAGCTGTCGATGTGCCTCATCCACCCCAGTGAAGAGAACAAGTAGTGATCCCCCAGGAGGCCTGAAAAACACCCCTGAGTCACCTGATTCTGTTGATTCATGGGGCCAGGAGGGCAGTCCTAGACTTGAGCTTGTGATAGGGCTCATGTAAGTAGCTTACCGTGAGAGAGCTGCGCACAATATCTGAAACATTACTTGTCGGTGTTCTGGGGGCCATTTACTAGGCTGTTCAAGTCACAAGATCTGTCCAAAGACTGTGTATAACTAACATCACCTTTATGGACAAAGTCGCAGTCACATCCCTCCAAGAATCCAGAATTAAGAAGGTTTATCTCTAGCGTGTCTAATTTTGACGACACTTGATGATGGTAACAGTTACCTAATTAGTTCTCTAGGGAAAGAATGTCATTCAGTTCTGACTTTCAAATTTTCTAATCACAAAATAAGATCATGCCATACTCTCATCCCAAGGTCTGCTATTTTCTTTAGCGACTTACATATATTAGAAGCTAACAATTTAGCCTACCATCTGCAAAAAAAATGTTTTTGAATACCTTACATATAAGATTGATTTGCGCTTTGTAAAAATAGCCATTATCTGGCTGGAGGGATGGCTCAGCGGGTGGGCGTGCCTGCTTGGTACCCTTGCCTGGGCTAAAATCCCTCAAGCACATGAAAAGCCTGGTGTGGCATCATGTGCCTCATGACACCTCAGTCCTGCGAGACAGAGATAAGAGGGTCACCAGGATTTCCTGAATTCCCAAATCCTATCTCCTAAATCCATGGGAAAAAGGCAGACCGTGACAGAACAAAAGAACTGATATCTTTCTTTGGTCACATTGGCAACATGTGCATTTTCTATGCTTATATACCACACACACATACAGACACCCACTCACACATACACTACATTTTTTAAAATATTCATTACTACAGAGAGAACTCAACTATAGACTTGTTAACTGGACTGTTTAATTTCCACTGTCTTTTCAACTGTACAGAGGAGAGAGTTGAAATCCTCCAGAGACTAACTCATGTTCAAAATGAAACAACAGAAAAATGTTGTGTTGGTTCAAGTCACCATTCACCTTCATGGGGCGTAATCATAATACTTTGAGTATTATCCTTATTAAAGTAAGTTCATATAGCAAGACACACAATATTTATTATCGATAGGGTATATTGGTCGGCAAAACCAGAATGTTATAAGTAATAGGAGCAAAGCTGTACACCTCCTATAATCTACTCACGAACTACTTTAAATAGAACGATAGTTGAAAAAATGAAATAAATTCAGAATTTTCTATTGCAGGGAAATAATTGAGTTTTAGGGCCAAATAGAAAATTCTGGGAAGCAACAATATCAGAAGAAGAAATGATCAGAGAACATTTAGAAAGAAGGAGATGATATTTGAAATGTGTAAGACATGGACATTTGGAAATACCACAAGCAGATACTCCAATGGGCAATTGTTAACTGAAGAACTGTATCTTTTGTCCCCTTCTAGGAGCTTCTGTGCTCCCTCTGTGATTCAAATATAGCTGAGCAAGGTTGAGCCGCTTCTCCACAGTCCTGACTCTGTAGCTAACGATCAGGTAGACCAGAAATTAGCAAGCAATACAGTGAGAACCACAGTGACCCTGTGCTTTTTTTTTTTTTTTTCTTTTCAATGGAAGCAGCTAGACTCATCTGTTTGTGCATCTTTGATGGTAGCTCTGGCCTGCCTGCAGCCTAGGCTGGTCTCCAAAGATGGAAATATTTATCGTCTGGCTCATTGCAGAAAGCTTGCCAGCACCTGACCTAGACAATTATAGCAGGCTTCTTAAAGAGGAAAAAGAAATGAAAGACTACTGAATTCTATGCAGACAAAGGCAGACAGGGGTAAAGTTTCATGTCCCTCTCCAGACAGTATGCTGTGTGTCCCAGTGCCTGGTTATCTGTCACTGTACCTTCATGTCCGTGATTGTAGAAGACATCTATTTGGCTTCCCGGTGCTGGTACCACAGACAGAATTCTCAGAAAAAGAAATGTCACAAGGTTGAAATCACATTTTGTAGAATACTCACCCCATTAGGAAATTTCTAAACACCACCTTCATTTCTTACATTTTCAAGAGTTAAAAAAAAAAACTCGGTTGAGTTAAAGTATTTTTTCATTCGTAGAGGAATTTTAAAATATAATCAGAATCGACCCAGCTGTCTCATCATACAATGTTAAACTGTGGATATCGTGGGAGAAAAATCACTTGATCAGACAATCATCATTATCATCTCTTACAATTTTTTTTCCTGATAACAAAATATCGACAAATCAGGGTGAATCAGGATGTTTTATCTCTAGCTATAGATTGAAATTGAGAACTTTAAAGCCAAAATGAAAAGCGAGATCTGGAATTTCATAGACCTCTGCTGTTGAAAGCTGTTATATCATATAAATAAATTTCAGCTACAAACCATCTGAGAAAACGTTTCTGGCAATAGTAAAAGCACAATGGCACCTAGTTTGCAGTCACTTTTGTGAAATTAGATCTCAAAACTTTGGCTCAAACCCTGGAACCCAGAGCACAAGTATTTGACATAACGTGACCTGTCCAAAAATATTACTAGACCTGCTTCTAGTAAGAGTATAAGCTGACCATTGATGATACCTGTGATAGAATGTCTTGAAACCCTTAACAAAAATTGCCTTCTTCTCTGTAAATAATATCTTTTTAAAAACTTCTATACTTAAGATTGATTATTTTGACAGTAATACTTGATTTTAGGTTGTCTTCATGAACTTTTCATCACTTCCTTAAACTATTCAGGCAATAACACAGTCCATTTATACATGAAATTTATCAACTTATATGCTCCAATGGTCCCAAACAGCATTCAGGACACCTATTGTGTAATGACATGAAATTGATTTTTAATTATATTGTGGTGATGATAAGATGAAACCTTATAATGTTATCAAAATACAAAGATGAGTGACTAAATATTTTAATGCAATAGTTTATACTAACATATTTTCAATCACTCTTTTTCTGTTCTTGGACATTTTTATTCATAAATACAATGAATCAATGTGTTCTCACCCTTTATTACACATTCTTATTCCCCTCTCTGTTGCAATTATACTTTCTTCTTTGCAGTGTCTGCTCTGGAAATTACAGGAGTATAGGTGACCCATCAGGGAGTAACCCTTTGAGTAAGGAAACCCCCATTCTTCTGTTTGGCATTAGCCTTCGATAGCCTGTCAAGGAGATGTAATATTTCAAGAGATCTTCCTTCATCGAAGGGGAAAGGGTCATTGGTCGACTATTGGTGGAGGCGGATATCATTGCAGTGAGTTCTTGACAGTCCTGTCATGAATGAAAGATACTTTCTGGCAGTACTACTAGTAGTAATAATGCTAATAATACAATATAAAGATAATTTGGGAGGAGGATAGAGCAAGTGATTCAGTTCTCATGCTTAACAACTTACAATGAAAGCCAAAGATTTAGGAATTTAACTTGAGTGAGCACAATTTACAAATCCTTTTGTGTTCCTGAGACAAATATGAAAAGTTCTGTGACTCTCTGATTAGATGCTTCATTGACCGTCCAGATCAAATCATTTACATAAATCTGTGGCACATCCATCCAATAAAAGGCCAGAGTACATTGGCAAGGAGTACATCCAGCCAGCATAGATGCAGGCATGTCCTAGAAATTGTCAGACGAATCTTCTATTTCTGTATTTATGAATGAGCTATTTTATGTCTTAACTGTTCTCAGGTTTCAGATAGCGAGCTCTCACTTCTACAACCCCATTAGACCCCGATCCTTCTCTCAGCAACTCATTTTCAGTTTTGATATGCACTCTAGACTCACAAGGCTGAATTGCTTTAGGTAGATTCTTTGGGTTATATCAGAAGGGCAGGAGCAAAGAGAGACATGGAGATAGGTTTTCCTGACTTGTCACTAATAGTTTGTAGGGTTGTACCTGTGACTCACTCACTGTGGTGGTCTTTCCTCAGGGATGGCCCCTTTGCTGTGGCCATACCTTTTCTAATATGTAGGCAATGACTTTCTATTTTATCCTTCCAGGTTTAGAGATGGATGTATCAGTACTTAATGTTCATGCATGTACCTTTCCTGAGTCATTCTTCTTAGGTACTCACACTTCTGGGGAAAAAAAGTTCTAACTTCCATAACAAAGTTCTATAGGCCTGGAGGATTAAACGATGAAATTTATTTTTAATTGAGGGCAGCAGCAAAGCTGGACTTTTGTGAGGATGTCCTGTTGTACATGGGAAACTGCCAGTTTGTCTATGTGTTTATACTCGGGTGAAAAACTGGGTTTCTTCTAAAATGGCACTAATATATATAGAGAGGTTTCATCTTCATGAACTAATTAGCATCCCAAAGACAGTCCTTTTAATACCATCACATTGAGGGATGAGATTTCAATAGGACATTTTCAGAGAAACAAAGATCAATTCCATTACATCCATTTCATCTCTCTGCTCTGAACATTTTGAATATGTCTTCCCTTCTTACGAAATCTGCCAAATAGAATTTTCCTACAGTTGTGATTCATTACCATCGGTTTTTAAATGCTACCAACCAGTTTTCATTTAATAGCTAGATATTTTTTAATTACATTGAAAACAAAAAATAAAGAAGAAAGTTGTTATGTATTAACAACTCATTAATCTTAATGTTAGTACCTAACAAATTATTGGTTGATGCTATTGGGAGACTAGATAAAGGAATCCTGATTTTGTCTATGAATCCTGAAGTCTTCCATTGAAGTTTTTGGCTTCTCAATTTTGAATGTATTTCTTGAAACTTGGAGGTCACAAACATTGTTAGCATTGCCCTATATGTTGAATAGAATGGGCAGGTAGAATGAACAATTGTTGAATTAATTGTACATTTGATTTAGTCATTTCTCAGGTATCAATTGATATGATATTCCACAACTGTGTTACATAATTACTAATAGACCATGTTACACATCAGCAAATCAAGTCTCAAAACGTCAAGTGACTGACGACCATGCACACTCATCAGAGCTGGTGGTCCATTGTCGTTGGATGGCACTTTGAGCACTATTCTCACTTTGGCCTCTGGTCATCAGACTCCATGTTGTGGTATCCTCAACCTGCCTCAGACACTTTCACATTGCAAAGACCTATGATCTCCTGAAGTTCAGGACCCTTAGGCATGGGGGTCTCAGGCATATCCCAGATATTCATTATTCTACTCAGGGTGGACTTGGGAAGTCTCACCAAGGTGGAAGGTCTTTGGAACGTTGCTGGAATGCAAAGCTCTGTTTTCCTCATTTTGGGAACACAATTTCAACATCAGTTGAAAGTCACTGGGTCCTTGCACCTCATCGGAGAGGAGGACCCAGAGGAGAGTTTGGCATGCACATTAAAGGATGCTCTGGGGATGGGAGGGGGAGGCACTGGGGGATGGGGAGAGAGGGGGAGGGCAAGGGACATGGGGAGGGGTGGAGGGAGGGAGGGGACTGGTGTACTTGTTAAGTTTGTATGAGTGAAAATAAAAGAAAAAAAAAAAAAGAAAGTCACAGGGAACTCTCCAGAGGTTCATTGTCTAGTAAACCAAACATGTACTTCTTTTCAGCAAATCCTAGAATGGTCAGCAATTCATTTTGGAGGACATATTGCCCTATATCTATGAGGGATACCTTTAGCTTTTGTTCTTGATAATGCAGACTAAATTACTTTGTATTGTCAAAGTCAATACTCATGAAAGTTGGTAGCATTTTTTATTCTCAGATGAGGCTGGAAACATATTATAGCTTTATATTTAAAACTGTGTGAGAATTTTTTTCATTCCACACAGTATAAATGATTACAGACATAACATTAGAGGATCATTAGCAGTTGGAACCACTGACAAGTATTTGCAAGGCAGAGTCTTAACCTCTGAGCCATCTCTCCAGTTCACTGATAATTATTTTAAAGAAGTGTAGTAGAAAATATATTTTTCTATTATATTTTTCTAGTATATTTTCAAAATATACTCTCTAGCCCTAGAAAGTTCTGTGGAGAGTCAAGTATTTGCTTATATGTATAGTGTAAGACCCCACGTATGTGCAATGTCATGTATATAAATATAAGTACATATTGGATTGTTGTACTTATTAAGAAAAGTTTTATGATCATAAACTTTTATTTAATATGTATTCATGAATATATATAGATTATGTATATTAGTATTATATCTGAATTTTACCTTCAAAAGATTCTGGAAGAATCATGTTATTATTGTGAATGGTGCAAATTTTCAAATACTGACCTTCCACTCAGAATCTCTAAAAACTACAGTGCTTTGCTATTTTTCCCATTAAATAACTTTTCCTTTTTCAGTAATAGAATGGACAAAATTGCCCACTGTAAGCACTGTTTTAAGTATTTTGCCAGCTAGGGGGATGCGTTGAATGTGATTTTTGTTCCTGTAAATCAGTGGAAAATTAAACTTCAAAACTAATGTTGCAAGAGTTGAAAGCTGGATACTTCAACAGTTGCTGCTGTGGTGATATTGTACAAAATTCTAGTGTATATTCTACACTTATTACATTAGTCACCCATCCGCCTCCTAAAAGTGAAATGGTTACAAATGAACTTCATCAAGTATTATATCTCCTATTATTCTCAGCCCCAATCTTTATTTTTTTTAAAAAAAAGCTGCCTTAACCAATCAAGATGCAATTTACTCATGATTAGGAACATATTCTCTTCATATCCCTGAAGAAAGCATTTGTATATCATATTCTCATTCCAGAGCATTGCCTCTGGCCAAAGCTTTCTTCTTAACAACGTAAAAACTGAAAAACGCAGAAAACAGCTAGCCCCAGAAAATTCAGTTTAAATGCTCAACATTCCTTCAATAGAAACTGCAGGTAGAATTTCAACTGTATTAGTCAGGCTTTCAGAATAGCAGGTAGTATAGGGATCTGACTGTCAAATTTTCTATGAGTAATTCAATTGGCGTGGAAAAAATCTGGTTATGTTTTTGACTGCTTGGTATTTCAAGTTTTATTTTATTTTATTTTGGCCTTTGTGGCAATGGGCCCAAGTCTAAAAACCATTTAGTAGTGGCAGTTTTCCCCTCCTGATGGACTAACCCCCATGTCTCCCTCAACAAATCCTGCTTTAAGACTCTACTGTGGATTTTTGATTGCATATGATGATATGAAAGCACACATTTATGTTTCTCTCTTCCTTAATTCCTCTAGCAAAAGTAAATGAGCTAAAAAGACATATAGCTTGGACACAAGCCTACAAGATTGCTCCAAGTGCCCCTACTTTCTGATTGACAGTCTGTGTAGCTCCTCATTTCCATACCCTGTATCTTCTGTCCACTGCAGATTCTTATGATCAGCATCTGAGCACATTGTTAATGATTGACTATTTTTGATATAACTTTGAAAAGAATATAACTTGTGGAGCCAAGAGATGACTTTGTGGATAAAACTGATTGTTGCATAAATCTAAGGACCTAAACTTATTTCTAGAATCCGTGTAGAAGATGAGAAGCAACTCTTTAAACATTGTCCTCTAATTTCTACTCACATGTGGTGACACACACACATACACAAATCAATCAACCGATTTTGAAATATTAATGCATCTTCCATCTCTTTTCATCTTCTCTTCTCACCTCCCTTTCAACCTCCCTTTCCTCCCTTGTCTTTCCTTCCCTCCCTTCTCTTTCTTATCCTCCCTCTCTTCTTTCCTTTCTACTCCCTTTCTCTCCTTTCTCTTCTTCTCCCTTTCTCTTGTCTTATTGATATTGTATTGCTATCAGTCTGTTCCTGAGTTCCTGTAGAAAGTAAAAAACCAACATTCCATTATAAATAAAGCTCTACCACTAACCTTATCAATGTTTTTTTTGTCCAATCATTGCTCTTTGAATTCTGAAACAAGAATAGCTGGAGAATGGAAGAGAAATCTCGATACTGAATTCATCAAAGACTCTAAGTTTAAGTCACATGTGATTTCTTATCATCAGACCCTGTGTTTGATAACCATCATCTGTTTGAATCAGACATACTTGGGGCTTTTGACTAAGCAGCCACAGAAAAGAAATTCTTACATCTCCAATATAGGGGACTTTGTCAGAGAGATCAACAGACATTTGGCAGAGATGGGGTGCTTATTTGAAGTGTCTTCAAGAAATTTCCAGTGAGACAAAGTGAATTCATGCCAGTTCCTTATAGAGATGACAGAGTACACCCGTCCCATATACACAAGCTAATGCACGCAGACATCCTCCCATCATGCTCTCTGTCACTTACTTCACCATGACTGTCCAAGGCTTTCCCAGCCATATCTGATGCATGTTGTAACCATGAATTTGATGATGTTGCTTACGTTTGCCCTATCAATTGGGGTGCTCCAGTGTCTCTGGACAGTACCTTCTCTTGATCATGTTTTGTTACCTGTCTGCTTCTTTAATCTTTCTTCTACTTGAATCATTGTGGAAATAACTAAAATGAAGAGTTGGTGAAGGTTGCTGAACTAAAACCAGGCGAATCAAGTGAACATACAGGTGAATTAGGAGAAGCTATTTCTGTCATTGACATGTACTTCAATATGTGAAATGATTTCCCACCAAGGGACTGATGTATCTTTGAAGACTGTGCTTCTAGGTAGACCAAATGAACTTGGGTAAGTTCTCCTGCTATACAAGCAATTGATGTGCTTCTTTGTTTCCATCTTCTTCACAGGTAATGCCCCACACTTGGGTCGTGGCTTCCTGGTGAACTGATACTAAGTTGTTCATTTAATTGTATCACTTTATAATTGTTTTCCTTTCTTTTTCTTTTCTTTTTTTCCTCTCTCCTTCCTTCCTTGCTTTTCTTCTTTTTTCCTCTCTTCTACCTTCCTTGCTTTTTACTTGCTTTTCCGTTCTTCTTTCCCTTCCTTCCTTCTTTCCTCTCTTCCTCTCTTCCTCCTTTCCTCCCTTCCTTCCTTCCTTCTTTCCATGTGCTCTCTGTCTCTCTCTTTCTCTCTCTCTTTCTCTTTTGAACTACGGCTTCTTCTTGTTAAATGAGGGGTACCCGAAGATGCTTACATAAGCTTTATCCCTAGAATTAATTTATTCATTGCTTCTTGTGATTTTTGTCAAGAATGGCCCCTTTGTGTTTCATCTCTCAGGTTGTTAGTGTTGTATCTTTAGCATGTCTTTGGCTGGAAAAAAAAACAAATAGAAAAGGGAAGTGAGGATTAGTGTCATAATAGGAACTCCAACACGAAGCTAAGGTGGGTGACCTACTTTCATAGGGAAACTCTGATAAAAAGTTTGCTGATACCTGATATTGTTTTCTTCACTCAAAAATGTTACAGCTCCTATTTATGGTAAATTATCACTTTCCTCACTTAAGAAGGATCTGATTATTATTTATATTCTCACCTTGTTTTAAATCATGCTTTTCTGATTTAGTCAAGAAGCTGTTGGTCTTCTTGGTTTTGCTTTCCTTTCTGGTTTTGCCACCCGCATGCTGAGCAAAACCATCTAGGTTCTAGCCATATTTACTTAGGTCTGGTTTTTCATCAGCCAAGTGGTCAGAGTTATTTTCATACTGGGAAAATGTCGGAATATACAACATGTGATGCAAAACATCCCATCCCACTCATTTATTTATGTAGCTTTTTTTCTTCTCTAAAATACAGAACATGCCTAATACCTTCTCACATGTATTAGTTTAATGAAATACCTCTTTGCAAAACCTTCTTGCTAATGATAGGATTTTAGTTGTGGCAGGCAATATTTAGGGTATTTATTTTTAAATAGGAATGATGTGTTTATTTATAGACCAATGGTCTCTGTTCCCCCTGGAGAGACATGAACATTTTATAAGGCTATTTTCTTGTAAGTAAAAGCTTCTTCCTGGGTGTAGAGCCATTTAAAAGCAAATCTAATTTAAACTCATTTATGCATATGAAATATTTGCAATCACAGTAATCTGTTTTCTATCAAAGACCAATCATTATTGTAGTTACAGCTCTATGAGTTGTGAATAAGGTGAAGGAAAATTACTTTTTTATGTTTCCGTACATGTTTTTCGACCTCATGTTAAAATAAAACTCAGTAATTCCAAATTATATATATTATATATATACATACATACATATATATTATATTGGTGAAAGCAGCAGAATATATATACCTGCTTTGCTTCTTATAAAAGCATTATTAAATTTTTAAAAGACACTTATTTATCCAAATGAAGATTTCTCAATGTGGATTCCACCTGATGTCTCTTTCAATTAATATGGGTTTAATTCAGACTTTGGAGACACTACCTCATAAGGACCAGACCAACACGATGAACATGACAAAGGAGTCTCTGACTATTTCTACCAGGATGGCGGCCATGGGCAGGGCCAGCCAGCCTGGTAAGGTCAGTGACGAGACGTGGACTTGGCCAGCCTTCACCAACTTAGCCAAGCATGAAGGCAGGTCTCCAGCCAAGTCTGCTGTGGTGGATGAAGGAAATTTGGAGAAGACTTCAGTTTCTCATTGGCTTTGAATTAACAACAGCTGGTTAGCGCATTGTGTTTATGAGAATAAGACAAAAATCCCAGCCCAGTCTAGTTAACACTGTAGATTTCCAGGACCACCAACTGCACCTTGAAACTTGCCAAAAAATATTATAAATACTTACATGTGGTTACCAAGACGACTGAGAAGAAGCTGCTTGGCATCATGGTCTTTGTTGCTTGAGACTGAAATGTGCAAGTGGCATTAAGTATCTAGAGGATGTGTATGTATCTATTATTTAATATCATCTTCTACTTAAGAAATGCAAATAATGTGTCTCATAATTTTAATCAGGGTTTGGATGAGAATGAGGAATAATATTACAAAACTAGATTGAGGTTAACATGGCTGACTTTTCCCTTAGTGGCTCATGTGGACATTCCTGGAATTTATTGTGCAAAATCTTCTACAGTGTGCAGGCTTAGATTTTCTACTTAATGTACAGCTGAGCTGTGGTATGTTTCCTTTTTAATCTAAATATTGTATCTTTATATATGAAATGTTTTATATATATATTAAAATGTTACTATTTATAGTAGACTAACTCTTTACTGGCTTAAGTGTGGTTGGCTGTTTATATTCTTCCTGTAATTTAAATCATTTTTCTGATTTAGTCAAGTGATCTATCCAGATGTGTTGATGGGGTGGGGGGATGGGGAACTGCTTAAAATCTCCTCAGCTATCATGAGTTTCAAATGAAATGTGGATCAGTTTGACTTGTGGAAGTACACATTCCAAGTTTCATTTTCTCTGTTTCCCTAACATTTAAGCCACAAAGTAAGGGTAAGTGATTAAGAATGCTGATGTCTAGGCTGTCCTTCAAACAAAAGAGTGTCAAACTGCAAGCCCAGTGATGGTTAAACCATCCTTGTCAGTTTCATTGGAAAAACACCACCCACTGTATTTGCCTGCTAAGGATTCTCCAGAGATACTCAATGGTGGTGGAAAGACCCAGCCTGACCCAATGGACTATGGGCAGCACAATCCCATTGGCTGAAGCCACAGACAGTGTAAGGAGGGGTAAGCAAGTGGAGTACCAGTGTTCTTTTTCTCTGCTTCCTGACTGCAGATGCCACGTGACTAGACTCATCATGGTGATTGAACCGTCCCACTGTGAACCCAGATCAATCCTCTGTCCTTAAGTTGTTTTTCTTACGGCAGCGAGACGAGAAAGAAATATACCATTGCTACTGAAATTCTTTTGTAGATGTGTAAGAATCAGAAAATGGCTGTCGCATTTAGTTTATCTATGAATAAATGTGGCATTAGCAATTGTAGTGATGGGCTTGTGGCTGTGGTGATCATTGATGATGGCGTCCAAGTCAGCAGTGGGCTGTTGATGCTAGAAGGAGTTATTGAGGTGATGGCAATGATAGTGGATGTGAGAGTGGATGTGGAACTGTGAGAGAAGAAAGTTACTCTTACTTAAAACAGAAGACGATTGGGTCTTTGTGTGGCTATAAAGATGGGGCAAAGCTATCAGCATAATAGAGAAAGTCACAATGATGGAATTTTAAAGGATAAAAGGATTTCTACAAGTACAAGGCCAGCCTGGTCTACATAGTGACTTCCAGGCCAGCAACAGCTATAGCAAATGAAGTAATGGATATGAACACGTATGCATGCATGCATACGTACATAGATATGTATACTTAGAAAAATAAACTCATGTGAATATATTGTGTGTCATGGCTTGAAATGTATTCTCCACAATCTCATGTGTTTGAAAGATCATGACACCTTAGGAGGTAGAGCCTTGCTGGGAGAAAGTATTCACAGAGGGTGGGCCTCCAGGTGGATTAGTCCCACCCTACCTTCTTGAGAAATCTGTCTTTGCAGCCAGAGTCTTGCGGCTTTCAGCCTCCTAGATGTTCGCAGTGACCTTACCCTGTCTCCAACTTCTGCTGCCAGCCGTGCCATGCTACCTCGGCCATGAAAATACTAAGAAAGGGAAATTTATTCAGCTTGGGATTCCAGAGTCTCCCCTCTGGATAAATTCCTGAATAAATCTCCCTTTCTCTCTTAAGTTGTTTGATTTTGAATGTTCTTTCACAGCAACACACAAGAGTAACATTGCATGCCCAGAAAATATAGAATTACAGCCTTCCATTAAGATCAGATGATTAGCAATAGCAACTATACCTATACCTAATAAGTTCTTAAGAGTGATACCTGGATAGTTTGACATCTGGCTGAACACCGTAAGTGGGACACTTAGGAGCTCATCTTTAGAATTATCTCGTTATACAATATTTGGAGCTTTGTCCCTCAGTTCAATGTATTTTCTATCTGTGGCATTGCCTTTGCAGGAGTGATCTAAATTTTCATTGAAGACTCAGATTTTTCTATAGATGGTCTCCCTATGTCCAGAAACACAGCATTAAAGTCTGATTTTATTGACCTCCGACTCGAATATCATTTGTAAGACCTTGGTTTCAACCAACTATAACGTCATTTTTGGCCATGTACCTTCACGTTTTGTGTTCTTGGCAGACTTCTTATAGAATGTGTTTGCCCTATTCATTTTCACAGAATTAGGCTACATTCATGACAACTGTCTAAAACATGTTTTTGTCATGCATGTAAATTGCGACTTAGGTATTACAGTTATAGTTTATGTATTGATTTTCATAGCTCACTGGAGAAGGGAAGAAGGACTGTTTTAATAGATTTGTGAGCATAAAAGGAAAAGCAATGTGCTATTCAAGACATTGTTGTAGCTCTGTCTTAATTTCCTTTCAGTTGTTGTGATAGTTATTGCCAAAGCTCTTTCATTGTAGTGATAAAGCCTTTTGACCAAAAAACTTTAAATGAAATATGGTTTATTTTGGTTTATAGGTCCAAAGATACAACGTCATCATAGCTGGTATGACATGTTAGCAAGGGAGAAAGTATGGAAACAGTATGCCGGCTCCCAAGGCATCAACACTTAGGAATCACTGAAAAACAAAGTGGGACCAAGCTATTAACCTTCAGAACTCATGCCCAGTGATGAACTTCCTCTAGCAAGGGTCCATCTTCTAAAGTTTCTACAACCTTCCCCCAAACAAGACCATTATTTGTGGAACAAGTTTTCAAGCACGAAAGCTTATATGGACATTTTACAGTCAAACCACAATAATCAATAACAATTTAAGAAAAAAAAACACTGTAACACTGTAATTCTTTTAGCAAAAGAACTTTGGCATTGGAGAGAAGGCTCAAGGGTGAAACCTTTGACTTCTCAAGCAAAGTTGGAGTCCCAGATCTCACATACAAAGGAGGAAGCCTGTATCTCCCATCCTGGAAAGCAGAGCCCAGAGTGAAACATGAGGGAGATAGAGCAGTCCAGAGTGATTCCCAAAGTCACCCTTAAGCCTCCATAGGCACACACAGTGTCCTCTTCTATATCTACATGCACCTATTCACTATCCACACACATGTACACTCCTATAAACTACACCTGAACCTATACACACAAAAAGAACTTAAGTCATAGCAAGATCAATATCAGAAACATAAACCAGTAAAATTCAGAGTTAAAAGTTCTACATTTCCTTTGATATAAAGATAGGTCTCTTTCTCCTTGAGAAGGCTATGGGAAAGAAACTTTACATCTTTGGAGGGGCTTCCGTGCTCTTCGAACAAACCAACAAAATCCCACCAAATCCACAACTCTCAACAAACACATTTGCTTACTGTTTTCTGCAGAAAATAAGAAAAAATTGCTATGGGAAAACAAGAAATCTTACTAATTGGAAGGAGTTGGGAATTTTAGTGAGGTTCTAGGAATAAGAATTTACTTAGAATTGGAATCTATCATAAAATCAGAATATTCCTATGACATCTTAATGGCTCTTACCTAACCAAAGAGAGATCAGAAAGACACCTAGACAGATAAGAGATCAACTAGACGTTGGGTGCTACAATTTTCATCAGAGATTTTCTGAAACTCACTATGTAGCCAAGGCTGACCTCAAACTCATATCAGTAGGGTAGCTGGTAAAGTGGTTAGTGAAGATGAAAATGTGTGATGTAAGAGGAATTGCCTTTTGTTTTGTCTTAAATGTGTTTAAGCAAAAATGTGAAGTATGAAGTAGACTTTATTCATTTTACAGTAGACTTTTAAAGTAGACTTTATTCATTTTTTACAGCTCCATAAAAATTTTCTCAGTCTTAAATTTTGTGACCCTGGGCATGTTCAAAAGGAGAATCAACTAACTGTCCTGGTATGAGCACCAGCTTTTGAATGCCAAGATGGTCATTTTATTGCTTTTTCTTTCTCATTCAAACTTAGTTCACACATCAAAGTGGTCCATAAAATGTCGATGAGTTGAGGCATTGACAGTTTTTTCTCTGTTCTCGATGGTTTAGGAATTGACAGATGAATTCCCGGAAAAGAAGGTTCCCCAACTCCACAAAAAGTGTCTGCTTGTTGCGTACTGATTCTGCAGAATCAGAATCAGGTAGAAGTCTTGGAGCACTTCTCATCCAATAGATCTAGAGTGTGACTCAAGAACTGTGGTGTTTAATTTATCTCCAGGAATCCTGCTCCTCCAAGGGTACAGTGTGGTTTGAAAAGGACTCGTACGAATCAAAGTAATTCTGCCACAGAGAAACCCAGAAGCAGTTGGGAGAGAAGCGACCGAAGGTGACACAAATGAGGAGTTGTAAAGTGATTCTTAGAGTGTGCTCAAATCTCAAGGCAGCCACTACAGTGGGAACTGAAGAACCAGAATCAGTTCTGGCTGCATAGAAATCAGGCGCTCAAAAATGTCCATTATAATTTTTCTAAACTGCATTATTCAACTTCATACAAATACATAGGGGAAAATATCTGAAGTCTGCCAGTTTAGTGTAACATATACAGGATAGTATCTGAAATCAATTTTGCCAATTATATTCTCAGATGGTTCATTTACGTTCAGCTAACTTAAGAAATAATAGTGTTCTTGGGACTAGAGCTCAGTTGGTAGGAGTGCCTGCCTAGGGTGCATAGAGCTTTGGGCTCTATTTCCAGCAGAGCTATAGTCTCAATATTCAGGAGGTAAAAGAGGCAGATATGAGATTCTGGTTCAATTTCAGCTTTGCCAGGGAGGTTGAGGACAGTTGGGTAGAGAAGATCTTACCTAAATAAAAGAGAAAGAGAAATGAATATTTATACATATATATGATTCTTTTATTTGTTTTTAAATGTAAGAAATCTATACCTTCTTTTGAGTTGAGGCCTCTAAAAGTATCATCTGCACATTTTTTTCTTAAAAATCTTCAGTAAAAGGACTTTTATTTTTGGTGTACATTTTCAGTTACAATATGCAATACAAACATTTAATTTTTTTTTTACTTTTACAAACATTGAGTATTCATCTCAACTTCCCTCTCTTCCCTTTCTCTCTAATTGCCCTCCATTTCCTTCACCATTCCCTCCCACTTCTTCCCACCCTTCCACCTGTATGTTTCTGTGGACTGCCAGGCTTCACTCTGGCTTATCTACTCCTGTGGGGGCTCAGGCTTCTGTGGTGTGTCAAGTTACCTCTTTTTAGGCCACCCCACTGATATGTGCATTCCCCTTCACTCATCCAGCTTTAGACCAAGAAGTTTCCACTGTAAGTGCTCATTCTATGGTTATAATAACAGCTACCTCCAGAGAAGTTTGATATACTAGCTTCCTACCTATAGGTTTATTGACTGTCTTCTCTATTGATCTATTTTCTTCCCTTTTTTATGTCTTTTTCTAGTTTCCAGTAACAGGTGTGTGTACCATTCTGACAAGCTGGTCTTGAGTTCAATCAGAAAGTTGTTGGTTGTCTCCTTGGTACTCATGCCACTCTTACACTGTTGGTCACCTGTTGCTATGGTGATTTATATGGAAACTTACAGATTTCATGCTGTCGATGGAGCTCATGATTATTTCTCTACCCCAGCAGCTTCTACACTATTCCTTGGTGCTGTGCCAGTTATCCAGCAAGAAGAACATCCTCAGACCAGTTCCAGCTGAGTATTTTTGCCCATGTTCTGTGGCCCATTTGTGTTGCATCTGCAGTAATTGGGTCTTACTGACAGTTTTTGGAGAGCAACCAAGGCCATGGCAAAAGCCTACAGTATTCGGGGGCCTATAAGACTCTCTCACCAATATTTTATCAGGAAGTGCCACGTTCCTGTTGCTTCTGGTATAATTTTGTCCCTGGGTTCTAAGTGGGTCAGCTCAAGACTTTTTTTTCCCATTTCCCTCACTCTATGCTCCTCTGCATAGGGACTGCCCATTCTTGCTCCTTTCTTTAAAAAATATTTTTGACATATTGCTAGCACAGAATGTTCTTACAGGGTTACTTCTCACTATCTTATGATTTTTCTTCAAGTCCTTCTATCCCTCCTATTTTCCATGTCTCTCTTGTCTCCATCCTCTCATTCCCCACTATGTATTTTTCCCAGTTATTCCCTCCCTCACCCTTGCCCTGGGATCCTAAATCCTCCCTTTAAAGAGTTTCACTTTAACCATCCTTTCACACCTTCCCACTCATAGATCTTTTTCATATTTTCTGGCTCTTACACTGCTTCCAATCTGAAGACATTTACAATGATATTAGTTCAACCATCTGTATATAACAGAAAATGTGGTGCTTAACTTTCTGTGTCTGAGAATCCTCGCTCAATATTAAAGTTTCCAATTCCATCCATTTACCATAAGATTCCAAAATCTCATCCTTTCTGATGGCTGAGTAATATTCCATTGTATATGTGTACCACATTTTCATGATCCATTCCTCTGTTATGGGAACTGTTGGCTAATTCCATTTTTTCAGCTATTGTGAATAGAGTTCAATGAACATAGATGAACAATGTCCTTGTAATAAAATGTAGAGTCTTTAGGGAATATTCCAAGAAGCTGTATAGCTGGGTCATATGGTAGTTCCATTTTAAACTTTCTGAGAAACTTCCACACTGATCTCCATAGAGGCTGTACCAATTTACACTCTTACCAGCAGTGAATAAGTGTCCTTTTTTTCTCCACAGGCTTGCTAGCAATCTGTTGTTTTTTGTCCTTGATATTAGCCATTCTGACTGAGATAAGATGGTATCACAGGGTTGTTTTGATTTGCATTTCCCTGATAATCAGGAAGATTGAACATCTTTTAATATATTTGTTTGGCATTTCATTTCTTTTTGAGTGCAATCCCTATTTAGTTCCAGGACCCATTTTTTTAGTTGAAATGTTTGGGTACCCAGAGAATGGGAGAAAAATCTTTGCTATCTATGAATCTGACAAGAATTAATCTCCAGAGCATACAAAACAGTTCAGAACACTATACGCCAAGTCATGTCTGCACATTGTATGGTCTTCCATTTGATGGTATTAGCTGAGCAGGTTCACAGGTAAAACCTTGTATCTGGCGTCTCCAAAATGCTGGCTGTGGAAAGGGGATCTACTTTTTCAGTGGCATATTTACTAGTGTATCATCCACGCTCCAATAAGTGCTCAGGCACATGGCTGAACACAGCTCTGTTGAAACTCTGTGGACCACACACACAAAAAGACGTGAAAGTAGAATGTTTAGAAAGAAGAGGGTTTTCAATAGGAGAAGCAGTGGGTATGGGATTTGGCAATGCAAAGTAAAAATGACTGAAATTCTTATGTGCTTGTATTAAACTGTCAAAGAATAAAAATCCAATAGAGTCAAGCATTATGTTCCACACTTGTGTTTTGTGCCATAATTTTCATTGTTTTTAATTTCCCATAATTTTATATTCTATAAAGTGAATGCTTTTAAGTAGATAACCAAAAATGATTTACTTTTCTGACTTACAAAATATGTACTACCAACATTTTCACAACACAGATACTCATAGTCATAAAGACTTTTTTCTACATTCTGGGTGAAATAGGAAGCTTCTACATTCAGAACCCTAAAATCTCAATCCCCCCTCTTCAGGTTGAAGCCAACAAAAGGGCTCCTTGTCACATGGGGCCGACCAGGCACAGAAGTGTGTTGTGATTAGAAAGAGCATAGGTAAGCAAGAATGTTCTGGAAAGATTTTAGAAGGTAAGTGGGTGCCAGAGTAAAGTTTATCTGTGTTGTACTTTTTCCACTGGACTGTCAGAATAATTTTTGCTCTCTGTTTGCTTCAGACCGTACAAGAGATGTCTATATGTTTATGCACAAATATTCATTGCACCAGCTGAAGTAAAGACACGAGGGATTGGCAGACTTGAGCCTATTCCATGCATTTTTCATGACAGAAACTTCAATAAACTGAAATAACTTGGTGTCCCAAATACTGTGCCAACAAGTGACATGGAAAGCTGTTTATACTTGGATTGTACATCCAGAACAGGCTGGGTTTCCCACATTCCAAGCCCTCTGACCAGAACATTTAGTTAATTTACCATGGCCATAAAGAGAAATTAGGTAGGTAGATATATGATGGACAGAAAAATATGGATAATGATAGCAGATAGGTAGATAGATAGATGATAAACAGATGATAGATAAATAAACATTATAGATAATAAGTATGTAGATAGATGATAGATAAAAGGTAATTGATAGATAATATATGATAAAATTCAATTACAAATGAAAAACACTTTTAACCCCCACCCAGGAACCACATTAACACTTGACATGTTTTTTATTACAACTTGTATTTCCTTGAAATAGGAAAATTGTGGTTCATGCAATGTAAGTTCCTGAGACTTTATCCCAAATTATCTCAATTGCTTGCATGCCTTGATTTGTTTCAAGGTCTATTAATCAGCATTCCTTAGCTGTCTTCACATGGGCATGATTCTGTGAAGCCAGAACACTATGCCACATTCCAGACCTCTCTCTCTCTCTTTATATATATATATATATATATATACATGTATATACATGTATATATATATATTGAACAAATAATGAAGACATAAATTAATATTACTTGGATACAAGAGATGGCCAAAATATAAAATGTTTTTCTTTATCAGCTACTATCCTTCCATGTGTCATAGTGAATCTCAAAGTGCTGTCTCTGGATGTCAAAACTCCCATCACTTAAGAATATTTAGAATGAAAATTCAAGTGGCTCTGTTCCAGATCTATCTGATTCTAATTTGGGAGACCGATACTTCTGTTGTTTAGCAGATGATTCAAATGCCTGCCAAAGTTGCAGAATCAGAGATCTAAGAATAATCCTTAATAACCACACAGTAGCTTTCATTATTTTTGGCTATTGTGAGGGTTCTACATTGAGCACAGTTGAACTGGTTATGATACTGGATAACTGAGTTGAAGAGACAAAGATATCATTGTGTGCACTGTGGCCCATTCAGAAATTGTGCCTTGTGCCATTGCAACAATTCATACAACAGAAGTCATCCAACTAGTGCAGAAGTGTGTTCAGAAGTCCTCTGATGGATACAGAAGGATATTCGGGGCTCTTCCACCTTCATAAAGAGTGGGGAACTGTCATTGCAAGGATTCTAACATTTTCTTTATTCCGCTTTATAGTGTAGGTGTCTGGTGACTTCCTTGTAAGTGAAGATTTTGAAAATACATGCATTCCTTCTGTGAATGGCAAAGAAGATTGCGTTTACTGGAAGAGTATAGGACTAAGTCCTGGACCAGTGAATAAATACAGAGAGCTGCTTGGGGAATTTTGCATTCTTCTATATACTTGGTCAGTCATGCTCGTCTGGCAACTAAGGATTGTCCCTCTCTCAGATGTGACCAGTTTCCTCTGCTCTTGGTGATGCAGTGGGCTCTCTTGCCAAGTTATATTAAGAACTGTAACCAAACTATCATAAGAGAATAAATATCTTGTTCTCTTCATCACTTTTGTCATGATTTTATCAGCAGTCATGCAGAATAACTGTAATGTACATGTTTATCGGATTTATACTGTGACAGTAGCAAATTACCTTAATTTGAGTGGGGGTAAGTCAGCATAATTTTTCTGTACAGTTGTGAACACTGAATGCCCCGAAAGGGAGTTGGTTGAGCTATTTATGCCTAGGGCCACTAGGGGAATCCATGGCCTCATGCCACTGCTGTCTGGAGCGTGCCTGCAAGAGCTTGGCTCAGCACCACACCAGATACCTCCATACTTCCAGTTCACCTCCTCATTGTTCATGCTTTGATGCATCTGCCCTTCTTTGACTCAGTTGTCCAAGTACAATCACCCAACTTGTTTCTGAGGACCCTTGGATCCTGTAAGCCACCAAGCCATTCTCCTCGTTTCAGTGAACCTGATATTATTGCATCTTCAAACTCCCTTCTACTGTACAAAATAATGGATCTACAGGTGGGAGAATGAGCACATGGACTTTTTAACCTAACAAGAATGAGTAGCAATCTGCCTATCAAATCACATGGGACTTATTGCAAGTTGGTACTATGTGATTCTATAGTCATAGAAAGAAAGAAAGGTTAGCCCTGTACAGAAAATATAGTGAAGCTGAATGAAAGAAATGTATAAATATTATCCCTTATATCTATAGAGTCTGTTTAAGATGCCATTGAGGAAAGCTATTGACTATTTGATAATATTAAGTTAAAAATTTAATTCACTATCACTTATAGACAAAGCTCCTGTGTTTTTCTTTACCACCAATATCATGTATCATGAATCCAAAATGAAAAAATCATAAAAAAACTAGCAAATAATTGCAAACCCTTGAATGTTCATGTCTATATTCTTGATTTTTTCAAAATTTCTGTCATAATACCACTCTTGATATTATGATTCTTTCATTAACTTCCATAAAATCAAAAATTGTTATGCAATTTGTCTAATATTATTAGAGATATCTTATCTTAATTCTTAAATTTTATAAATATCTGAGTTTTAATCATAGTAGCAAATGAGTCTCTGTTCTTATCTAAGATTATTTAAGTAGAATAAATATTTCAAAGAATGATTGAATATTTTTAAAATTATTAAGCATTCATAATGAGTGATATTTGTTCCTTAAAATCACAGGTCAGCAATAATTTAAATGAAGTGTCAAAGTTCACTTTACTGGATATGAAGGAATTTTTCACATAAGTGTTTGAGGATAGAAAGCTGAGATTCAAGAATCTTCATTAGTGGATAAGGAATCTATAACATAGTTGGGAGCTAGCTCCCATTGGGGATCAGATATTTCATGTATCATATTTCTTTCTTTCTTTCAATGGGCTGAAGAAACATAAAAATGGAAAAGTAGATTATCCCAGGGGAAAAATGAATATATATAAACACAATTTGGTCATAAGATGCAGCCATTGTCCTACTCTATTATTGGAAGGAAGAAAATATGGAGCCAGTCATTATCATTGAAATTTTTGAGATCTTAGGATGTTTGGAGAACACTTACTAAAACAGAAAAGTGTGACGGAATACAATGCAAAGAATGATAACTAGCTTCTAGAACTGTGCTTGTATCCCATATATAACACTCAATAACTATGTGCCGTACTTCAGGTGTTCTTAATGGCACTTTTAAGAATGAAATTAGTGCAAATTGGTTGGTAGAAACTCGCAACTAAGGTTAGGAACTGGACCATATGTCAGTGTCAAGTTGAGCCTAAACATCACCAAAATTTATCACCTTCATGTGCCTATTCCTATTTATAACTGTAAAGGAAGATGCTTAAATCAAGTTAATGATTAAATAGTATCTGGAGGATATTTATGGAATGATTATATTCTTATAAAATTAAGATTATCAAATTAATATCTACCATTGTACCTAACATAAAATATTTCAAAAATCAATATGAATTATATGTTGGTGAAGTCTAGCAGTATGTGTTATACACATATAGCATGGCATAGAGCAATGATCTTGAAATGACAGGGTCTCCTAATCATTTGCATATTCAATAATGAAGACGAAAGTATATTTTACGTTATTTTTATGATAATTAGCAAAATATACAAGTGCTTTATATAAATAAAGAAAAGTATATTGCTGAAAACTTGCTTGGCTCTTCTTCAAGTGGGGGTAACCAAAGGAAAGTGATTTCTTTCCTTTATTAATATTACAAGCAAAGTGGCAGACATAAATATACTCTGTGTTTAATTTGTAAGACCAATAAAATTTACAATGTCTAAGGAGAATTATGAAGTCAGTTCATAATGTAATTCATTTCTTTTTTTAATAATACAGTGAATATTCAAGGAGAAGCTGAGCAATTATAATGTCACACTGAAGTCTTAAACAAGGCTTTTGGAACTGCTACCAAAGATTTAAATTACCAAATATTTTACAACAATCAACATTCATCAAGACCTGTTTTTTTGTGGCTGTACACATAAGGTGATTACAGATGGCTGAAAACGCCTTTGTTTGAACCAAATTGCAATTGACTCGGAATCGAGCAAATGTCTGGAGCAAGCAGAATTGCCAACAAAAGCCCAGTCCCCAACTCTCTCTTCGACTGCGTGTGAACATTGTATTGATCTCAGCTTGGGCAATGAAAATCACTCCAAATGAATTCAAACTGGTTTCTTTAATCTCTGAATTCACGGAGTTATGCAGGTGAGGTTATTTGTTTTCAATGAGCCATGTAATAGCATAGAGCACTTTTTTGTAATTGCTAATTAATTTTTGCCCTCAGCCAACCAATTGATTAATAACCCAGGGGAGTGAAGTAAGCTACTTTCCCCTCCCAAAGTAATTATTACCCAAGTAGAAACGTCACATTCAGAATGTGCACTGTTAAAATAAAACTGAATTTGAGTACATGATTGATGACATGATCAAACCAAACAAATTCCATTGCCTATTGATTAATTGATAAAAATTTGTATCAGAAGCATCGCAAATCTATCTTAAATAAATGTGGCAATGGAGAAGGGAGCTGTGGTTTTGGTGAGACTACTTCAACTATCCAAGCAGATGTTTCTCTTTTTAGTCAGCAGAATATAATATAAGACTGTGCAAGGCGACTTGCTGCTATATTTAACTCAGACAAACACATAACAAATCACTATTCTGTAGTAAGAAGGCGGACCTCATAGGCTCCATTTTCTTCTTTTCTTTCTTTCTTTTTTTTTTCATTCCTTGGGGCCTGGATATTAGACCACAGCCATCTAAATAATCCTCCAGAAATAAACCAATGAAATTGTGAGTCTGACAACAGACACAGTATTATACCTGCAGCTGGTAAGTATTTCCATCGTTCAACCACCTTTCCAGTAAAAATTTTATCCCGAGGGAAAATCAGCAACTAAGATTTTTAACTACTTTTCTGCAACAGAAAACTTTGGAGCAATTGAGCCTTTATGAATTTTTATTTTTCTTAGAGAATTACCCACCCATCAAGTATATTGTGAAAATATTACTACTGTATTAATCTATCCCCATAAATAAAATTATTTTGAAAATTCTATAGATGATTAACTACATGGCCGTTTCTTAATAAAATAAATAATTCAAAATGATTTAATTGTTTTCCATATAATTTTCTCTGTTCTTAATTATATAATAATCATTCCAATTAACAGAGTATCTGAAGGTAAAAATATCTGTTAAAGTTTTGGCTATGTGCCTGAAGGGTGAAACTCTCTGACTTGGGAAAGTGCATTTAGACATGATTTTTTTAATTCTAGAAAGTTTGCCTCTTGTCAGGTAGGCATGGTGACATACACTTGCATGCGACAGCAAGCTGATGTAGAATAATTGCCGTGAGTTCAAGGATAACCTCAACTCAAATGGAATAAAAAAAATTAATGCATGAACACTGTACCTAAACTGTTCTCTTTTTTCCATAAAAATATGATTTCTTTCCCTTTTGATGCTGATGCAGTGGGATCAAGACATGATCTTGCACATGCTGGACAAGTGCTGGACTACTGACTTATTTAATATTTTACTTATTTATTTATTTATTTATTTATTTATTTATTTATTTGTGTGTGTGTGTATCAGAGTACTGGGTGTCCCTGTGGAGGACCAAGGGTGACTCAGGAATCATCCTGGATGGCTTCCACCTTCTTATCGCTTCACCCAGGCTCTGCCTCCCAGGGCCGGAAGTACAGGTACTTTTATGTGGGACCTGGGATCTGCTAACTCAGGACCTTCTGCTTGCAAGCAGAGTCTTAATGGCTGAGCCATCTCTCTAGTCTTGGACTACTGACTTTTAAGTCCAGTTCTTGTATTACTTATATTATTTCAGGACAGGGTCACAGTTGCTCAGGATGGGCTACAACTCACTCTGTAGCCAAGACAGGCTTTGAAACTGTGATCTTTCTGCCTCTGCCACCCAAATAGCTGGGATGGTACTTAGTTTTAAGAAACTCCAAACCTACTAATATTTTTCTACTAGATGGAGGACACAATATCACAATATACTAATTTTTGTCTTTGCCACTGAGGAATCTATTGTAACATAGAAAGATTGCAAAATAGCAATTAGTAAGCCACTCCCTGAACTATGATAAAAATATAAATAGTTATAATGAGTAAATGGAGGTTTTTACATAATTGATCAAATTTAAGATACTTCTGCGCTCTTTAAGATTTGGGTACCCTGAATTTCTTCAGTGCCCAATTGTATAGGACAAATGTATGTATGCATGATTATGTATGTATGTAGGTATATGATTATGTTTACTCTCATGTAATTTGAAATAATAGCAAATGGGAAATAGTTGTTTTGAGGTTTTTTTATGTTTGTATATGTCTACACATGTGTCTGTGTGCATGTATGTGTGTTTTCCATGTGTAAATAGGAGAACACATGTGTATGTGTGTGTGTGGTATATGTAAGTTTGATACTGGAAATCATCCTCAATTGCTCATCTACCTTATTCTTTTGAGACATGTTCTCTAATCAAGCCCAGAGCTCACTACTAGGGCTAGTTTAGCTATCTTAAAGATTCACATGCTCTACCTTTCAGAGATGGAATTTCAGATGGGCCACTAAACCCACCTAATGATTTACATGGGATGTGGGGATCCGAGTATTTTCCTCATACAGAAGCACTTAAATCAGCGACCCATCTCTCCAGTCATTGAGTTCTTATCCTAAGTCTTTCAAAAAATATGGTAAAAGAGATGGGTTAGTCATAGATGCATTTGAGGGAATTTATCCTATTTCCTGAGCGTGAGACCTTGAAAATAAGGGACTGAAAATGAGGGGCTCAATGTTCTCTCCAGAAAAATTATTCAAAAAAAAATAAGGAGAAATAACTTTCCATAAGCTAAATAAGCTAAAGGAAAACATGACTACATTACTCAGAGTTCTCAAGGGGACAGAACTGATGATAGAATGTGTGTGTGTGTGTGTGTGTGTGTGTGTGTGTGTGTGTGTGTGTGTAAAGTAAATTTATTAGATTTACTTACAAGATAAAATCTGAGTGGTTCAACAATAGCTACCTATAGTTCCTCAGTTCAAGATCTGAAGACCCAAACAGTCCCAGACTGGTGGTGAAGCCCAAAAGATTTCTGTAAAATCTCCCTGATACCCTAGTCTAATCCTAAAACCGTAGGTAGCTTGGGGAATCCCTGAGCCTCAAGTCATGTTGAAGCACTGACATCAGCAGTGAACAGCAACAGAGAAAACTGCAACAACACAGCAATGGAGAACGCCCGCAACAATGAACAAAGAGCTTGACAGCACAGAGCAAGAGAAGGAGGGTCAGACTCTTCCTTCTTGACTCTCTTTATCTGATCTCCCCTGGAGGGCACCATCCACTTTGAGCTGGGTCTTCCACATCAGTTGGATGCACTGTCTTGCAGACTTACTAAAGGGTTTGTCTGACTATCACTTGTTTAAACTCTCTAAAGCACAGATGGCAACTGTCAAGTTGACACCTGCATCTACAGAGGATTCTATCAGGAATATTATATATAAAAGAGAAAGACATCCACTCACAGAAAGTCACAAGAAAATAATAAATGATATAAGAAAAAGTGACCTAGAGAGGTCTAAAAAAACACAACTAAAAACAGAAAAACAGGAAACAACACACATAAATTAATAATATCACTAAATACCAATAGACTTAGGTCCCTAATTAAAAACCACACACTAGCAGGTTAGTTGAGGAAAAAGAGTATGACCATCTGGTGCTTCTAAGAAAAACATGCATCACTATGAACAATGTCAATAGCTAGGAAAAAAGATGTAAATTCATATTCACAGCAAATGGAGCCAGAAAACAAGCAGGTATAATCATTTTAATATCCAACAAAATAGAATTCAAGTCGGCACTAATTTGAAAAGAAGGTCACGCCATAATCATAAAGGAAGAAATCCATTAAGAAGATACCACAATCAAATGCATATATGCACCAAACACAGGTCACCTTGATTCACAAAGTAAATATCAATTCCTCAGTGCCTGATTATTATTATTATTATTATTCCATTAATTATACTTTGGAAAGATTATATACTTTGTATTACATCACATTTTGTAAATTTTGCGTTTGTTTGATGTCGACAAATGTGAACTGTTAGGAATTACTAAGTGCAGTAGGAAGCACCGTGTGTTTTTAGATGAAGTATCGTCTAAACTTAAATTAGGCTAAGAGGGTGATGGCAATATTCAGCTCTAATTTATTATTAAGTTCTAGGAGAAGAAAGACTTCAGCTATTTCGTGTGCATTTTTTTCTCCTAACAGTTTTTCTCTGTGTATTTGGGAGAACTGCTTTAGATTGTTATCTATTGGAACTATATGTTTGCTGAGTTATCAGCCTTAGCATTTCATAATGTTCATCTTTCCATTAATATTCTTTTAGCAAAAATTCTACTTATCTAATATGAATGACTACCAAAATTTTGCTTTGATCAAGGTGAGTTTCTTTTGGTTATAATAATCTCTGATTACATCATCTTATATTTTATAAAACACACACATACACACAGGCACATTGGAATTTTCTGGGCTTTTTTCCCCTCTTGTATCTCTGGGGTTTGAACTAGTTACCTCTCACATGTTTGGCTAGCACCCCACTACTGACTTGTGCTACCCTGACCTGTGTTACCACCAGAAACCTTATATGAGTCATTAAAAAAACTAATTTCATCATCTCTTCCTTTTCATTCTTCATATCAGATAATCCCTGCTTATTTTCATTTCTAATTCATCTCACTTCTCTCCACCTATTTTTCTCACTTTTCATTACTGTTCCTGCCATTTATGTTTGCCTGGGTGCAAATCACTCATTCTAACCACAGCTGTGTCAAGCTTGCTGCTAAGTGTGTTGAAGGAATTCTTCCTTCCCACAATTGTTTTTGTATATTTATACTTTAAATTTTCCCATGTACTTTTGTAGTTTCCACCTCTCTCCTGGAATTTCTTTCCACACACATTTTCTGGTTTTACACTGTCTATTAAAATAATGATATGAAGCATACCTCTGTTGAATTATTTATCTGTTCTCTCAATTCTCTGTGTCAACTTGAATCTGTGTCTGCTACTAGGTTTATCTTTGAAAACCCAGTATTATTGTGGGAATTTGTAAACTTTTGTCTCATAGTTGGTGAAGAGTTAGAGAAACACTGTAGCTTAGGATAAGGAGTTCACAGTGTTTAAATCTAAAAAATGCAGGTCCCTTTTGTCAGACTGTTCTGGTGAGGAAGAGGAGCCATTGGATTTGAGTTTTAGTGTTACTATGGTAACTTTGACTTAGGCTTCCTGAATGATGGGTGTGGCATTTCTGACTGGAGACTTCTGGTGTTGCTTTGGTCATGGTGGTAACAGTATTGGCAGCATCCCTGAGAATTGTAAAATATTTTATAGCAACCCAGACCTTTATCGACTGGATACCACTAGCACTTTCCCATTTCCAGATGGGCAAATAGAAAATGCTCAATGATGTCATCAGGTGTCCCATAAAAATCAAGCTATTCTTGGTTGTCTCCGCTTTCAGATTCCTTTACCAATTTTCCTTGTGGGTACAATGAAGTATAAGAGGAGGTTTCCTCAATGCTGCAACCTCAGATGGCATGTGGGTGTCACATTGTTGTCATTCCCCCACAGAGCTCCATTGTGTGACAGAGACACATGCTGTTAGATCTTAGGTAGTCCTGGGCTCATGTTCTGTGTGTTTAGAACTCAGAGACAGCCCGGTATTCTGCTTTCTCAACCCATTTTGATTGCCATGTTCTGCCTTGTGTCTATAGAAGACTTTTAAGAGAGACCATTTGCTAACTCCCCTTCTAAACAACTCATACTCTTTAAAGGTAGAGAATTCTGGGTGTGGAAATATCTTTTCTTCCTAAACACATTTTCTTGCATCAGAAACAATTCTGAAAAAAATATTTATTTATCTTTACCTAAGAAAGTTCAAATAGGATACGGAAAGATTTAGTACATCTTCTGGAAAATTAAAGAAAGATGTTTATTAGAAAAGTAGCTACTCACAACCCCACAGCCTTTTTCCTACAAAGACTTCCCCTCCTCTGGCTGACCCCACAGTGGGAGACTTTCTCAGGTTTCCTTCCCCATTTCTCATTTTTCTCATGAGACTCAGTGGGTGTCCTTGGAATACTGCAGAATATATCTTCTCAGGGTCAAGAGCTTTTTTGAATTGTATTCTCTCAACATGAGTTCATGCTCAATCTTTAGCAACTTGCTAAAGGAGCACAGCTAGAGTGCAATTCTCTCCAAACCCTTAATCTATAAAGCTCTGAAATCTAAAACTTTTTGATACTGACATGAAGCTTGCATGTGGAAAAATCCCACACCTTGCTTCATGTGAAAGGTCACCACTATGACTTGAAACACATTAACATTACTGTAAGAGAGGAGGTTATGTATAGATGAACCATAGTGAATTCCATGCTTAGTTTTGGGTCCTGCCTCTAAGTGTCCTCACTATGCTCTGTCGCAGCTGTTCTTTCTGCTGCTGTAAGACAACACTCAGACTCAAGCTACTTAAGGGGAGAAAAGAGAGATTTATTCGGCTACAGTTCCATCATGAAGACAGAGAGAATAAGCAGCAAACTGCAAAAGCAGATTTCTGGAGGAGGCAGGGCAGGCTAACTCATTGTCAAGATCTGTTCCCCGTAACATACCATCCTTCAGCAATGTTCCACTTCCTAAAGGGGCTACAACCTTCCCAACCATTACCAGAAGTTAAGGATGCAAACATGTGAGTCTGTGGGGCACAGCTCACATTAAAACCATGACATGTTCACACCAGTATTCCAAAGAACGAAATAACTTGAAATCTAAACCACCTCTCGTTAAGCCTTTTGAGTGAGGGCTACTGGCCACATAATTGATTATCTCACAAGCAACTCGGGATCTACAGCTTCCACTGACCCTGTGACACAGGTTCACTTGCCTTGTCTTTCCTTGAGAGACTTCTTCCTTCAATGGGAAGGCTGCCCATTTCTCCTTTGCGCTCATCTCTCATTATCATCATGAAGCTCAAAAACATGGCTTTAGGTTTTAGTCTTTAATTCATTCTTTCATTTTTTTTTCTCTCGGAACGTGTAGGATGCCCTTTCTAGTTTTTATGTAGCCTTGGCAAAGGAGGAAGTCCAATATTGATCTTGGTGTACTATCTTGACGGACAATAGTTACATTTCTAGAAGCTCCCATAATAAATCCCCTGCAGGCTAAAGTATCAAGATATGGAGTTGAGCAATTTGATATTTTCATTATTGAAATCATATTGGAGTAAAGTTAAACATTTTTTGTACTGTGACTGCCAACAACTCAATGCTTTTGTGCATGATGGGAAATTTGGATTTGATTCCTAGTTTTCTTTTCATTGTTATTCTCCACTGCATGCACAGTGGAAAGAAGCTACTGTTAGATTCTAGTTTTTAGTTCAGGATTATTTGCTTTGACTTCTCAACTGCTTTAGATACTGCATGAATGAGTGTATCATGTGCTACCTATCATCTATCAGATATTCTAAAACTCCCTGGGTACCAGTGCTGCCAGAAGTATTTTAGGAAAGGAACAATAAAAGCATCTGGACAATTCTAGTAAAAAAAGACACTGTTGTCTCACTCTTGTATAGAAAAGATCTTCACTGGCTGGTCTCTTTCAAAGCGTTGAATCATTAAGGAGCTAACACAGTTCTCTACTGTCCTTAGTTCTGGCTTTCTGGTTATGGTGTACAAATTGTGGGGAGCTCAAAGAATAATCTACCTGACCTAAAAATGCAGCAAGATTGTTGTTCTCTCCTACAGGATCTTCCAGATACAACTTACTTGAAAGTGGAAGAGATTCTTTCGCCTAATTTTGTCTTTTCTTTCTCAGAAACTTCAGGAAGGCTTGCTTCCAACATCATTTGGAAATTTCTTTGCTATTTGCTTCTTGTTGCCATATGTGTGTATGTGCATGTGTGTAGCAGTGTTTGCATTAGGGTGGGCATGAGTGGTAGGTATATATGGAGTCCGATGGTGATACTTTAAATCAATCTCCATTGCTCTTCTGTCTTACTGTTCTCAGGCTGGTTGCTAGTTAAAACTAGGCACACCGTTAGGACAAGGTCCCACTAGCCAGTTTGCTATGTCAATTACCAGTTTCTGCTTTCTCAAGCTGGATTAGAGGCAGTTCACATGCTGGCCTAGCAATTTTTATTTGAGATGTGGGAATCTGGTCTCTGGTGCTTTTTCTTGAAAGGAAGCTGCTTTAACCTCTGAGACATTTCTATGGCACTTTCAGAGAATTCCTCACATTCCAAAAGATGATGTTGCTTTCACATCTCTGCAACTATCCTATCTGACAGATATGACTGAAGGGAGAAAAGCTGCATGACTCTGACATGACAGAAAAGGCATGCTGGGGCATCTCAGATCACAGACATGGTAGCTCGTAGTGAGACTATTCACATCATAGCTGCCAAGGAAGAGAGATGGCATCAGGAACCAGGGGACAGGAATGAGCTTGAAGGATCACATCCATTGACCTGATTTTCCAGAAAGCTACTATTTCCCAGGGGTTCCACAGGTAACATGCTCCAAACAGGAAGTAAGCATTTAGGATAGGCCTCTGAGGGACATTTATGCATCATGTCTTAATGGATGACTTCTTGGGAATGTTTCCTTTTGAAATTACTGCTTTGATATTTTTGTGACAGTTACCCATATGGAACTGGATTTATCCTCAACTTACCATTAGCAAAAATCATAAAATGCTAGAATCTGTCCTGGGAAGACATTATTGTTGGACCACAAAATGGCTGAGTAGACACCTGTACTTAAGCTTGAAGACCTGAGTTTAATCCAGGATGGATGGTGAGAGGAGCGAACCGTCCTCTAAAGTTGGTCTCTGACCTTCCCGCAAACATGTCTATACACTTGCTCTCTCTCTTTCTGTCTCAAATAAATAAATATAATATTAAAAATTCTTATCATAAATGTGCTGATAATTTTACTTCTTATCTATGGATTTCTCTTTTTTATGTGGATGTTTTACTCCCTCAATTTGTAATACATTTAAGTTACTTTTATGCTGATACTGGCCTCAAATTTTTATAAAATATTCCTTTTTGATCATTGATTCTATGATATAGCTTCTAATGCATATATTACAAAACTTAATCTATGAAATCGGATTAATAAGAAAACATACAATGCAAACGTCAAAAATTTATGTGCCTTAGTAATCTACTTCTTTTTTATGCATACTACTAAGAACTTTTTATTTTTGAGGTTTTTATTAATTTTTCTATTGTTTTTCTACTTTTACAAGCATATTGAGTACGCATCCCTGCTTCACCCCATGTCCCCTCTTTCCCATTCTCTCCCTTCCCTTCCTCAATCCCTCCCACTCCCTCCCGCCCTCCTGCCTGCATGCTTCTGTGGATCCCAATGTTCCCTCTGGGTTGTCTATTCTTTGGGGGGTTCAGACCCTGTGGCATACCAGTAATCTACTTCTTCATCCTCTGATTCATTAATGAAAATGCAAGTACTAAAGAATGGGTTGATAAGTTTTAAGAAAATGTTATTCTGTTCTTCACAGACATTCTTTAGTTCAAGGTACAGATAAGATCACACAGTTTGTACTACAGGGCATTGATAAATATCATTTATCAGTTTTCTTTGCAAATCAGTATGTAATGAAGTTTTAAAATAGATTTCATGAACCATATCTATAAAATAAGTCAACTTATAACTTTTTATCAAGTCACATCTTTACCTTGTTCTACTACTGCACCAGCTATTCTTCATGTTGCTGTGAAACAACCAGTGAGGGTCAAATGACTTAAAGGGAGAGAAAGAGACTTATTCAACTTGCCATTCCAGAGGGGAGATACAGAACACTATGGCAGGAAAGGCCTGGCTGGTGGCAGAAGCTGGACGAGGTCTAAATCACATCGTTCATGGAGGCTGAGCGCTGTTGAAAGCAAGCTCAAGAGCAGACTCACTCACTTAAGCAGAGTGGGGCTAGCCGACCTCAAGGCCCACTCCCTTGACTGACTGCCTTCTTCCGGTAAGACTCCACCTTAAAGGTGCCATGACCTTCCCAAAGAACTAAAGATTCACATGCATGAGGCTGTGAGGATCAATTCACATTTCAAAGCATGAAAACTGTTCTATGTTTCATATGGGTGAATTTCTTCTAACTTTTCCAGGTAACCAATCCCCAAGCAAGTTGATCAAAAATAAATTGAGAATGCTCATTCTGGAAAGTCATTTACGTCCTCAAAGCCTAAAGACAAAACCTGAGTTAGAATACCTTTCTTCACTATTCTCCTCTACTCCACCCACACTGTCTGTGTTACCATCTCTGGAATGCCAATAAACTGATATTATTTACTTTATCCATCCTATTGAACATTAGTTTACTGCTGAAGGTTGAAGAAGAGAGGATGTTTGACAACAAATACTTTCAGGTTTATGTTCTCTTTATGTTCCTTATTGACTCTCCCTGGCCTTTGGTCTTTGCCATGTGACCACACCTTCCAGTTGACATGAGTCTTATAAAGAACATACTACCTTCTGTCTGTATATGTCCATATGGCTTTGTGTGGGGTTAAAGCTTTTCCTATAAATATATGAAAGATAAGGTCTTAAAATGCTGTCTCAGGGGCCTGTAGAATTTTATCAAAATTGGTTTTCATTAGAATCAATTTTACCTGTTCCTCCAAACATACTTACATATTTGTGGATATTATTCATTTTCAAGCATTCTTTCTTTTAAATGTCACCAGACTTATGGTTATTATTGTAGTAGGGGTGTAAACTAAAAACACACCTTTCATGAACATGCTTGATTTATTAGTGTCCACAAAATAATTATGATAAAACATGGATTTTGTTATCTTAAACCTCACCTTCAGTAACTTCAAAAGATTTGTGGAAAAACAGTACATCAGGAATAAATAAATAACAAAGTAATTTTCCTTTGGGTTTTGGAAAAAAGATGGATTTTCATTAAATTCAGATTTCACACTTTCTCGTGTTTCTCCTTCTACCTGTTTACATATTTGTGCTATGGCTGACAGGAGCTTAAGGGTAAAAATGTTTAGCTATGGAAACTTTTTCCTGTGCAAATCCATATGGCCTCATTAGCACAGTTATTGAGTTAAATTTGCATACTTACACAAGAAAATCCAGGGCCTTTTCTAGGAATTCCTTTTGAAGATAAGTTTCTATGTTGCATGCATGCATTTAAAAAAAGGAATTTGGAGCTGTGGCCAAGTCTAGTGAATAACTTACTTTAAACAGTGCTGTTCCTTGGATTCATGCGCTTTGAGTCAAATAGGTGTATTTCTGGCTTCTGAACTAAGTTGAAAATAACTTAAGCAACTTAAAAATAATATCTCTTTCAAAAATTGTGAAACGATCTGCATTAGTGATTAAATGTGATAAGACAGGTATTCCTTAAGATACTGACAGAAGAGTTTGGCACAGAAGTTAAAAAAAATTTAATAGTTGTTTATCATATATATGTATATGCATCATCTATCTATATGAATATGTATCACTATCTATATGTGTATATATATTATATATGTGTGTATGCATGTGTGTGTATGTATAGCATTCTCTCAGGTTAGATGTGAAAAGGCATAGAGTTTGTCTTTGTTTGTAAGAAGTGTAAAAGAACTAGTGATTGAAATTTTATTGTTGCTAGGAAAGAAAACTGTAGTGCAGAAATTTGACAGGTCTTCTTTCCATCTCTTTACGGAGAGGTCTTAACTTGATATTATCATATTCCAGAAATTCATCAAAAACACCTTGAAAAATTGCACCTTGATATAGAGTTTGGTGCTAGAAGCCAGGAATACTAAACAACTGAAACAGACCAACATCCCATTCTGCAAAATTAATTGCACAGAACGTCAGTGAGTGTTCTATATATTTGTTTCTGGGATGAAACAATCCCAACTGTATTGAAACTTGACTGTGATACAATAAAGGTTTTATATGCAATGTGAATAGTTTGGTTGGTTATAGCACATGTCCACATTCGTGTTGCTGATACCATAGCAAAAATTCATCACTGAATATAGTTTCTTCATGAACAATGCTAATGAAAAGAAAGAAGAGGATTCCCGGACTTGTCTTCTCAATCAATTTGAACAATCAGCTAGTCCCAGAACGACCTTTCAATGAGATACAGTTCCTGTGAAGACAGCAGAAATCACAGGATACACTGAATGGAGAATGCAAAGGGAACTTACTTTACCTGAACCACCCCTCCCAACTCACCGTGGATCCCTGACTTGCCAGGATACCCCAGCGACAAATTGGCCACAGTGAGCCTGGGTCAGCCTGGCTCAGCTAAGCTCAAACACAAAGATTGAATATGAAATGAAGTCTGGCAATTTAAGCAACAGAACATGAAGGACCACAAGAGACTGTTACAAACAGTCTCTTCTGTTGTGTGATCATGAAGTGGATGGCACTGAAGAAATAGAGAGACATTAGTAGCTACATGCAATCTGCTGCAATTGAATTACGAGCAAATGGAAAATCTGCTTGAGTGAGAAATAAAAACATTGAATCACTGAAGAAAAACCTCTTGTTTAAGAAAAAGCTAGGACTGGATCATTTCTACCAAGCCATTAAAGAAAAATTAACATTAGGTTCAAATTCTTCTGAAAGCTGAGCAGGGAACACTTCCAATCACATTTCATGAGGCCAGATATCATCTGTTTACCACAGTATTGCTTTCACTTTACTCCTTATTATAACATGTCTCCTACTTGCTTTGAGCTTAATTACCCTTTTTGTTCCACAGCATTGAGTCTTTGGGGATACAGATTACTTTCTGACAACAAACATTTAATGCTAAGAATTTCCCTCTAATTTTTTCTCATTAAGTTAATTTATTCTCTTTCCATATTCATAAATGCATATATGTTTGTTCACATGTGTGGGGACACATATGTATGGGAACACATTCTAGTGTGTGTGTGCGCACATGTGTGTATGTGTGTGTGTGTACGTACATGCATATGGATGCCCAAGGTAATACCAAGAATCATTCTCAATCATTCTTCTACTTTATCCTTTTGGAACGGGATCTCTAATTGACTTGGAACTTGTGGATAATACTATTCTAGCTTGCCAGCTGTCTTTGAAGATTTCCATTTCCCACTTGCACAGCAGGCTGGAATCACAGCACTTTAAATTTTTTATCTAATTATTGTGTGTGTGTGTGTGTGTGTATGTGTGTGTGTGTGTGTGTGTGTGTGTGTGTGTGTGTGTACAAGAGATCATTTTGAATGTGTGCATCTGTGGAGGCCCAAGTGACATCAGGAATCATCCTGTATTCCTCAACCTCCTTGTTGCTTTGCTCTCTAGTTTCCCAGACTCTGTCCTTCAGGAATGGAATTACAGGTTATGTCCATTTCTGTTCTTCATTTTTACAGGTGATCTGAGGATCTACACTCAAGGCTTTTTTTTTTTTTTTTTGGTGAGATAACAGTTTTAACCCCTGAGTTATCTCCTTGACCCAATTTTATCATTTCTTAATGGTGAGTACAGTTTTGAAAATGAAGCAGATGAGTGTGTTTGTCTTTAGAGAGAGAATTGAATCTTGGCTGGGCAGCAGATTCTGAAGGGCTTAGAGCACTGTCAATATTTATCACAGCTGGTTGGTACTTTCACTTTATAATTGGCTATCCTGAGAAAGTTTCATGTAAATGCATAAAGCAAAATGGAAGAAGGATGCTGAGAGTCATTTCAGAAATTGATGGAAAATCTTCATTTATCCAAAGCCAAAATTCATCTAACACTTTTTATGAAATTCAAATCAGCATTTAAAACAGCCATTTTTAAAACCAAATGCTCTCTCCGGTATACTCCAAAGATATAAACTAATTTGATACCTATGTGTTGAGAAATGTTGGTAGGAAAATATTCAAAATTTAAAGATATTTTAATTTTTTTCTTGCAGCAAAGCCATTGTATCTCTAGCAATAAAAAATTTTGTATTTGAAAAACAAAACAAAATTTTAAAAATGCTGTAATTTATAACATTCAGTAGGCTCAAATTTGAACCCTGGAGCTTCACCCAGCATTCATCAGTACTGCACAGCATGAGGGTCAGGGAGTAGTGTAAAGTTAACTACTAGTGAGCAGCTCTGAATTTATTTTAAAATATATTACAAAAATCATCTTCATTCTCCTAAGTACCAAAATTATGGCTACAAGATTATAATATAGTCCTGCCTTTTACAAGAGCTGACTGTGGCTATGAGCACCCACTCAGACTTGGCTAATTTGACTTTCTTTATCAGTCTTTTTGGAATGAAACTTCAATCATCATTTGTTTTTGTCTTCAAGATGAGGAAGTTTCCATAAAAGGATAAGGAATTGTGAGTTCAAAGATTCTATTATCTGGAGGAAATGATATATTATGACTAATGGAAGACAGAGATAGAAGGGGATGGAGGTTGGCTCCTGTAGAAAGAAAGGTTGCAACAGTTCACATCTGCAGTTGGCAAGCTGGACATTCATTATTGCTAATAGGGACGTTCTTTTCCAAGTCTAAATCTTAATTGAAAGTTAAAAGATCAATGTCCCAGCCCAGAAACGGAGAGATATCAAATTTGGTTCAATCTTTTTGTCCTCTGTTAATGTTACAAGAATAGTTGAAGTCCTCTCACACAAGAGAAGTCTGGCTTTACTAAGTTTGTGTACTCAAAGAGTAGTTTCTTCAAGAACCACCCTTAGCAACACACCCAGAGTAATATCTCACCAAACCTTCATATGCCTTTGACCCAGCTCTACCAGAGCATCATCTTTTGGAGCATTTCCAAAAGCAACACCAAAATTTTTTTTTTTCGGAGAAATATATTCTGCAGTGTCTTAACAGAATGAAGCCTTCAGTTCATAGAGAAAAGAAGACAGTGAAGAAGGAAAGAATCCTGGGCACACACACACACCATGTGCCTGTTCTTCCAGAAACATGCAAACTTCAATGCCTGTCCTTCCAGAGACACACATACCTGGAAGCCTGTTCTTCCAGAAGCATTTGCACCTCAATTCCTCTTCTTCCAGAAGTATGTACACCATGATGCCTTCTCTTCCAGAGACAGACACACCTCAGTGCCTGTTGTTCCAGAGACATACACTCCACAATGTCTGCTCTTCCATAGACATGCATACCTTGATGTCTTATCCTCCAGAGACATGGCAGTATCCTATAGGCTGTTTTAAGGATGCTTGCCTGGTAGCTTCTATGTTTATTATCTGTGCTAATAAATATTCCATGGTCATCTAATTAATTCTTATCTTTTCTGAAAAAGAAAAAAAGCTGAATTTGGTTTCAATTTATAGAAAACTATAGGCATGTTGAAATAAAGCTCTCATCTCCAGGTTTAGCATGATTTTTGCCCTAGTGGAGAGACTGTTGTTGTGCTGACTTATTGAATAATCTTTGTTCTGTATACATGTTAAACAAGTAAGTGTATGAGGTCTATGATAATTGAGATGGGGTTATTAGAGTCCTTCACCTAATTTCCATCCATTATTCTTTCCTGCCCCAAACTGACAGATGCTAGGACATACACAAGACAGAAGTTGTGCTGGTTAGATATATATGTGTCCATTTGACAATTGAAAGTTGAGCTCAGGTCACATTTGTGATAACTGAGGTGAGGCAGCAACAACTGTGCAAGAAAAGTCTTTAATAAATTTGGGAAGCCTCGGCCCCTAGTAGGTGAAACCATTATCTGGGAATTTATTGGATAAATGGATAATTGGATAAAATAAAACCATTATAGGGTAACATGGAAAGGGTTGGTTGAGCAACTTGGCATACAGTAACACACTTGAAGAGACTTGAGTCTAGCAAGTGAGCATTGCTTCTCCCTCAGCAGTCCCTGTGATTATGGTGTGCCTCCTTCCCTCGACTCTTGGTCTTGGTATGAACTTTCTTACCAAGCTTGATTATGGACTGTTTCTCTCAAGCTGATTTTCTGGTCATGAAGACAACATGCAATGCAAAGATATAGTTCTAAGAAGATTTTTCTCCATGTTGGGGTGAAGCTCTTTAGAGATGTAGCTGCTTGGTGATCACCCATACCTCTTTCCCATATACTCTGATAAGGCAAAAAAAAAAAAATCATTGCTTCACCAAGCTGGGTTTGAGACATTCATTGAGTCTGTCAACAGTACCTTACACAGAATGAAGCAATGCGCCCATGCCTCCAGGAAATAGTACAGGGCAAGGAGACAGCCAGCCAGGTTCTAGTGTGAAACATGCCACCCTTAGCCTGAGCTCAGGGAAGTCAGCGTCCCTCTCACAGCTTCAGGCAATTCATATTCAAAAATGTTCTTTCACAGATGTCTTGGTAAATAAACCATAAGATGAAAATATCATATCAAAACAGATGTGGGCTAGGGATTAAAGCCTTTGTTTCACAAGCAGAAGAACTAAAGCAAAAGTTCAGATCCCACATAAAAAAATGCCAGGCAGAAAAAAAAAATGCCCAGAGCAAAGCTATTAGTAAAGAGGTAGAACAGTCTATGATGATTCCCTATGTCATCCTTGGGCCTTCACAGGCATACATACTCAAGTGCTATCTTGTGCACATGATCACACACATACACACACACACACCAACAAAACAGAAGACAGATGTCTTTAGCTACACATGGACTGTTGAATATCATGGCTTAGCTTATTTCCCTATGAAATAAGTATTCCTTACCATCATATCACAGAAGTGCAACTCACTGCAGCTGCTGGCGTCTTAGGAGTATATCACACTTCTAGTCTAGGGACTCCTAAATTAAAAATTCTACATATAGTCACACTACACCACTGAGATAATAATAATAATAAAATAATAATAAAAATTGAGATAGAAAGTTTATCTGATGAGTATTTGAACACAAAACAGGCATCATGACAACAGCAAAAACATGATTGGGTGGTACAGTGAGAATTTGTTCACATGCCTTTCTGATCGACTTCTTTGTTTAAACTCAAACATAATACTCAAATGAAATTTATAGTAATAGAAAGATTCATATCTGTCCTCTACCTGTAGCTTTTTGTATAATGCCAAATATTCTTCCAATTTACAAAGTCACCCAAACAGAAATAGATTTGAGTACAGCACAAAAACAGATGTACCAATTATGTAAACCCACATGCCATGTAAAATATGCTTTTACTTTAAAATTTCACATGGGGCTTACATTGTGAAAATAAAGTAACTGTTGATTTACAACTGTTAATAAGAGGCCGATCCTCTCTCATAATAGAAGTATAATTTATGTTGTTTTTGTGAAGTCAGGGAAGGCTCTCCATGGGGAAAGAAGACATTGATTTCCCTTTGGGGGTCTTAAAAGTGATCGCCTATTTCATAAGCTGCAGGAGAGACCCCTGTGTACTCTGCTGGATACAGCTGGATGATTCCTTCAAGAGTCATGGGCTTCCTCTGTGATTTGTGTTCATGAGTCTTCCCTTGGCCTCTTCAACTCTGACTTTCACTGCTCTAATCTCGTGGAATGACTTCCCATTCACCAATGACAAGAGTTCTCTGAGCTAGAAAACAGAATTATACACCAATAAAGGGCCAGAAAAGATCCAAAGGTTGAACATCTCTGAATGATCAAAAATTCAGAGATTCTCTTGGAATAAAAAGAAGTCGTTGATAAGCGTGCTGGTCAGCTGTAGAGTTCTGGGCATTTCCACTGCGGAGATGCTTCAAGTTGAGTCAGCTGAGCTATACCTGGGAAGAAGACAGACTTTAAGGCTGTGTGAATGGAGTAAACAAGTAGCTGTATGGTTGTTTCATTGCTGCAGGGTTAATTTGGGGTATGGAATCCTAGTTATCCCGGTGAGTCTTCTTATTTTGTTGCTATCCAGGCTTTCGATGAAGATTTTGTTTTTATTTATGTTATTTACCATACTTATCACAAATTGGAGTCTGTCAATTTTTGATTAACTTACCAATTTCTAAGTGGCTAGTGGATTCCAGCACCACATTTCTTCCTGGCCTGAAGCAGTTTCCCCTCATGTCCCTGCTCACGGATGAAGCTGTTCTGACTTCTTGAACTTAACAGGTGTCAGCTGGTGGCAAATGTAGGTTCCAGTTGACTCCATTGGTTCTCTCATTCTTTATGAACAGCATGAAAGACGAGTGGATAATTCAAATCCTAAAAGTCTGCTTGGAGCCGTTTTTTTTTTTTTTTTGTATTTTTTAATGCTTTCTACTACTTGATTGTTTGGTCAAAACAAGTCATATGATTCTATATCCACTTTCTATGTCACATGTTCAATAAAATTACTCATAGATTCTCTCTCTAGTTCTCTTTCTTTCTCTTCTCTGTATCTACCTCTGTGTGTATGTGCATATGTACATGTGTATATATTTCTGTGCCCATAGAGTTTATAAAGATATAATTGATAGTGTTTGCAAAAAAATAGACAACTAACAGAAATAATGCTAAAAGCTAAAAGAAATAATTCTATTTATCAAAAGTTAATAATATTCAGGAAAACCAGTGTTCCATCACATACCATCTTTTTCAGGGGATTGCTGAGATGTTAATCAAAGACACAAAATTTTACTTAAATAAGAGAAGTTCAAGAGATCAATTGTATATAAGGATTAGGAACAAGTATGACATGATATTTAAGTCGGATAGCTGGATTCAATTATTTATGTGATGTAAATCAAATATTATATGTCCCAAGGTTGGAAAGATGGTCCCAGGCTTAAACCTTTGCCTTGACAGCAAAAGGACTTGAGTTTAGATACCCAGATCCCTTGTAAAAATGCTGGCGGTAATGGTAGAGGCTTGTGCTTTTCCAACCCTGGAAGATGGAAGGCAGATTCTCCAGAGCAGAGCAATAAGGAGGTAAAGCAACAGGATGATTCCCAAAGTCACCTCTGAACCTCCAAAGGCACACACATTCAAGCGCCCTCTTCGACACACAGAGAGACTCAATTAGATATATCCACACACCTACACCATATACTATAAAGATTCAACATTTTTGAGACGTAGTTTTAGAAAGCTAATAATTTGATGTGAGAGATGTGGAAAATGCCAGAAGCGGAATTCTATTGCAACACACAAAGAAATACTCAGTCTACTTTATTGCAGGAAGAAAATGAGATTTTCTCCAAATGTTTAGAATTTCCCACATTGATTTCATACGTCATCTGTGGAGGTATTTTTCCTACAGCAGGAGAGCTACTTCATTGCGAAGGTTGCTGCCTAGGCTTCAAGTCTTAAACATCACTTCTCCATTTACAGAGACACTTTGTCTGCCTACCTACTCACCTATACTGATATCCATTGTTTAAGACAAGTAAACAACTTTTTCTAGGTGAAACCAAGATTTTAATCTGGAAATGTTACAATGAAGTCTCCACTTTCAGTAAAATTTTATGTGTTCTGAATCAAATGGTGTTCAAAATGCATCTCATTCTTCTCACATTTCTCTTTTATTATCTTCCTTTGTTGTGTTTCTGTTATAGTTTGATGTAAGTGTCAGCTTGATAGCTGTGTGTTGAAGCTCTGGGAACATTTGTAAAGGATCAGTGGTTGAGTTAGGCCTGAGCAGGCCTAGAGGAGATTGTCTAGTTTACAGGAAAGCCCCAGCTTGTGGGAGTGGGACTATTTTTCTCTGGGCAGGTGAATGAGATGGAGGGAACTAATTGAGATACTTGGCATTCTTTGATATACATGGCCAGACATGTTGATCTGTCAAGTATGGAGCTCCAGGGCTCTTGGGATTAGTGTGTGCTTTCTGCCAAACTGGACAAGGAACTATAACAAGCCTATAGTGAAGAAAATACAACTCTTTGCTCCTCTATTAGCCATTTGATTGTGAAGTTATTGGCTACATATAGAGTAACTGAAGCAGTTCCAAATAGCTGTGACAGATGACAACCTCCTAGGTGTCAGGCTAGCATTTGAGAAAAGCCATCACACTTTTTTAGCAAATCCAATGACAGTACTTTTTGAAAAAATCCTCTGTGTGTGTGTGTGTGTGTGCGCGCGCGCGCACAGACATGATCCCCTATCACCATACCAGAGCACACATCGAAAGGTTAGAGGCTTTGAGTATTAGTATTTTCCTTGCATTTTGCCTGAGACAGGGCTGGTTTCTTGTTTGCTGCATCCACTCAGGAGCATTGGGATTACAGACCTGTCCTCCTGTGCTTAGTTTCACATCACAAAATCGAAGGACTTAAATTGGGGTCTTTGCACTTGAGCAGCAAGAATTTTAGCAGTCTCCCCGCACCCCTGGTGAAACTTCTAAGCCGAAACCACCCGGGGTTGCAATGGCTGCCCCCGCCGTGCCCCATTTGATTTCATGACACTGAAGAATACAATGTGGCAGATGTTGAACTCATTACGGAGCTTGGCCAACCTACAATAAAAATGAGTTGACGGCCAGAGGGAAGGCAGGAGTAGGGGGGTTGAGTGTCTTTGCTCTGAGTCAATCACTTATTGTTTTAATCCTGCCCCAGCTAAATCTGGAGTCATCTATACGTCCTTGGCCTGGAGAGCAAATTGAGGATTTACTGGTAGAATGTGCCTTGTTAACCTCTCAGCACTTCCTCTTTTCATTCCACTAGAAACCAAATTAAGCCAAACAGAAGATTATACTGTCTTTTGGAGCAATGAGAAGGTGCCTTGGCTTGGTCACTGGCTTGGCTAAATGAGATAATCACACATATGTATTGGTTTAAAATATTTCTAAATATTAAGAAAAAGTGGTTTATAAAATAGAAAAATCAAGATACTACATCAGGATGCTTCTGTCTGTTATTCAGACCACACCTCCTATTTGATTTTTAGCAAATCTAATCTCTAGTTTCGAATCAATTTTTTGTAATTCCTCTTCATGTCTGCATTGCTCAAATAGTCCGCTTTTTGAATCATTGCTTGGAGCAGAAAAGCATAGGATCCAGTTTCCTTGTTTTGTCTTCTTCTCTCAGAATTCAGATGGATATATTATATCAGTTTGTTTCTGAGGACACATTCTTCCACTTGCCTAAAGGCATCTGATTGTCATTCAAGACTCTGGACTTCTAAAGTATTTCTCAGTTACAGTCATTCTCAGTTATTTGCAAAATAAAATTAAGTAAACACATTTATATCTTGACTCTTATTAGCCACTAAAACATTATCTTCAATTCCACTAACTGCAAAGAAGGTGGAATTGGAAAGTTTCAATTTTTACTTATTCTTAGGTTGATACGAAGATATGTTAATATCACAGAATTTGAAAATTAGTTAGACAGTTTTGAGACAATTCGTTTGAATTTTTTTCAGATTGTGATTTAAATAGAGAAAGCAGGTTTAGCACACAGGATTCTGTCCAACAAGCATTACGTTGCAATACTTACAGCAGGAAGAGCAGTGTTTCTAATTGGTTTAAAAAATAAACAAAGTTAGCTGGATACTTGTAATCCATGTACTAGAGAAGTGGAGGGGAGAATTTGGAGTACAAAGCCATCCTCAGCTACATAGCGAGTTATTAGAAAACACAAATTACAATGAGGAATGATCCCACATTAGATACCTATTAGAAAGAAAAGAAAATAAATGAAACACACACACACACACACACAAACACTCATATACACACAGCATTTCCAGATATGGAATTTTGATCATGTTTACAGTCAAAAAGTCAAAAGTAAAAAAAAAAAATTAAGTTTACCAAGAGAAACTATCTTTCTGGCTCACTTGTTACTGTCATAATTCTGTGATGTTGCTTAGTTCACTGCTCTGGGAAGATGCATCATTCATGTCTGTTTGCAGAATATTTGGGTTAGTCTTTAAGCTTCCTCACTCATTTCTCAGTGCCACAAGTGATTCATGCCATTTGCATTCTTCATCTCTCCATTCGCTTTACCTGGTAGAACCCAGCCACCCTGCCCAGTCCAAGTCAGAATTATTGTGCTTTAATGGCAGCACCGTCTGTAGTGGGGGGAGTACAGTTTGGTAAAGGGATCTGTGGTCAGAGCTTCTAGGTAAAGGAAATGGCATTTTTAGATGACCTCCAGTGGATGGGAAAGAGTAAAACTAAGGGACAAGGAGGAGGAAGGTAAAGTATTCCAGAATCAGAATTGTTTGAGTCCTTTATCAGACTAATGTGTAGGATGGTGTAAGGCGGAGAGTTTGGATCAGCAGAAGGCCCTAGATGCTCAGGAAGCCTAGACAAGGGGTAAGTTATCTGTGGAAAATAGTCAGCACATGTCACCTGTCTTTAGCACTGGTTTTCTCTCAAAGCAAATGCAAAAAATAAAAAGTCAAAATCAAATTTGCTTTCTTCATATCCAATATCTAAGTACAGGACAATGTCTTTCAGTTTCCATCAGATATCCTTAATGGTTTTCATTCTTTACGTTTGTTTCTTGATATTTCATAATACATACACTGCATGCTGATACATACACTTCACACTCTTTTCCATTCCTATCAACTCCCTTTCCTCCCCACCAGTTTCTTTCCCTGGCTCATGTATAGCTAGGACTTTTGTTTGCTGACTTTAAACAAGACCACCGACAATTCCAGGCTCTTGCAACTACCCACTGGAACCTGGTGGACTCAACAGTGGACACATGATTGAAGGCAATGACACCACTTCTGCCTGAATCTATAAGCAGCAATCAGTTTAGTAACAAGGACTTGAGCTACCAAGGCCCTTCTCAATGCACACTTGGCTTTCATTGGACAAATTCCTTTGCATATACAGTGTAGATTATCTTCAGCTGCTGTGACTTTGTATTGCAAACTTCTTGCCCAGGATGTGGCATTTGACAGCCTTTCTCCCTATCATCTAATTCTTATATTCTTTCTGTCCCCTCTTCCTCAGTGTTCTCTGAGTTTTAGAAGGCATAATATAAATGTTTTCTTTGGAGCTAAACATTCAACTATCACATATTTTCATTACTTTGTACAGCCCTGTATCTCTGCATTACTGCTATTCACTGAAAAGAGGAGTCTCCCTGAATAATGTTGGAAGTAGCTATGGGTATAAACATAAGCATTTAGAAGGCAGTTTGTTGGGGCTGGAGAGGTGGCTCAGGGGTTAATCCTCTGCCTTGTGGGCAGAAGGTCCTGAATTCAGATCCTAGACCACACGTATAGAAGCCAGGCAGAAGCGGGGGCGGCCTGTGTTTCTGGTCCTGGTAGGGCGGAGCCTTTGAATCCCGGGGCAGAGTAAACAAGGAGGTGAAGGCGTCCATGGTGGTTCCCGAATTAGCCCGTGGTTCTACACACACACACACACACACACACACACACATACACACACACACAAATGAATAAATAATAAAAAATTTAGAAGGCAGTTTGTCATTTTGTCAATATAGCCAAACAACAGTATTAAGTTCTTCACTCCTGCCTGTCATCTCCCCAGATGTGGAATTTTGACCATGTTTACAGCATCAGGCATGGATTCCCAGTGGGGTAGGCCTCAGGCCTCAAATCCAAGCAGAGAGCAGTTGGTTGCTCTCCTAACCATCACGCCACTATTGTACAAGTATGCACATCTTGTCCAATGAGTGGGTACTATAGTTTGTAGGGTTCACAACAAGGTAAAAATATTGATGATCTTTTTCTCCCTCAGCACCCTGTATCTTCTGCAACTAAGAAAGCTGACCTGCAAGAAAAAAGTGGAAGGAGACAGTTCTAGCTCAAGTCCTTTATAACAAATCAAGGTGTGTGGTATACTCAGCAAAATGGTCTTAATTTAGCTCTGGAGGCCAACCAAGAGGAATGGAGATGTGTTAAACATGCATCTGTAAACTCACTGTGATTCCAAGTGCCTCTCGTTATAGGACTTTTATTATTAAAGTCTGTCTGTAGTATGTTTGACACAGGGAGACATCCTGGATCCATTTTATATATTCTCTTATTTTGGGTGTAAAAGTAGGATATTTAGATGGTCAGTTTGCTGATCTGTTGACCATTTTACATCCTTGAGTAAATTTTTATGATCACATTATAAAGAGTTCACTGTGTACTCTAAAGACACAAAACGTGGAAGGCAGCAAACACTCCTATTTTTTATTTTTGGAAGTGGGTGAAAATGTAGGTTTGACTGTTGGGCCATAAGAACAGGCCTAGGGGGAAAGGACAGCTTTCTTTATAACTTGGCAAGCCTGGAACAGTTGCTTCTGACATCATGGGTATTTTTAATGAAATATTAATGACCCTTATTTTAATAGGAATTTCAGCACAACCTAAATTAAGCCATTGGAAAGGGGATATGGCCCCGTTAAGAACAGTAAAACCATAAGCCCCCTTCTTGAAGAGTAGCTGTGGGCAGTTAAAGTGACAATCAATTTAAAGGGGCCATATTGCTTTGCAAGTCTCTCAGGTGTGAAGTCCCAGCATGCCTGGTGTATTTCATTCTAATTTCCTTCTGGACAGAGCTATGGTTAGGGGAAACCTCACAGCAAAGCAGAAAGGAAAGAGGACAGGCAAGAAGGAAATTAACCCTTTCAAAGAACTGCCTTATGCACTTCAGCAAAGAAAAACAAACCTGATGGGATTTCCTCTTTTCGTTTTATAAAGACAAATTAGTATGGTGTCTGTGTGTTAAACAATGATAAGGATTAATATTAAAACATTGAAAACTCTGGTTTGAAATTTAGTTTGAATTTTTTGTTCTGTTTTTGTTTTCTTGCATTTAGATTTAAATTTTGTTTGTCTTTTCACTGTTTTTCGCATGTATTTATTTATTTATTTATTTATTTATTTACTTACTTACTTACTTACTTACTTACTTACTTACTTATTTACTTATTCATTTTGAGCTAAGGTCTTTGCTTGTAGCCCTGGTTATCCTGGAGCTCTATATATGGACTCAGATGGACTTTCAACTTGGGGCAATCCTCCTCCTGTCCTGGCTTCCCAAAGTACTAGGATTTCATATACCCATTACTTCCTGTTTTGTGTGGGAGGTTTTCCCCTAACCATAGTTCTGTCCAGGAGGAAAGTACAGGAAAATACACCAGGCATGCTGGGACTTCACACCTGAGAGACTTGGAAAGCAATATGGCCTCTTTAAGTTGAGTGACACTTTAACTGCCCCCAGCTACCCTTCAGGAAGGGGGTTTGTAGTTTTATGGTTCTTAATGGGGGCATATTTGAATTCTGTTTTTATAGTATTTATTTGTTTATCCATCCGTGTTGTTATTGTTACTGCAGCGGTTATTGTTGTTGTGTGACTGTAGACACTTATACCATGACCTACAAATGGGCATCGGAGGACACCCACAGGTTGTGGTTCCCCATTTCCACTTTGTTTCAGATCTCCTGTTTGTTATTGGGTTTGGCAGATTAGCTGGCTGGTGAGCTTCCAGGATTCTCCCTCTGCCACCTCCACTCTTACCATAGGAGCTCTGGGGTCATGGAGATGTGGTACCACGCCTGGCCTTACTTGGATCCTAAGGATTCACACTCAGGTCCACATGCTTGCATGGCAGATGCTAGGCCATTCAGCTGCCTTCCTCTCTGCTTGTTTTGTTCCTAAGAAACAATGCGTTTTATGCTTTGATGAGTCTCTTATTACTATTTCCTAATTGAAAGACAAAGACATATATAACAGTTTCATGTGATTTTCTGTCTCTTACTAGGATGCGCTATCTAAATGATCTACCTGGTGATATGTGGATGATATTATATCTTCAAGTTCAGGTTTCAAGATGTGGCTTTTAGGATCATATCAGTTTTGATATTTGCAGTTTAGTGTCTTTGTGAGATTATTCAAATGTTGGATGCACAAAATGTCAGCTGAATATGCAAGATTCTTAAATTCTAAATGTTTCCTACAGATAGCACGCTCCTTAGAAACGTTCTGTGAGAATATTTTTGTTAAAACACATCCAGGAGCAATGAGATGAGTAAGTATATTAGGTTGGGATAGATAAAATATTAGGCTTGGGAGAACTAAATACAATTTTTATTAGCTTTATTGCAAATCTATAATTTGATATTATTGTCATTATTGAAGTCATTGACTTAGCATTTGTTTAAGCTTTTATTCTCTAAATGAAATAGGAGGCTTACCTAAAGTGAGAAGCATCCTTAGAGATTTTTATGAAACCAGGCAGAAAATTTAATTTAAATAAAATATTAGGTTTTGCTGTGTGTGTGATTTCTTTTACCTTGTTATAAGCTGAAAGGTGGCTCTCTATATTAAATTTATCCACATGAATATTTTGGCCTGAGGGTTATTTTAATAAAAATTAATAATGAAGACTCCTTCTGCCATGTTGCTAAATAAAGAATAAAAAATACAACCGCATTCTTTTGAGAAGAATAACAGGTATGTGAGGGCATACCATTAATATTCCAAGGTATACTTCTGACATTATTATTTGCTGTGATCTTTTGTTTTTGGATATCTTATTTATTTGAGAAAAAGGAAAGGAAGAGAAGGTCTGCACATTTATGCCATGCTACACAGATGGAAGTCAGACAAAGGCCAGCTTTCATAGGTCATTTCTCTTCCTCTCCTTCCACCATATGGGCTTCCATATTGAACTCAGGTCTCCCAGGTTGGTGAGCTGGCATCTTATCTACTAAGCTATCTCAGTGATCCACTATCATGATATTTTTTATTATTATTTATTCAATTGTGCATGTGTGCGTGTGCGTATGTGTGTGTGTGTGTGTGTGTGTGTGTGTGTGTGTGTGTGTAACCACGGACACATTCGGGAACCACCATGGATCACCTCCACCTCCTCCTTGTTTACTCTGCCCCGGGATTCACAGGCTCCGCCCTTCCAGGACCAGAAACACAGGCCTCCTCCCTGCTTCCACCCGGTGTCTCTACGTGGGGTCTAGGATCCGAACTCAGGACCTTCCACCTGCAAGGCAGAGGCTTAACCCCTGAGCCACCTCTCCAGCCCCTATCATGATTATTTTGATTAAGCATATTCATACTGAAGACAGAGTTCCTTCCTAATACTTTTTAATAATTTCAAGCCCAGGTCTTAGCCTCACATGTGCCTGACCAATAATTCTTCCTAGACCGTCATGTGGTCCTCCTTCCTCCCTAGTCACTTTCTGGATTAGTGGTCATCAGAATTTAATCTAGAGTTCTAAAGCAAGGGTTCTCCGTGGAATCAGTCTATGGATTACAGTCAATTCATTTTTCCTGTCTTAAATTTCTATCACTGGCCAGACTTACTTCTGCTTGATGGTCACACACACTTCTCTTGAGTTTGGAATCGCTAAAATGAAGAGGATGGCAGGAATCACCTGCCATGAAGAGTCTGCATGTATCAAGTTCGGAGAAGAAGACATTTCACGAGCACAAAATTCTTTTCCTTGTATCATTTTGCTTATTCATGTTTATTATTGCTTTTTGATGCCTTCATATGTTTCATCCATTTTTGGAAAGTAAAATGAACACTCGGAACGTTTTAGAATTCATATCCAGAAGGACACGTGTGGTTGACAGTAACCCAGATGGGATCTAGTGAGCCAGCTGCACAGAAAGATGTGAGAGCAACAGTAAGACTAGTGGGGAAGAAGAAAGCTTGCAAGGAGAGAAAGCCAGATTAGGACTGGGCAGTCAGGGAAGAGAATGACATGAATTACGTATAAAGCCTTAAAAGGGTATAATTAAAAAATATTGAAAAGCCATGTCCAGAAGTGTCCATTGTAGTCATGGCCGCCATTTTGAAAAGCCTCCACCTTAGCTAGACAGATTCCACCTCGTCTTCACGCACTGCCCTACCTCCCCAGTAGCTCCCTGGCAGCTCCTTAGCAACGCCTTAGACTATAAAAGGTTGTGATGTCTTCCAGAGTTTCTCTTCTCTGGCTCTCTGGTCCATCTGTTCATTCCTTCTCTTTCTCCTCGGCCGGGATGTCATGTCATCTCTGTTTCTTCTTGTCTCCTCTGAGCTTAAGCTATCTCTTCTGTTCTAATGCTCTCCTAACTCAAGGATTCCAGGTCTCTTTCTTAAGTGTTCCCTTTGTGTCAGTTTCTTTCTATTCACCTCCACGTGGTGCCCGGACATGGTTGGAATCGGTCTCTACTCTTTTTCTGCCAACCACCTAATGCCAGTGACTAAGTTTTGCTGACCCAATCTTCTGACTCGAATGTCTCCTGCCTCTTTCCTACCTGAAAAAAAAAAAGCCTGATCTGAACTATTTTCCAAGACTTTTGACCTTTAATATTTACTTGATTCTGTTTTACAAAAGTGTTTCAGAATTGGTTAGTTATTTGGTCAAAGTCCTTCAAGGGAGTAAAAGGAAATTCTTTAATTCACTGCTATTCATTGATCAAGTAGTATCTCTGTATTGTTATTTATCATCTATTCAGCTACCATGAGTATAAGTGAAGTATAAATATCAGGATAATCTTTTGATGGTTTGTCTTTAGTTATCAGCTGTCAAGAGAATGAATCATTTCATGAGCTTCCTTCAAGACTACCTCTGTGATATTAGCAGTATTGTTATGAACTTATAGGTTTATGCTTTCTAGAATTATTGCTATAAAATGTATTTATTGTCTTTTATTTGAAACAAGCAGTATTCTAGATTCTGGTAGTGAGAATCTCTTCAATCTGATTTCTGAATTCTTTTTACAAAAGTCCATCTTTTGACTGCTTCCTCAATCTACATTATGGCAAGAGTTTTCAAGCCCTATAATATATATTCTACTCATAGGTAGAATCAAACATTGTTTTCAAGGAGAAAGATTTTTCTTGGGACAGTGAAACCAGGAGTAGTAACTTCTCTTGAGGATTTATCCCACCCAAACACACTGTATCCTCTATTCCCTTGAATCTACAGAAAATTCTGAATTTCTGTACATAATTAAAATCCCCATCCCTTCTGTGCCAGAATATAAAAGTCACAACAAAAAAGCCAATGACTTTCCCTCTGGATGCTTTGTGGTGACTCCTAGATTACTGCTTTTTGAAGTCTCATCCTTACTATCATAGAAAAAGCAAAATATGAAAATAGTTCAAGTGAGGCAGCCATGAACATGCGCTGGAGGTAACTCAAGTGGTCCTTTCGCCAACAAACATTTGAAATTTATGTCCTCCTTTCTTTGTAGAAAATAAGCTACATTTGATGAGCTGGTGAGAAGGTTTTTCAGATAAAAGCGCTTGTGTACAGACCTGGTGAAGAGTTCAATCCTGTAGCTCACATGGTGAAAGAAGAGGATCAACTTCTGAAAGTTCTCTCTCTCTCTCTCTCTCTCTCTCTCTTTCTCTCTCTCTCTTTCTCTCTCTCAATGTCCTCTGTCTCTCTCTTCCTCTTGCAAGTAAAAAATTAAATATTAAAAGAAAATTCAAAATCTACCTGCTTAGCATCACTGTATCTCAAAATGATCTGAGTTTAAAAGTCAGGGCTTACATCCTGTACGGAAATACATGAAGAAGAGGTCAAAACACTTTGTTACATCAACTCTCAGAAGTCCAGTAGCAACACTCGACACTACAGTTCCTTACTTTCTTATTACTTCAGTTTCAAGCCTTCTCCCCAAAACCATTTTTGCAGCCTATGAAGTCTGGTTAGGTGGCTGAATTACTTTAAGCATCTCAACTGTGTGAGATACCTTGTGGGTAAGGGAGACTGATGAAGGGCTGGTTGGCAGGACCCTCATGTCTACGTTCCTCTTGTTAGTTCCACACTAACGAAAGGTAACAGGAGTCTACCTCTCAAATTTCTTTCTTAGCTCTCTGTGCAAATGTGGGTGAATGTTTCAGGAAGTTCTGTCCAAGAAATACCACCACAATGTTTGTGAGTCTTTGGAGATTTTTTTCACAACCCTCCTACTCTGCTTATGCAAATTCATTAATGAGCACTTCCTGCCTTTTGGTGACATATATCATGCAAGTCAGTGTCAGGAGCATGGCTTTCTGACAGTTTTTAGTGTTTTCAGGTATCTAAGAAATGTGAACATTTAGGATGCTTCCTGTACCTGTCTTCACAGAGTGGCTGTCTGGAGCTGCCGAAGGGACGTCTTGGTCCTTCTTGAGGATACATACCACCTCTCTCCTGTGCACGCTGGGGTCAGCAGAACACATGGCGGCAGCACGTCAAAGGTCTCTATGAGACTCTCAAATTTTTGTTGCATGTGGTCCTACGATGGTATGATCTCTTGAAGCATCACACCCACACTTCCTTTCTCTTAGAAATGCAGTAGGTGACAAATAGTACAGAATGGGTTTCATAGACCCCCCCAAACTTTAGCCATTGTGAAACTGACCTTCCATTCCTAAGAATGCATGCTTGGCATACAAGGTTCTTTAACCTGCTTATCTGAACCTGGGTCGGAAATTGATGCAAAATGATCAGATACTGTTTCCCGCTATTTTCTTTTCTGCTGTGTGCACACTGTTCATGGCAATCTTGGGCTGAACCGCGCACATACTAACTACTTGAGGGCCACTTACTGAATGTTATGAGAGTTTGTTGAAGAAATGTCTTGCAAGTGCTTAATTCCTTTAAAAGCTCCAGTATGCCGTGAAAAGAATTAAGTTCATGCTATCGTCTACTTTTTGAAGCACGCAGCGTCGTGACTTTAAAATAAGGGGCACAATCAGAAGTTAATTTTCTTAGCATGTTCTACTTTATGACTTTAAGAAATAACCATGAATGATTCTCAATAGTAATGACCACACAGTCTGAGGCTTTGTGTTTTCCTTCTTTGTTAACCCTGGACCCTGTTATTGAAATGGAAAGTTAAACTGACATTTTTGCAAGTTTTTTTTTTCTTCTTTTTTATAGTCAAAAGGTTAATGAGCTGCAGCGTGGTTTAGTGCTGCGTGTGCTAAGCTAGCACCTAATATGTTAAGTTGGGCGTGATTCAAACCTTCCAAGAACACTGGTCTCAGACATTGCAGATGGGGGAGGGAAGACAGAAGAGAAGCAGCTTGTACTATTGTGTTGCTGTGCTTGCTCCAGAAAGGTGGTCCTGGCCAGTGTTCACTGCTGTTTGGGACTTTATACCCAAGTTATTCTCTGGGGAAGCATAAATTTCCCACATTCCATTTGGAAAGGTGGTGGGTTATAGGTTATTGACCAGTTTAGGGATTTATAGCTGGCGTCAGTAATTATTAAAGAAAAATGGCTTGACAATTTTATTATTGCGGAGGCCTGCTGGAAAACTTAAACAGAGACTTACCTCTGCATTGACTGGATTTTAGCAATCATGAAGATGTGTATGTACATATAGGTACACACAGGTATCCTATATGGAACTGGGTATATGGGCTTCAAAATAGATTTTGCTTTCAACTTTATAGTGAAATGCTAAACTGATGATTGACAGGCTTGTGCAACAGATCAATATCCTGCAGACTCAGCAGATTAGAAAGGTCAAATGAATGTTTAAAATGTAGAATTATGCATTTAATTAATACCCCAGTTCTTTTTGATGCTTAATCTCAAAAGAGTTCATAGATCAAGATGGCATTCTGACAAGTAGCTTTTGTACAGATATAGAATATCATTAAAAATTCCCAATACCCCATCTTCTATCATTAAAAAATAACAGTTGACAAGAAAATACCTAGGGAAATTTTTTACAGTTTCAGATTCCTGTCCAATTGAAGTTTGCTAATTACTCACTCACATTACTCACTTTAAAAATGAACCTTCCTTGCTTCCTTCCTTCCTTCCTTCCTTCCTTCCTTCTTTCCTTCCTTCCTCTCTCTCTTTTCCTTCTTTCCTTCCTTCCTTTCTTTTTTCTTTCTTTCTTTCTTTCTTTCTTTCTTTCTTTCTTTCTTTCTCTTTCTTTTTTTTCTTTTATCTCTTTCTTTCTCTTCTTTCCTCTGTCATCCTTCCTTCTTCCTTCTTCCTCCCTCCCTAACTCCCTCCCTTCCTTCCTTCCTTCCTTCTTTCCTTCCTTCCTTCTTTTCTTCCATCCTTCCTTCCTTCCTTCTTTCCTTCCATCCATCCTTCCTTCCTTCCTTTAATGTTTGCCCATAGAGTTAAGTGCATGTCATGCACAATTGGAGGACATGAGAAAAAGGACCCTGCTAGTTTTTTCACACCACATTGATGAATGTTCACCCTAAGAAAAATTAGTTTTGAGTATGGAAAATTAGGATGTGATCCAGCAGCCACTGGGACAGTCCTATGGGCACTGTCCTATGGAAATACGGTGCTCTTTTCCTTCTTCTACAAAAGCTCCTTGGCTCCAATAAAGCCATAGCAAGCTCACAACTATGGCTTCAGACAAAGAACAAGTTATTGGTAACAGAAGAACACTCAGAGATGGATTATCCTTAAGTCTTAGTAGACACGTGGGACAGATCTTGGTCACGAGGCTGAATGTCAAGTTTGGCCTTCTCTGATTATGCTTTCCTTGGGGAGTAGCCACATCATATTTAGATATATATGTAGCTACCTCTAGAATTTCTAGGATATTGAAGGCTTCCCAGAGCAGAGCATTCAGTGTATAAAGAAGTGTTCCTACAAAAAAAAAAATGTAACTATAATTCAGAAACCACTTAAAAGTGATGGCAAAAAGGGGAAGTTCATGACATGTTGTCAAACTTGAGCTCATTCATAGCAAACCCTCAGATATAGATGTGAGTTTCACTGTAACCTTTGTTCTGTACTGTTATGCGTGTAGCATTATGTTTGAGAAACATGTGACACTGCAGAACTAACATGGCCACCCTTCTGGGAATGTGCACTTTAAAACAAAATCCAGCATATTTGATAGGAAAACACCATTCAAAACAGACATTTTCCATGAGAATTTAGGATATGCATTTATCTTCTAAAATGTATTGAGTTTAAATCATATCTTTAGTCGAGGCTTCTCAAACAGTGAATCCCACTAAAGTTACACATTGGAGTCAGTTATAATTCAGGGTGCCTTTTGTTAAGTGAGGGTCTTTTACTTTCCAGTCTCTCATCTTTGAGGGTATGGGGTGATTATGTTACTGCCCACATTACCACCTTGTAGGTGACTCTCTGCCTTGACCAACACAAGGGACCTGGATAGTGAAGGATAAAATGGGGCTTGCTTCATGTAACCTGCTTAACAGCATTCTCTGTGTTTCCTTTACTGACAGCTCAACTTTAGACACTGCAATGCCTTTCGGTGAGTGTTAGTGTGATGATTTTATATATAGGAATGCACAAGCTCAGTGAATCACTGATAAGATGAAATTTCCAAAATATGCACTGATGGGCAAATGGGGTGATACACACTTTTAATCCCAGACTCTGAAGGCTGAAGAAAAAGCATCTTGTATTTGAGGTCAACCTGAATTATATGGAAAGAACTTGTCCCCCCCCCAAAAAAAGATAGGACATTTTTAAAATTTACACCCGGATGTCTTTGTCTATTCTGATTAGCACTGCTTTGAAAATAGTGGTATGCGCTATGCTTTTATTTTCTGCAAATTTCTACATATTCACTTCAGTTGAATCTCATCCTTGCTTTAATTTTGATACCTTTACTCTGCCATTAGGTTTCATTATAAATTAATCCCTAAATTTTAATCTCTATAAACATGCAGGAAACACACTATAGAGAAGTTATAGCTTTCACCATTACAAGTCAAAAAAACAATAATCTCAAACATTCCCACAATGAAATGCAACACACAAATAGAAAGGAATAAATCATTCAACATTCAATGCCCAGTATTTAATGTATCCAAAAGAAATCGCTCCCCAAAAGTCCTATGTCCAACTCTTTATAATATAACTGCTAGGAAGTAAAAACAAAGTAAAAATTTTGACATTAGCCAAAAGGAGAGAGAAGGAAATGACATAGGGCATGGAGCGAAACTGTTTGAACCAGTGCAGATGTCCCTTCAGAAAACAAAGATAAACAAATGAAGAGCTAGAGAAAATTTATTTTCATTGTATTTCCTAAAATGGTGAATCAATATCTATTATGGTGATGAATGAAGATTTTTGCAGGACAAAGAAAACAAACAAAAAGTCTCTCTGTAATAGGAAGCTAAACATTGCTCCTGTTCTTTGAGACCAGCACTTAGACACAAATAAATCCAGGAAATGTGAGACTTCCATACTTTTCAATTGAATACAAAATCTTATCTCTAAATGTAATCTGTAGGATTCTATTTCCCTCCGTAAAACCTCATGAATATGTATTGCATAGACTAATTCGATATGTCCAATCTGTACCAAAACCTTCAGATATAAACCTTCATGGGGTTTTGTGATAAATTTTGTGACTTTGTAGAAAGGAACAATTTGCTATACAATTGTACTCCTAATAAGTTCTGATGAAGACATTGGATTCAATGTGGTAAGTCACAGACAGATCCTGGTATATCAAAAAGTCAGATAAACTGTTTTCCAACATTTCAGGTTTTACTGCATTACAAATAAAAGTTTAAATAAAGTATCAAAGAATAAAAATATTCATTACAGGTAAGGAACTAAAAGTATATGATTAATGATTTTTTAAAAGTATGCTTTAAATTGCCATAAGATAGAGTAGCAGTTTGAATTCATACCCAGTGCTATAAAAGCCTCATATTAATATACCACCCTAGTGAGGCTTCCTCCAGTTTGCTCCATGGAGTGTAAGTTTTAAAAATCTTTGCCTTACGATCTAGATGTACACTCTTATAATAGTTTTTCCCAGTAGAAAAGAACAAAAATAACTGCAGAAATTTCACTGAAGTTTTAAAATGATTAAAAGAACACAGATGCATTTTTTGTCTTTAATCTATATCTCAAATTATTTCCTTGCAAAAGCAAATTGGCAGATGGGCACTAATACAGCAAGGAGTCAACAAAGGAAGTTGCTTGCTTGCCAAGTCTTCCGGCCATGTGGCCACCGCTGCTGTGTCCCTTTTGTCTCAACAGCTTCCTGAACATGAGTGGAAAACAGTTCTCTTTAGATCACTTGAGCCTTCTCTACTCTCAGTCCTCATTTAGGTTGGTCATTGGGGGGAATCACCAGATGGGGAGAAGTCTTTCAAGTCCACAACTCTTTTCCTATGCCTTCAGCACCTTCTGAAGGCCAGGGGTATTTTCACAGGTTCTGAAATTACTGCAGTGATTCTTCGAGCCTTTTGAGTTGCCGTCAGGAAGGGAATAACATTCTCTTCTAATTCTCCCAGGAATTCACCTTGCCTTCCAAAGAATGCAGACCAATGCCAAGCTCTTTCTGCCAGTGCATAAACTAAAATAGTCATTACAAAGGTAAATGCTGCATTTTTCAGCGTCTGAATTAGTAATGATAAAAATCGCTGTAGACATGCATGCAGATTATCAGCCAACAGGATTGTTTACTTGAGGCAAAACACCATACTGGAAGCTTCTTTTGCATAACTACATAAATCTGGGGGGAACAAAATTCATAGCTAGCTAAACAGATTTTGACTGTGGCAATCGCAGAGTCTGACATTCAATGTTACCTCCATGCTAACTAGTATAAGCATTAAACTAGACAAAGTCAGTTGCTTGAGACTTCCTCCTGTGTTTTTCTGACCATAAGGACCTTAGCTCATTCTAATATAGGTAAAAACCAACTGGATATTAACATGCTGTCTATAGAATCTGCTACACTTTACCTCCTTTCTGTCCCCAAGATTTCATTTTCTTTCCTTCTCTACAATGTTCTACCACAAAGAATTTCCTTCCACAGAGGACTGTTTGCTCTTTTTCCTTAGCCTCTGAACTGTATTTTGAGGAAGGACCATGGGAAAGTCTCATAAGCCTGGGAGGAAGAAAAGGGTGTTTATCCTCCTTGCTCCTTATCTGTCTGGGCAAAGTTTTCATTTCACTGGATCCACCTGCGGCCCCAGCCATGTTTCTTCCAGGGTGGGAACTCTGTGATCTGTCTTGGCTCCCTTAAACCGAGAGGACGTAATCATTTCCCCACAATCACCATGCACAGATGTCCAAAAAGTCCTTATTATTTCCTTAGTCCAGTATAAATGATTTCTCATTGCTCTATATTCATGCAAATCTTTTCTACTTGCCCAAATTTCAAGCACTGATTTGAGTTATGTAGTAGTTACGGCTTGCTTATGAGAGGCTCGCCAATGATGCTTGGTTTTATACGGCAACCTGATACTTAGAATAATTTAGATAAGGCAGGCCACTGGGTGAGCCTCTTGGACATTGTCTTAATGGTTTTGACTGCTTGAGAAGTTCTGCTCATTGTGGGGGCATCATTCTTCAGCCAGGTGGTGTGTATGGGAATGTGGTTTGCATAAATATGGCTGGATGTGTTGCTTCTACAATCTGCTCTTGACATTGCATATGGTGCGGCCAATTCCCTCAGAGCTATAATGGACTTGGAAGTGCGAGCGAAGATAGATTCCTTTGTTTCCATAAGTTACACGGATCAGGTATTATTTACATCAGTGACCATAAGAAACTTAATCACCACATGAAATGCATAAATTCCCAATGCAGTATTAGAAGACATGTCTTTAGTGAAGGGATGTATTGGTCTAACCAATAGATTAATCCATCGATGGATTCAGACTTTGATGGCTTGTTGGAAGCTAGGAATGTGGAGAAAGCATATCACTGGACGTGTACCCTGAAAGGGAACATCTTGTCCCCTGACCCTTTCTCTTCGCTTCCTGGCATCCATGAAAATGAGCACCATCCTGTGCCAAAGCTCCAACCAGCCTCTTGTTCTGCCCTTTCTGAGGCACAGAGCAATGGAACCAGTATAAGCCACCGATGAGTCCTCCAAAAACAAAAGCGAAAACTCAGCTACTTTATCCAACTTCCCTAACCAGCTCTCTCCATCTTATTCATCTACCCTTAGTGGCCTTCCCTGTCAATCACATAATCTCTTGCTGACTTGCTGCTCACTCTCTACAAATATGTCCAGAACTCAAATCCTCAACTATCAAGTTGATACCTGTATCTAACTATGACTTGTGGGGAGGCAGATACCATGGAGGGAGAAATTCATGGCAAAGAAAGCACCTCAGATCTTATAAGTCAGAAAGCAAAGAGAGAGAGTGAAAGGATCCCGTGTTGAGGTATGACCTACAAAGCACATACCATGACATACTTCTTCCAACAAGGTCCTGCCTTCTAAGATCCATTCATTAAAGATTTTATCCATTCATGAAATTTGTGTCCTCATGATCCAATCACTCCAATCACTTCTCTAGAGTACCATTAGCTAAGATCCAAAGCTTCATTGAATGAACTTTTGGGGAAGGGACAAAGAAAACTTGAAATGAAAAGTTCATCATTATACTGAGAGATTAAAGGTGCAGTCATTGGCCATAATGTCATGCTATGAATTAATGTATTTTTGAAGACTTACTGAGAAGTCAAGCAGATGGATCACTAAAATGATAATATGCAATGGCTGGAATTAGACATTTTTCAATAAAAAATTCCTTCAACTCAAGGGAAATATGTGAAATATCATAATCAGCCTAAAGTATGCTCAAAATATATGTTTCGGAGCACATGTCAGTACTTGCATTTAGAGTAGCACTGGTTAGAGTAGTCAGATGCACTTGTCCTGGAATGTCATCTTTGCTCCATAAGACCTTTAGTCAATTTGACAGGGATACATACTACAAAAAAAAAATAGCCCTGATCCTTTAATTAAAGGCAGAAATATTAACATCCATATCATTCATTTGTGCCTTTTGGAACGATTGAACTTCACCAAGGAAGCATGCTACCAATACATAGGCATGCACTTATTTAATTATTAGTTAGTGAAGAAAGATATATGACTCTCAAAAGCCATTGCAATCCCAGACCTCTGTGTAGAGGTAGTTGTCCCTTGAACCACTCCCTCTGACAATTCCTATCTAGGTATTGGTTCAGAGGATGTCTGTTAGTAACTAGACAATTTGCAATGCAAATTTGTATTTGCAATTGTGTATCAGTGCGTTTTGGGGGAAAACTTAGCTAAGATTGCCACATTTAGGTATATTTAGAAGAAACAGATCATAAAAAATAAATATGAAACTGGACTTTTTTTCCCCCAGTGGTATGTGTGTGGGGGGTCCCAGAAAGGTGTTAACAAGCTGCAAGCAGCAAAGAACAATTGCTACAAATTTCCCTCCTTGTGAACATGGCTGGATATCAGTGTAAAGGAATGTTCCCAAGGTGCAATGCTCCAATTTTGAGATGCTAAGGATACACAGACCAATTGTAATGACACTGCAATGTGACTGCTGTAGCAAAATGTCAACTGATAACATTAGGGAAAAAATCAATGAAAGACCATGAAGATTAGTGGAAGGCAAAGCATGAATGAGAGAAAGCCTTTGCAATTGCACATGAAGAAACCTTTATTAAGAAGAAGACATGAAGGATCATCCAAGGATGAATTCAGCGAAGAGCAGAACTCAACTAAGTCCTCTTCTATGCTAGCGTGAGCCAGGGAAGGGGATAACATGGCACTGATTCTTGGGATATGGCTAATGCTCTAGAGTCTTAATACCCCACTGTCATTACCTTCTACCTTTGATCAGCACTTCTCCACGTAATCTTATACTGCCAATCAGTTTCCAATCTAGAAACTATGAATTGGTCAAGAGTTTCTGATCCACTGAGGAACAATATAAAACTCTAGTCAACATGCTATATTAAGAATTTTAAGAATTTTAAAGCTTTTAGACTAAGTATCTTATGTAGCACTGTTATTCAGTAGCTGGAAACATCCTCATGGATTCTTTCTGTGTGAAAAATGTCATTTCTAATTGTGTAAATTTCACATACCAATTCTTTAAACTGTTTACATTTTTCCCATGTGTGAATCCGATGTATAAGCTTATGTCTGTATATAATAAGAAATGCAGTGCAATGTTTAGTTTTACATTAAAGTATACAGATGTCAAAAGAAGGGAAATCACAGGAGTATATGGCTGACCAGACTTCAAATTTAAAAAGTGAATGCGTCAATTCAAACTCTCATATTTTTCAAAGAAATGAAACAGGTATATGATCTGGAGCACAACCACCTAACATCACATTTATTTTTCTTTCAACAACCCATTTCCCTCATACAATACAGCAGTGATTCCACATCTCAGCACCATGAATGTAAACCAGGCAGAGTTTGGGCTCAATCTTTTGTCCTCTCCCTTGAAAATCCCTCCTTGTTCTCTACCTCAGAAGCCTTTGAACATTTTTCTTAAGAGAGAGGAGTGGTTCATGGTAAGGTCTTCTCTAGTTAGAAGACAGAAAAATCAAGTGGTAAAACATTTTATCCAGTTCCAATAATAGAACAGACAGCCAAGTAATAGAAGGCACTTTTTCTTGATTGCTTTGTAGGTCTATAATGTAAAATACACCAGTTGTTTTAATTAGTTAAAGATGACGGAATTTTGTCTGTTTGTATGATTCGTTTGATGTAAGAAGATACAATAAGGAACGAGGAACTAATTATACTTTCAGCCATTTAAAATAGAGGAGGTACATATTACATGAAAATAGATTCAACTATATATATGCAAATAATTTGTTATTATTACAATTATTACATTGATTATGCTACCATTCTGTATTCTTGTCAGTCATGTGGGTCATGTAAGGAATGTTCAGTCTAGAAACATCTATCATCAGATAAGATTTTATAATTTCTGTCTTGCAAAGACTTACTACCTTAGTAATGATTTCTTGATACTTTGACTCTCAGGACTTCAGTGAATATTCTGCCCATTATATAAATTCAAAAGAGATTCCAACCATTACCAGAAAAGGTCTACCTGCTACAAACCATACTTCTGAAGTTCTATTCAGCATATTGTGGCTTTTATCCAATAATTCCCTGCATAATTTTCATCTATTTTACAAAACAAAAATTTGCACACACTTTGTTAAGTCAAATAGTAGATCATTTCCTATTGTGATTTTTACGTAGTAGATTCTATAACAAAAAGTCAGGATACTATGTTAATATCAGCACTTGATTTTGTTGGCAGAGATGTGAAGCCAGTCAGTACCATGTACTTTATCAGTTGAATTAAGGCAAGTTGATTGTAATTTGCAACTCAAATTGGTTAATAATTGCAAGTGTAGCTCTCGGAAATGTGTGCAAACTGCCTTCCACACATGCCTAATAATTCTAGAGAGATTGTTCCATAGGGGCAAAAATTACCTTCATCATTGAGCATGCAAGAAAACAAGCAGAAGTGGCTTAATGTAATTGCTTAATCAACAATGTTCAACCCAGAACCTCCAAGAGTACAAAATTAATCATCTTATTGTAAGATTAGTTTTAAAAGTAATGGACAGAGTGAGAACACTGAACAGCTGGAAATAATTTTGCTCCATCAAAATTAAAAATAAATATACCTTGGAAAACACTTTGACATTATTTTGTTCCATTTCTTGTCTTAAAAACAAGTATGTTGTTCATTCATGTACTACATAGAACCTTTGTTGCATTTTTACCTGATATTTGTGAACAACAGGATTCTTCTTAGGCAGGCTCCTTTATCCACAAAGAAATTTTAACCTTGGTTAATGGTCGGGAAAAGTGTGAAAATCTTTATTATTCTTGACTCAACATGGATTATATTTTAATGCATGGTTTCACAGTTTTGAGAACCTGAATTCCAGTAAGTAATTTATGACTAGAATATTTTTAAACTCCTATGGAGAACTTATTTACCAAATTTAATCAAAATGAATATAAGAGAATACTGTGCACTAGAGATACTGAGAGAAAGGAAGGAAATCAGCAATGTTAGAAAGACATTGGTTGTATTATCCTTTGACACTTAAATAATGACTGTTAAGCTGACATTTACTTCAGCTTCTGGAAGACACGCGAAGATGGAATTACTTCCAGTGGAATGTCTTCTGGCATTTCTAAAGACTCATCACTGTTTAGAGATATATTAGCTTTGATTCAACTTTATTTCCTGTTGTTGTTGTTTTTTTTTTTCAGTGTTTATTTGTGTATGTACTTTGGGGGTCATGTACACATATTTCTGTTTCTGTGTGTGTGTGTGTGTGTGTGTGTGTGTGTGTGTGTGTAAGTGTGCAGGTATGTGTACACATGTGTTCATGTGCCTGTGGAAGTGAGAAGCCAAACTCAGGTGTCATGCTTTAGAATGGTATTTGTTTCTATCTCTTCTCAGCATACGTATTTATGCACATGTGTATGTGTATGTAAAAAAGACAAGAGAGACCGAGGGAGAGAGAACATGCCATGGCACACGTATGGAGGTAGCACATACAGAGCCGGAGGTTAACCTTTGTGATCATTCCCAGGTGTTTTATCTTGTTGAAGACTGGACCTCTTCGCCAACGGTGCATAAGACAGGCTGCCTGGCCAGTGCGTTTCTGAAGATTCCTGGGTCTTCACTTTCTAGTTCTTGTAGAGGTGCTGGAATGACAGATACTTACAACCACCATTGTGTCCACTTTTCACTTGGAATCTGGAGACCCCAAAGTGCAATCACCTCACCTGCATGGCAGCACTTTACCTGCTGAGCTACCTCCCCAGCCTACACCTTATTTTTGAGGCAGAGTTTCTCACTGGGATCTACGGGTCACCAGTTGAGTGGGGTGACCAAGAAGCGAGCTCCCTGACTTTGCCTGCCCAGGACTGCTTTCGTAAGGATGTGCCGTCGCATTTAACATTGTATGGGTGTCGTAGAGATCACACTTGGATTCTTAGGCTTCTGTGTCAATGTTTGATGGATGAACTATTTTCCAAGCCCTGTTGGTTACAGCTCACCTTCAGATTGACTAATACACTTGATTGCTCCAACGGTAGCTTTACAGAAGTGTCTGGGCTTTGCTTTACCTTACCACTCAGGCGTGAAGGCAGTTGCTACAACCTTGAGGATCACTGGATATTACTTGTCTCCAGATTAGACCCTGCAAGCACTAATCTAAAGAAAAGACAATCAGGGGCGGGGAATATACAGTTTAGTGGTGAAACACAGGATGGGTAAAGTTCTGGTTTCGACTCACAAAAATGGAATGAATAACAAATAAATAAAGGAGAACAGTACATGAGATACTTTTTTTTTCCTCTAGTGAGATTTTTCCAGCAATAAGCATACTGACTTTCGGGTATCCTTACCCTAGGCGGAGCATGTTGTAAGCTGGACGAACCACCCAGGCAAAGCCAACTCCATCCTTACAATCTCTTTGTTTGCCTAGGAACGCTCTCTACCTCATATCCCGCGATAATCTCTGGCCCGTGAAACTTGCCAAACTCTGCAGGTTTCGCTCAGCCTGGTGGTGACAAGCCCCGGCTGTTCACCTGATCAGTCATGGCTGTCACTGGCCTCTGTGTCCCAAGACCAATTGCTTTTGTTTGTTTGTTTTCCTAGCCTGCTGCACTGTTTGCCCGGCGGGCTTTCCTTGCTGGTTCATGCACAAAGCAAAAATGCCAGCATGATCGCAGACCACACCATCTGGAAGGAGAGAAAACGTCTGGCATGTCTCACGTGGCCCTGACTCTATTGAGCTCCTAGAAGCTGCAGGTCTTCTACTTTTCCTCACTCAGCTGAGCTGTGCTAGGTCCACGTGCAGGAGGAGACCTGGACTTTGGTGGCTATTTTATTTTTTTAATTTTGTTTTTTGAGTTTTGCTTTGCTTCACAGATACCTTCGTCATTTGAGCATGAGTTGGGTAATAAGTTAAGTAAAAAGCTAAAGTATCTTTGAGAAAATGTTCCTATCATGAAATGTTTCTCTACTTTATCAATTCAAAAGAGTATTTGAATCCCTCTGGACTAGTGACTGTTTGCCAGGCTGTTTTGAAATACAAGGGGCTTTCTTTGGCTGCTGGAAGGAAAGTGTTATAGTTTGTATTTATTTATTCAGTGATCTATGGGACATGTGACATGAAACACTCCTCCGTGTTGTTTTTTTTCTTGTTTAAGCATCAGTATGTGCAGGTAACCAGCCAGCAGAGTCTAAAATGGGTACACAGTGTAGCCATCTCCTTCAAACTCATGGTCTTTTCCAGCTTTAGTTCATGCCTAGCAAATAATTTTAGGAGAAATCATCCAAAGCCCAACCTCATGGGAGTCTGTGGTCTTTTCTCACTTGTTTTTTGCATGAGACAAATTCATAAACCAACAGTGATATTTCGTTTCCCCAACACTATCATGGCCTTGTAGATAGTTTGCTGTCTAGGTCTGCAACAACAGGATCACTGTCTAGATACAGTGCTGACAACATTCCATGAGAGTTGAATGTAAGGAAGTGATCGAATGGTGTGTAGTGAGAGGCATAGACTCATAAGTGGCTAACAGCTGATGTAAAACAGGAGCTGAGCTACCCATAAGGAATGGAATTTCTATACCCCCTGAGAGGCAATCACAGAGAGAGAGAGTAACTCGGTCAAGAATGGGACAGGGAGATGGGGCCACTGGTAAAAACACTTGCTGTATAAATGTGCGGACCAGAGTCCAGTCTCCAGCACCCACAGGAATATAGCACAGGCAACACATCTGCCTACAGCGTCAGCATAAGAGAGGAAGAGATAGGGACCCCTAAACTGGTTGACTAATGAGACTAGAGAATCAGCAGGTGAGATTCAAGTGACAGGCCCTGCCCTCATATATAAGGTCTGGAGTTATTGAGGAAGACATCCAACATCCACCCGTGACCTCCATGTGCACATGTGTTTGCATATATGTACACTTTTACATAAAGTGTACCATATATGTCTATCTATGTATCTTTATCTATCTACTTATCTATCTATATGTTAAAAATTGGCATAAACGCATATGCATGGTGTACAAGGCCTTGCCTTCCAGAAAGACAAACAGAACACTCCAGGAAGCAAGTTTTCTGTTATATCTCCAAAGTCACCTATAGTGGTCTTCAGTTTTAGGAAAAGTAAAGCTGAAAGATGAGGCTTATTTAGACAACATTCCGATCCTTAGAATCAAAAGGAAAATAAATCAAATTGAGTTAAAATTGAGTTCAAAGTTATATCCATCAGTGTTCATAGCAAGAGCAACCTATGAAGTATTTAATCCCTGCAACTTCCTGCTGCTTTTTCAGTTATCTCCAGTGAGACATATTGTTTCTCTCCAGACTTCCTTCTGGAACGTCAGTCAGCCCAGTGTAATGCTGATCTGGCTTTGCCTCCCTGTGAGATGTTGATGGTGGGTCTGGGGAGTAGGTGTGTCGATGATGAACTACTGCCAGGGTAAATTGTGTGATGAGTTGTCCTGAGAATGTTGCCAGCAAATTACAGCTGGACGACATTGCAGTCAAGTGAGATGCTGTGTCATGTTGCGATAAAAAATTTGAACGTATCTGAGCCTGTTATCATTTGCGATGGAAACTTCGTCTGCGAACGCACATGAGATGTGTTTTCACTATTCTTGCAGGAAATTGTATTCGTACCTTCATGGTTCTCATAGCCATCATAAATTTTCACCAATCCAGGAAATGAGATTCAAAATTTAGCAAGATAGAAAGACTGAAGGTGTTCTCACTCTCCCAACATACGGATGAGAGGCTTGACACCAAGATGACCGGTCAGTTGTCACGCAGGTACTAAATGTGTCAGCTGGGCAGACTAATGCCAGAAGCTTTGTGCCTAAATAGAGCACAGAAATCTCTGTTCAGTATGCTTTCCACACCTATTTACAAGGTAACTAATACTGTAGTCGGCATGAAGAGTGTGAGAGCGAGCAAGACTTACATGAAAATTTTATGGAGAATAAGATCTTGGCAGTCTCCTGCCGTTTTAGAAACCCATAGGGTGTAATGCAATGTTAGAAGCCAATCTACTGTGCTCAGATGTAAATCACAAACTGAAGAAAAATCAAGAAATAGACCCATACTCAGAGAGTTTAATCTTTATTTGTGTCTGTGCATGTGTGCATGAGTGTGTGCACGTATACACATGTGTGCCTGTGTATATTCATATGTGACCAAGTGCGCATGCACATGGATAGGTGCATATGCATATGTGTTCATGCATGTGTATGTGTGTGCATGCACATGTGTGCCTATGTATATTCATGTGTGATCAACTGCACATGCATGTGGACAGGTACACATGCATACTTGTTCATGTGTATACATATGAGCATTGTGTGTATGCATGCACGTGTGCCTGTGTATATTAGTATGTGACCAAGTGCACATGCATGAAAATAGTACACATGCATATTTGTTCATATGTATATGCCTGTGTGTGTGTGTGTGTAGTCAAGAAGCTGGTGAGACCCTCAGGACTCCACATTTTATGTAAGACAATTTGGCTAGGTCGACGAGCAATGAACACCACAGATAGTTTTGTCTCCATTTCCTCAGCTCTGGGATTAAGAGAGTATGCCCCTGCACCTGGCATACTATAGGTTTTTAGATGGGCTCTGAGGATCAAATGCAGGTCTTGCTGCTTGCTGCTTCATAGACTATAATGTCTACTCAGTCTTTTTAGTAAAGTCATATTGCTTGCAATGTCAATGAAGATCATAATAATAAAGGCTTGATGGCTAATTTTGATGATCTACATGAATGCAGAAAAGCCTGAAGAATCAGTTAAGCATATATTCCCAGAATCTCTGTAAAGGCATATTTTGAAGCAATTATTTATTGAAGAGTGGGAATGAATGAATGAATCCATTACTTGGTGGATTCTTAGCAAGGTGCATGATTGGGAGGTTGTGATGGAGCCTAATTTCAGAAAGTATGCCACCAACAGTAGTTTTCAGGGACCACATTTGGCACTAACTTCCTTCTGCATTCCTTTCTCTCTTCCTGCTACCTACCAATATGTGAAGCTTTTCTGCATGGCCCTGCATGTGAGTCCAAGCAACCAGTGGGTGGAGCCCTCAGAACCCATGAGACAAAATAAATAATTTCTTCCTTGGAGTTGCTTCAGGGTTGTGCTTGCAGTCATAATAGTAACAATGTGATGTGCTTGTGAATGGCATGAAAAGTGTGTGCATGAATTTGTAACCCACACACCGATCAGCAGGAGAAGAGAAGGTATCAGCAAACTTCTAGGGAGTGGAAAAGAGGAGATGACACAGAAGTATGCAAAGACCTGATTTTCTTAACACAAAGTTTCTACTTGATTAAGCCAGTGACACTGTGAGTCTTGATCATTTTAAGCAAGATAGAAACAGAATGCCAAAACCAGAATTAGCACAAAAAAGAGTTGGTAGAGATTTGCACATGCAAAAAGAGTTACTCAGGATAAATGTCCCCGTGGGAAATAAAAGAGACTTTCCCTGGAGCAGATAACATAATGGGATAAATATTGCAAAAATACTTGGTTTTTCTTCTAACCAAAATGAAACATTATGACAAGAATTCCTTACAGTGTCTTAAGAGGAAGAATATATGAGGCTCTTTTCAGGTTTTCTGTGAACACATTTGGGATTTTTTTAATTTTGTTTTGGATGTGGTTTCATTCTTGACGTTCTCAGTCAGCCAAATCCGTGCTTTATCTCCTTGCTTTGTTGTAATGCCTGAGCAAATTCTTGCACAACAACTTCCTGTCCGGCTTGTTGCAAACATACCTCTTTACTGGTCATGAGCTGAACTACAGGGAGGATGTGAAGTCAACGAGAATAGGGCAGAAATAAATAACCCTCCAATTCAACGGAACCACTTGCTTCAGTCAAAAGCCCTGGACCAAATTCAGTGGTGCTTAACAAAGCGCCCCAGCTATCTTATTCTCATACATCTAAGGTTGACCCTTCGAAGATTATCTTGTTTTGAAGTTCTAAACATCACAACGTGCTAAAGCGACTCAAGAGTTACCATGGATTGATGATTCATGAAGCTCTTCTGGAAAACAAAAACTCAGGCCTCTAATCGATAAAATAATTCCGAACCTTTGAACTGGCTCCAGATCAATTTTTCTTGGCAGTTTTTTGGCTTCCTGGATTATTCTGACCCAAACCATGAATAATGACCTAAAATTGCACAATATACAGAAACCATCTGTACGATAGGAACTAGGAACAAGCGGGTGATGTCATGGGGCCATTTCTAATCTCAACTTAATGTCCTGCCAGTGCTGATGTCACTTGCTTGGCAATACATGGGCAGAGCCCAGTTTGCTAAAGATGAAGAAGTGTTAGAAGAAAGAGATGGTCTCGGTCCGTGGAACAGGACTTCCTAAGATTTCTGGGTTGGAGAGACTGACAAGAAGTGGCAAGAGTTGACTTTGGGGGTGACAAATGTAGACTCCATAGCCATGATCTAAATATTACAGTTCAAAAATGCATCCTCATCTTGTGTGATTTAGCCTAAAGAACAATATCCTGGTCTTGTAAAAAGGAAAATGCTGTAGAAATTTTCATAAGGCGTGTAGCAGTTTTCCTGCGTGTTGCCAATAAATTCACAACTGAAGAGCTTAGGCAAACAAGGGATTTCTATCCTTTCTTCTGATTCTCAGTTATACTTCTTAGTTTAGTTTGACAGAAGAGCTCATACCAATACCAGAAGCCAAGGAAACTGGCCACACCATATAGCTATAGGACTGCTGAGAGAGGGACAAACTTCTCTCACCAAACTGTAAGTCTGTCCAAATAGGCTAAAGAATGCCCAAGTCCTGAACCAGTTTCCTCCACTTATCCACCTGCCAGGAAATGGTCCCTCCCACCATGGACTGAGTCTTCTCGCATCAATCAATCACCTGCAGGCATGCGCAGGATTGCGTTAGCTGTCAGCTTTTCGAAGATGTACCCAGAGCTTAGCTTTCAATTGTCAAGTTGACATCGATGTATCTAACTCACCCACCAAGTAAAATACAACTGAACCAAAAGAAGGTGGTTAAGAATGGTCCTTGTACAGGGCTCCAAAGGGGAATTGGAGAGTCAATCACTTGATTTTGTTAGTCAGACTAGTGTTGTAAATGCTGAAAGTAGAAGCCCTTAGATAAGTATTTTCCTTCCCTGGCAAATTTGTCCTTTGTCCTTTGTCCAGGCAGGTTGGGAGTATAGAGAAAGATAGGGGGGAGTAGGGAGGTCTCATCACGAGCACCTCTTCACAAAGCTGATATAGAGAACTTCAGAAGAACATTGCAAACATATTGAAAGGTTGGATGATCATTTCCGAGATAAAAATGCTAAGAAACTGAAACATGGTTGGACAGATTAATGGAAAGAGAGTCCTGAAGGGACAGGGAACAGGATCTCTGGCTTTAGAAACAGTCACCTGTACATGGAAGCACATTAACATTTCAAGAAAGTAGCAAAGGATCAAGAATCATTTCTCTCTTATAAGCAAATCTTGGGCTTCAGAGATGGCTCAGGGATTAAGACTCTGCCTCACAAGCAGGAGGTCCTGAAATCAGATCCCAGGTCCCATGTGAAAATGCCAGACAGAAATGGTGGTGGCCTGCACTTGCAGCCCTGGCGGGTAGAGCCTGGAAAATTCCAGAGCTAAGCAAAAAGGAGGTAGAAGAAATTCAGTTTGATTCCCAAAAGTCACTTTTGGTCCTCCATAAGGACATACAGTGCCCTCTGATACACACACATACACACACTAAAAACAAATAAAGTTTAAACACAAATTTTATATAAGTTAGCAGAGTCTGCAATAATATACCACTGGGCTGCAGACAATTATGTGTGTGAGAGGTGCTGACTTTCAAACAACTTTATTGAGCAAGTGAAACTCGACTCATTTATATTTGGTAGCTTTAAAAATGAGTTTCTGAAACACATTTAGATGAAGAAATTAAGCAACAAGTTAAAATGAATATCACAAACAGGGCCTGGTGTAAAGTACTATGCAATAATGATAAAATACAACCACCAACAATTACGAGTTGCTAGGGAAATCTCAAAAGAGAACAAAATTTTTACTAATTAAAACTTAAACATATAATGTAGCTTTGATATATACCTGTCATTCACATAAAAGGAATTGCATAGTCAGGTAGGGGGAGATAAAGTCTCCATTGTGAGTAGGAACACAGTTGGAACAAAGTGCTAAAGTAGGGCACTGTATGTCTGTTAAATAAAAGGTTACTTAACTTTACACTTAATTTTACATGAAAAGATTCACTCATGTACAAAGGTACGAATGATAATTTATGAGTGTTTTCTTTATAGTGTTATATTTTAATGATGTGTCCAATGGGTAAAAAAAAAAAAAGGTCTGGCTGAAGGAGATAAGGAAATAAATTCTCTTTGTGGACACTGAGCTGTTACTGAGGAATTCTGGGAAGTATGAGTATTTTAGAATTTCCCTTCAATATCTCATATTCATATGGATTTTGAAAATGAAAGATTTTCTAAACATTTTTTATTGTGAAAACTCACTTTTTAGGAGATTAAGGAGAACTGCTAAAGCAATATGTGAACCCAGACCTGGACCAAGAGGGAAAGAAAAAAAAAAAACCTTAAAGAAAGAAAGCTTCTTAATCAGGCAAAAATGCGTTAAAAATACATGCACTTTTGTCCTGGTCAGCCTGTGTGCTGATGTGTAGCAATATTAGTGGGTCCTTGCCAGGGATCCTTTACAAAGACAAAGGTCTCTGAGTTCTTTCTGTAATCAGCTCATATTTTCATAGAAAGTCTCTCACATGGTGAATTCTCTTACCATCCATTAGAATATATGGACTCACTTCTCCTGGGATTGTGGAAAATTTCCCCTTACTTTATCTCGTTATTTTTTGTTTCTCTAGAGAACAGAGTAGTCGCCTATCGCAGCATGTGCTTTCCTGGTGACAGGGAGGTTGAGGAAGGAGGAAAGGCTATGAGCTATGGGTGCAAAATATCCATTTCCCATTTTGAAACATACACAGACCTTTAAATGCTTCACTTATCTCATATTGTAAACTCCCACTCGAGGAGAAATATTCACCAGACAGGCCATAAATCATGTCCAAAGACAGGTGCAATAAATACCAATGTCAAAAAGTTACAAAGTAAAAGTATATTGTTTTGACACGGCCTCCAGATGCGCTGACAACAGGGCAAGCGAATGGCCTCTCTTCTGAGATTCCACCCCCCACACACACCACCTAACACACATGGGTGGGGAAAGGACCCCAGATCTTCATAAGAAAAGTGTCCCAGAACTTTAACACTTGCCTTCCTTACTGAGCTAAGAAGGAGACGGGCAAAAATAAGTCTCCAGACAGAATGAAGTCATTGCAGATTTAAATATTTTCTAGGAAAAAAAATTCTCCCCACATAATGTCAGATAAACTGGAGAAAACCTTTTCAACAAACTTGGTACCAAGGAAAATATACTTGCAGATCAATATGTAAAATTTTTCATGTATGTTTATATACAATGTGAAATATTCTATAGGAATATGCAATGTAAGGGGCCCAGTAATTCACTTACAAATGTTTGCTGTGTCATGATTTAGCTTGTTTAAATTTGGATATGAACATTTTTAAATAAAAATGTTTTTATGTTGATTGTGTTGTTGCTTATGAAAAATACACTGGTTTTCTAAATATAAATTCAAATGAATCCTGGTATTCCAGGTCTGTGGATCTTAATTATAATAAAAATCTTTTTGGAAAGACATTGGATGACATTAAAATTCATGAACACAGAAACACAGCCAACTCATTTTCTCCTTTAGCTCTATGTTTCTCAGTCAGAAATTCGCAAAAATAACAGCATAATTTTGTTTAGCAATTAATGAGATTGCCTCTTTATGCTCACAGACTAGATTTTTCTAGCTACTGGGACTGTAAAGAAGGCCTTAAAAAATTAACTGAACACCTCAAATTTCGAAGATTTTCACCTGGAATCAATCATTTAAAATTGAATAAAAGAAAGCTGAGACTATGTGTTTCTTGAAGCAGAAATGCTGTCTGCTCTTGAATGATTTGCCAGCAGTTTTGTTTAAATATCAATGTGTTAGTTCAGTTTGTGCAGTCGCTTCTAAATAGTGAGATGAACAAATTTGTGATGATACAAAGAATTTGTCAAGTACATAATGCCCTTCAAATCACATTAGATCTTAGGAAATGAAGGTCAGTTATATCATCATCTTATAAACATAGAATCTAGACCTTGAACACCCCAGACAGACATTAAGAGAGTTTTTAAAGTGTTGTATAGCTTCCCCTTTTTCTGACTGATGAGAATTCTCACAAACCTCTTTGCATGATCCCTCTGGAATTGGCCCCACCGTGCAGCTCAGTTACACACGCTCAGGTTCAAATTGTATTTCTCTTTTCTTCTTTGGACAAACAAAACCACATCAAACGTATTTCCCAGTTGATATCATGGATATTGACATTGTGGGATCTGTTTTATTACTTTGTGTTATTATTGAAGATCTGGAGAAGCTACCTGCCACTCTTGGAAAAAAAATGAACTGTTTTGTGGAGCTGCACATGGTAAGCCTGACTTATGACCTCATGGAGCACAAGTCTGGATGGAAGGCCTGGTAGCACCATCCTGTAAACCTCACCAGTGTGTTGCCTAGGAAAGGAATGTGTGGCCATAAATGAAGGCACTTGGAGGGTAAGGGTCACGGTTTCTAATTAGCACTGACCATTTAAGAAAGAATAAGGAAATAATGTTTTACAAGCTGGTAGAAAGAGAACCAAATAATCATTTAAATGCTCCAATTTCAAGTTCCTTCAGTGTGTGTGGTTTGTTTTATAAGCCTTTTTTTTTTTTTGTAACTGGTAGGAGGCAAAGCAATTCAGGAAAGTCAAATTCTCAGTGCTACATTGGCTTGCACACCAAAGGCCCTCCTTGTAAGCTCCTTAGCATAAAGCTTAGCTCCTGGCCTTTGTCTTTTCTGGTCCTCCAAACATCATTGTGACATTGGTCAAATGACATGCAGAATAAAAAGCGTAATCGATGTTTTGATCAAATTATCAGAGATAAATAATACTTCATAAAATGAGACATCCACAAAACAAGCAGTGGTGGAAACTTTTTTATTTTCTGGTATGACCTACTACTTAGTGCTTAGGAGACTCGTAAATGTAAGTCTTGGGGATACCCAGTTGCACATTCCACCTGAAAGAAATGAAACGAGTTTTCAGGTGTGGGGTGGGCATTGCTTCAGACTTCTTGCTGAGTATAGGAAATGACTTTTGGGTAAGCAGAGGTGAACTGAAGGTCACCTTGCTGCCTTTAGGACATGGTTACAATCATACTTATTGTGTGGTCAGTTTCTTGAGTTCACTCTTCTCCTCATATGCAGTTAATATTTGAGAGTGGCAGGGATCTATTCAGATAAAACTGAATATAAGATGTGCGTGGTTCACCTCTCCATCTGCATGGAAATACAGATCCAGATTGTTAAACTAAATGTTCTTATCCTAAAAGTACAGAAGAAAAATGTTGTCCCATGAATATGGAAACTGATCAAATGAAGGTAGATACACTTCTGGTTGTAGCAAACGTCTTTTCCTTTGAAATTCTACCTAGCATCACATATGCTGTCTTACTCCAGGGCATGATGGTGGATACAACTGATCAGTGCTTATGGTTCATTCTATACCAGGCACAAATTGCCTTTCAGTGTGCTTTCATTCAGGAGCATTTCCTGTTAGGCATCAGTATAGGAGACATTGTAGATAATGGAAGAATTCACTCTGCCCACTGGTATGGATGTGGTGAATCTATTAAGATGGGAGCTTAAAAAGTGGTTTCCAATCACTGGGAGTCAAAAGAACATATCAGTTACTCTTTTCAGTTACTGTGAGACCATACTCTAACACAACTTAAGGGAGAAAGGGAGATTTATTTGGCTCATGGAAAAGGCATGGCTGTCTGGCAGAAGGTGGTGGTGCCTTAAGTCATGCTCATCATAGCGGTGAAGAACTACAAACTGCTTACTCCAAAAGCCAACTCCTCAAGGAAACAGGATGGAGCCAATCAACCACAAGCTATGTGATTTGCCTTCCTCTAGCAAGGCTCCACCTTTCAAAGGCATCACAGCCTTCCCAAACATCAACTTAGGATTCAAACACATGAGTCTGTGGGGTACAACTCACAATCACACCATGACAACACCTAACACATGAGGCCCATTGATGAAGGCCATTCCTTATGCCAGGAGACATCTTTGTTCTGGATAGCAATCCAATTCTTAATATTTAGCATCTAGATGCATTTACATGATCTCTCATTTGAAAATTATTGTATATCTCCTGTATATATTTTATCTACACTGAGAAGCCTAGACCAGTGCTAAGTGGTATACACTGAATGATTTTAATTTTACATCCTGACAGTTAAAACTGAATAAAAGATACACATGGTTTACCTCTCTATCTTTCAGAGCTCTTACTTCAAGAGACTAAGCAAAATGTAATAAATTTCACTGTGGTTTCACTATATTTGTTCCTCTTAATTAACTCCACAAGATTCCTGCCATTCTCAGATATTAACTGCATATGAGTAGAAGAATAAACTCAAGAAATTGACCACACAATTTGTTAGGACCACACAAATTGTCCATTAATTATTGTGTTGATGCTAATTATTCTGTGACTACTTCATATAATGGGTCTGCTTTCTTCAGTGTGATTATAAACACTTTGCACACAAAAGTTTTTTTGAAAAATCACTAAAATTCACAGCAAAATCTAGAGTCAGAACTGAAAACTTCGTGTTACTAAAACTTGGTAGAGTTAAGGTTTGCTCTCTCAATGGTGGGAAATCCCCCCCCAAAAAAAAATAAGAACAAAATTTAGAGGATATCTATAAATTCAATAAATTTGTATATATTTGGCTGGAAATCAAGCAGCTTACAGTCTATTTTAAGCAGTATCTTTTCATTATAAAAGCTCTACATATCTCTTAAGAAAATTTAAAAATCAAAACTATGCCAAGGGAAATAGATAGCATTCATAAATCCAATGTCAAAGATAGCACCTCACTAATTTTATATTTTACATTCTGCAAAAGTTGAAACACAATAGTTATGTCGTTTGAACATTTGCTTAGCTCATGTGATAATTTTCTCAATGATGCAAAAAGTTTTAGCACATTTATTCTCTCTTATCAAGAATAGACTCATTGATCTGTTTCCTTTTTTTTTTTTTTTACTTTTTATGCTCTCATTGCTCTAAAAATAAAGTTCCAAGGCACGGGAACATCATATTTACATGTGTTTCTTCAATTGTCCCATGTTCTTATATTTTTAAAATTGGAATCATTCAAAATGTTGATGTCCTTATTTTTAATCTTGGTGTGTTATATCACCAATCTTGAATGATATATATGTCAGGATATGGCATTGTGTCTTTAGAGATTCCTCCATCACTTCTCTGTTTCCACCGCTCATATGACCTTGCCATTATCTTCTGCTATTTAATACCAGAGGAATTCTGCTAATTCTTGCCCTTTTAGGATCCCTGCAGAAGCAGTAATCATGCAGAGTAGCAGGTCCCTGCAGAGAGCTTGGACATTTGCTTTTAATAAAAAGGCAGGGTTTGCATTCTGCTCAGTAAACAACGTCAGGGGCCTTGTGTAAATAACAACTTGTACATATTGTTTTCATGTTTGCTAAAAATTGGTCCCTGGTATTGATCTTGTTCCAGGATTCTGGGCTCAGAGGGCAAAGTACAAAGTTCAAAATTGGCCTCAGGTTTTTTTTTGTTTTGTTTTTTGTTTTTTTTTTGTGAAAATAAAACATCTGCGGAAGTCTTCCAAAGTAATTTGAGGAAACTTTTTTTTTTTTTCTTTTAGGAAGGATGTCATTATTTGGCTTCTAAGGTTAATTCTGTCTAGAGAAAGATAATGTAGCAAAAACATTCTTGAAACCTGAGGAATAGATGGGAAGCGACTACACAGTAACATGACTTTATACAGGCCGTAAAACTTTCCAGAAAAAGCCTTTCACTTTTATTAAACCTCCCTGTATTAATTAGGCACATGTTGAAGACACAATTCCATATTATCAGCAACAGAGTATTAAGGCAAAAATTTGAAAAAAAATAAAAGCACAACTATCAAACAAATAAAAAATCAGCATTAAAAAGTGTACTGTTCTTAACAACTTTGATGAGCAAAATTGATCTGTGAAGATAAGTAGAGTAGAAGGATTGTCATGATATGGGTAAAAGCCAATTTTTCAAAAAATGTTTATTTCTAGATTATGATTTTTCACTTTCATCAAATCACTTACTAGTAATGTTTCCATACTCAAATGAGACCAGTACATTGCAGCAGTGCTGGTTTTTTTTTCTTTTTCTAATTTTATGAGTATATTGTTTCCCTCCATCCCTCTCCCTCTTAGACACCTTCCTTCCATTCATCAATCCAACCCACTGCCTCCCACCGTCCTGCCCATCTACTTCTATGGACCACAGGGTTCGCTCTGGCTTGTCTATTCCTGTGGGGGTTGAAGCCTCTTGTGGCATACCAAGTTGCTACTCTCATGACACCCCACTGACAGGGGCATATACAGAAAAGTCTCCCAAGCTTGACTGCATGGCGTTGTGTCTTAAGATTCCCAGTGTATTTATTAGGAAGCGTCTATTCAATCAGGCAAGGAGACAAGAACTTTAGCAATCTTCTCTCAGAGTCAGGCAGTAGATCCTGGTTATTTTCAACCAAATTAGCCATCATTTGGGGATATTTATTCTCCCAAATATCTGATTTCTTGTTCTCTAATACTTCTAACATTCTTGATGATTCTATTTTGAAACTTCTTTTAACTTTTTGATTACTGACTGACTCAACATGGCATATTAAAGAACTTTATCACATATAGAGGGGAAATAAAGTAATCACCTATGTAATAAAGCTCCAATAGATAGCTGCTCTCAAACAATCTAAATGCTTAAGGTATGGCATGAATAGGAATCTAGAGACTGAGGCTAAATATGAACTACATTAAACTGTTCTTTTACAAGGTTGGACCATCTATATTCATGAAGTCTTTCCGCTTACATTCTAACACTGGAAGTATAAACACACAAACAAATGCCCCAAACAAAATTTGTGTGATTAAGAGCTGGGAAGCCATTGAATAGTGCTATGAGAGATAGGAGTGTCAGGAAAGAGCTTGCTGAGAAGAGTGTCTGAGAGGAGGGCTGAATGAATACGGAACTTCATGACATCCACCTCTTTGGGAAAAACAGAGGGTAGACAGAAGAGATAACATGGAGACCCGGAGTGAAGACGGAATCTGCATTGCTTTGCTTTTTTCTGCTTACCCCCCTCCCACCACACTTCAGAAAAAAACAAAGAAGGCTTGCACTGTCAGCAAGAAGTAAGTTGGAAAGATGGGGCCAGCAAGTGAGATGGGTTGAAAGTATGCAAGGGACAGAATATGGATTCTGAGTACTAGAAAGCCATAGCAGATTTAACTTATAGTTTAATAGTCATCATCACTATTCCATTAAAAGTGGATTATTTTGGGAGCTGGGAGACTTGCAGAAAGATGGTGACTGAGAGGAGGATAAAAGGAGACGTTCCTTAAAAGGAATGGAGATACTATTTTCTTTTCTATGATGCTAAGCCCTGAACCGAACATGTTGTGCACATATACACCGTCATGGTCATACATGGGGGGACTCTACATTTTAGAAAGCATCCTGGTTAGATGACATGGGCTCTGGAATCCAACATATGAGAACTTCTACTCATTCCCATTTGACACATGACATAATCCAATTGATTACATTCATGGTATACAATGTAAAGACAACTAACAAGACATTTCACGGCAGTATAAGACTGATATACACCGATCGAGGTTTTCCATTGCGTTGCTCCCAAACAGTTCATATGGATCAAGTGTAACTTCTTTGAGACTCTGCGAGTCGGACGTATTATAATGCCCTTGCACAGGTGAGGAGATCTTTGCAAAATAAGAGGACGAACAAGCTTCATTTCTTCCAGTGAGCAAAAACTGGAGCTGGGATCTGACTACAGGCTGTCTGGCTTAGAGTATGAGCCCCTCGTATCCTCTCTGTGTTGATGAAATATTGCCTGAAGAGTGTCTGCCACATACGTATGCAATAAATGCCACATACTATTTTTACTTTGCCTTTTCCTATCACTTTATTTGGACTTCAATGTGGGAGAGGCGATTATCCAAAGATGTGAATTATCCGAGGATTGCGATGGTCAGAAGCGGAGGAAATATTGGATTTTACTTAGTGGGAGTGGGATTTAAGATTCCCAAGCTCTTGAACCCGTCCAAAGCAAGAAACAAATGTCCTTAAGCCTTCTTCGCTTCACATCTGTTTTTATTTTTCAGTTTATCAGCCTGTTCTTTCATGACAGGATTTTGCAATATTCAGCTCCCCTGGTGACTTATAGAATATCAAGGGAAGAGAGAGAGAGAAAAAAAGAAAAGCTTTTAGCCAACTTCGGCTTTTCCTTCCTTAAAAACCAAAGATAAGCCCCGACTGGCCACCGCGAGATTGGCTGAAAAGACCAGCTCATGCATCTCCCCATTATCAGCCCCTTCGAGAGGAATGCCGACTTTACTGGTGCCCGCCACTGCTGATACTCCCTGTCCCACAGGGTCCGCATGGTGGTGTGTGAAGATAAGACAAGCCTGCATCCAAGCCCTGCCCAGATAGAGAGCAGTTTTCTCCAGTGGTGGGCAGGTGTGAGCATCTACAGTGGGTGATATCTGTGTCATCGAATCAAGCTTGAGGCTTGACAAGAACATGAAGAGGGAGAGGAGGGATATGGATTTCTTCTGAAACCCAGTTGCTCTTTCATAAACTGCAAGCAGGGAATGACCTTGGGCTCTTGTAAAGACTTATGTGGCCACACTTGGTGGTACATGCCTGTAATCTCAACACACCGGTGGTTGAGACAGGAGGAACATGAACTTGAAGGTCACGTAGACAGCTCCTGACTAGCATGGGCTACAGTGTTAAGACTTTATCTCAAAAACCAAATGCATAGGGCTGGGGAGATTAATCAGAGGTTAAACCTTTTACCCCTCAAGCAAAAGGGCCTGAGTTAGGATCCCCGGATCCTATGCAAAAATGTTGGGTGGATATGGCAGAGGCCTGTAATTCTAGGATCGGAAGATGGAGTCTGGAAAACCCTAGAGCAAAGCAAGAAGAAGGTAGAGCAATCCAAAGTGAGTCATGATGTCACTCTTGGGCCTTCACAGACACAGGTATTTAATTTTGGAATTTTCTCTGACAATACAGTTATCCAAAATTTCTCTGCTTAAACTCATGCACTTCCGGATTCCAACTCTGCCTTTTAACCGTCCTCAATTGGTCACACAATAAAATAATGTAATGGAGAATTGAAAAAAAGTTTTTGTATTCGAGTTATTTTTATATTTAAAGCTCTAAGAGTATCAAATAGATAAATCTGAGCCAAACTACAGTAATATAAAGAATACTGTTGGGGATAGTTGAGATATCTCATATGACAGATGGCCAACTTTTAGACAAATAAATCAAGACAGCTCAAGCAATCCAAAGACTAACCAGTTCAATGGCTGGCCAGTTCACACACACTGAAAAAAAAGTATAAACACAGAAGCATAAAAGAGAGGTTGGTAGATAGTTCTGTGGACAAAGGCTGATTGTGTAAGCATGACAACAAAACCCTGGATCCCTAGTACCTATTAAAAAGTCACACACTGCAGTGTATACTTCTTAGCTCTGTCATCCATCTGGGGAGCTGGACACAGAAAGATCCCAAGGAATTGCCCACCAGCCAATCTTAAAGAACTGATTCACTCCAGGTTTAGTGAGAGACCCTTTCTCAAAAAATAAGGTAGAGTACTGAGAATATAGCTCAGTGACAGAGTGTCTGCCATGCATATGTGAGGCCATAAGGTCAACATTCAGTGTTACAAAATAATACTAGAAAAATAAATAAATGATAAACAAGTAAAAACATAAATATAAATAAACATCAGTAAGTTGGGTAAGTGATTAAGGTAAACACTGGCTATTGACCTCTGGCTTCCACATACACATGTGCGCACACTTGAACATACACACACACACACACTCACACACACACATACATGTAAAGCAAACATGTCTACTTCAGCAAAAAACAGGTGAGTCTATCTAACAGTCAGAAAGCTGTGCTTGAGAACGGGCCACACATGTGCCCGTGGATGTTCAGGTCTTTATTAAACTTTGAAAGGAAAATTCATCAGAAGTGGAGCTTTTATGAAGGTTTTCTTATTGATGACAGTTCTTTCCTAAGCAGAGAATGATCAGCTCCAGACACATTTTTCTGCTTAAAGAGACCAAACCAGTGTCTCCTTCATGGGAAAAGCCTCCAGTATGAAAACCAAACGTGACCAAGGTCCAGTCCTGAGCCGCCCTTGGAGAACGAAGCACAAGCCTAGGATTAGGATTGTCAAATTCAGTGGCCCAGCTTGCCTGGGATATGCAAGGCCTCATTCACTCTCTGCACTGCAAAAATACCAAGGAGATATGAAAGAAAGAGGGCAGATCTAGAATAAACAGCTTTCACAGAAGTAATAATGTGATAGAGTCACTTTTTAAGGACCAGACCACATGGTTCCAGAAAAGAGAAGAGATAGAGGTGAACAAATGGAGCTTTGTTAGTGAGACTGTAGGGATCAATGTTTTAAAAGAGGTAAAAATAGGATGGCACATATATGTAGTATTTACATCACATATTCAACTGTTCTACAATCTCTTGTTGCAACAATAAAATGTTTGATGGATACAATGTATCCATTGACCACCAAAAGGAAATTCTCACCATAGAGACCTGGCGATGGGTACAAACAAGATACTCAACATTGAGCAGATGGACAAGGAATTTTATGGGTCACAGGGCCAAGGGGAAGGGGACACCAGGTTACCTAGGGCCATACATGTCAGAGAAGAAACTTCTAGTACCCCAAAGAGGTAGGCGTGCAGCATCAGAGAACAGAGGACCGTCAGTTAGAGTAATACCTGGCAAAAGATCCTTATCAGTGAAATCAGGGAAGACTACTGTGAGACCTTCTAAGGTCTTCCAAGTTGACCTGTGATGTTAATCTTGTCTGTCAATTTGACTACACTTGGCATTAACTAACAGATCAGCTGAAAGACCACCTGAGGAGATTTATCTGCATTTATATATTTGCAACACAAAGACCAACCTTAAATCTGGATGGAACCTCCCAGTAGCAGACCATAGATAAAGAAAAACAAGCCCCGGCCTAGCAAACTCTTCTTCCTTCATGCGGCCATCAAAAGCAGCTCTGAGACCCTCCATGACCATGACCTGAACTGCTTCGGAGTCTGCCCCCTGCAATGTCTTTTTTGTCATAATGGACTATGTCTCCCCTGTGTCAACCAAATAAATCTTCCTTTCCTCCCTTAAGTTTCTTGAGTCTGAATGCTTGTCTCACAGCAACAGAAAGAGTAGCTACTACAACTTCCAAGTCAAGTCTCACAAAGTACAAGATCTTAATCTTAGCTCCCATGCCACAGAATGTCAGTTCAGATACACAGAGAAACTTGACAATTTCCTTACATTTCTTTTTTTAAATTAACAAATGTACCTTTAATTGGGCTCAGATAAAAACTAGTCAAAGACAAGGGACAAGAATTAATTCCTGCTCTAGTTTATTAGAGCCACATCATCTACGATATTAGATTTAAAAAACCTACTAGGACATTGTATCACGTTAGGTCTTACACATGACATACTGAAAATCCCAGCTTTTTATATTCTGTATTTCTTCTTCAGTTCTTCCACCTTCTTGATGTAGGCTTGCATGGTATTTTCTTTGGCAGTCCCTTTCAGCTGATCCCATGCATCCATTTGGCTTTGCCTTTGAAGTCCAACAATCCTGGCCAGTCTGTGTTCACATCATCCATGGAAACTTGTTTGAAGTGGCTGTACACGCACAGCATCTCCTTGTCAGCTAACTTCATCTTGAGGTTTTCTTATGCCCTCAGCACCTTTGTCAAAGTTAGTCTGAGACATGCTTGTCAAGGTGACCAGGATCTCTTGGAAGAAGTTGAACAAGCACTGGAAGCCATGCTTTTCTCCTTACTATTTTTCTTAATGTATTTTCAGATTTTTTAATCTGCAAATTCCAAATAAATCTGAGCCAAACTGCAGTAATATAAAAAATACTGTTGAGAACAATTGAGACACCTCATCTAACAGATGGCCAACTTTTAGACAAATAAATCAAGACAGCCCAAGCAATCCAGTGCCTAACCAGTTCAGTGGTGGACTATGACAAAGCCCTACAAAAAAGCTAAACTAGTCCATAACAGAACACCCCAGTTCATCCACAGACTTGTGACTTAATAATAAATCATTGTTCTAAGTATCCACATTTTGAGCAGTCAGTTACACAGCAGGATCTAACTGATACAACCCATTCCCAGAATTATCAGTGAGGTGAGAAGCAAGGAATTCAGAAAATAAACTTGTAATCCTTACAGACTTCCCTTTTGATTCTCTCACTACTGCTGTTGCCTCTGATTGACATGGCTGGAGGCCATTCGACTTCAGGCTCTTTAGAGAACTAGTCTTCTTCCACATTTAGATGAAATATTGCAGGGTCAATCATTGGGCTATGCAGACTGGACGGAGAAACATGCTATTTGCTTATCTCTTTCTCCTTTTTCTAATGCCTTTGAGAATACTTTATGCTTTTGTCTCATCCTGAACTTACTTGGTTACTGATTAAAGTTAGTTTTACATTTTTTTTTTTTAGTGGTAGTGTGTGAGTCTTCAGTACGTGACATTCTTCTATAACTTTTAAAATTAGATTTAGAATGAGAATGGGACCTTTTCTTCCTGTAATATCCATCCTATTTATTTTGTGGCATGGTCTCCTAATACTGCTGATTCTCATGAGCCTTGTTATTGATTTTTTTCCTATTCTCTTAAGTTATTAAACCTGGTATTTTAGAAGAAAGAATCTCCCAGGCATGCTTTCTTCCTTCTTTCTTTAATCAAGGTCTGCTGGTAAACAGTATTCAAGCAGAAGATACTTGTATAGGCAGCACATTTGAAATATGAACTGAAGGACCAACATCCACATAGGCCATGCTTCAGCAATAAGTTCTGTATATAAGTGTTTACTGTGCATCTGTGTATATGGACATCCGTAAATGAATTGAAGACGGAGTTTTAAAAAAAATTCATCTCGCTAGGATAATAGTGCAAAATGCATACTTTCACTAAAATCAAATGGCAGGGTGTCATAGTTAAGCACAGGTGTCAACTTGACTGTTGAGGGTTTGAGCTCTGGGCACAGTTGTAGAGAGTTGATGGTTAAGTTAAGCCCAGAGCAAACCTGAAGGAGATTGTCCAGCTGGTAGGGAAGACCCAGCCCATGGTGGGTGGGATTAGGCCCTGGATAAGTCACAGAGAGCTGGTTGAGAGAGGGGGCATCCTTCTTTATACTTGGCCAAACATGCCTGTCTGGCAAGTAAGGATTGTCCATCTCTCAGCCGTTATGCAGTGATGGTGTGGCCAGTTCCCTCAGGCTTGGTGTTTGTGTGTGCTCTCCTGTCAAGCTGGACTATGAACTATAACCCGACTGTCATAAGAAAGTAAACTCCTTGTTCGCTTAAGCTGTGTAATAGTCATTTATTAGCAACCATGCAGGCAGACTGCAACACAGAGGCAGTTTTGTAACCCTTTGCTGATTGCATCCCAAATTGCATATGAATAAAATAGTCAGCCAGTGAAATGTGGGCACTGATACAGAAATAAAGGGAGAACTGACAAGATGTTACTGTGCCAGTTGCCACTCAGGCACAGTGATCAAAGCCTTTGATTTCTGTAAGGGTTACTCTTAATTATTGCTGTGAGAGAGAGCACCCAAAGTCAATTAACTGAAGGGAGAAAGGAGATTTATTCAGCATACAATGCCAGAGGGGAGAAACAGTTTCTTATGGGAGGTGGCATGGGTGGCTGCCCAAAGCTGGAGGAGGCTACATCACTGCAGATATCTTGGAGACTGAGAACTGCAGACTGCTTGCTGCAAAGGCAGACTTCTCCTCGAGGTAGGGTGGGACTCATCCACCTAAAGGCCCATCCCTTGTGACTGCCTTCCTCCAGCAAGGCTCCACCACTCAAGGTGCCAGGACCTTGCCAAACACAGGAGACTGTGGGGGACACATTTCAAACCATGACAATGACTATCACCTAAATAAAAAATAATCTTTTATCTCATTATCTTCAAGATGAGTCATAGTCAAGCTAATCTGTCATTTGTCAAAAGAAAATGGAAATTTGATTCAAGGTGCCAGGATGAGAAAAAGTCTTTGTCCTTTGATATCCATTATGCGCTTATGTTTATAAGTATTAGAAATGTTTCTTGTTCATATACATGCCCTTTAACAGTTGAACATCTGTTATGAATGTCAACTTGGGTTATTCAAAGGTGAGATAAGCAAGACATCCGAGTTAGCAACTTTCTAGTCTGCCATAATTCTTTGATAAAGGGATGAACACTTATCTTTAAGTTTGTCGTCATGAGATCTTGGGAGAGCAAAACTATATACTGAGGCAGAACTGCTTACGCCCACTCTTGGATAAGAAATGTCTGATTATGTTTTTGTCTGACAGAGCAAAAGGGCTTGGTAGTAGATCTTCAGGTTTTGGAAAAGAGAGAAGAGAGGGAGGAAGGAAGTAATTTAAAGGCATGATTCCTAATTTGTAACACCCATTTATAATATTCTTCATGGTAATTTGCCGATGACAGTCCAGCTTAAGGAGACAGACCAAACTAATTCATTAACTGCTCTATCTTCGTGGCGAGGATTAGAGGTGGGGGAGGAATAGGTCTGCAAAATTTCAAGTACTGAGGGATTTCTGCAGATTCAGCTGGTGGACAAAACTAACAAACCAACTTGATGGATCATGTGGCTGAATCATATTCTGTGGTCACCATCCCAGGAGTAGGTTTAAGGAAAAACGTAATAGCAACAGCAACAATAACTGCACAATGCATCCATCGCTCTTCGTGGGTTAATTTTCTTAGTGCTTTAAAGATTTTTCCATGGTTTCATCAGAACTTCTGGGAAGGTTTCATCATTTCCCTTCTTTGCATGAGGAAAGTAAGACAGAGGGATGAAGTTGTTTGTTCTCATACAGAGACCTAAACCTCTTCAAATCTCAGGACTTATCTTTCATTGAGAAGCATCTTGTTCTGTTTAATGCTTTATTATCATCTCTCTCTTCTCATTCTTTAGAGAAAATGGAAGTAAATTTCCTTTAGCCAAAGAATAAATAGTTAAGTGCTTCTTTTTTACATTGTATTACAATTTTATGCTTCCATCCCTACAGCATAGGTTAAATAACTTTGATATATATTCTAGCAAGTATCCTTAAAATAAAAAATGTAATACAGCAGTGTCATATGTATTCATTGGAGAGATATTCAGAATATTACTAAAATTTTAAAAATTGTAAAGTGTTAAAATAACTTCACACTTGTATATACACCATTTATGAATATTTATACATACATGATACATACATGATGAATATATGTATGCATATGTCATGGTTTGAAATGTGTGTTGTTGTTCTGAACAGATTCATGTGTTCAAATCTTATTTGCTTGGGAAAGCCATGAAATCTTTAGGAGTTGGAACCTTGTTAGAGGAAGGTAGTCAGAGGGTATGGGCTTGGAGTTAGTTACGCCTGCCCTGACTCAGTTAGTCAGTCATGGCTCTCACAGTTTGTAGCAATTCCCTCAGTCTCCATGATGTCTACAGTGTTAAGCCTCCAGCTTCTGCCAGCCAGCCATGCCTTTTCCTCCGTAATTGACTGTCTTCCCTCTGGAACCATAAGCTGAATAAATCTCCCTTTCTCCCTTAAGTTGCCTGAGTTTGAGTGTTGTCTCAGAGCAACAGAGAAGAGTAACTGCGACAATATATATAAATTTCTTGGAAAGGTAGTCCAGATTAGAGCTACTCATGAGTTTCTCAGGTAGAGGCCAAAATGGAGCCTGGTTGAAATCAAGAAGAATTTCAGTGGAAGAAAGAAGAGGTTGTATTGGATAATAAAGGGTGAGATTTACTATATACAAAAAAAAAAAAAAAAAACAGGCCTCTAACTGGAAAACAGTCATACATTATAAGTAAATCCTTATACAATTTTCACAATTAGAAAGGGTAAATAGGGGCTGGAGAGATGACTTGGGGGTTAAGCTTCTGCCTCGCAAGCAGAGGTCCTGAATTCGTATCCTGGATCTCACTAAAAATATCAGGCATAAATGGTAGCAACATATACTTGAGGCCTTGGAAGAAAAGCAGAGCCTGGGAAACTCCATAGCAAATCCAAGAGGAGATTAAAACAATTCCAGGGTGATTCCTGATGTCACTCTTGGGTATTTACAAGCACACACACTGTCCTCTGATTCACACAGACACACACACACACACACACATACACACACACAAATGTAAATCAATTGGACAGCATCTGAGAAGAATACCCAATGTCAACCTCTGGCCTCCCCACATGCATGCATACACATGTACACATATATATATGCACACAAAAACATGTAACACACACACATACACACAAAGCAGATATGTGGAATGTTTCTTTTGCTCATTTGTTTTCTTATTAGTGTATATATATGTATCTTTTTGTGTGTGTGCATGAACAATGTGCTATTAGAGGCCAGAAGGCAGCTATCTCCTTTCACAGCATGAGCACTGGGGAACAAATCAAGGTTATAGGTTTGTGTGCCAAAGTGCTTTGACCTGCTGATACATCTTGCAGGCCCCTTAGACCACTTTGTGTGTTCTCTGTCAAGATCTCAAGTCTGGAATGTGAGTTGTGAAAAAATAGTACATCATTTCCTACCACTTGGACACCTGTGAGTCTCAGTCATCACACAACTTGTTCAGTTGACCTAGTCCAACCATCTGACAGACAGGGCCACTGTGAAGAAACTTGAAAGAAGTCAAGTACGTATTCTCACGCCTGTAATCTCAGCACTTGGGAAAGCTGCGACAAGGGGATTACCATGAGTGTGAGATGGGTAGTGGATTCCTAGTTCACCTGACCTTCAGAGAGAGACCCTGTCTCAATAAAATACCAAGGGAAAATAGAAGTATAAGAGAGTAATATGATAATGTGAATGGGATCAAAGCAAGAAACTGGTGAAACAGATTAGGCCTAAATGTTTTTGAATAGGAAAAATAACTGAGGAAAGAAGGGAAGAAAATGATTCAAAAGTTACGCCACCATTTACAAAGTCATACTGAACAAATAAGGCATCAAAGCTTCTTTTATTTCCTCACTTTCAAGGTTTTTAAAACCAAGAAGCAGAACATATGTACAGAAATTTCTCTTGCACTAAGGAAATAAATCATCTACTCTAGCTTATGTTTCTGTCAATGCGGACTAACTTTTTTAAAAAAAATGTGAACTCCCTATTGATACAATTTGGGAGTACAGGCAGTGGGCCAGCATGTATTGTCAAGATGGTATAGTGCTCTTCCTTTTTTAATCTTCAGGTGAAATATGTGCCGGTCCACCTTCTCCCCCTTCTCAATTCTTCAAAATGCTGAAATGAAAGTTTTAAAACAAGCATCTAGATGTATAAAGACATTTATGCATCATGGATCCGCGGGGAGAAATAAAGCTATTCAGAATTTTGGCACCCAAGATAGCTACATTATTAAGCAGAACTTAACAGAGACTCAGTCACTCGAAGGAACATATTCCATGAATAATACTGGTAATACTATAAAATTATGTAAACTCAATTACAGTGTCTGAAATATACCAGTCCCATTCCTTTCAGATTCTTAAATGATCTCTGTTGGACAGGTCTCAGCCCCGCATTTCTATTCTTCTGTATTTAGGAGTTCATGTGTGTCTGTAGTGTCTGTAAAATGGGCCATGCTATACAAACATTAAATGTCAATGTAGGCACGTGCCTCCCTCCAACTTCATTGCAAAGGATAAAGAGATGCTTACTACATATTTCTCCAATGAAATTTTCTTTTTTAATACATTTTTTATTATTTCCGCTCATACAAACTTAATAGGTACACCAGTTCCCTCCCTCCCTCCTCTTCCCCCCGACCCCCCTGCTCCCCCTTCCTCCCTCCCCATCCTCCAGTGCCTCCCCCCCAATTCCCAGAGAGTCCTTTATTGTGTATGCCTAACTCTCCTCTGGGTCCTCCTCTCCGATAACATACAAGGACCCAGTGGCCTTTCCCTGAACCCTTTCTCGTGTTCCCCTTAAGCATAGGAACACTACTGTGGCTGTCAATCCCTTGCCTCCAAGGATCTTGGTGCCTTTAGCAGATGCTAGACTTTGGGAGGTCAATAGTGTGTTGGACATTGCTCAGGGCATGGAAAGTCCAATTATGATCGCTTCGGCCCTAACTAGCGTGGAGAATCTTGCAAATCATTGCTCCTCCCATCCTTTTGCTCTTACACTCTTACCGCCCCCTCTTCCACAAATGTCCCTGAGCTTCAGGATGGGGAGAGATTAGGCAGGCCTGATTCCAGGTGGTTTATATATAGAGAGTCTCTGAAGTTCTGAGTTGTGGTTTGTTGATATTCTTTTGCAGTTTTGCTGCTCCTGCAATGCCTTTCACTCCATCCTGCTGGGCACTGTATGTCACCCCCTGGCCAGAGACAAAAAGCTGTTAAACTGGAGTCTTATTATAAGAGCACATTCAAGGGTAGATGTAATAAAAGTAGGAAAGCTCAGTGAGGGAGGGGTCAATCACCCATTTGCAAAATGATTACTTTTTATCTGCCAAACTATATGCCCTCCCCTTCTGGTGAGATCATACCCCCTCAGTTGTACATGATCAGGAACGAACGTCTGTGAACTTAACCAGGTGTCACATTACTTACTTGCATTCCTTGATGGAGGCCTATTTTCTCTGCTGTAACATGGTCCCCTCTCTCCTTGTGTCTGGTGTGGCCCTCAACCCCATCCCTCCTGTTCATAATCCTTGCAATTACTGTATTACATAGGTTTACCTTTGCGTGTCTCAATGTGGACTGGGTGAGTTTGATACTAGGAGCCACCTATGAGAGAGCACATATGGCACTTAATTTTCCGGGTTTGGGATATTTCACTTAATATAATTGTTTCTAATGACATCCACAATGAAATTTTCTTTAAAAGCTTGAAAGAAACTTTCACTTTCATCAATATATCTGGGGATCAATTGCTATCTGTGAACTGTGTGAACTTCAGGTCTCTTTCTGAAAACATTGCTGCAGAAATCTCTCTAAATGCCTTTGACTTTTTCTTGCTCCTACTATTCACAGCATGGACACTGAGTTGTAGCTCCAAATTACACACAAAAAGTCAGAGTGATTTTGTGTTTTCTATATCTTATGCAATTATATATTCTAGGTGTATATCTTAGGATTTGAAAGGTACATGAAAAGGTAAAAGAGAACAAGTATTTTCATCCTGCCAATGCTTACTGGCTCTTAATTTTCTGATCTTCAACACCATCACAAAATTTTACTAGAAATATCTATGGGTAAGATGGTATTACGGCAAAATAGGTTTGATTTCTCTTTTAGCACAACCTTTATCTTACTTGCGTTGCGTAGTGGTATGCATTTTTCACTTTAGAAGCGGGTTATTATTGGATGTACAGTTATTCATAAATTTTGTCAGCTGACCCTCTTGGTAGGCCATTTAATGAAGCTTCCATTATTCGTTTGTGAGAATAGTCTTGCTCATTGTTCACGTTGTTTCTAAGGCCTTAAACCTCATTGTAATGATGCACATGCAACATCTAGTCTATCAAAGTGAAATCCTCTCTTCAAAATATATTCACTTAAAATTTAGCCACCATCTTGTAAAATTTACATTCTAAGGTTTATTATTCCTCTACTTATGTACAGGTGGGTAGTTCTTTTTATAACAATAATCCTTTCTAGTCCTTTATAACAATATCCGTTTTAGTCCAAATTACCAAATTAATTTGTATTTTAGAAGTATTTTATAGTTTCCATTTATTTATTAATTTTTTACATTTTTGTATTTAAATTCAACTTGTCTTTAATTAAACAGGGGCTGCCTGTTTCTGGCCTTGTTTCAACTGGGAAGTTTACTTTACCCTGGCTGACTGGTATAAGCTCTTTTTAAATACTAAAAATTTTGACTTTTTCTCCCATCTGAGAGTTGCAAAATGTGTTGCCTGACATTTCATCTCAGTGATCATCTACTATCGCCCTCTGTCATTGATATTTTATTTTGCTCTTCTTGAGACAAAATGTGACAGCCTCACACTAAGTGGTTCAGGAGGAATGTCTGATTTGAAATTTGCCCAGCTCAACTGCTTGGATCCTAAATTACTTACCTGCATCACCCCACCAGAAATTATTATTTTCTTCTTTCAGATTAATGAGTAATCAAAATTTCCTATTATATGGAGATATGCAGTAGGTCTACTGTCTTTATAACTAAGTTTCTGATGCAAACTAGTTCTATAATTTGAAATGCAGAAAATCTGGATTATCACAAGTGCTCTGTGTGTGTGTGTGTGTGTGTGTGTGTGTGTGTGTGTGTGTGTTAGGCCTCCATCTTCATCTTACATAAAACAAATAAGTGGATCTTAACAATTGTTTTTCAATGAGAGACTTTTAAGTATGATTTAACTAGAGACTCCATGTATAGCATTGAGCAAGTCACTGATTGTGAAGACTGGTGGTAGGACGGAAGCAGACAGCATGAAAGAGAAAGGATGCATTTGGTAGACAAAACTCAAACACATTGGACAACAGTCAGGAACTAATCAGAGAACCTTATCAGAGTTCTTCAGTGTGAAAGATCTGGAATAATATAAGGAGAATGTAAGTCTTGGAGCAAATGCAGATCAGAGTGAGAAGGTAGAAGACATTTTTCAAATAAATGTCCTCTTACACACAGCTATGCACTTATTAATAAATATTTCAATTAAAAGTATATATTGAAAAAATGACTGATAAGCAAATAGTTTAGAGACTATTTATCCCAAACTATGACTGTTACTTTGCAATATGTCAAAATAGCCCTATTTTAATAGCATTCAAATCCCTTTTCTAATTGAATTATTTAGTGTGCCCAAATGATTGTGCCTTGATGACTTGAAAACCAGGCAATAATAGGTCAGCTTCATCAAGCTGTTTGTTCCAAGAGGACTAGAGGCTTCCTGTGTTTTGTATCTTGTCAGCTATATGGGAACATTTGCAGGCCTGGATACTTCTTTATTTCTCTAGAATTGTTCTGTGACTTGGAAGAAAAAGGAGAAAACTCAACAAGACTCCCTATGACAAACCCATGTTGCTGGGAACATGTTAAGCTACCAGCAGCAATTTGAAATAAAGGTGCGTGTCTGTGTACACGCATACACACAAGGGTATGGAAGCCAGTGGCTGATGATCTTCTTTGCTCTCTCTCTCTCTCTCTCTCTCTCTCTCTCTCTTAGTTTTTGAGACAGGATGTCTCACTGAACCTGGTCCTCACTGACTGACAAGACCAGTTAACCAACAGGTCTCTGGAATCCTCCCGCCTCTGTCTCGTCAGTGCTGGGTTTCAGTTCTGTGTTGCCACACTCAACTCGTTCCATGGGCACCAGAGATCCAAACTTCAGTTCTCCATCTTAGCAAACACTTTACCAACGGGATCTTCTCCACAGTCCAAATCTTAAGCCTTTTTACTTTCAGGACGTTGACACCAGATCTATTAATGATAACTTACTTAGACCTGCAGCCCGCCATTAGTACTGGGCCATTCGATAACAAAAAAGAAAGAGATAAATCACGATTGAAGCTGCACGTTAGAATGAGCAGGACCACTTTTATGGAGTGAACTGGTTAATGAATGGGTGTTAATAAAGTCTCCATAGTATGACTATCTTGGAATTTCCAAAGATGGTGTCCATCTCTCTGTACATCTTTGATAGGAAATAGCACAGAATCTAATTTACCATGAGTGTGCTTTTAACATGGGGCACTCTAAAGTGGCTATTATTTTCTGTTAGTAGGACTAATTCATAGTCATTGTCTCAGTGCTTATTTATTAACAAAATTAAAGAGAAAAATGCCTGTGACTGTATGAAATTGTCAGAGTCTATTTCAGACCTAATCCATTTATATTGATTCTCTATGCTGACTTAATTAAAAATTGTCTGAGTCATAACCCCAAAGAAGCCTCAGTTATAAACAAAAATATGCTTTGTATGCCAAGCCGTTCTGTTCTTCTTTGATTCTGAGGTGGATTGACAACTTACTTGAGAAATAAGTGCACTTATTCTTCTAATCACTTGGCTTCTTAACCATGACTTCACTATTTAATTTAATGCAAAAGCATCTTTAAAATATTACCTACATACCTACTTGAAGCACCTGGAAATGAAGCAATAAATTGCAAAGAATATCAGAGTTATTCTACTTAAAATGTGCTCAACATCTCTATTGAGCTGATCTATCCCTAAACTTCCAAACCTCAGTGAATACAATGAAATTCCCATTTTATTTTACATGCCACACTTCATTAATCCCCAGTTCTCAAATTAGAGCAGACAGAAGTGATGTTGCACATTATAAAATAGGATTTCTCAAACTCTGCCCATCTGTTAGTGATACAGGCAATCTAAGTGTCCTATATATAGAACACACATACATTTCCTGTATTGCATATTCTTTCAAATATTTGCTTTTGGCATTGCAAGGTGTCCTTCTGTCATAACAGACAAGCCATTCATTAAGCTGTCAGCACCCAGCTAGCCTGCTTCCAAAGAAGGTTTATTTCTGTGTTTTCTGTTTCTTGTTCAATGACCTATTCCCTCGTCAAGAGCTGAGCGGTTACTCTCAAATGGGTGCAGCTGAGTTGTTCTTGTCAACATATGTAAACCATAGCTCCATTTCTCCATGTCTAGCAGCCCAACACTTGACTCATGGAGGGCACTAATGGCTTGGTGAACCAGCTCGCACTCATAAGAGTTAAATTGGTATTGATGTGATTTGAGTCTTGGCTAAGACATCTAAGGAAGGAGCATTAAAAGCAAAGGGCTAGAACCAACAAGTAACAGCAAAAAATGTGATTAATAGTAAATACTGTTTGAAATAATGTTTGAAAATATGAAAGGAAATCAAGGAAGGCAATGAATTAGCTACCAGGAACCATACGTTGGTGCTATATGAAACAGATTGGATGGGGAATTACAAAAATACGTTTACGTTTAATCTAGTTTTGAAATTTCTAATCGGATGTTTGCAAGTTGAAAATAATTTGTGGGAAACTAGTTAAGTCTATTGATTTCTAAAATTTAATGTTGATGTTTGCAATTTAAGATAGCTTGGGTTTTTGCAAGATCCAGTATTTTCTAGAAAGCTAGGATGACAGTTCTTGTTTTACGACTTGAAGATCTTAAAATTCATTTTCTGAAACAAAGGCCCAAGCATTTATTAAATATTTTTCCTTGGCTACTGCCAAATTGGTGATTGTGCTTTTTTTTTTTCCTGGTGAGCTGAAGAGGGATAAAAAAGAAGAGAAATTTAAATTCTTCAGCTTTGGCTCCTAATTAACAACTCTGATTCAAACATGACAGGAATTAGATTAAAGTCATCTGCTTCTGTGAGATGCACTGGTAACCTGCCCATTCCAGTTAACTTGATTCTCCCTGTCATCGCCCCTAATGGAGATTAAAAAGTTGGTGATAAAACATTAAAATATGATAACAGGCAAAACACTCTCTCACATCATCTTTCTAAGTTATAATGACTTGGTTTGGCTATTATGGAATAAAGGTGATGATGTATTATGCTGGATAGGATTTATTATCCTAGCATTGGCACAGATCCGGGATGGATACCTCACTAATCAGTGAGTTCATTGCCTACTGCATGACGTATTCTTTACCTTCCCCTGCTGATGTGTGCTGATCGTGAAAGCAACATGACCGCCTCCACTGCCTTATAAAAGAGGTGCAAAGAGAAAAATCTGTGTCTCTCCCAATGAAGATATCCCAGGAACTCTTTTACACATCCCACAAACACAATTGAACACAATCAACTCAATAAAATCATTACACTAATCTGTTGAGCAAGTATTGCTGCTCCATAGAACAATCCATTTAGACTAGTGCATGTGATTTCTACAAGGGAAACTGTTTCTTGTTGTGCAGAAATAGGATAAAACTATTTCCTCGATTTCCAGTGTTACAGGGTCTGTATTTTGTAATTTATAGACATTAGCTTTACACAGACATAGTGACCAAATGCTATCATCTCACAATTTTTTGTAATGATAATACTGATATAAGTCAGACACAGCATAAAAATCTACAGTAGGGACCATAATAGTTTCTGTTGTATATGTCCACATGTATTAAAATTACGTTCTATAAGGTGAAATGGATTCTGCATCTATTTTTGCTGAGATGCACATGCATATCAAATATAACAATCTTCTCTCTGTCCTGATGGATTTGCTGACTGGGGATGCCATATGTAGACAACATTAGCTTGAGCCAAGACTTTGGAATTTCTTTTCCATGGAAACGCCATTCAAGTCTGCCATCCCACAGTGGATAATTTCTGGAGCTTACATAGAGACAAGAACAGGATACAAATTCACCTAATCATCTCAGACATATTTGCTCCAATATTGCTATTTAAACTAACAAAATGATTCATGAAAAACTGATTGTTGGAGTTGAGAGAATAAAAAAGAATAAACTTAATGGAAAGGAAGAGAGGAAGGGCAGAGGGAACAAAGAGAGAGTCTGTGGGATTGTCAATCCTTTCAGCTATAGGACATCTTTGTGAATGCTTCTATAGGGACTGGAGATAGCTCAGCAGGCCAGGGGACTGTTTGCAAACCTAAGATCAAATCCTTGAAACCCATATGATGGAAGGAGAGAAACAGATTTCCAAAAGCTTCCAAAGATGGAAGGAGAGAATGGCTTCCTTTCAAAAGGTATCCCCTGTGTGTCATGGTCTCTCTCTGTCTTTGTTTCTCTCTCTCTCTCTCTCTCTCTCTTTCTCTCTCTGTGTATCTCTCCCTCTCTTTGAAGAAATTAAACCCCAGGTCCTACATCAAGCAAATATCACAACTAAGCTACATTCCCAGCCCTGTGAGGTAAACAATAACTACAAAAAAATGAGATAAAGGTCATGCTAGGTATAAACAATAGCAATGTGAGGGTCTCAACGGATGAATGATTTCTCTTCAGAGTAAGAAATAAGTTTCACACATGAAGTTGACTTAATAGAGACGTGTATAAGATTCTTTGATAATGCAGTGTATTAAACACACACAAAATAATTAAAAAGTCATGAAGGAGGTAAATTGATTTGAAGGTTTTTCAAATCCTGACAGTATTTGGATCATTTTCACTAATAGTAATGATGTACAGTCGCACAATTTCAGAAATGAATATGCTAGATCCTGCACTGTTCATGTCAACTTGTCCATGTAATCATTCTTTCCATTACTGTACCAAGTCGCAAAAATGGTAGGATGCATTTTACAGTTTGTCTATTTTCAGTGGTCCTTGTTTGTGGCTGTCGATGATGGTATAGGGTTTAGTCAACTTTATAGGGACTGCTTTAAAAAAATAAAAGAAAGCAGGCCTAAATATTGAATTTGGATAGGTTTATCAATATACTAGTGAATAGGCAGGTTTCTAAGACTGCACTAGCAAATATGTAATTCTTACGAAGCCCTCTTATCAGTTAATGATCCAGTACGTGCTGGTACCAAACCAAGTGGTTTCACTCAAGCAGAAATTCATCCTGTTTTATTCATTTCAACACAAAAGTCAGGGAAGACATGGAGTCTACTTTTAGAGCTAAACAATTATGAATATTTTCCCAAATCATATCTATAAAATACCTCTTCTTGTATAGCTTCATAAGTACAGGGACACCATAAACAAGAGTCCAAGAAAAGCCACAAGAAAGCATTTTGAAAACTCAAAATTATCTAAAATACAAATCTTGGTCAACAACTGCATAGCTCATGAAAAAAAGAAAAGTTTCTCTGATTAGAGTTTAGAAAATAATAGCTAGACATATTCAAAGTGCCCAGCTTATAATTTTACATTACAGTCATAAAGATATATTTTCATCATTTACTGAATCAAACCGACCTTTCCAGGAAAGAAGAATGAGAAAAAAATGGGGCATAGATATTCAGTATCACTTAACACGAGTCTGATACCATGATATTCAAAATTCTTACACAAGAGTAATTCTAAGCTCTTACCATTACCATCTTAGCGTTTGTTTTCATTTTGAGGGGGTCACAAGTCACTTACCCCAGCAGAAAACTCTATGTGAAAGCAACCTGTTTTCTAGAAATTTTAGCATTCTTGGTTTAAAGTTCTTTATGCTTCTTATTCAATAACAGACTCTATTTGCTTAAGGAAGAGTTATTCCTGGATAAGGTTCATGTCTAAATTTTTAGATTGAATAAAAACAAGAGCCAAATAAACTTGACAATTAGGTGAACACAGTTTCTGGTTTAAAATTTGCCTCTGTCTAGAAATATTGGGCAAAGTCCCCATCTCCCCTTAGAAAGAGCTATATAAAGACAGAAAAGATGTAAATTTATGACCCTATAAACTAAGATTGACGGACGACCTAAGGCTTGAATCTGGAAAGAATTTTCAATAATTGGAAGCCAGACTGAACTGCACATTAACCAATTGTTGCCCTGTGTGCTTTTTAATGGAACAGAATAGCTAACCCTGGCACAGACAGCAGTGAGTTGTCAGCCTTCTCTCTGCCCCAGGCCCAAGTAGATGGGCAGAAAGGTTTGTACCTGGATTCTCTGCAGCCAATGGTCCTTTCGCACAGCCTCTTCTCCTCCTACAGTGTGTGCTCGTGAGAATCACAGGGAAGAAAGCTGGAGCTGGGGACACTGTTGCATCCTCAACGGCATAGAAAGACAGAATCCAGGAGGAGGCACTGGCCCAAGTGGCCAAGACGACTTCCAAAGAGATATTCAGGTCTCCCAAAGCACTAGTGCTTCATCTTTAGATCTGAACTCTTACTCTGCCTTGTTGCCTATAAATTCATGATCTAACAGCTTAAGAAGAAGGGGTTTAATTCTTGCTTACAATCGTCAGTTATAGTACCTTGTTCTTAGTCTAAGGAGAGCTTATACCACCACCAAGAGCCAAGGGAACTGGCCATATCATATCCACATAATGGCTGAGAGAGGGACGATCCTTTCTTGCCAGACCAACATTTCTGGGCAAGAATACAGATGGATGTCAACTTCATCAACCAGTTCCCTCTATATTATTAATCTGTCCAGGAACTAGTCCCAACCACATTAGGCATAGAAACACTGGGTCTTCCCCAATGACTAGACAATCTCCTGCAGATTCATTCTGGATGCAACTCAGCTACTAATTCTCTATAAATGTGTCCAGAGCTCAAACCCCCAACTGTCAAGCTGACACCTGTATCTAACTATGACAATGACAGAGTCCAGGAGACTGTGCTGGCCCAGGTGGTCTATGATAGTTTCTGAAGAGATGATGTGGTCTCCCATAGAACCAAGTGCTTCATCTTTATATCTAAGCACAAGTTTAGCTTGGCAAAACAAAAGGCAAATCAAAGGCCAGTTTGCTCAACTGAAGCACTATATCTTACTATAATCTGCATTCCTTTGGGGCTGAAAACAGTTTCAGAAAAAAAAATCTGTGACAAATGCTGTTCTTCATGGTAAGCATTTTAAATCATTGGACCTTTATGAAAGAGTTATGACTATTATTCTTTTACTGAAGAAGAGACTGAGCCAAAGAGAGTTTAAGTTGAAGAAATACACTGGCTGTAAATTATTATTTGGATACTTATCATCCAGTAAGAAAGTCTCTGCTATTAGCCATGTCTACAAATAAACAAAAAGAAAAAAATCAGTCATAAGGCCTAGGTAAATGTAAGTATTGTAAAATGGAATCAAAGAATTCTTTGCCTTGGGGTTTTAAAGGTCATGCCACAAAAGGATGGGGTCTTCCTCCCAAGACTGTAACTTTTCACATGTAGCTCTGCTTGGACATTAGAATGCCCAGAAGTGTCCCTACGCCAGTGATGAAGTGACCCAGGCTTTGCTTTGTCACCCCCTCCTTCCCTAACCTAAGTTCAGGCAGTTGGCTGGTGAATGAGATACCCACTAGAGGCCACAGGTCGAGGCACAGACGTTATCTGGCAACTCCCCAGCTAGCCTCAGCCAGACGAATGCTATCTCACTTAGTATAGAACAGTGACACCAAGTGATGCATACGTGAAAAAAAAATTGTGTTTTCGTTTGTTTGTTTGTTTTAGTTAATATACCCTGGAGTCATATGTTAATCCACGACAGTGATAAACTGTGAAAACTGAATGTACACCTGGAAGAACAAGAAGGTGTCATAGACAGAATTATCTATTCTTTCCTCTAAAAAAATTGTTTCCTTCCTGGTGAAAAAAAGAATGTATGTTCTACATTCTTGGCCATTTGCCTCCAAAGAAGAAGCATCAAGCTGTGCTACCTTCTCTCCCATGAAACTATAGCCGAGTTGTCAGAATGCTTGGGAATCTGGCTGAAGCTGGACTCATGAATGTTTTTCATTTGTTTGTTCTTGTTTGTAGATAGAATCTTACTTTGCAACCTGTGCTGGCCACGAATGAGAAGATTTTCTAAAGCCTTCCAACTCTTGCTTCCAGAGCAGATGAATTTTCTTTCTCTCTCTCTTTTCTTTCCTTCTCTCTTCTTTCTTTCTTTCTTCCTTTTTCTTTCTTTCTTTCTTTTTTTCTTTCTTTATTTTTTACTTTCTTCCTCTTTCTTTCTCTCTCTCTCTTTCTTTCTCTGTCTGTCTCAGTCTCTGTCTCTCTCTGTCTCTCTCTGTCAGTCTCTTTCTCTGTCTCTCTGTCTCTCTGTCTCTCTCTCTCTCTCTGTCTCTTTCTCTTTGTCTCTCTCTCTTTCTCTTTCTTCCCCTCCATCCTTCCCTCCTTTCCTCCCTCTTTCTCCATGAATCTATCAGTAGCTAACAGTCCAGCAATATGCTACCCCTGATCACCTCTTCCATTCATATGTGACTGTAGACTGGTCCATTATTATTCTGATCCAACTTACATATCCACAGATGTACTTAGTTCATGATCGAAATGTCTGTATTTTGCTGAAAAGATTGCATTTTGTAATTCTTCTCCCTATTTTCCAGCTCTTCCTTTCTTTCCTTCCCTGCATCCTCAGTGCTCTCTAAGTCTCATCACAGACGCTTTGTTGTAGCCTTGTTTGTGATACTCAACAGTCACAAACTCTCAGCATTACTGGACAGTTGTGCATCTCTCCATTCATTGCATTTTTTGGAAAGAATGGCATGAGTAATGTTACATTTGTGTTCAAAGATGCAAATCAGCTGCTGAAAGAAGACAACGATACTTAGAAGAGAAAAATGTACTAACGAATAAAATAAAGCAGAGAAGAACACGCTTGAGGAAATAACAGAAGAAGATCATTTCTCAGAGAAAGACAAATTGAGAGGGCTGACTGATCAGGATGCAGCCCCTTTCCCAAGGGTCCACGTGATCACTCTGTCTTGGCCATCTTCATTTCTCATTGTGAAATATGCTCCCATTGTGCATGACTTGTGTGTATTCTTCAAGAATTCCCCTGGTTCTAATATTTCTTTGGCTCCCAGTAGGAGAAACTGGCCCTATTTGTACTTCCTGAAAACAAATTTGAACACCACTGTAGAAATTCTCATTTCATATTTTCATTAATTGTTTAAAAAATTAATACAATGAGATGGAGAGAGAGAGAGAAAGAAAAGAAAGAGAGAAGGGAGAAGAGAAAGAGGGAGAAGGCATGTCACCATGCATGAGTTGTCAATTGGAGAAGAATTTTAAATGTTTGGTTCTTTATTTCTGTCGCATAGGCTTTGGGGATTAAACTAGAGCTGCTCGATTAATCTTTACCTCCTAAGCCATCTAGCAGGCCCATCACTGTAGCGATTCTATGAGCCAAGAAGTTTTTAGTTTTTCTAGAATCCACTGTGAAATCAACTTTCATTCCTTCCTTCCATCCTTCTTTCCTTCTTTCCTTCTTTCCTTTCTTCCTTCCTTCCTTCCTTCCTTCCTTTCTTCCTTCCTTTCTTTCTTTTCTTTCTTTCTTTCTAGAGGAGAATGGCATCAAGAAAAGGGTGGGTTTTCATGAAAAGTCCCTGATCAATTTATTCCCATCACTATTTTAAAATTCTATATAGTCTCATATATGTGAAAAATATTTTGGAGTTAATCAAGCAACTTTTTCTTTGTTTCAGTTTTACAAAATAAGCCAAGGCGAATTGCAGTTAACAACAATAAAAAATTCACAAAAATTAACTGGAGCACAGATTAAGTGTCAAACATTATGTCATAGAGGTGCTGAAAGAGGGCTGGGGAGATGAAGGAAGGCTAGGAGATGGCTCAGTGGGTCAAATGTTTCCCTTGCCAGAAGACGGACTGAAATTTGATCACCAGCATCCACAGAAGAGCCTGGGGTAGCAGGACACACATCTGAAATACAAGTCCTGAAAGGGACATACAAGAGAATCCCTGGGTTTAGCTGGTCAGCTGTTCTAGTCAAATTGATGAGCTCCAAATTCAGTAAAAGACCCAGTCTCAAAAAACAGAAGGTGGAATATGATTAAGGAAGATATCTAATACTCATCTCTAACCTCCTCATGCAAACATTCACACACACACACACACACACACACACACACACACACACACACGAAAAAAAAAACTAAAAGTCCTAGAAGATGGCATAAGAGATGTCATTGATGGCCACACTTACTTTGATATAGAAAGCAGCAGGACCAGGGACTCTGGGAATACAAGCATTTGAAAGTCCCAGGACAGCTGTTTAGAGATGAGCAATCAACCACATGGGGAAGAAACTAGTCTTTAGAAAAACAGTGAATCCAGAAGATTAGATATTTAGGAGAAAGCGCAGACACGAGAGAGAAATCTCAAAGAGTATCTTGCATACAAAACTTCAACTTGAGCGTTTTACAGGTCCTGTCTCCTCATGCCATATCTGAGAGAAAGAGAAAGAGAGAGAGAGAGAGAGAGAGAGAGAGAGAGAGAGAGAGAGAGAGAGAGAGAGAGAGAGAGAGAGAGAGAGAGAGAGACTGGGAGACAGAAACAGAGACCAAGGAGGAGAAAGGAGATCTGATGTGGACTATGGAAGTGAAAGGCAGCCTTCTTCAATCTCTTTGATATATAAAATTTTCTGGGAGGTGAAGGCTGCCCAGGGATTGATCTGTTGCTTATCTTGAGGGCAGTGCTTAGGCCAAAACAATGTGACTTTATTTGAAAGTTATTAAAAGCAATTCAGTATATTCTGATTTGACTATGTATCCATCCCCAAACATCAGGCATTATTGTTATTTGTAGATGTTTTTACTTATATATCTCTTGCAAACACAAACTAAAATAAAACACTTGATCACATGACTAAGCTCAAAAGAACTAAACTCACATAAATTGTCAGATGTCAATAAAAGGTATACATAACCTCACAAAGTTAGGATACTATGATATAATATTAACTTAAACTTAGTAATTATAATAAAAGTCAACACAGCAAGTATCAACTGTGTAACCAGATTTATATTGTCTATTGTGATATACTTAGCTTGACATTAGTAATAATAATAAAAGTTAGCACACATCAGTTGTATAATCAGTGGTGTATTGATTAATAAATAATTTCTCTAATGGGATCATTCAGACACTACCATCCAGTCAAGAGTTGTTCAAATGACATTGTGGCTAGAATGTGATATTCCTTTAAACCCTCCCAAATAGAAAGGCTGGCTCCAGCTTGAGGCCAGACAAGAAGGCTGGGAGACATCAGACAGTTTTCAACACAGCTGGCCAGGCCTGGGCAGCTTCAGACAAAGGCCTTCCGCCTTTATCTGGCCCTTATTTTGATGTCTCATTCAGCTGAAGATAAAAGGAAAGATGTGCTTTGAAATTTACATGCAAATGTCACCCATACATGAATTCAAGATGAAGCCAATGTGGGTCTTAAGACTTGTTGGCATTTTTGCCTAGAAAAACAGTAAGGGAAAAAAATGCTGATGTGTATATATGCTGGATTTAATCCAGTCAGAATTGTTAGTCTCAGACTGCCCTCTGATTTGTGATGTGAATACATACAAGCATATTATTTGTTATATCTACATATATATGCACATGAATTGTATTATGAGTGCATATACATTATACATATTATATATGTATTATATGTTATAATATGCATATAGAGAGACAGATAGAGGAGACATAATATATAGAGAGACAGACAGAGAGAGATAGCAGAGAGCAGAGAGAGAGAGAGGAGAACAAGAAAGCAACGGAAAAAGAGTTTCAGTAAAAGGAAAAACAAAGAATCAACAATTACTTTTATCTTTAGATGAATCACAGAAAGCCAGGGACACAGTCCATAGATGTTTGCAAATATTCTATCTATTCCATCGTGAAATTGAAGCAACTTCTCATAGCAATCATAATTCCAAAGATATATACACACCTCATATATACAGAAGAAATATTAAGTTTCAAATTCCTTCCTGTTCAAACAAACAAACAAACAAAAACAAGAAAAGGAACCACATCTTTATCACTGGATTTCTCAATGTGGTCCAGATGTAAATCTCTCAAGTTGCAATTCCAAATTGTTTATGCGAATCAATGAGAATTTTACCCTTTTTTCACATATGTTCATGTGAAATGTATATTTAATTGATCTACTATTTTTAAAGAATATTTCCTGTATTTTTATATGTGATGCATTTCTTAATTCAGTTTTTTTATTCTATTCTTTTTTAAAAAGTACATATTTTATTTTTTATTTTGGAGAGAGGGTCACAGCATATGTGTGATGGTTGGAATGCAACTGTTGGATGTCAGTTCTCTCCTTCCACCATGTGGGTTCCAGGAGTCAAATTCAGGCAGTAGGATTTGCACTCAGGGTCCTTTAGCCGCTGAGCCTTAGAATCCTTTATTCTTTCAGTCTCGGTAGCATCATTAGAGAGAGGAAAATCAAAATCAGCATGAAGCAGATGGGAATGGTGACACATGCTTGTGATTCTATCACGAGGGAACTAAGGACAGGGGAGCTGGCATTTCAAGGCCAGTGTCAGCTACATGCTGAGCTTCCTAGTCTGTTGGGCTAAGAGAGAACCAGTCTCCAAAACAATCCACCATTTTCTCATCTTCCAGGTATGAATAGGTTGTAGCACACAAACAATAATGTCAGGGATATCCCCACAAAGTATACCTCTGAGAAACATCAGCCACACTCGGTCAACCCTGGTGACTTTCAGTGGCCTCAGTGACTGAGCTGTGTCCCTTCTATGTGCAAAGGAGAGAAAGAGAAAAGTTTTCTTGGAACCGAGGATCTGACAGAGACCTTGGGAGAAAAAGGCCAGGATGTAGCTCTGACTGATAAACACAACTCTTTCTCTACCAAGATTCAAGCAGTGTCTGGTTGCAATTCAAAACAGGAGGACCAGATTCCAGCTATTAAAGAAGATAAGACCATAATTCAAACCGTGTTCTAGGCTCTGTGAGGTCTGGAATTCACAGAAGAATTCTCTGCCACATTGCCTTGGACTGATAACGGTCACAGGATAACCCCATGACTAGTCTCCAAAACTTGTCAAAATAAATCTGAACTTCTGACCAGGGTGGCAGACCTACTATGGGGTATTAGCAGAGGCAGAGCTGTCAATCACTGCTGCTGTCATTGTTTGGGTTGTGAATTCCAACCCTGGTGACATTAACTTGGGATAAATTCATCATAAGCCACATGAATCCAAAAAACACAAACCTAGAATGAAATGTCTTAGGGCTGAAAGGATGTTGCTCATGTCTGAGCTGGGTCCCATCTTCCCCCCTTAGAAATAGGAAGTTTTTATTAGATTATTTCTGCTGCCAAAAGACACAGCTACTGTCTGGATACATTTTCTGATTTTTTTATTGAATTAAAACAAGTAATTTTAAAATTTCTAAATCTTTGAAAAAGAACAACTGGGAAAATACATTTTTTCCTGATAGCTGAACAAATTCTACACATTTGGCTAGAAATGTGAGTCAGATATGATGGCACTTACATGTATGAATTGAAAGACATGATAGAATGGATTTCTCTGTGTGTGCATGTTCACGTGTGCACATATGTGTGCAATTATGTATGTGAGCACACATTCAGAGGTCAAAGGTTAGTATCTGGTGTCTTTCTCTTTCTTTCCCTATCCTAATTTTGAGACAGGATTTTTCACCCAACTGGAGCTAGCGGATTGTGCTGGTCTGGTTTGTCAGAAAGTTCCAGGCATCCTCTTTTCTCCCTCTCCCATGTGTTGGGATTGCATACGCACTCCACTGTCCTAGCTTTTATCTATGCACTGAGAATCAAACAGGCCCTTTGTGCTTTTGTGGCTGAGCTGACTCCTTGCCTCCCATACTGTACCTCTCAAAGCAAGTAGCAGCGTCTATGCATGTATACGTCAGCATAGAATGACATCTTAGTGCATTACAAAGGTCAGAAACAAACCACATGTGACCAGTTAGATACTTAATTATCTGTCCTGTTATTAATGTCTCCTGTACCTTTAGCCATGCACTGTATCACCATTGCTTCTTGGGGCTTAATAAAATTTTAGATAAAGTTAGTCATTGCCTACATTTTATAGATCAGGTAAGTGAGGACTTTTAAGTTAATTGACCCACATGTTCTAAGCCATCCCATGATGAGTTCATTCTGAAAATTTTTAGATTTGCACACTAAATAGTGTGTGTAGAAGCACTGATAGTACTCTACTAACTTAGAATGACTAGAATTTCTGCCAGTCTCCTCTTAAATTTAAATTTAAATCTTCATTTAAAATTTGCCGGCTGGAGAGGTGGCTCAGAGGTTAAGCCTCTGCCTTGCAGGCAGAAAGTCCTGAGTTCGGATCCTAGACCCCACATATAGACGCCGGGCAGAAGCGGGGGGCGGCCTGTGTTTCTGGTCCTGGTAGGCGGAGCCTGTGAATCCCGGGCAGAGTAAACAAGGAGGAGGTGGAGGCGTCCATGGTGGTTCCCAAATTCGCCCGTGGTTCTACACATACATACACACACACACACACACACACACACACACACGAACACATGCATACACGCACAATTGAATAAATAATAAAAAAATTTTAAATTTGGAGAATATTTTTCTTTCCTGCACGTGTATGCATGTGTGTATGCCCGCGTGTGTAAGTGCCCCTATGCATTCAGGTATACGTATGAGTACACCTGAGTGTGTGTGGCTGTGGAGGCCCAAGGGTGACATGGGTAATCATCCCCCATCACTCTGCCATCTGCCTGTTGTGAACCTGGGTCCCCGATTGAACCCAGCACGTGCCATTCAGCAAGTCTGGCTAATCAGCTTGCTCTGGGGAGTGAGTCCCAGACCCTTCCTTTCAAGGCTAGAACTATAGGTGGTTGCCCACACCGGCTGGAAACTTTTATGTAGGATCCTTTTGGCTCTAAACAGAGACATCTTCTCAACCTGGAGTAAACATTACATGTGGGAGAAAACCTCCTGACTGCCTTGGCTGCTAGCGCTCCAGGACGCTGACTCCTAGTTTCTTTGTCCCTCAGATTCACTCCCTCTGATCTGCATCTAGCACTTGTAGCAATCTCTTATTTGGTTTTGACTTTCAAAAACTGAGAAAGGACTTTTTGTGCATTTCAGATTTTGTTGCATTAGGTGGTTTTCATGTAGAAGGTACTATAATAAGCATTTACAACACATTTTGATTGTTAGAACATGTATTTGTAATTAGGCAGCTGTTCTAGTTAGTGGCCAAGCTTGAAAATAAATCTGGGCCTCACAGATCTCTCCCTCTCGATGCCTATGGTGATTCCTAAAGTGTTCTTGTTCACAAAACCGAAAACTGGCATTTGTGCTACCTGCATTAGACAGTGTCCTGAAGTTCTTTACAAAAAGTACACCATAGAAATTGTCTTCCCACCACCTAGAACTAGGCCAGACTAATTCTCTCCCCAGAGGAGAATAAGGCATGCACAAGAAAGGACTCTCTGGGAATTGAGGCAGGAGGCACTGGGAGACGGGGAGGGAGGGATGAGGGGAGAGGGAGTAGGGGGTTCGGGGGGAGGAGGAGGGAGGGAGGGAACTGGTGTACCTATTAAGTTTGTATGAGCTGAAATAATAATAAAAAATGTATAAAAAAAAGAAATTGTCTTCCCAGATTCAAGACATCTTCTGTGACCCAGAATAAATGGGTTTCTCTGAATAAAGCAAATTACCCTAGCAGAAAGACAAAAAGATGCAGAACAAAACTTCATTATCATGGTTTGTTTTTGCTTTTGTTTTTGTTTTGTGAGAAGGTCTCTTACAGCTCAGACTGTCTGCAACACACCAAGTCGTGCGAAGACCTTGAGATTTTTTATTATTATACTATACTTCCATCCATACGATAAAAGTTAAGTAACTTTGATACATATTTTATTATGGACCCTTAACATACATAAGGATCCTCTTTTGTCCACCTGCCCAGTGCTGAGATGGCAGTTGCGGGTCACCACACTTAGGTTTCAGGCAGGGTAGGAGCTTGAACACAGCGCTCTTATCAGCAAGCACTCTACTAAGGGACCTACAATCCAGCCCCTGGTAGCTGATTTTAATTGCTACTGTGTTCCAAGGAGCAACAGCAACTACTTCCTAAACATTTATTTACCTCCAGATCTGCATAATAACTGACATACCAACATGCCGTCATAGGAACTAAAGAAAGATGGGAACTTACAGTGGAAACCTTTAGGTCTAAAGCTGGATGAGGGAGGGAAATGCCCATATCAGCGGGATGCCCTGAAGAGAGGTAAGATGTTATAATATGGAGGGCTGAGCCCACACAGGAGTAGACAAGCCAGAGAGGAAACCCTGGGGTCCTTCTTTCCCTCCTTCTTTCCCTCCATCCTTCCCTCCCTCTCTCTTTACTTCCTTCCTCCCTTCTTTGCATTCCTTCCTTCCTTCCTTCCTTCTTCCTTCCTTTCCTCCTTCTTTTCTTATTATCTCCCTCTTTTCCGCCTTGATCCCTCTACTTTTCTTCCAACTGCACAGTCAAAACCTTTCCAGGCCCTCTGGTCTCCTCCTCCCTCCTCCCCTGGCCGGCACAGGAGGCCTTGGGGTGTCGTGGCATGTGCTGTGTTCCTGTAGAGCTTCTCTTTTCGTGTTTGTTTTGTCTTCTCTGATGATATTTCCTCCAGTCTGAGTGCTGTGTCTGCAGAACAGAAAACTTTTCCACAGAAGAGCTGTTCTGACAATCTTACCAACAATCAAGTGGCTTCAAAGGAAATCACACAGAGAATTCTAAAGAGCCAGGGGGCATTGTAATTCCAGTTTTCAAGCAAGTACTTGCGAAGAAGCATTAAGGTGCCTTCCTATTGCATAAGGTCAGAGACAGCAGATTCTAATATTTGCATCCACAGAGTGCCGCGTAGTAACTGTTCCTGCAACTATTTCTGATCATACAGACATCACGATTCTAAGTCTTTGGTGATAAATGTGCCGGACCTGCTATCCTTTGAACGGAAAAATACAAATAACCAGTGTGGTCAGCTGCCTTCTGACAGGCGCAGCTTCTGCCCTCTTTCCTTTCTGCCTGGAAGGACCCCTGACATTTACTGAATACACCCCAAATTGCCTCCTGGTTACTGTGCACACAGTGCCCTCCAGCGTGGGGTGGGGTTGCTTCTCCAGGCCAGTCAATTTCTTCATCTCTTCATACTTGTCTGATGTCCCCTCTTCCGCAACAATGATTTCCTCCATCTCCCTTGTACACATCCTGATTCCCACATGTGACCCCAGGATAAGGCTTTACCATAGGTCTATGTGTTAACTACAGAAGGGTAGGGATGAGACTGTGCCTTACACACATACCACCTGTGCTTGGCATATGGAAGTTGCTCACTGCTTTGTGTGTGTAATTCGTTTACTGAAATCTACTATATTAAATGTATTTTAGTTCAATTGACCTTTTGTGAGCAGGTGCAATCAAAGAATCAATAATAGTTTTTCTATAGTCATTTGTAAGAAGGTCTTCTCTATTACTGTAACATTTTAATACTGTGCTTATTTATTGTGTGTGTGTGTGTGTGTGTGTGTGTGTGTGTGTGTGTGTGTGTGCGTGTGTGTGTGTGTGTGTATCAGAGGGCACTGTACGTCCCTGTGGTGGACCAAGGATGACTTCTCCAATCATTCTGGACTGATTCTACCTTCTTGCTTCACTCTGGAATTTCCCAGGCTCTGCCCACCATGGCTGGAAGTGCAGGCCACTGTTGGTTCCACCTGGCATTATTTTTATGTGGGACCTGGGATCTGAACTGAGGACCTTCTGCTTGGGAGACAGAGTCTTGACCCCTGAGCCCTCTCTCTAGCCCAAATGCGAGTAACATTTTGAACCACAAAAAAAATTTTATGGTGCTATAGAAATGACACAGTCAGAAAAGTGCCTGCTATACGAGCAAGAGGACCTGAGTTCAGATACATTGCACCCACGTAAAAAACTAGCTATGTCCACACACATCTGTAACCCCTGCATTGTAGGAGGTAGGTACTATAAGAAGGGCAGGTGTCTAGAGTTCATTAGTCAACTAGCCTAGCTGAATGGACAAGATTCTAGAAATAGTGAGTAAGAGAATTAGTTTTGCAAAATAAAGATTGAGGAAGACACCCAGAGTCAACCTCTGGCCGTCACATGCATGTGTACACAAGTGCATTTGCACCCCACATGCAAACACTTGCATACACCATGCAGAAAAATAAGGAAATAAAATGTGGGAGGAACTTTTCAATGCATTACATTGTGTCAGACATTGGCCCAGATGTCAATTAAATCACTGTACTTGCCCTAGTCCCCTATG